>CM044981.1:37014116-38214116 GCA_024586325.1 Stellera chamaejasme | reverse complement strand
TAGTGGGAGGCTGTCGTTCCGATCTGTTATAAGGTTTCTGGCGATTTAGAATCGCACGTCCTTCGGGATTCCGATTTATTTTCTGTACATGCATGCTATTCCGTATTCTGTTGCATATATTGCTATCTTTCTGTTTTGCAGGGTTACATATACTTACCTTACCCCATATCCCTTACGGGGTCCTTTTAGGACTCACCCTTTTTGGGTTCTGTTTTTGGGTTTCAGGTAGACCTGATAAGCGGCCTGCGGAGTAGGATTCCGTGAGGGTCCTACCTTGGGTGTGTTTTGCAGCAGTTGCACCTTGCGGTCCGGGATTGTGTACTTGGTGTGAATCCCGCGCAAGGTATTTTGTTACTTAGATTCTAAGGTTGGCTCTGTAGTTGCATATGCACACTTTCTGTATTGCTATGATGGTTGTATGTCTGTATATACATTTGTATATTCTGTTCTATATCTGTTCTCAGCGCTTGGCGCTTGCTAGACATTTTAGGTTCTGTGAATTCTGTATGTATATGTGTTTTGGTGCGTAAGCACTCGTCCACGGAGGGCGGGGCTTACTCTGTTATTAGTGCATGAATTGTATGGTTGCATTTTATTTTTGGTTATACGCATGAAATTTCAGTTAGTCTGCTTCCACAATCCTTCCGTTCTCGGGTCCGCTACGCGCGGCGGGTCTCGATGGACCTGCCACTCCTTTCCATTCCGGCTTCCGCTTCCGGCGTCCCGGCGCCCCGCCTCCGCAACCGGGCTCGGGTGGCGTGCGGTGACAAGTCTTTGGGTTTCTGTAGACTAGTAAGCAGCCATGGAGTAGGTTTCCGTGAGGCTTCGTCTTTGTTGTTTTGAGCAAGAACTGCACCTTGCGGGCCGGGATTACATTGGGGTAGCAGACTTGGTCTGAATCCCGCGAGGTATCCGACGTGTAGGGCTTAGGTTGGCTCTGTAGCTGCATGTGCATACTGGATTGTTGTTATGATTGTATATATGTATATATTCTGTTCTGTTGCATGTTCAGAGCGCTTAGCGCTTGGTAGATACCCCACTTTCGGGGAACTCTGTGTGTATCTATGTTTTGTGCGTAGGCACTCGTCCACGGAGGGCGGGGCTTACTTTCTTGTTAATGCATGAACTTTATATATGGTGATGGTGATGTGCCCGTCCGTTTTCGAGGAGCGAGACTCACCATGGACATTTTAGCTATATGCATGAAATTTTCAGGTTGTTTCCACAATCACTTTTCGGGTCCGCTACGCGCGGCAGGTCTCGATGGACCTGTCATCCTGTATCAGTCCGGCTTCCGCTTCTGACGTCCCGGCGCCCCCGTCTCCGCAACCGGGCTCGGGTGGTGTATGGTGACAATGGCGGCACTAGAGAAGGAAGAAAAAGAAGAAATGAAGAAATTTCCATTTTACTTCCCTTTTATATTTTCCATTCTTTTTCTTTTTCCATCTCTCACAAAAAATGGCCACATGTCCCTTATCACCTCTTATCCAGCCGACTTCAGCCTTCCCCTTTACCAAAATAATTGTTAACTTTTGGGTTAATTGCAACTTAGTCCTTAAATTTTCCCAAAAGTTGCAATTTTAGCCCAACCGCGGATTCCGACCTCCAAGTGGACTGAAAACTGAACACAACCCTCGGAACCTCATATCATACACAAATCATCTTCCAGATATTCCATTACCCATCCAAAGTGTCCTACCGGGCCCGCTGAACCCGAGCAAATCCTGACGTGCGCGTGTGTCAACCTGAACCAGAATCCCGTCATGCCAAAATTCCACAAATATTACCATAAAATCCGTCTTAAAATTTAACATACTTTACACCAAAGCCGTCGGAGAATTTCCATCTCGAGCCCCGGGATTCCAGTCCCGAGTCCCGAGAGTCGCCCGGGAGCGAACGTCACAACCCAAAAAATATACTCCGTAAAAAGATTCAGGACGTTCCCACGATTCCAAATATGCAAACGGTTTTTCATTCTGGGGTCCTGGGCGCTACCGAGCCCACTGTACGTCCCGAGACAACCCCTAGCCCCGAAAAATATTTCCGGCGAAAATGTCCGGGGGACCCACACGACCTCAAAACCCGAAGGATTCCCAGAAATAATGCTCAGATAAGCCTCGAGAGCTGACTGACCGCCCAAAACCGTGACCCGCAGGCCAAAACCGGAGCCCCGGGTCACCCGGGTCACAACCCGCTCGGGGTGACCGTAACACCAGATAAGGCCCTTGCACTCAGGTTCGTGCGACCCTTATACCTTTATTGGCTTTGCTTTATCTGGGCCTTCGCCTGCCACTTGCTCCACTTGGAGATAGGCCACTTGGTCATCTGATGTCAAGCAGCCAATGAGGAGGCCAGCACGAGCCTGAGTTATCTTCACTAGATTTGTACGCCAAACATTCCCTGACAAGTGAATCTTCGAAGGCGGTTTGCTGAGATCTTCATCATCACAGCCGCCTTATCTCCTTAAATCGGACAGACTTGTCAGATTTGTCTCACAGCCTGTCCAAGGCTTCAACTGGGGGAGGCTCCTCCTGGCATCTCCCTATAAATAGGGGGATGTCCACCCTAAACTGGGTAAGCTACTACTCGCCCCCCCACTCCTCTCTTGCTACTTCTGAGTATTCTCTTTATCTTCCACAGATTACTCTGAACGGCAAGCTTGGAGCTCTCAAGAACATCATCACCATCAACCATTCAACTGAGATTCCGCACCTGTTCTGGGAACGCGAATATCAGTTTGGCGCCGTCTGTGGGAATGAAAGAAACAAAAGTTCTTATCGTAAACCCATATCACAAACCACAAGTAGCAAGTCATGCCAACTACCCGGAGTGCAAGTCGGCACAGCCGTCAGGGAAGGAGGAACCCACCCGCGACGAACACAAACAATGATCCACGATCAGAAGCATCCCCAAATAACGTTCCCCCACAACGGGGAGAACTCTCTGTTCCTTCAATGGAGGAAAGCTCCTCCCACGTAAACCGCAACGTGCCCTAGGAGCGCAAAACTCCACCACCAAATACTCTGCCAGCAGGCCTTGATCCGGCCGTTCTTCAAACAATCACTGAGGCGGTTGCTCACAACTTGCGCGAAACACTCGCCACCACTCTCAGGGGCATTCTGGATAGCGTGGGAAAGCTGCGAACCAGCCAACCTGAACGCCCTACCACTCGGCCTCAACAAGTAAGTCATCCTGACACTCCTCCTTCGTCCATACTTATGGCACTTACTAGACGTTTAGAGGAAGTGGAAAAAAGGGAAGAGAGGGCCAGTGTTCATAATATTGCCAGGATGGGTTTGGACCACCTCTGAACCCAACCTTTCACCCAGCGTGTCTTAGAGACCCCTCTTCCAGATCAGTTTCGCCAGCCTATTCTGGATGCCTATGACGGTCTCTCAGACCCAGATGTTCATCTACAACGTTACGTTTCCGCGATGGTCATCGCGAGGTCAGACGACAACACGCTCTGTAGAGCTTTTAGCTCCACACTTACTGGGGCCGCGGCAAACTGGTATACCACCCTCCGCGATAAGCGTTTCAACTCCTTTGAGGAACTCTCCCGCAACTTCTCTTACCACTTTGTGGTATCCAAACCTCCCCCCAAAACGGCGGGACACCTCCTCAAAATACGCCAAAAGAAAGATGAGCCCTTCAGGGAGTACATTCAGCGTTTCCAGGCGGAGTCAATCCAAGTCCCTAATCTTGGGGAGGAAGCCCGCCTGCTTGCGGCCATTTAGGGTCTCCGCTGGGAAACCCTTATCTTCGTGGATGTGCACACCAACCCCCCCGCCAACATGGAGCAGTTCTTGAGCACGGCTTCCCGGTTCATGAACACGGAGGAGGTCACTCGACCGCTCGCGCGGACCACCATGTCAGATGCGAAGAGACAGCCCTCGCGAGGGGACTCCAGGTCTCAGAGGCAGTACCCTACGCCATCTAACAGAGAGAGGACGTACCCAACTCTCCCACCACTTCGAGAATCTCACACCAACATTCTCCATGCTCCGGAATAGAAGAGGGAGGTCCCCAAGTGGCCTCGCCCACTCTCCCAAGAAGTAACTAGGCAAAGTAGTAAGTACTGCCGCTATCATCGTGACAAGGGTCACGACACTGAGGACTGTTTTGAGCTCAAACGCATGATTGGGGATATGCTTGCTCAGGGCAAACTTAGGGAGTTCTTGCTCCATGATGATGAGGGTCGCCGGCGAGGAAATAATCAGGAGGATCGCCGGCAGGGGGACCGCAGGCGGGGTCGCTCCCAGCAAAATCCAGATCGGGAAGATCTAGTCCAAATTCCCCCAGCAAGGGGGCATATCAGCGTAATCACACAGTGTGAAGGCGCAGCGGCAAGACGCCGTCACATGAGGCAGATCTATCAGATCGATCACTCCTCAACTCACTTACTGCATCGCCGCGATGGCACCTCTATTGCAGTACCTCACGCGGACCCTTTGGTTATCACTGCCCGCATCGCGGGATGGGACATTGACAGAGTCTACATTTACATTGGGGTGAATGCCAATGTGATCTACAAGCACACTCTAGTTGAAGCCAAGGTGCCCCTATCACAAATCCAACCGGCGAAGGGGGCCACCTTTGTAGTGGGACGGGATGAAATCCCAACTTTGGGGACAATCACCCTCCCCTTCATGATGATGGGGGCTACCAAAGAGAAGAAGCAAGTCTGCCACTCCAGCTTTGTGGACTTCATTGTCCTCGATCTCCCCACGCCATACAACGCCATCATTGGGCATCACACGCAAACTGAGTTCCATGTCCGTTGTGATGTGCGGGCCCTGACTTTGGTTTTCCACACCGCGGCAGGGGATGCCTAGATTTTTGTCAATCAAAACGTGGCCAGGGGCAATTACGTCTCTGCCCTCGCAGGACCTCCTCAGCTCCCCAAGCCATCAGAGCCTAAGAGAAAGGCACCCATGGAGGAAACTGGGCCCGCAAGCGAGGCCGCTCCTGACTTGTCTGGGGCCTTCGATGAAGTTGAAATTTCTCCTGGCAAGAAGTTGCGGGTTGGAAAAGACCGTGAAGAGCAAGAACAACAAGCACTCATCCATCTCCTCCATGCAAATAGCGACGTCTTCGCATGGAGTCCTGAAGACTTACCAGGTTTGGATCCTGCTATAATTTCTCATAAATTAAGTGTACTGCCCGGCTTTAGCCCGGTTAGACAGAAAACTAGGGGCATGGCCCTCGATCGTAAGGACTTTGTACGCACAGAAGTGCAAAAATTGCTTCAGGCAAATATAATCAAGGAGGTTCACTACTCTGAGTGGGTTGCTAATATAGTCCTCGCGGATAAGGAAGGTGGTCAGTGGCGACTTTGCGTAGACTACAAAGGGGTTAATAGGGCTTGCCCAAGGGATCCCTATCCCCTACCCTCTATTGATCAGCTGGTTGACTCAACCGTACATCACTCTGTTTTCTCTTTCCTCGACGCGTACAACGGGTATCATCAAGTCTTTATGGACCCAAAGGACGCGGTAAAAACTGCCTTCACCACTGGCGAAGCCGTCTACCATTACATCCGGATGCCCTTTGGCTTAAAGAATGCAGGGGCTACTTTCCAAAGGCTTGTGAATCAAGTCTTCGCGGGCTAAATTGGCTGAAATCTTGAGGCCTATGTTGATGACATAGTGGTCAAAAGCAAGGCCACCAAGACACAGCTCGCAGACTTGGAGGAAACGTTCACCAATTTCCGCAAGTATAACATGCGGTTGAACCCAAAGAAATGCTTCTTTGGCGTTGGCGAGGGCAAGTTTCTAGGTTACCAGATTTCTAAAGGAGGAATCCATGCGAATCCCAAGAAGATTGAGGCTATCACCACTCTGCGCACCCCTAGGGGGCTCAAAGAAGTTCAGCAACTAGCAGGAAAGCTGGTGGCCTTGGGACGATTCGTCTCTAAATTCAGCAACCGCTGCAGACCTTTCTTTAACCAAATCCGCAAGAAGAAGGCTTGCAAATGGGTAGAGGAATGCTAGGAGGCATATGACTCAATCAAGCAACACTTACAAGAGTTGTCTGCACTCAAATGTCCAAGGCCAGGCGATGACCTGGTCCTCTATCTCGCCACCTCAGACAAGAGCGTCGCCTCTGTCCTTATTATGGAAGAGGCTGCCAAGCAATGGCCAGTCTATTACACCAGCCACACTCTCCAGGATACGGAAACAAGGTATCCTCCTCTCCAAAAGGCTATCTTATCTCTGGTGTATGCAGCGCGGAAGCTCAAGCCCTACTTTCAAGGGCACACAATTATAGTCCGGACGGACTTACCAATCCAGGAGATCCTCAGGCGACCCGAACATTCAGGGCGCCTCGCCAAATGGTGTATCGAGCTTGGTGGCTTTAACATCAACTATGAGCCCAGAAAAGCAATTAAGGGCCAGGCCCTCGCCGATTTCATCGCGGAGTTCTCAGATATTGACACCATTCCAGCCCCTGAGCAGGGCCTCGCGCCACAACCCATTCCCCCAGAATGGGACATGTTTGTGGATGGCTCATCCAAACTTGGATCCCCCGCAGGGGGCGTATATCTGCGAGGACCATTAGGTATGGAAGCTTCCCTTCGCGTCTCTTTCCAATTTCAAGTAACTAATAATGTTGCAGAGTATGAGGCAATCATCGCGGGGCTCAAGATTGCCATAAAGGCAGGCATTCGCCGCCTCCATGTCCATAGCGACTCGCAACTGGTGATCCACCAGGTCCAAGGGTGCGCCGAATGCAAAGACGCCACCCTAATAAAGTACCTTAAGTTGGTAAACACCTTGCGGACCAACTTTGAAGAGGCCATCTTCATCCATGTTCCTCGTTCTGAGAATACTACAGCAGACATGCTGTCCAAGTGAAAAATTCCCTCCACCTTGGCTACCCTCGCTAGCCCTTCCATCGCGGAGGCCATTGATATTGCTTCACTAGCAACAGAGGATCCGGTCGCAGAATGGAGAGTTCCCATTATCGCTGAGGTGCAAGCCAGCGCCGCGGACCCCCAAACGCGCAAGCGTGCCATCCGCTTTGTTCTCATTGATGAACAATTGTGGCATCGTGGGTTCGCAGCACCCCTCCAACGATGCCTCAGCACCCTTGAGGGACACTCAGTTTTGGACACTCTCCACCAAGGCAACTGTGGCGCACACATTGCTGCGGAGGCACTTGCCCATAAGGCCCTTCGCCAAGGATACTACTGACCCACCCTGAAAAAGGACGCCGCCGCACTGGTCAAAACATGTCACCAGTGCCAAATGAACTCTCGCATCCAGCGACTGCCATCTACGGAGTCTCCAGCACTGACAAACTGATACGATCATGGGTACACTTGACGTGAAGCCGCGAGATCGTACGGAAGCGCAGATCTAGCTTGAAGGAGTCGACGAACAAAGAAGGATAGATTCGGCCACAGACACCTCCCAACTACGAGGTTGGGCAATATCTGCGATAAGCCTGGGGAGTATGGAAGATCTAGCACCTCTTAACTACGAGATTAAGCAATACTAGATATTAAACTTGATGATAAACAATCTATCAAGGGGGATGGCGGAATATAGCAAGGGGGTGAGAACCGGGCTTAAGGAATTGTCCTTCTTAAGCTTTACATATGTTCTATCTATTCTAGGAGTCTGTTGTTCCTTTTATAGGGAAGAAGGAAACAGACTCTTACATATGTGCATGCATGCCAAAAGCATAAAGTACTTTAACATGCATGCCATCCTAAAAAGGTAAAAAGGTAAAAGCTAAAGTAATATAATACTCCCAAGTGTCTGCTTGAAAGGAGGGAGTGTTCCGGATGGGATGGGAGTGGTTGAGAGTGGTTGGCCGAATTATCGAGCTCTTGCTTGAGGGTTTCGTGATATGATCACACAAGGGTTGTATGATCATGAGCTTTGATCTAGCTTGAGTGAGGAAGAACTCCAAGAAATGGAGCAACAATTTCGGCAATGGGAGGATGAGAATGGAACCTAGAACCTTTTGACTACTTGATCAAACAATGCTAGGTATTTAATTGGACCCTCTTGCATGGATCACTAATGGATTGATGAAGCAAGAAATGAGAACAATGAAGAACAATCAAGCCTTGATATTTTCGGCAATGAAGGGTTCTTACAATATGAGTTCTACTTGCAAATGAACTTGCATCCTAGCTAAAATGGTGAGGGGAAGGGAGGAGAGAGGTGGCTTGGAGACAAGCCTCCTAAGATTAAGGTGGGTGAGGTGAGAGGTGTGAGAGGTGGATGGGAGGGGTTGACTCCCTTTCTTTAATTTCCATAAAACATATATCTCATACTTATGAAATTATATGTTTTATGGAACTTAAAGAATTACAATTGGGCTGAAAATAGGTTGAAAATTACAAATATTGGAAAGTCAACAAAAATGGCTAGGGTTCAAAAAAAGTGGAGGGAAAGCATTCTCGAGGAGCCGGGCGACCGCCCGATCCAGGGTTTGGGTCGCTGGATCTCGTCAGTCGAGGAAAGGCCTTCTCGGGAGCCAGGCGACCGCCCTGATCCAGGGTTTGGGTCGCTGGATCTCGCCTGGTCGCCTGCCAATCTCTGTAGACTTGTCCGGGCGACCGCCTGGATGAAGAATTGGGTCGCCTGGTTCTCTCGCCTGGACCGGGCGACCGCCTGACTTCAAGTTTGGGTCGCCTGGTTCTGTCACCTGGTTCTTGGATCTTCACTGTTTTCTGAATATCTTGAGCTCCGGAACTCCGATTGAGGTGATTCAAAAGCCATTTTTCTCCTCTTGAAAAGAGCTTCAATAGGAAGTCCATTGCTCCAGCTTTAGATGATTACAGATCCACATCATTTGGTTTGGTCTTCACCATGCTCACATCATTCCCTCCCACTTAAGAAGATTCGTCCTCGAATCTAAATGGGATGAATCCTACAAAAACTAAGACACCGCAACAAACTTGGAGGATATTAGAGATTAGTGAACTAAAGCTTAAACATCAAAGTCCGAAAAATGGTTTGAAGGAATGAGATGGACATTCCGCCCTTTCCCTTCGCTTCAACCATACACATAGCTTTAATTCAATCCCATATAGATACTCATGTTTCTCAAAAGTTGCATGCATATCCATATTAAAGTAAGTACACTCAAGAAGTTCAATTCATGCACTTCACTCATGCTAAACATGGCACTATTTCTACAAACCTCCATTTTGAACATTGTATGCTCGATGGTCTATCCCGGGTCAAATGTGAGCTTAGGCCATTCATTCTCATTGTCCAAATGCAAAGAGTCTAAATCATACATCAAAGAATGATCATGGCTAGGTGTGGGTGACATGGGATATAGGTCATGTTCATACATCTCATCATGATAATAGTTATGCTCATCATCCGAGGGATATAGCTCATAATGCTCGGACACTTCATATGATGAATGAGATGCACTTTCATTATTGTCATATTCAAGAGGTTCATCATTCAAGGAAGAGAAATCATATGCTATGGACTTAGATTCATTATTCTCTTCACATTCCAATTCATGCTCTTGAATAGCATACCAATCATCATCACAAGGGTGAATGCAAGTATCATCACATGGATATGGATAATGGTTGAAGTTATTGATGCACATTTCATGGTCAACCGAATCATCATGCTCCATGCATTCAAGAGGGAATTCAAATATGTCATATTCATCATGGTTGAGAGAATTAAGCAATGGGTGAGGAGCATATGCACTTTCGGTTTCTTCATCAATGTCATGCTTATGTTCATGTGAAGGTGAGAAAGCATCACAAGCATGTTCATTATCATCACTATGCACATGTTCAACCAAATCATTATTCCCAATGCATTCAAGAGGGGATCCATATATGTAATCAAGCAATGGATGTGATGCATGCTCATTTTCGGATAAAGTGTCACATTCATGCTTATTTGCATCATCACTAAAAGAAAAGGATGGGTTACCTCTCCCCAAGTTAGGGAAGGGAGGATCCTCCTCCAAAACCGAGACTCTTTCTTCTTCTTCAAGGCATTGCACATCCGTGTCCTTTTCTTCTTCAAATTCTTGCACAAACAAAGTAGAACAACAAGATTTAGAAGATGAAATGGTTAGTTCTTCTTGGATTTCGGTTGAAGGCCGGGTGCAACATTATTTTCACTCAATTGGCTTTGGAGAGCTCTTTCCTTTCTTCTCTCTTTCTTTTTCTTTTCTCTCTCTCATAGTCTTCAAACTCCTTCTTAAGCCTATCAATTATTTGAGAGAGATCTTCTTTAGGATTTTAGTGAGGGCTTTGGTTTGGGTTGTGAGTTCGGGTTGCACAAGTGTTGGTAGGTGGAGTACTTGGCTCGACCGAGAGTGTTGGTGGAGGTGTGGAGCTCGGTTTCCTCCAAGGGCTAGGGCTCCGAATGTGGGTAGAGGATGTAGGTCGAGAGTGGGACCTTCTTGTTTGGGAGTAGTATGGAGAGGGTGGCTCTTCTTGAGGTGAACCATATCTTTCCAATAGTAACCTCTTCAATTCACTCCAAGTTCGAATGGGGGCTTCATTGTATCGCTCTCTTTGAGCAAACTCTTGTCGACACCATCTTTTGGCTTCTCCCTTTAAGCACCTTATGGCAAGGTCTAACTTCTCTTCTATTTGAAATTGGTAATACCAAAAGTGGTACTCCAATTCCTCAATCCAATGCCATAAGTCATCTTCAAGTTTGAGCCTCCTTTCAATGGATGAAACCCAATGAAATGTAGGTTTTCTTCCTCCATTTGGTACACCTACACACTTAGACAATAAAATTAGTACCACTCATTTCCTCACGTGTTTGGTTGGCCTCTCGGTTTCACTCTTGCCTTCTTCTCCACACAAGGCTTTCACAAGCTCTCTCACACTCCTTAAGTGTTTACACTCTTCTCTCGTGTTTGGAACACAATGATCTTCAAAATCTCAATTCTAGTCACCAATCTTCTATTAAGATCAAATGCAAACACACAAGGAGAGTTCAATGAAAGCCTAGTAAAATTCGAAAATTAGCAATGCAAATGTTCTAGTTACTTGAACTAGGGTTTTGAGAAATGAGGTTGGTTGGTGGTTGAAAGAAATTAGGTGTGAAGTAGAAAGGCTCTTTTACAATCACAAACACCTTTTGTGCAAGTTCATAAAAGATTTTTGGATCAAAGTTACTATTCACATGTGTTTGACATGAACTTCACATGAACTTTGCATGAACACCAAGAACACTCAAGAACAATTTTGCATTTCTTTTCAATAAAAATTCTCTTTCAAATCCGAAATTCTCTTTCTTTTCACAACACTTCAACAATCACATTCCATCATCAATTTTGCCCTAATCACATGAACCAAACAAACTTGTCCTAAGCACATGAACCACTCACAAATTTTCGGCCTCTCTCAAGAGATACCAACCGAATTTTTCTTCAAGTTTTGAAAAGGAATTCAAGAGGATAACTTGAAGAAAATCACACAAATCACATTTACCTCATTCAAGCAAGTTGGCTCTGATACCACTTGATATGATCACACAAGGGTTGTATGATCATGAGCTTTGATCTAGCTTGAGTGAGGAAGAACTCCAAGAAATGGAGCAACAATTTCGGCAATGGGAGGATGAGAATGGAACCTAGAACCTTTTGACTACTTGATCAAACAATGCTAGGTATTTAATTGGACCCTCTTGCATGGATCACTAATGGATTGATGAAGCAAGAATTTGAGAACAATGAAGAACAATCAAGCCTTGATATTTTCGGCAATGAAGGGTTCTTACAAAATGAGTTCTGCTTGCAAATGAACTTGCATCCTAGCTAAAATGGTGAGGGGAAGGGAGGAGAGAGGTGGCTTGGAGACAAGCCTCCTAAGATTAAGGTGGGTGAGGTGAGAGGTGTGAGAGGTGGATGGGAGGGGTTGACTCCCTTTCTTTAATTTCCATAAAACATATATCTCATACTTATGAAATTATATGTTTTATGGAACTTAAAGAATTACAATTGGGCTGAAAATAGGTTGAAAATTACAAATATTGGAAAGTCAACAAAAATGGCTAGGGTTCAAAAAAAGTGGAGGGAAAGCATTCTCGAGGAGCCGGGCGACCGCCTGATCCAGGGTTTGGGTCGCCTGGATCTCGTCTGGTCGAGGAAAGGCCTTCTCGGGGAGCCAGGCGACCGCCTGATCCAGGGTTTGGGTCGCCTGGATCTCGCCTGGTCGCCTGCCAATCACTGTAGACTGGTCCGGGCGACCGCCTGGATGAAGAATTGGGTCGCCTGGTTCTCTCGCCTGGACCGGGCGACCGCCTGACTTCAAGTTTGGGTCGCCTGGTTCTGTCACCTGGTTCTTGGATCTTCACTGTTTTCTGAATATCTTGAGCTCCAGAACTCCGATTGAGGTGATTCAAAAGCCATTCTTCTCCTCTTGAAAAGAGCTTCAATAGGAAGTCCATTGCTCCAGCTTTAGATGATTACAGATCCACATCATTTGGTTTGGTCTTCACCATCCAGCCTCACATCATGAGGGCTTCGCCATTGCCCCACCCCGATCTAATGGCCAAGTTGAGGTCACCAACCGTACCCTCAAGGAGGGCCTCAAGAAGCGCCTTGAGGGGGCCAAAGGACGCTGCGTAGATGAACTCCCAAGTGTCTTGTGGGACTACCGCACCACAACGCGCACCCCAACAGGCGAGACGCCTTTCTCAATGCTCAAGGGCCGGTATATGGCATGCCCGCCCGCAGGCGATTCGCCATCATAATGCCAGGTGAGAGGCGCAGACCTCTCTTACAGCATTACACGGCAAGAAAACTGCCCTCTCAAATCGCCATCTGTGCCCAACCGGTAAGACTGGCCACTTGCCCAAATCGCGGCATCCGACCTTGTCAGGTCCTGCTCACGCACCCACACAAAGGGAAGCCCCCTGCGGTCGTGCCAATGGTAGTTGCGGGTCTCATCCCCAACTGACCTTCAACTCACCCCGCTCCAAGGGTAATCCTCTTGCGATGCGGAAGGGTAATCCCCTTTTGGCTCCTTCAGGGAGGTCCCTGTGTAAGTCGCCCTTACGCGCCTCACCTGATCTCCCGCGCGAACTCCTCCACACAGGTAGTTGCGGGTCTCATCCCCAACTGACCTTTAACTCGCCCCGCTCCAAGGGTAATCCTCTTGCGATGCGGAAGGGTAATCCCCTCTTGGCTCCTTCAGGGAGGTCCCTGTGTAAGTCGCCCTCACGCGCCTCACCGGACCTTCCGCACGGGCTCCCAAACACAGTTGCGGGTTTCATTCCCCAGAACTCCAGCTGGCTCCTAACTTATCTCAACAAGTACTCCACTGCCTTCGCCATCGCGCGATCTCGGGCTCAAGGTAAACTGAGTTTCACTCCATCCTTATCATATAATCGATGAGCACTCTGCAGGTATCCTCTACTTGGTACACTCGTACACTACCCAAGGGCTTACTCCCTGGAATATCGCCAGGAAGGTCTCTATGTGAGCCACCTTCACGAGACCCAGCAGACCTTCCACGAGGGGAAGTCTCATCCATGGTCTTAAAAGGCATCGCCGCCGCGAACCCTAAACGGGTCCTCAACTTGTCTCAACAAGTGATCTGTCTCAACTTGTCTCGACAAGTGCTCTCTGTGGCTTCGCCGTTGCGAACCCCAGCAGACCCCTCGCCACGAATGGGACTTAGCCTACGGTCGTTGACCTAGCTAACGTACCCTACAATGCTATCGCCCATCTTCCTCCCCTGCTCTCCCCAGTTGAGCAGGGCCTTTACTGCTGGATCGCTGGTGTTTGCAGCATCCAGAATCCCAAGACTTAGCTCTGGGAACGCTTTCTCCACTTGGAAGCGGCATCGCAGCCAGGCCTCCTCGTAGGCCTGCGCCCCTGCTTCACCTTGAGCTTGGATTTCACCAAGCTTCTCCATCAATCGAGGCATCCTCTTAGGGATGGACACCTTAATAGAAGAAGAGGACTCAGGGTCCTCATCTACGAAGTGAGGAAAGCCCAAAGCCTTCTCCATCTCCCACACTGAGGCCACCGCCTTTATAAAATCGGTGGTGACCTCCAAATGTGCCTTCGCGGCATCCTCAGCAGCAAGCCTGCCCTCCTCTGCCTTCTTCTCCACCAACTGGGCCTGGGCGATGGCCTGGCGCTTCACCTCCTCAGCTGCGGCTTCTGCCAGCCCAACTTTGGCCTTCGCCTCCGCGAGGGTAGCTTTAGTTTCAGCCTCCAAAGAGAGGAATGACTCCTTCATGACAGCTGCCTCAATCTGTTTGGCTCCCAACTCTGCTTCCTGTTGAAGGAAATGGTGCTGAAATGCATCAATTAGACTGGCCTGCTCCCACCGGCGGAGCCTGCAAGCGGTCCGCTCCTTGTTAAGGTAGTCGCACCAAGTCTCCAGTTGGGCCACACCCTTGGCCTGCTCCTCTTGGTGCTCCTCTTCCCTTCTTTGGCTGGCTTCCAGCTCCCTCCTGAGGGACGTGATCTCTGCTATTTGGGCCTCGTCCCGCCTGTTGGCATACTTCAGAAAGTCATGCCACTGCTCCATGGCAGCATACCCTTGAACGGCGGCCTGCATCTAAATCCATTCAGCAAAACAGAAAGAAGAACAAAACTTATGAAACAAAGACCAAACGTGGTCTTACTCGCAGGCTCTGTTGGGCTGCCTCCTTCATAAACTCAGCGGGGGAGTCTAGGCTTCGCCCTATCACCTCCCTGTCATAGGGGTGCGCAGCCCCTCCAGGCACGATAAGAGGGTCTTCTCCCCTCCCAACAACAATGAGTTGCCATTGTTGAGAAGGAAGACTGGGTCCCACACATCGCGCAGTAGCTTCCCCTCTACCTTGTACACCTTGGCCCTGAGGTCGTGCCTCATGACCCTCAGTGTAACCGGCTCTTCAGACCACTTGGGGGCTGTCTTGGCAGCAACTCGCCTTCGCTCCAAATAATGGGGCCACACCCCGGTCTCCTCCAAAATCTCAGTCATGGTCCTCAGGTCTGCGCAGACCTCGCTAGGACCGCTCCCTTGCCCGGAAGGCCCCGCACCTGCAGTAGTTAAGGGTAGTACAACTGAGAAAGCTGAAACACAATCTCAAAACAAGAGAAGCACACTCTCAAGACGAGTGACTTACCAGCGGAAGGTTGCACCCATCCACTAGCCTCTGGCTGGCTGCTGGAAGGTTGGGCTGCTTCCCAACCACTTGTCCTCACAGAGGACCGCGCTACCAGTGCCCCCTCCTCTGGGGCCTCGCTATCAGAAGAGGAGGAAGTCTCTTGAATTCTCAAGACCCCCTTCCCCTTCGCCGCAAGGGCCTCCTCCCTTGAAGGAGTCACTGCAGGGGTCTCCTCCCCTGAAGAGATCACCACAGGGACCTCCTCCCCTGCAGTAGCGGCCTCCATCTCCTCCCCTGCAGGGGTGATCACCACCTCCTCCTCCACAGGAGTGACCACTGATTCCTGCTGGCCAGAACTGCTGATTGCTTTAGCAGCCTGTTGGCCCCTCCTTCTCATGGACAGCAGGACTTCCCCTGCAGACATCTTGCCTCTTTTGGGGGCGCGTTTCCCTTGGCAGCAATTTCTGTTGTGACCACGTGCCCAGGCAAGTCTTCACCTTGGGCTGGAGAAGGGCTCGCAAAGAGCCCAGACACAAAGGCCTCAAGGACGGCGGCATCCTCAGGGGGAACTGGCTCCACCACTGATATTGGCACAGCCTCTATGGGAGCAGCGGTGTCCGCTCGCACTCCCTCTGAGCCCTCTACAATGGGCGTGGCCTCTTCAGTAGCGGAGGGGACCTCCACCTCCAGTCCCCTCGCCTCCTCCGCAGGATCTGCGGCCTCTAAGGTGGCGGGGACCTCTTCCCCAACAGACCCCGCTGCCTCTTCAGTAGGAGGGACTGCTACAGATCCCTCTGCCTCTGCAGGCCCCTTGACCTCTTCAGCAACGGCGGAGGCACTCCCCTCTCCAGGCTGCACATCGCCAGCAGCCACTCTCCTCTTCTTCTCTCTTTGAGGGGAAACTAATGACTTGGTGGCGGCCCTCTTCTTCCGCAAAGGGAAAATGCGTCCCAACGCCTTAACAGCCCCAGCATGGGCATCCCTCCCTAACGCACAGGCTAGGTGCACCTGCTGGGCAACGCGCATGGACACTCTCTTGCCCTTGCCTTCGCCAGACTCATTGCAGGCGTCTGCAAACAGAAGAAAAAAGCTTCAGACCAGGTTCTGCTAGGCATTTTACATTTGTGCAATACACTGGTATATACAAATGTACCTCTTGGCCTTGCCAGCGTTGCGGTAAGGGCATCTACCACTGCCCCGCGATGAGCTGGGGCCCATCCCTCGTATGGCGAGAGGACCTCAGGGTCCAGCAGGAAGCCCGTGCTGATCCCAGCCCACCTCAAAGTTGTCTCATCAAGTTGGGTGGCAAAGAAAGGGAAAAGCTCGTCACAGGCGCTCCTCGCAAACACTTCATCCAACCATCCCAAAAGTTGGACGTATGCCTGCCACCGCAGACCGTTGGAAGTCAACTCAGGCCTCCGCGCCATGCTCTGCACTGATCGTCGCGTCCTCACCACGGGAAATTTCCATGAGTTTTCGCGAGGCAGGAAGAAGAAGGATCTGTGCCAGGAATAGTAGGATCTGGGCTCGGTGATGAACGAGATGGAATTGTTTCTGCCAACATTTATGGGGGTCACATGGAAGAATGCACTTCCACTGCGCAGCTCCAGCCGATAAAACTGTCGGAAGACGTCTTCAAACGGCTTTGCACCAGCCATCCGACAGGCAACAGTGAAGCCTGCGATGGTCAGAAACGTGTTGGGCGCCAACTGTGATGGTGGCAGCCCCCACTCGGCGCACAAATCTTGCACCAGCGACGGGAAGGGGAACCGCAGCCCCGCCGCAAGCTGGGCCGTGTACAGACACAGCACCTGGTTCTCCAAGTTCTCCTCGGTCGTCGGCAGACCCAACGCCCGGCAGGCACCCGTACGGGCGGTAAACACCAAAGCCTTCTCCACTGGGAAAAAGGCCTTCACCATGTCCTGGTGAATCCTGTCAAAACTCGCTGTGGTCTTCTCCACGGTAGCAATCACCGGACACACGGCTTCCTTGGACTCCATTTCTGCAAAAAATCGAGCAACAAGCGTATAAATCGGAAGAGCCTAACAGAGGCATTTTTTCAAGCACTCATCGTGCTCAGAAAAGCACTCACTGTGCTCGGAAGAAATCTTACCTGCTTTAAGTCACCGGTGAAGAAATCGGTAGAGCAGACGACGAACGCACGAACGGGCAACAAAGTCTTGAACGGGAAGTGAAGAATCCCCACAAAAGCACTTGCAATGACCGATGAACGGTTCAAATACGCAAGAATGCGAAAAGGCTACTCAGCGCGAAAACGAGGAAATGCGAAAGTGAAGATGAACAGCTTCAATCTTCTCGGACACGCTTTTATAAGCCCGCGGAAATGAAAAAGCGCTTTTTAAGCGTAATCCGCTCCTGAGGCGCCACGTGCCAACATCTAACGGTTAGTAAACCTTTCGCCTCCCGTTATCTCTCCTACTTTAAGTATTGAGGAACCCCTCACTTTGTTACACTTAAAACGGACCGCAAGCGGCATGCCGCCTTCGCCAAACTCCAAGACTTGGAATATTAACAGAGTACGGGACCCTTCCCATACTCTGCCTTCAGGAGGAGGCATCTTGGTACACTACCCAAGCAAATGCCCCCTCAAAGGCCCACAAGGATCATGAAGGATCCGACATCTGAAGTCAGATCTTAAAAGGTCTTCGCACTCCACACGAGCCCAGTCTTGTGGCTACTACTGTCCTCAACACAGTATTTTCAAAACAGAGCTCTCAAGTGATATGACCCTACCCATACTCCGCTCTCGTTTAGTGTAGGGTTCCCTACTTTCAGATTCATCCAAGGGTCTAGATTACTCCTAGGATGACCTGTAATGTTTAGGAACTAACCCTACAACTAAAAACGTTTAAGAGGTCCAATTAGGGCAAAACCGGACCACACCCTAGCTAACCTTAGTTACAATCCAAAATCAGCAATAAATGAAAGGTAAGTACACTTCTCAGAGTTCCATCAGATTGTATATGAGTTGGAGAGGTGACTTGGAGCTCCCCATGGTGGCCAAAACGGCTGAGAGGCGCCACTTGGAGGAGGAGGTGTCGAATCCGTACAATGACATCACTTCCTTGGCTGCTTGTGTTCTGATCTTGAAAAACCTCTCCAGAATGCTGTGGTGCTCCAAATTGAGTGAAACCACTTCCATTGGTTAGCTCTCTTCCTGAACTACAAAATGGTGTTTTGAAACGACCAATTTGGAGCTCGGACGAGGAAGTTAGAGCCATGGAAAGTTGCTGCCCTGTAGGCGCCAACTCGACGGTACGGCTGCCATGTAGGCTGATTGGGCACTGAACTTGTTTCGCTTGCACAGAAGGCTGTAGTTGTCCAAATGACTTGAGACCGGTGGCATTGGCTTCCTCTCTTCCTGAACTACAGAATGGACCCCTGATTGGCCTCATTTGGACTCCAGACGAGGAAGATATGGCTTGGTAAAGCTGCTGTCCGGTTGGCACCAATCCGTGGGTTTGGGTGCCAAGTGTGCTCGAACAGATTAAGCCGCTGTTTGAGGGCAAACATGCGGAGGTGAGCACCTTCGCGTAATTCTTCGAGTAGGTCAAGTTTGGCGCGAAGCCCCTGAGCGTTGGCTTTGTTAGTGAAGTTGATCATGCGGATCATGGGGAGGTCTGTCTCAATAGGTAGAAGCGCGTCTATGCCATAAACCAGGGAGAAAGGTGTCTCGCCTGTTGGGGTGCGAGTTGTGGTGTGGTAGTCCCACAAGACGCTTGGGAGTTCATCCACCCATCGGCCTTTTGCCCCCTCAAGGTGCTTCTTGAGGCCCTCCTTGAGGGTGCATTTTGTGACCTCAACTTGGCCATTGGACTGGGGATGTGCCACTGGAGCGAAAAGCATGCGGATGTTGTTGTCCTGGGCCCATTGTTGGACGCTATGGCTGGCGAACTGAGTGCCGTTATCCGTAATGATGGCGCGGGGCTGCCATACCGGCAAACGAGGTTCCTCCAAAGGAACTTGATGATTTTGGCGGATGTGATGGAGACCAAGGGCTCTACCTCGACCCATTTAGAGAAGTAATCAACCGCGACAACATAAAAACGGTACTGACCTGGCGCGGTCGGCATTGGGCCAATGAGATCAAGGCCCCATAGGGCGAAGGGCACTGGGTTTGTCAGTGCTGGAGACTCCGTAGATGGCAGCCGTTGAATGCGAGAGTTGATCTGGCATTGGTGGCATGTTTTGACCAGTGCGGCGGCGTCCTTTTTCAGGGTGGGCCAGTAGTATCCTTGGCGGAGGGCCTTGTGGGAAAGTGCCTCCGCCCCTATGTGGGCACCGCAGCTGTCTTGGTGAAGAGTGTCTAGGACAGAGTGCCCCTCAAGAGTGCTGAGGCAGCGTTGGAGGGGTGATGCAAATCCGCGATGCCATAGTTGTTTATCAATGAGAACAAATCGAATGGCACGCTTGCGAGTTTGGGAATTTATGGGAATTCAAGTGGAGAAGACCCCAAACCATTTGGGAAGCATCACCTACACTTCCCTTGAAGCCGAGGAGAGCGCCACGCGCTCCACGCGCCACCACCCCTCACCCACACGCCCCACGCGCTCACCACCACCTCGGACCGAGGCGCCACCACCCATGGACAGCTACCTAGCCTTCCCCAACCTTGGAGATGCCCGGAAGTAGCCCCACTCGCCGCCAAGCGCGCAATGCGCCACTTCAAGCCCGCGCGTGTGGGCCACGCGCCACCATGATTGGGCCGGCCCAAATTTATCCAATTTCGCCCAATCCTCCATTATATCAGATTTTTATCTTAGTTGACTTATATTTGAACAATATTTATGTTATTGGAAGATGGGAGGGAAAGTAGGTTAAAGTGGAGGTCTTTACTCACTAGTTTGAAGTAATGGTTGGTCCTTGCCCTCCATTACCACAAATGGTGGTTACCTTTCACTTTTCCCTCACCATTTTAAGTAGTATCATCATGGCTTCTTTTTGTCTTATGGGAATGGTAAGTAACCCTAGAGTGTTTGTCAAAAGTGTTACTACACTTTGGACAATAACCTCCACTTACCTTTCCTATTTAAGCTAGCAACTAAACCTTGTAATGGTAGAACTCATTTGATGCAATTGCTGCCGAAAATCTCTTCCTCTACAAGAGATCATTTTGGCTTTTGGTTCTCATTTCTACAATCCATTCCCTTGTCCCATAATTTTGGTTCAAGAATTATATCTAGTATTGCTTGATCAAGTAGTTAAGAGGTGCTAGATCCATCTCCTTCCCTTGGCTTCTAAAGTATTGTTCAACCTTGTAGTTGAAAGGTGCTTTGCTAGCCGAAATTATCAAGAACTTGTTGTTCATCTTCCAAGCTAGATCCTTCCAAGAGTTGATCATTTTGGTGATCACATCAAGTGGTATCAGAGCTTTGTTGCTTGGTTGATGTTTATGTTGTAAGTTTCTTCAAAGAAACCTTTTGTTTTGATTTGCAAACTTTGAAGAAACTACTCTCTTCCTTTCTCAAAGAGTGACCGAAAACTTATGGTCATTTCTTGCAAAGTGAAAGTGCAAAGTTGCCACTTCTTGTAAAGTGCAAAAGTTACCATTTCTTGCAAAGTGAAAGTGCAAGTTGTTGTTTTTATGATGCTATGATGTTGTGAAGTGAAAAGTTTGTTGCTTTTGAAAAAGGATCAAGAAAAAAGTACAACTTTTAAAGAGAGAGAAAAGTTGTGTGTTCTTGCAAGTTCATCAAGTTCATCTTGAGTTCATACCAAGTTCATCACAAAAAGTACATTTGATCCGAAAGTGCTAAACATCTTGCATCCAAAAGTGTTTGTTGCTTGCAAAAGACCTTTCTTTACCACACCTTATTTCTTTCAACCCCCATCTACCTTTAAAACTTTTCAAAACCTAGTTTCAAGTAACTAGTGCTCTCTTTTTCTACTTGTTTTCGGTTTTACTAGTTTATTCTTGTGCCCATTGTTGTGTTTTCCTAGAACAAGGTTGAAAGAGGTTGTGGACTTGAGAGGTTAAAGCCAATCAAGGGTGATACACCATTGAGAATCCTCCTTGAGTGAAACACAAAAGAGAGAATACAAACACAAAGAGAGGGTTTATACCACTAACTTCATATTTTCAATTGCAAAAGAAAGAAGTCTTTGTTGTAGGTATGTCAACAGATTCATCTTCATCACCTCCCCCTCCTCCTCCTAAGTCAAAGTTAGAAGAAACTCTTGCCACTCTTGTGCAAGAGCTTCAGGAGATCAAGGTTCAAATAGTCACCACTAATGACAAGGTGACAAGGCTTGAGATTGCACAAGGTAAGCTACCGGAAAGCTCCCATGCTCAAGGCATAACCGAAGCCACAAGGAGGGAACCGCCCCAAAAGACTCCCCAAAAAGCTCCTAGCATTCGGCCTCTTGTTCCACCAAGGAGGGGCCGAATGGTTGAGGAGGTTCCGGAGAGTAGTGATGAAGAACTCCATGAAGCACCACCTCCTTTCCGAAACCCTAGAAGGCGGATCTTTCAAGATAGGGTGCAAGCCAAAGCCTATCTTGAAAGAGACTTGGATGAAGAAGAAGATTATGAAAGGAGCCACTTCCACCGAGGGTTTAACCGAAACCTAGGAGAGAGAGTCCAAGTTCAAGATCAACAAGCTCTCAACAATGTGAAGCTTCAAGTTCCACCTTTCTATGGTTCAAGTGATCCGGAGGAGTTCCTTACTTGGATGAACAAAACCGAAAGAGTCTTTGATGTCATGGGGTACAATGATGCTACCAAACTCAAACTAGCTATCATTGAACTTCATGACTATGTCATCATTTGGTGGGAGCAAGAGCACCAAGCAAGAGCTAGAAACCACCAAGCTCCCATTGCCACTTGGGAGGAGCTCAAGCACGCCATGAGAGCTCGGTTCATCCCATGCTACTACGAGAGAGAATGTGCTCAAAGGTTGCAACACCTCACCCAAGGCAACCGAAGTGTTGAAGACTACCAAAAGGAGCTTGAAAGTGCCTTGATGAGAGCTAATGTCAAGGAGAACCAAGAGGCAAATATGGCTCGGTTTTTGTATGGTTTGAGAGATGACATCTCTCGTGCAGTGGAGCTTTGTGATTATGGGAGTTATCAAGAGTTAGTGCACAAAGCCATGAGAGTTGAGAAGCAACTAAAGAGGGGAAGTTCCTACACTTCCTACCATACTTCCAATCGAAACTCATGGAGGAAGTCCACTACCGCCAACAAGCCTTCCACCTCCAAACCCTACCAAACCGCCACCACCAAGCCTCCTTACCCCTCCCACACAAAACCGAAACCACCATCTCACCCCACTCCCTATTCCAACCCACAACCGAAACACACTTACCCCTCCAAGACCACAAACCCGCCACCTCAAGCAAGAACCGTTGAATGTTTCAAGTGTCTTGGCAAGGGACACTATGCAAGAGAATGTCCCAACAAGAAGGTTATGGTGATTAGACCAAATGGTGACATCTCAAGTGAAGATGAGGAGGAAGTTCCACATGAACTTCCTAATGAAGAAACCGAGGAAGAGGAGGGAGAGTTGCCTCTTGAGGGGCACATCTTGGTCACCAAGAGAGTTCTCCAAAGCTTCCCCAAGCTAACCGAAACTACACAAAGGGAGAACCTCTTCCAAACAAGAGCTTTGGTGAATGGTGCACTATGTAGTCTCATTGTTGATAGCGGGAGTTGTGTGAATGCCGCAAGCGAGGAAATGGTCCAAGAGTTGCATCTTCCCACAAAGATGCATCCGAAACCCTACCAACTCGAATGGGTGGATGATAGGTCCTTTGTCAAAGTGGTGAAACAAGTTGAAGTGCCAATCCGAATTGGCAAGTATGAAGACACCATCACTTGTGATGTTGTGAGGATGCAAGCCACTCACATCTTACTTGGGAGGCCACGGCAATATGACAAGGATGCCATTCATCATGGAAATACCAACAAGTACATCATCTCCCATCAAAACCGAAACCTAACCCTACTCCCACTCACACCCACTCAAGCTTTACAAGACCAAATCCATTTGGCTAACAAAGCTGAAAGCAAAAGGAGGGAAATGGGAAGGGAGAAGAGAGAAAAGAGTGAGAAGGATCAAGGATCCTTGAGAGAAAAGAAAGAGTGTGCATATGTGGGAAACACTTCAAGAGAGCAAGAGAGAAAACAAGAGTGCATACCCCACTTGGCCTGTTACGGTCACCCCGAGTGGGTTGCGACCGGGTGACCCGGGGCTCCGGTTCTGGCCTGCGGGTCACGTTTTTCGATGTTCAAGCGGCTCCCGAGCCCTATCCGAGTATCATTTTGGCGAACCCTTCCGTATTTGAGGTCGTGTGGGTCCCCCGGACGTTTCCGCCGAAAATATTTTTCGGGCGCCGGGGTGTTGTCGGGGTCGTCTCGGGACATACAGCGGGCTCGGTAGCACTCTCGAGATCTCGGTTTGGGAAGCCGTTTGCAGTTTTGGAGTCGTGGAAATGTCCCGGAGGTGGTTGTGGAGTTTAATATTTGGGGCGGGACGTTCGGTTCTGGGCGACTCCCGGGGCTCGGGATGGAAATTTTCTGACGGCTTTGGGGAAAGTGGTGTTATAATTTAAGATGGAATTTATGGGTATTTTTATAGATTTTTAGAGTGACGGAATTTCGGTTCAGGTTGACACGCTCGCACGTCGGGTTTTGGTTCGGGTTCAGCGAGCTCGGTAGGACACTCCGGAATGGTCAATGAACTTTTGAAATATGTTTTATGAATGTTATAATATTCTGAGGGTTGTGTCCAAGTTTCGTTAATTTTTGAATTCGGTAATTATTTTTGGGCCAAAAATATTGGAACTTTCGGAAAAATTGGGAGTTAATTGGAACTTGGTTGCAAAATTAATAATTTGGAGCATGGGCAGCAGCTTACTTTCGGCAGAAATGGGAAGGTTTATGGGACACTTGGCCTTTTCTTATTTAAGATGAGAAAGGATGGGAAAAAGGAAAGGATATTTATATATAGCTTATATTTCATAAAATGGTTATTATTTCATACTTCTTCTTCTTCTTCCTTCTTTCTCACTTGCTACCGCCACCATGGAAGCTCACTCCAAGCTTCTTGTTCTTCAAATCTTGGCTCAAATCAACAAGGAAATGGATCCTTTAAGTGGTAAGCTTACTCCCTAGCTCTCTTTTCTTGTTAGAAACAAGAGTTGGTTGGAAAAAAGAGAGGATTTGTGAATGATGGGTTTGTTCTTAGCTATAAGCTAGGATGATTTTCTTCCTCCCATCTTTTAGTATGATGTTCTTGGGTAGTATGGGAGTGTTAATCAAGAGTTGGATTTTGGAAAACACACCTTGGATGAAAACCCCTAAATTGCCGAATTTGTTGGAAAATTCTATGTTGATGTGTGTTTGTCTCCTTGATTCATGCTTCAAGTATGTTAATCCTAGCATGATTCTAAGCTTATGTATGGATTCAATTTGATGGAAAATAAGTTGGGTTGGAAACCCCCATTTGGCCGAATTTATGAGATGATGTTCAATGTTGGATTTTGTTGTTTTGGATGCAATTGGATAGCATTTTTGGTTTAGAAGTGAAATTGGTGATTAGAATGGTTGTTTGGAAGCTTGAATGGATTGATTTGGAAGTTGGGTAAAATGTTGGTTAAGAACCGAATTATTGGAATGATTCTTTTTCCATGTTGGGGTTTGATGTTGGTTGAATTGGATGCTAAAGTGAAATTGGGGTTGAATTTAGGTGTGGTTAGAAGTTTGAAACGTTGATTTCGGGTAAGAATTGGAAAAGTTGCATTTATGCGGATTTATCGGAAAATGTCGGGTAATGAAGGGTTTTAAGGTTGGATTTAATCAGTTCTGCTTGTTGGATTGTGTTTGACAATGTATAATTTTGCATTGCCTAAGTTGGTTCTGAATTCTGATGTTTCTGTGGGAATCTGGAATTTTACGGAAATTCTGCCGGATTTTCGGTTTTGGGGTCGGGGGTGTAGTTTAGTAGAGTGGTTGGTAAGGTTGCTAATTTAGCTTGAATTGACAGATTCTGAGGTCCGGAAGTTAGAAAAAGAGAGGTTTTCGGGTTTCGGGTCGTGGTTAGAAATCGTCCAGAACCGGTCAAATACTGGAATTGTGAGGTAAGGGTTTGGTTCTGCTATTTTTGGTAAGATAGGTGTATGTTTAGTTTCACTTTACATTACTGCAAGTATTTCAGTAATATATGCCTAGGGCATATTCGTAGTCTGTAGGTGTATGTGTTGTTGCACTTTTTTGCGGTATTTCGGAAATTTCGCTTTAAGGTACGTTCTGTGATTCGTAATTTGTAGGAGTATGCCTTATGGCATACTGGCATGCATTAACCCTACGACAGTTGTGGGTTCGCTACCCCAGCTGGTGCACCATGCTTCTGTAATAGCTTCGGCTTCTGACTCCCTTAGAGGGAGGCTGTCGTTCTGATTTGTTATAAGGGTTTATGGCGATTTAGTATCGCATATTTTTCGGGATTCTGATCTGTTTTTATTACATGCACGATATTCTGTATTCTGTTGCATATATTCTGTATATTGTTATCTTTCTGTTTTGCAGGGTTACATATGCTTATCTTACCCCAAATCCCTTACGGGTCCTTTCGAGGACTCACCCTTTTTGGGTTCTGTTTTTGGGTTTCAGGTAGACCTGGTAAGCAACCAGCGGAGTAGGTTTCCGTGAGGCTTCTGCCTTGGTTGGGTTGAGCAGCTGCTGCACCTTGCGGTCCGGGATTTTGTCTACTTGGTCTGAATCAAGCGCTAGGTATTTGTTGTTTAGTCCTAGGGTTGGATCTGTAGTTGCATGTGCATACTTTCTGGATGATTGTGATGATTGTATAAGTATGTATATATTTGGTACATTGCATGTTACGGCGCTTGGCGCTTGCTAGATACCCTAGGTTCGGTGAATTCTGTATGTGCCTATATTGTGTGCGTAAGTACTCGTCCTTGGAGGACGGTGCTTACTTTGTTGTTATTACATGAACAGTTTATATGGTGTTGGTGATGTGCTCGCCCGTTTCGAGGGGCGAGACTCATCATGGATTTCATTTTAGTTATATGCATGAAAATTTCAGGTTGCTTCCACAATCGTTTTTCGGGTCCGCTACGCGCAGCAGGTCCCGATGGACCTGCCTGTCTGTATCATTCCGGCTTCCGCTTCCGACGTCCCGGCGCCCCCGCCTCCGCAACCGGGCTCGGGTGGCGCGCGGTGACATGGCCAAAGAGAGATTTCAAATGGGCACTTTTGCAAAACAAAACTTGTTTTCTCATGGTTCCAACTTCTTGCATGCTAACCCTTGAACAAGTATCTTCTCTTTCTTTGGATGTGCAGGATCTCTTGAAGGCATATGAGGATGTTTTTGAGGACCCTTGCGGCCTCCCTCCATATAGAGGGATTGAGCACCAAATTGACTTGATTCTGGGATCTCCACTTCCCAACAAGGCCGCCTATCGGACTATACGGTCACCCCGAGCGGGTTGCACGGGTGACCCGGCTCCGGTTTTGGCCTGCGGGTCACGTTTTTCGGCGTTCAGGCGGCTCCCGAGCCCTATCCGAGTATCATTTTGGCGAACCCTTCCGTATTTGAGGTCGTGTGGGTCCCCCGGACGTTTCCGCCGAAAATATTTTTCTGGCGCCGGGGGGTTGTCGGGGTCGCCTCGGGACGTACAGCGGGCTCGGTAGCGCTCTCGAGACCTCAGTTTGGGAAGCCGTTTGCAGTTTTGGAGTCGTGAGGATGTCCCGGAGGTGTTTGTGGAGTTTAATATTTGGGGCGGGACGTTCGGTTCCGGGCGACTCCCGGGGCTCGGGACGGGAATCCCGGGGCTCGGGATGGAAATTTTCTGACGGCTTTGGGGTAAGTTGTGTTATAATTTAAGATGGAATTTATGGGTATTTTTATAGAATTTTGGAGTGACGGAATTTCGGTTCTGTTGGACACGCTCGCACGTCGGGTTTTGGTTCGGGTTCAGCGAGCTCGGTAGGACACTCCGGAATGGTAAATGAATTTCTGAAAAGTGTTTTGTGAATGTTATAATATTCTGAAGGTTGTGTCCAAGTTTCGTTAATTTTGGAATTCGGTAATTATTTTTGGGCAAAAAGAATTGGAACTTTCGGAAAAATTGGGAGTTAAATTGCAATTGGTTGCAAAATTATTAAAAATCAGTATGGGCAGCAGCAGCAGCATGTTCGGCAGTTTATGGGAGACATTAAGGGACACATGTCTTTCTTTTATTTAAGTGGAGAAGTATGGGAAAAGAGAAGATATATATATAAGACTTATATTTTCATAAAATGAGATATTATCTCATTTCTTTTTCTTCTTCTTCTTCTTCCTCTTGAAGCATCCGCCATTAAAGCTTGCTCTCAAGCTTGAAGTTCTTCTTCTTGACTAGAATCATCAAGGCTTTGGCTTCAATCTTTGGTAAGCTTCCTTCCTTCTTCTCTTTTCATGTTGGAATTAAGGTTTGATGAAGAAAAGAGGAGATTTTGAGAATTTTGGGTTTGTTCTTCACTACATGCTAGGATGATTCTCTTCCTCCCATCTTTTAGTATGATGTTCTTGGGTTGTAGGGGAGTGATAATCAAGTGTTAGATTTTGGAGAAACTCCTTGGATGAAAAAGCCCCATTTTGGCCGAATTTCTTGGAAATTCTAAGTTGATGTGTGTTTGTCTTCTTGAATCATGCTTCAAGTATGTTAATCCTAGCATGATTCTAAGCTTATGTATGGATTCAATTTGATGGAAAACAAGTTGGGTTGGAAACCCCAAATGGCCGAATATGTATGTTGATGTTCAATGTTGAATTTGGTTGTTTTGGATGCAATTGGATAGCATTCTTGGTTTAGAAGTGAAATTGGTGATTAGTATGATTAATTGGAAGTTTGAATGGATTGAATTGGATGTTGGGTGAAATGTTGGTTAGTAACCAAAATGTTGGAATGAAACTTTATCTAGGTTGGAGTTTCATTTTGGTTAAATTGGATGTTAATTTGGTGTTGGGGTTGAATTTAGGAGTGGATGGAAGTTTGAAACGTTGAATTCGGTTAAGAAATGGAAAAGTTACAATTAAGCGGGATTATCGGAAAATGGCGGGTAATGAAGGGTTTAAGGTTGGATTTGATCAGTTCTGCTTATTGTATGATGTTTGTCAATGTATAATCTTGCATTGTCTAGGTTGGTTCTGAATTCTGAAGTTTCTGTGGAAATCTGGAATTTTACGGAAATTCTGCCGGATTTTCGGTTTTGGGGTCGGGGTGTAGTTTGGGTAGTGTGGTTGGTAAGGTTGCTAATTTAACTTGAATTGACAGATTCTGAGGTCCGGAAGTTAGAAAAAGAGAGGTTTCTGAGTTTCGGGTCGTGGTGTGGAAGTCGTCCAGAATCGGTCTAATACTCTGGACTTTGAGGTAAGGGTTTGGTTCTGCTATTTTTGGTAAGATAGGTGTATGTTTAGTTTCATTTTCTGCTCTGCAGTATTTCAGTATTATATGCCTAGAGCATATTCTGTAGTCTGTAGGTGTATGTATTGTAGCACTTCTGTTTTGCAGGTATTTCGGAAATTTCTGCTTTAAGGTACGTTCTGTAATTTGTAGGAGTATGCCTTATGGCATACTCTGTCTGTTAACCCTACGACAGTTGAGGGTTCGCTACCCCAGCTGGTGCACCATGCTTCTGTATTAGCTTCGGCTTCTGACTCCCTAGAGGGAGGCTGTCGTTCTGAGTTGTTATAAGGGTTTATGGCGATTTAGTATCGCATATTCTTCGGGATTCTGATCTGTTTTATTACATGCACGATATTCTGTATTCCATTGCATATATTATATATATATTGCTGTCTTTCTGTTTTGCAGGGTTACATATGCTTATCTTACCCCAAATCCCTTACGGGGTCCTTTTAGGACTCACCCTTTTTGGGTTCTGTTTTTGGGTTTCAGGTAGACTTGGTAAACAACCAGCGGAGTTGGTTTCCATGAGGCTTCTGCCTTGGTTGGGTTGAGCAGCAGCAGTGCCTTGTGGGCTGGGATTTTGTCTACTTGGTCTGAATCCCGCGAGGTATTTTGACGTTTAGGCCTAGGGTCGGCTCTGTAGCCGCATGTGCATACTTTCTGCTTTTATTGTTGTGATGATTGTATATGTTTGTATATATATTCTATTCTGTTGCATATTTCGAGCGCTTGGCGCTTGCTAGACACCTTAGGTTCTCGTGAACTCGCATGTATCTATGTTTGGTGCGTAAGCACTCGGCCCACGGAGGGCGAGGCTTACTCGTTGCCGATGCATGAATTGTATGTTTTGATTTTATTTTAGTTATATGTATGAAATTTTTGTTAGGTTGCTTCCACAATCGTTTCGCCTTTCGGGTCCGCTACGCGCGGCAGTCTCGATGGACTGCCTCTTCGTATTTCCGGCTTCCGCTTCCGACGTCCCGGCGCCCCCGCCTCCGTAACCGGGTTCGGGTGGCGTGCGGTGACAAGTTGGTATCAGAGCAGGTAAGTGACCATATTGGTCGTCAGTGGTGACTTGTAGTGACGACTATTGTTGTACATTTTATTTTAGAATGGTTTGGTACGGAGATTGGCCACCTCCTTACTTGAACCACTTCAAAATAAAATTGTGGAACAAAGTTGATCCTTCAAGTTATCCTGATAGTTGCAGATTTCGGAACTCGGGATTTCTGGATTCTGGTAAAAGTATTACGAGTAAGGGGGATTGTGGAAAAGTTTCAGGTACGTAAAATTGTGTGTTAGGAAAAGATTTGGTGAAATAAGCATGAACTGCTTCGTGATTCTCGTGAAATGCATGATTTTATCATTCGAGAAGTAACTTCGTGTCAAGCATCGCATTGCACTACAGAGCCTTAGAAAACTGCTGCTAGCTTCTGTAGAGATTAGGAGTGACCGATTTTTGTCTGGACTCTGTTTGGTCTGAAATTTTTGAGATATGGTTAACACGCGTTGATAGCGTGATTTGGTACCGGAGGGGCGGGACTGGGATCCCACACCTCCGTGGAATAGGATACGGGTTCAGCGTAACCCAGGGTCTGAACAACCACACTCACCGCCCCGAGGCTTAGCTGTCGTAGGGACCCTCTCTCGATTTGGTATTACCCGCCAGCCTAGCCGGTTCTGGGGCGGCGGAGGCGGGGAAGATCTGATTATGCCACAATAAGGGCATTTTGATCAGGTGGTGATAGCGAGACTTTAGCCACCGCCGCCATAGTTTTGGGATCGGTAAGTGAGTGACTCGACAAGGGTGGTCACTACGACACCTAGACTTCTCGTCGGTCCTATTAACGACGAGGAGATCTGGGGCACCACCGCGAGGTCAGACTTTTGGAGAGGTTTTAGAGTTTGAACCCCCCCGAGGTTCAATGACCGAGAAGGGTCTGGGGTAGTAGAGATTTGGTTTGCAGGAGTTGACAAACTCCTGGGGAAGGCTACATTTTTCCCCAGCAGTGCAGCGGGGATGTAGCCAGGAATCTGTGTCAGGCACAGTTGATGAGTTTCATCGGGGAGACAGGACTGTCGGAGAGTATGAGTGAGAGTTTGATCGGCTGGTTTACTACGTACCGTAGTACTATGGAATGGAAGAATAGAAGGCCAAGAGGTTTATTCGCCGATTGCGCCCCAAGTTCAGGTGGGCTTTGAGACCTTTAGACATTACTTTGTTTCGGGAAGCGGTTATTAAGGCTCAACTCCTCGAGCAAGAGGAGGTTGAGAGTTACCTCACCTCGCAGCGAGGTTAGGGGAGTACGAGGGGTTCCATACAGCAGGGACCCCGGCAGATTTCTGGATGGCCGAACAGGCCTGGGCAGTTTAGTAGAGGTAGAGAGGGAGCACCACCGACACGATCTTGTCCAATTTGCAGAGGTATCACTCCGGTCGACTTTGTTACCGGCAGGAGGGCCGATGTTTACGTTGCAGGTCTGACACTCTTTGGGTACGGGATTGCCCTCTTACTGTAGGGCAGGGTTTTGGCAGTCTTCAGCGTTCATAGTCTCGAGTACAGCCCAACGCGCCGCGAGGGCGTGGGTTTCAGATGGGTGGCCCGAGACCTCAGCAGCGACAGCAGCTTCAGCCATCCCCTCCGTCACAGCAACCAGAGCAGGACGGGTTTTCCTTTTTCTGAAGGGAGGCCCTGGTTATCAGGGAGGACCTAGTCAACGGTCAGTACCACCAGCAGGGAGGCTCGAGTCAGCAGGGAGTTTTACATGGTACTTTATTTCTGAATGAGATACCGGTACATGCGTTATTTGATACAGGAGCGTCTATTTCTATTGTAGCACAGAAATGTGTTACATCTCTGCACCTGCCTGTTAGTACTTTGCCGCAGATGTATTTAGTAAAAACTGCTGGGAGTCAGTTTCTGTTTTCTAAGGAGATGGTTCGGAGTTGTGCGATATCGTAGGCGGACATCTGATAGTATCGGATTTGTTGGTTTTAGACACGCCGAACTATGATATTATTCTTGGGATGGACTGGCTATCCAAGAATTCTGTGCACATTGATTGTGCAACCCGAACCATTATGGTTTCTGGAGAGGTACTACCTCTCACGGCTCCGACTGGTGTGACTATCGCGCAATACAAGATAGAGTTACAGTGTTCTGGATTCATCCTGTCGATAGTTGGTGTAGGGGAATGCTATGATCTGAATGAGGCTGGTACTAGGTTGAAGTTGGATGGTTTACCATTGGTTCGAGATTTTCCGCAGGTATTTCCGGAGGAGTTGCCCGGATTACCACAAGAGCGAGAAATTGTGTTTGACATCCACCTGCAGTCGGGTACTGCTCCGATATCTATTCCTCCTTATCGGATGCCTAATTCTGAGATGCAGGGGTTAAAGAAACAGTTGGAGGAATTACAGCAGAAGGGCTTCATCCGACCGAGCACTTCACCGTGGGGTACTCCGGTTCTGTTTGCTAAGAAGAATGATGGGACGCTCCGACTTTGCATTGATTACAGACGGTTGAATGCACTTACTGTGAAGAATAAGTATCCGTTGCTAAGGATTGACGATCTTTTTGATCAACTTCAGGGTTCGAGAGTTTTCTCAAAGATTAATCTCCGATCCGGGTATTTTCAGCTTAGGGTGAAGGATAAGGACATACCTAAGACTGCTTTCCACACCCGATTTGGACACTTTGAGTTTACGGTCATGCCATTCGGGCTGACCAATGCTCCAGCGGCATTCATGGATCTGATGCATCGGGTGTTTCAACCGTACTTGGACTCATTTCTGGTGGTTTTTATTGATGATATTCTGATATATTTTAGGGATGAGGACTCGCATCGGGAGCATCTGAGGGTAGTTCTGCAGACACTTTGGGAACATCAGCTTTATGCTAAATTCTCAAAGTGTGAGTTCTGGATTCGGGAAGTCACTTTTCTGGGACACATTATATCTGAGCATGGTCTGTCTGTGGATTCAGAGTCGTTGAGGGTAGTTAGGGATTGGAAACAACATACCACGTTACGGGAGTTCAGGAGCTTCCTCGGGTTAGCAGGATTTTATAAGAGGTTTGTACCAGGGTGTTCTATCCTAGCATATATGCTTACGAAGTTGACCAAGAAGGTTCAAACGTATTTCTGGTTTTATAGGTGTGAACGGAATTTTCAGGAGTTGAAACGGCAGTTGACTACCGCTCCGATTCTTACTCTTTCAGATCCGATCTTGCCGTATGTGAATTATACGGATGCTTCCACATCCGGTTTGGGGTGTGTTGGCGCAGGAGCGTTTTGTGGTAGCTTATGGGTCGAGGCAGCTGCGACCGCATGAGCTGAACTGACTGACACATGATCGGGAGTTGGCTATAATAGTTTATGCGCTGAAACATTGGAATCAATATCTGTTTGGTAATAAATTTCAGATTCTTACCGACCATAAGAGTCTAAAATATCTGTTTACACAGAAGGAGCTTAGCATGAGGCAGCGTAGATGTCTCGAATACATTAAGGACTATGATTGTAGTATCGGGTACATCTCTGGCAAGGGCAACACGGTTGCCGATGCACTGAGCAGGAGGTATACCGGGTTAGTTAAGGGAGGAAATGTTGGGGACTGATCTGAGGAGAGAGATTCGACTTGCCTTTGGTACAGGTGGCAGCTCTGGGAGCGTACTTCGGGGTATACACTTACCATACATTCTGAGTGGCTTGACAGGATGCGCGAAGCGCAAGGTGGAGATCTGGGGTGGAGGAAATTATCTGGGGAAGATAAGGATTTATTTGTTACCGACGTTTCAGTATAGGCAGGGATTGCTATACTTCCGAGATTGCCTTTATGTACCTGAGGATCAGGAGTTCTGGAATGAGATTTTAGAGGAGGCACACTCGAGCAGTTTGAGTATCAGAAACCGGCAGAGACACTGCAGACTTTGCCCATTCCAGTTCGGGAATGGGGAAATGTTACGATGGACTTTCTGACTGCACTGCCCCTGACACGGTCTCGCCATGATGTTATCTGGGTGTTTGTGGATCGGCTGATAAAGTGCGCACACTTTTCGCTTATTCGGCCGCTGCCCTCTGGAGAAGCTTGCCTGGCTTTACATCAGGGAGATTGTGCGATTACATGGAGTACCAGACTCCATTGTATCTGACCGTGACCCGCGTTGTACGGCACGGTTCTGGAGGGCTTTTCATGAAGCGCTGGGCACGCGACTCCATCTGAGTACAGCTTATCACCCACAGACGGATGGGCAGTCGGAGCGGGTGATTCAGATATTGGAGGATATGCTGCGAATCAGTACTTTGGATTTTGGAGGAGATTGAGACCAGCAGTTACTTTGATAGAGTTCTCATACAACAATTGTTTTCAGACTACGTTTGACATGGCACCATATGAGGTGTTGTACGGGAGGTGTATGACACCATACTGTTGGACAGATGCGTCTGATGGGGTTAAGCTGGGACCCGAGCTTTTTGAGGAGACTACGGCGAAGATCAGATTGTTATAGGCGCGGATTAAAACCGCGAATGACTGCACCACTGCTTATACGAACCGTCGCCGTAGGGCTCTGGAATCTGAGTTTGGTGACAGAATTAGACTGGAGGTAGCGCCGATCAGAGGGACAGTAAGATTTGTTAGGCGGAGCGAGTTACCCCGAGTTATATCGGTTCTCATGAGTTTCCAGAGTAAGTTGTTAGGTTGGTTTTTTCCCCCCAACTGTTTCTGTTTTATGTGGTATCTTCCAGGATAGCCTGTTGTGGATCGGTTAGATTTAGGTTCGCATCGTCTGGGGTTGTCTGGTAGAAATACCGCAATCGACTGGGTGCAATAAGATGCACCCGGAGGGTGGGACGCCGTGAGGCTCAGTATGGTAGTCTAAACTACCACTCCCGCCGCACAAGACGGTGGTCCGATTGTTTCAGGTTAGAGGAATGTTTATATTTTCTCGGTTGGTAGCGACACTGTCTGGTTGGTTCAGCTACTCTTGGAGGACCAAGAGTTCTAAGGGGGAGAATGTTACGGTCACCCCGAGCGGGTTGCGACCGGGTGACCCGGCTCGGTTTTGGCCTCGCGGTCACGTTTTCGGCGTTCAGCGGCTCCCGAGCCCTATCCGAGTATCATTTTGGCGAACCCTTCCGTATTTGAGGTCGTGTGGGTCCCCCGGACGTTTCCGCCGAAAATATTTTTCTGGCGCCGGGGGGTTGTCGGGGTCGCCTCGGGACGTACAGCGGGCTCGGTAGCGCTCTCGAGACCTCAGTTTGGGAAGCCGTTTGCAGTTTTGGAGTCGTGAGGATGTCCCGGAGGTGTTTGTGGAGTTTAATATTTGGGGCGGGACGTTCGGTTCCGGGCGACTCCCGGGGCTCGGGATGGAAATTTTCTGACGGCTTTGGGGTAAGTTGTGTTTTAATTTAAGATGGAATTTATGAGTATTTTTGTAGAATTTTGGAGTGACGGAATTCGGTTCAGGTTGACACGCTCGCACGTCGGGTTTTGGTTCGGGTTCAACGAGCTCGGTAGGACACTCCGGAATGGTAAATGAATTTCTGAAAAGTGTTTTGTGAATGTTATAATATTCTGAAGGTTGTGTCCAAGTTTCGTTAATTTTGGAATTCGGTAATTATTTTTGGGCAAAAAGAATTGGAACTTTCGGAAAAATTGGGAGTTAAATTGCAATTGGTTGCAAAATTATTAAAAATCAGTATGGGCAGCAGCAGCAGCATGTTCGGCAGTTTATGGGAGACATTAAGGGACACATGTCTTTCTTTTATTTAAGTGGAGAAGTATGGGAAAAAGAGAAGATATATATATAAGACTTATATTTTCATAAAATGAGATATTATCTCATTTCTTTTTCTTCTTCTTCTTCTTCCTCTTGAAGCATCCGCCATTAAAGCTTGCTCTCAAGCTTGAAGTTCTTCTTCTTGACTAGAATCATCAAGGCTTTGGCTTCAATCTTTGGTAAGCTTCCTTCCTTCTTCTCTTTTCATGTTGGAATTAAGGTTTGATGAAGAAAAGAGGAGATTTTGAGAATTTTGGGTTTGTTCTTCACTACATGCTAGGATGATTCTCTTCCTCCCATCTTTTAGTATGATGTTCTTGGGTTGTAGGGGAGTGATAATCAAGTGTTAGATTTTGGAGAAACTCCTTGGATGAAAAAGCCCCATTTTGGCCGAATTTCTTGGAAATTCTAAGTTGATGTGTGTTTGTCTTCTTGAATCATGCTTCAAGTATGTTAATCCTAGCATGATTCTAAGCTTATGTATGGATTCAATTTGATGGAAAACAAGTTGGGTTGGAAACCCCAAATGGCCGAATATGTATGTTGATGTTCAATGTTGAATTTGGTTGTTTTGGATGCAATTGGATAGCATTCTTGGTTTAGAAGTGAAATTGGTGATTAGTATGATTAATTGGAAGTTTGAATGGATTGAATTGGATGTTGGGTGAAATGTTGGTTAGTAACCAAAATGTTGGAATGAAACTTTATCTAGGTTGGAGTTTCATTTTGGTTAAATTGGATGTTAATTTGGTGTTGGGGTTGAATTTAGGAGTGGATGGAAGTTTGAAACGTTGAATTCGGTTAAGAAATGGAAAAGTTACAATTAAGCGGGATTATCGGAAAATGGCGGGTAATGAAGGGTTTAAGGTTGGATTTGATCAGTTCTGCTTATTGTATGATGTTTGTCAATGTATAATCTTGCATTGTCTAGGTTGGTTCTGAATTCTGAAGTTTCTGTGGAAATCTGGAATTTTACGGAAATTCTGCCGGATTTTCGGTTTTGGGGTCGGGGTGTAGTTTGGGTAGTGTGGTTGGTAAGGTTGCTAATTTAACTTGAATTGACAGATTCTGAGGTCCGGAAGTTAGAAAAGAGAGGTTTCTGAGTTTCGGGTCGTGGTGTGGAAGTCGCCCGTAATCGGTCTAATACTGGAATTGTGAGGTAAGGGTTTGGTTCTGCTATTTTTGGTAAGATAGGTGTATGTTTAGTTTCATTTTCTGTTCTGCAGGTATTTCAGTATTATATGCCTAGAGCATATTCTGTAGTCCGTAGGTGTATGTATTGTAGCACTTCTGTTTTGCAGGTATTTCGGAAATTTCTGCTTTAAGGTACGTTCTGTAATTTGTAGGAGTATGCCTTATGGCATACTCTGTCTGTTAACCCTACGACAGTTGAGGGTTCGCTACCCCAGCTGGTGCACCATGCTTCTGTAATAGCTTCGGCTTCTGACTCCCTTAGAGGGAGGCTGTCGTTCTGAGTTGTTATAAGGGTTTATGGTGATTTAGTATCGCATATTCTTCGGGATTCTGATCTGTTTTATTACATGCACGATATTCTGTATTCCATTGCATATATTATATATATATATTGCTGTCTTTCTGTTTTGCAGGGTTACATATGCTTATCTTACCCAAAATCCCTTACGGGGTCCTTTTAGGACTCACCCTTTTGGGTTCTGTTTTTGGGTTTCAGGTAGACTTGGTAAACAACCAGCGGAGTTGGTTTCCATGAGGCTTCTGCCTTGGTTGGGTTGAGCAGCAGCAGTACCTTGTGGGCTGGGATTTTGTCTACTTGGTCCGAATCCCGCGAGGTATTTTGACGTTTAGGCCTAGGGTCGGCTCTGTAGCTGCATGTGCATACTTTCTGCTTTTATTGTTGTGATGATTGTATATGTTTGTATATATATTCTGCTCACATTGCATATTCCGAGCGCTTGGCGCTTGCTAGACACCTTAGGTTCGTGAACTCGCATGTATCTATGTTTGGTGCGTAAGCACTCGTCCCACGGAGGGCGAGGCTTACTCTGTTGCCGATGCATGAATTGTATGTTTTGATTTTATTTTAGTTATATGTATGAAATTTTTGTTAGGTTGCTTCCGCAATCGTTCCGTTTTTCGGGTCCGCTACGCGCAGCAGGTCTCGATGGACCTGCCTCTTCTGTATCACTCCGGCTTCCGCTTCCGACGTCCCGGGGCCCCCGCCTCCGCAACAGGGTTCGGGTGGCGTGCGGTGACAATAGATACACTTACACTTGAGAAGTTGTATGCTAAGTTTGAAAAATGTGTCTTTGCTACAAGTGAAGTTAACTTTCTTGGATTTGTTGTGGGGAAGCATGGTGTTAGGGTTGATGAAAGTAAAGTGGTAGCAATAAAGGAATGGCCCATTGCTAAGTCCATAACCGAAGTGAGATCATTTCTTGGTCTTGCTAGCTTTTACCGGAGGTTTATCAAGGACTTTTCCTCTATTGCCGCCCCTTTCATGAGTTAACTAAAAAGAATATTGTGTTTGCATGGGGTAAAGCCCAAGAGGAGTCTTTTCTTGCTTTAAAGTCTAAATTGATGAGTGCTCCCTTGCTTGCTTTACCTAATTTTGAGAAAGTATTTGAGATTGAATGTGATGCAAGTTTGATTGGCATTGGTGCCTTTTTGCTCCAAGAGGGCCGCCCTATTTCTTATTTCAGTGAAAAATTGAATGGTGCTACATTGAACTACTCCACTTATGATAAAGAGCTTTATGCTCTTCTGAGATCTTTGCAAGTGTGGAGTCATTACTTGTTGCCTAAGGAGTTTGTGATTCACACGGATCACCTCTCCTTGAAGTACCTTCAAGGTCAAGGAAACTTAAATAAAAGGCATGTTAGGTGGATAGAATTCATTGAATCATTTTCCTATGTGATTAAGTACAAGAAAGGAAAAGAGAATGTGGTGGCCGATGCTTTGTCTAGAAGATATGTGCTTCTTTCCTCTCTTGATGCTAGAATTGTAGGATTTGATTGTTTGAAAGATATGTATGAGCATGACCTTGATTTTGGAGAAATATATGCCTCTTGTGCTAAGGGTGGCCGAAATGGCTATCACATATTTGATGGCTTCTTGTTTAAGTTTAAAAGGCTATGCATACCAAGGAGTTCCATGAGGGAAGTCATCACTAAAGAAGCCCATGGTGGCGGCCTAATGGGCCATTTTGGTGTCCAAAAGACACTAGAGACTTTGAAGGAACATTTCTATTGGCCGGGCATGAAGAAAGATGTCACAAGGATGTGTGTAAGGTGCATCACTTGTCACAAGGCAAAGACCACTCTCCAACCGAAAGGGAAGTACACTCCTCTTCCTTCTCCTACTCTCCCTTGGGTTGATATTAGCATGGATTTTGTTAGTGGATTGCCTACAACCTCACATGGACATGATGCTATTTTTGTGGTTGTTGATAGATTCTCTAAAATGGCACATTTCATTCCATGTCATAAGAGTGATGATGCATCTAAAGTGGCCGATTTGTTTTTCAAGCATGTGGTTAAATATCATGGACTTCCTAGGTCAATTGTGAGTGATAGGGATTCTAGGATTCCTTGGACACTTTTGGAGGACCTTATGGTCTCGGTTGGGAACTAGCTTAATGTTTTCTACCTCTAGTCATCCCCAAACCGATGGACAAACCGAGGTCACTAATAGAACCCTAATCACTATCTTAAGAACCATACTTAGGAAGAATTTGAAAGAATGGGAGAAATGTTTGCCACATGTTGAGTTTGCTTATAATCGTGCATACCATTCTTCCACCTCATTTAGCCCATTTGAGATTGTGTATGGGTTTAATCCTCTAACACCTTTGGACTTGATTGCTTTAAATCATGATGATCAAATTGATGTAAGTGGTCAAAAGAAAGCTCAACAAATGAAAGACTTGCATGCTAAGGTTCATGAACAACTTAACAAGATTAATGAGTCTTATGCAAAAAGGGTGAACAAGGGCAAGAAATTTCGAACCTTTGAGGTAGGGGATTGGGTTTGGTTGCACCTTAGGAAAGAGAGGTTTCCACCTAGGAAGAGCAAACTTTCACCTAGAGGAGATGGGCCGTTTCAAATCACAAAGAAGATCAATGATAATGCATATGTTCTTGACTTACCATGTGATGGTTCATATAATGTTCATGCAACTTTTAATGTTTGTGATTTGCTTCCTTTTGAAGGAGATACGGAAGAACTAAATCCGAGGTCGGATTCTTTTCAAGAGGGAGGGAATGCACCACCCCGGACGCACCACCATGATTGGGCCGGCCCAAATTTATCCAATTTCGGCCCAATCCTCCATTATATCAGATTTTTATCTTAGTTGACTTATATTTGAACAATATTTATGTTATTGGAAGATGGGAGGGAAAGTAGGTTAAAGTGGAGGTCTTTACTCACTAGTTTGAAGTAATGGTTGGTCCTTGCCCTCCATTACCACAAATGGTGGTTACCTTTCACTTTTCCCTCACCATTGTAAGTAGTATCATCATGGCTTCTTTTTGTCTTATGGGAATGGTAAGTAACCCTAGAGTGTTTGTCAAAAGTGTTACTACACTTTGGACAATAACCTCCACTTACCTTTCCTATTTAAGCTAGCAACTAAACCTTGTAATGGTAGAACTCATTTGATGCAATTGCTGAAAATCTCTTCCTTTACATGAGATCATTTTGGCTTTTGGTTCTCATTTCTACAATCCATTCCCTTGTCCCATAATTTTGGTTCAAGAATTATATCTAGTATTGCTTGATCAAGTAGTTAAGAGGTGCTAGATCCATCTCCTTCCCTTGGCTTCTAAAGTATTGTTCAACCTTGTAGTTGAAAGGTGCTTTGCTAGCCGAAATTATCAAGAACTTGTTGTTCATCTTCCAAGCTAGATCCTTCCAAGAGTTGATCATTTTTGGTGATCACATCACCCTTAATCGCTTTTCTGGATTCATAGTTGATGTTGAAGCCACCTAGTTCAATACACCATTTGGCGAGGCGCCCTGAATGTTCGAATCGCCTGAGGATCTCCTGAATTGGTAGGTCCGTCCGGACTATAATCATGTGTCCTTGGAAGTAGGGCTTGAGCTTCCGTGCTGCATATACAAGAGATAGAATAGGTTTTTGAAGAGGAGGATACCTTGTCTCCGCAGCATGGAGGGTGTGGCTGGTATAGTAGACCGGCCACTGCCTGGCAGCCTCTTCCTTGATTTGGACAGAGGCGACGCTGTTGTCTGAGGTGGCAAGATAGAGGACCAGGTCATCGCCAGGTCTGGGACACTTGAGTGCAGGTAGTTCTTGCAAGTGCTGCTTGATTGCGTCATATGCCTCCTGGCATTCTTCTGTCCATTTGCAAGCCTTCTTCTTACGGATTTGGTAGAAGAAAGGTCTGCAGCGGTCACTGAGTTTAGAGACGAAGCGTCCTAAGGCCACCAGCTTCCCTGCCAGTTGTTGTACTTCTTTGAGTCCCCTAGGGGTGCAAAGATTGGTGATGGCTTCGATCTTCTTGGGATTTGCATGGATCCCTCCTTTGGAGATTTGGTAACCCAGAAATTTGCCTTCGCCGACACCGAAAATGCACTTTTTTGGGTTTAAGCGCATGTTATACTTGCGAAAGTTGGCGAATGTTTCCTCCAAGTCTACTAGATGTGTCAAGGTGGCCATGCTTTTGACCACTATGTCATCCACATAGGCCTCAAGGTTTCGGCCAACTTGATCTGCGAAGACCTGATTCACAAGTCTTTGGAAAGTGGCCCCTGCATTTTTTAAACCAAAGGGCATCTGGATGTAGTGGTAGACCGCCTCGCCGGTGGTAAAGGCAGTTTTTACCGCGTCCTCTGGGTCCATAAAGACTTGATGGTACCCACTATATGCGTCGAGGAAGGAGAAGACTGAGTGATGGATGGTTGAGTCTACTAGTTGGTCAATAGAGGGTAGGGGATAGGGATCCCTTGGGCAGGCCCTATTGACCCCTTTGTAGTCTACACAAAGTCGCCACTGGCCTCCTTCCTTATCTGCGAGTACTATATTGGCGACCCACTCAGAGTAGTGAACTTCCTTGATTATATTAGCCTTAAGCAATTTTTGTACTTCCGCGTGTACAAAATCGTTACGATTGGGGGCCATGATGAGGACATCGCCCCAAAAGGCTCTCAAGCTCAACCAAGCTCGCCAACACAAGTATGCGCACCCGCAGAGCCACTCCAAGGGGTTGGCGGGCCCATGACCAGGGCTCGTCTGAAGCAAGTTCAAGCAAACCTCAATGCCTTCATGAAGCTCATGGCCCAAGACGACCAAGAGGAATCTCGAGCGAAGGCCTTGCAGCTTCGCCACCTTGGCATCATTTTGGACGAAGAAGATGCGAAGTCCTCTGGAGTCTTAAGCCTAAGCATCCTCGAGGAAGGGAGTACTAAGGCCTTGGTACGCGGGCACTAGACCAGGGCGAAGACCTCAGACAAACATCCCTGTGAAAGGGCTAGGCGGAGGCATTCCAGCGAAGGCACTTGGCGAAGACAATCCGGCGAAGCCTTCAATCTTAGAGAGGTAGCCGACCACTTCTGACAGTAAAGCGCCCTTTTACCTGCAACAACTCGGGAATGAAACCCTTTTCTTTACAGAGAAAAGACATGTGAACGCTTTTAGGATAACTTTTTCCTTTTCACCTTTTTAGAAGCTTTTCATTCTGCACGCACGCTATCTAAGCCGACTTACTGCTCCAACCTTCCCCACTATATAAGCTAAGGGCAGCGTCATTGTAAGGTAGAACATATTATTGAATTTAAGAATTCGGCTGAAACACTTCCGGGAAGTTGTTGGCTTTTGTGTTCTCCAATCTTGCATTTCCATTTTCCCTAGTGATCCAGGCAAGAGGATCCAAGCATAATATCTAGTATTGCCTGACCTTGTAGTCAAGAGGTGCTAGATCCCATCTCCTTTCCCAGGCATTTTCAAGGGCATTGCCTCACCCAATAGTGAGGAGGTTCCCTTGGCCGACTTTGTATCTCCTTGTTCTTCCTCTGTTCTTCGTTTCCATTCTTGCTGGAAACCGCCTCCTTCGAGCTAGATCCTCCGTTGTGATCGGTTATCCCACCGTGATCACATCAAGTGGTATCGAGCCAAAGCGCCACCGGAGGTATTTGTGTTTCTTGTTTGGTTTCTTACGCTTAAAGAAATATTGGTCAATGAACTCGGTGAGACCAAATGATTGTTTAAAAGTGTGCCTGACAAAGACAGGAATTTTCGAGTTTAACCCAAAAGGAACTGTGTTGTTGTCCAAAGCACAAAAGAAAAGTATTTGAAGAAAGAAAAGCATTGTGCACGTTTCTGTGACCTGGGAATACTACTTGAATGTTCGTACGTGTTCTTGTCAAAACACAAGTGAACAGTAATCTCGATCTGACAAAGGTTTCAGAACTAAAACAAAAGTGTTTGTGACTGCAAGAACCTTTTCAAAATCTTCCCGCCTGTTTCTTTCGAACCCCAAACTCAACTCTAATCTCCCAAAGCAGGCTAGTTTCAAGTAACTAGACATTTTCTTGAGTTTCAAGTTGCGGTTTTACTAGAGTTTTGTTTGTCTTGCGTGTCCATCTTTGATCTCAGGTTGAAAGCGGTATCAAGTTTAGAGAGCTTGTGAAAGCCTTAAGGGATAAAGCCGTTGAGAGAAACACGAGAGTGAGAGTACACACTCAGGGAGTGGTGAGATTCCGTTTCTGACTACATATTTTCAACAGTACTGTGTTACAGATGGTTTCGACAGACTCATCTCCACCTCATCCATCCCAGCTAGCTATGCAAAGCACGCTGGTAAAGATCTTACAGAGGCTAGATGACTTAGGAGCTCAAGTCACTACGACGAATGAGCGGCTGACGCGAGTAGAGGTAGCTCGGGACAGCAACCAGAGAACTCGCAAGCCCACGAAGACGCCCATGCATCCCGGGCTCAAGGAGGGGTCACTCATGCTACTTTCGATCCCACATCGGCGAGGACGCAGGCTACCCCTCACAGCCGTCCTACCACTTCTACGAGAGTAGATCGTGGTGTTGACGTCTTGGACAGTGATGATCAGGAGTATTACGCGGAGCCACCACCAAAGTTTGTTAAAAGAAGGGTCTTCTCCGATAGGGCTCAAGGCCGAGTCTATCCCAACAGGGACTTCGACGAAGACAAGGAAGCGGCGCGAGGACGTGTCCACCGAGGTTTTAACCAAGACTTTGGAGGTAAAACACAAGCTCCGGACCCACAAGCCTTCGCCAATATAAAGCTTCATATACCACCCTTCTATGGGTCCAGTGATCCTGAAGAGTACTTCACGTGGGTAGCTAAAACCGAACGGATCATTGATATGATGGGGTACACCGATGCGATAGCCTTAAAACTCGTGGTCATTGAATTCCATGACTATGCTCTCACTTGGTGGGAACAAGAACATCACGAGAGAGCAAGGATCCGCTGTCGACCCATCATCACTTGGGAGGATCTCAAGCGGGCCATGAAAAACCGGTTTGTGCCCAGCTACTACGACAGAGATTGTGCCCAGAAGCTGCAACGCCTGATCCAAGGTCATCGCAACATCGAGGAATACCAGAAGGACCTTGAGAGGGCCTTGATGAGAGCCAACGTCAAAGAGGACGAAGAAGCTAAACTGGCCAGATTTTTATATGGCCTACGGGAGGACATCGCCAAAACAGTTGAGTTGTGCGACTACCGGGATTACCAAGACCTGGTACACAAGGCCATCCGGGTAGAAAAACAGCTGAAAAAAGGGGGTTCCTATTATCCTGCTCACACACCCAGCAGGGGCCCAACCCACAAGACCCCCCCTCCACTAAAGCGGCCCCGCCGAAACCATACACGCCTCCTGCGGCGCCGCCCCCCCCCCCCGCCAAAATTACCCCAACCCAAGACCCTCCTCCCAAGCTCAGTCAAAGCCCAACACCAGCGCTTATGAGGTCCCTCGACAGTCAAGAAGCATTGAATGCTTTAAGTGTTTGGGAAAGGGACACTATGCGAGAGATTGCCCCAACAGAAGAGCCATGGTCATTCGGCCCAATGGGGAACTATCGAGTGAAGAAGAAGGAGAAGTTCTTCCCGAACAAGAGCATCACGAGAGTGAAGCAGAAGAGGGAGAGCTGCCGATGGACGGTCTCATATTAGTCACCAAGAGGGTTCTACAAAGCTCCCCAAGTGTCACTGAGAGCACTCAGCGGGAAAATTTGTTCCAATCACGAGCCATGGTGAATGGGACCCTGTGCAGTCTCATTATTGATAGCGGGAGGCGTGTCAACGCCGCCAGCGAAGACATGGTTGCTGAACTGGGTCTTCGCACTATCGCCCATCCCAAGCCGTATCAACTGCAATGGGTTGATGACAGGACTTTCGTGAAGGTCGTTAAACAAGTGGAAGTCCCGATAAAGATCGGCAAGTACGAAGATTCCATCACTTGTGATGTAGTGCGAATGCAAGCCACCCATATTCTCTTGGGCCGACCCTGGCAGTATGACAAGGAGGCCATACATTATGGCAAAGCCAACAAATATGCCCTCACTCACCTCAGTAAACTCTACACCCTGCTTCCCCTCACCCCAACCCAAGCTCACCAGGATCAAATTCACCTGGCTAGTAAGGCCGAGAGAAAACGAAAGGGCGAGGGCAGAGAGCGGAGAGAAAATGGAGAGAAGGTTCAAGGAACCTTGAGTGAAGGGAAGGGGTGTGCACTAATGGGAAACACCCCGAGTGAGCCCACGAGAAAACAAGAGTGCCTCCCTCCACTGGCCAAAGAAAGGGATTTTAAAAGAGCATTTCTTGGAAACAAGATTTGTTTTCTCCTGATCCCCACTCATTGCATGTTAACACTTGACAGTGTATCTTCTCTTCCTTCCTATGTGCAGGAAGTCCTAAAAGAGTTTGACGAAGTATTCCATGAGCCGCGGACCCTTCCTCCCTATCGCGGCATCGAGCATCAGATCGACTTGCTTCCGGGGGCACCTTTACCCAATAAGGCCGCCTACCGGACCAATCCCCAAGAATCCAAAGAGATCCAATCGCAAGTACAAGAGTTGTTAGACAAGGGGTTCATCCGCGAAAGCCTGTCGCCATGCGCGGTACCAGTCATACTCGTACCAAAGAGCGATGGCACGTGGCGCATGTGCATGGACTGCCGCCCCATCAACTCTATCACTGTAAAGTATCGCCACCCTATACCTAGACTTGATGACATGTTAGACGAATTGAGTGGTGCATGTGTGTTTTCAAAAATTGACCTTAGAAGTGGCTATCACCAAATTCGAATGAAGGAAGGTGATGAATGGAAAACTGCTTTCAAAACCAAGATTGGTTTATATGAGTGGAACGTTATGCCCTTCGGGTTATCTAACGCACCAAGTACTTTTATGCGTCTAATGAATCATGTTTTGAGGCGTTTAATTGGAAAATTTGTGGTAGTATACTTTGATGACATACTAGTCTATTCTAAGAGCCATGAGGAGCATGTTGAGCACTTGAGGCGGGTCCTCGACACGCTTAGGTTAGAAAACTGTATGCCAAATTTGAAAAGTGTGTCTTCGCATCTCAGGAAGTTAACTTTCTTGGATATGTAGTGGGTGCGAAGGGAGTCAGGGTAGACGAGAGTAAGATCAGCCTACTCCTAACTCTTTAACTGAGGTGAGATCCTTCCTAGGACTTGCTAGTTTTTACAGGAGGTTTGTTAAAGATTTCTCTTCCATTGCTGCCCCTTTACATGAGCTGGCTAAGAAAAATGTCGCCTTCGAATGGGGTCAGTCACAGGAGAACTCTTTTAACAAATTGAAATCTCGTCTGACAAATGCCCCTCTACTTGCTTTGCCGAATTTCGACAAAGTATTCGAGGTGGAGTGCTTTGCCCCTCTACTTGCACCAAGAAGGTCGTCCCATTGCCTTCTTTAGCGAGAAGTTGAGTGGAGCCACCTTGAACTACTCCACATACGACAAAGAGTTGTACGCTCTTGTGAGATCCCTGCAAACGTGGAGTCATTACCTGCTGCCTAGGGAGTTTGTTATCCATACGGATCACTTGTCTTTGAAGTACCTTCAAGGGCAAGGAAATTTGAGCAAAAGGCATGTCAGGTGGGTAGAGTTCATCGAGTCTTTCTCCTATGTTATTAAATATAAAAAAGAAAAAGAAAATGTTGTTGCTGATGCACTTTCTAGGAGATATGCCTTGTTAATAACTCTTGACGCTAAGGTTGTTGGTTTTGACTGCTTAAGAGGCATGTATGAGCATGATACGGACTTTGGCGAAATATTTGTTAATTGTGCCAAGGGTAGTCAGAATGGCTACTATGTGTTTGATGGTTTCCTGTTTAAGCTGAAAAGGTTGTGCGTTCCAAGAGGATCAATGCGCGAAGTCATCCTCAAAGAGGCACATGGAGGCGGACTCATGGGACATTTCGGTGTTCAAAAGACACTTGAAGCAGTGAAGGAAAACTTCTTTTGGCCCGGTCTGAAGAAGGTCGTCACCAAGTTCTCGCGCTAGATGCGTCACATGCCAACAAGCCAATTCTACTCTGCAACCAAAAGGGAAGTACACTCCTCTCCCTACACCTTCCCTTCCTTGGGTCGATATAAGCATGGACTTTATAAGTGGTCTGCCTAGGACATCACATGGTCACGATGCTATTTTTGTGGTAGTGGATAGGTTTTCAAAAATGGCACATTTCATTCCTGTCATAAATCGAAGATGCATCGCATGTAGCTGATTTATTCTTTAGAGACATTGTGAAATACCATGGTCTTCCGCGGTCCATCGTCGGTGATAGGGATTCGCGTTTCCTAAGTCATTCTGGCAAACCCTTTGGTCTAGATTAGGCACTAGTTTAATGTACTCAACCTCGAGTCACCCTCAAACTGATGGCCAAACCGAGGTGACCAACAGGACTCTCACCGCTATACTACGGACCCTCCTTAGGAAGAATCTAAAAGAGTGGGAGAAATGCCTACCCCATGTGGAATTTGCATATAACAGGGCTTACCATTCCTCTACTTCCCACAGTCCCTTTGAGGTTGTGTATGGTTTTAACCCTCTTACCCCATTGGATTTAGTTGCATTAGACTATGCTGAGCAGGTGGATATAGATGGGAAAGAAAAGGCCCAACGAATGAAGGACTTGCATACTAAGGTTCACAAACAGCTTGAGCGAAATAATGAAACTTATGCCAGAAGGGTCAATAAGGGTAGAAAATTTAGGAGTATGATGAGGACATCGCCCCAAAAGGCTCTCAAGCTCAACCAAGCTCGCCAACACAAGTATGCGCACCCGCAGAGCCACTCCAAGGGGTTGGCGGGCCCATGACCAGGGCTCGTCTGAAGCAAGTTCAAGCAAACCTCAATGCCTTCATGAAGCTCATGGCCCAAGACGACCAAGAGGAATCTCGAGCGAAGGCCTTGCAGCTTCGCCACCTTGGCATCATTTTGGACGAAGAAGATGCGAAGTCCTCTGGAGTCTTAAGCCTAAGCATCCTCGAGGAAGGGAGTACTAAGGCCTTGGTACGCGGGCACTAGACCAGGGCGAACACCTCAAACAAACATCCCTGTGAAAGGCCTAGGCGGAGGCATTCCCGCGAAGGCACTTGGCGAAGACAATCCGGCGAAGCCTTCAATCTTAGAGAGGTAGCCGACCACTTCTGACAGTAAAGAGCCCTTTTACCTGCAACAACTCGGGAATGAAACCCTTTTCTTTACAGAGAAAAGACATGTGAACGCTTTTAGGATAACTTTTTCCTTTTCACCTTTTTAGAAGCTTTTCATTCTGCACGCACGATATCTAAGCCGACTTACTGCTCCAACCTTCCCCACTATATAAGCTAAGGGCAGCGTCATTGTAAGGTAGAACATATTATTGAATTTAAGAATTGGCTGAAACACTTCCGGGAAGTTGTTGGCTTTTGTGTTCTCCAATCTTGCATTTCCATTTTCCCGAGTGATCCAGGCAAGAGGATCCAAGCATAATATCTAGTATTGCCTGACCTTGTAGTCAAGAGGTGCTAGATCCCATCTCCTTTCCCAGGTATTTTCAAGGGCATTGCCTCACCCAGTAGTGAGGAGGTTCCCTTGGCCGACTTTGTATCTCCTTGTTCTTCCTCTGTTCTTCGTTTCCATTCTTGCTGGAAACCGCCTTCTTTCGAGCTAGATCCTCCGTTGTGATCGGTTATCCCACCGTGATCACATCAGGCCATCCCCATAGTTTTCTACCTAACCGGGCTAAAGCCGGGGAGTACACTTAGTTTATGGGAGATAATGGAAGGGTCCACACCTGGTAAGTCGTTAGGGCTCCATGCGAAGACGTTGATATTGGCATGGAGGAGATGGATGAGTGCTTGCTGGTCCTGGTCCTGGAGATCTTTTCCCCCCTAAAACTTCTTGTCAGGAGAGATCTCAACCTCTTCGAAGGCCCCAGACAGGTCAGGAGCGGCCTCACCTGCGGGCCCAGTCTCTTCCATGGGTGCCTTCCTCTTAGGTTCTGTTGGTTTGGGAAGCTGAGGGGGTCCTGCGAGGGCAGAGACGTAATTGCCCCTGGCCACGTTCTGGTTGACGAAAATGTAGGCATCTCCCGCTGCGGTGTGGAACACCAGAGTTAAGGCCCGCACATCGCAGCGGACGTGGAATTTAGTCTGGGTGTGACGCCCAATGATGGCATTGTATGGTGTTGGGAGATCAAGGACAATGAAATCCACAAAGCTAAAATGATAGGCCTGTTTCTTCTCCTTGGTAACCCCCTCATCATGTAGGGGAGTGTGATTGTTTCCAAGGTTGGGATTTCTTCCCGTCCTACTCCAAAGGTGGCCCCCTTTGCGGGCTGGATCTGCGATAGGGGTACCTTTGCTTCAACGAGAGTGTGTTTGTAGACAACATTGGCGTTCGCCCCGGTGTCCATGTAGATCCTATATGTGTCCCATCCGGCAATGCGGGCGGTGATGACCAAGGGGTCTGCGTGGGGTATTGCGACAGAAGTCCCATCGCGGTGATGGAGTAGGTGAGTTGAGGCATGATCAATTTGATAGATCTGCCTCATGTAACGGTGTCTTGCCGCCACGCCTTCGCACTGTGTGATCACGCTGATGTGTCCCCTAGCTGGGGGAATTTGGTCTGAATTCTCTTGATCCGGGTTCTGTTGGCAGTGACCCCGCCTGCGGTCCCCCTGCCTGCGGTCCTCCTGATTACCTTCTCGCTTGTGACCCCCACTTGAGTCGTGGAGCAAGAATTCCCTGAGTTTGCCTAAAGCGAGCATGTCTTCGATCATGCGTTTGAGCTCGAAACAATCCTCAGTGTCGTGACCTTTGTCGTGATTGTAGCGGCAATACTTATTACTCAGCCTAATCACCTCCTGGGAGAGGGGGCGAGGCCACTTGGGGACCTCCGTCTTCTGTTCCAGGGCATGAAGGATGTTGGTGCGAGATTCTCTAAGGGGTGGGAGGGTCGTATACGTCCTTTCTCTGTTGAACTGCGTAGGGTACTGCCTCTGGGGCCTGGAGTCCAATCGCGGGTGCTGCCGCTTCGCATTTGTTGGGGTGGTGAAGGCAAGTGGTTGAGTGACCTCTTCTGTGTTCATGAACCGGGATGTCGTGCTCAAGAACTGCTCCATGTTGTAGGGAGGTTGGTGTGTACATCCATGAAGAAAAGGGATTCCCAGCGGAGACCCTGAATGGCTGCGAGCAGACGGGCCTCCTCCCCCAGATTTGGAACTTGGATGGATTCCGCCTGAAATCGCTGAATGTACTCCCTGAGGGATTCTTCTTTCTTCTGTCGTATCTTCAGGAGGTGTCCTGTTACGGTCACCCAGAGCGGGTTGCGACCGGGTGACCTGGGGCTCCAGTTTTGGCCTGCGCAATCGGGCTTTTGGCGGTCAGATGGCTTCTGAGCCGTGTTCGAGTATCTTGTTGGCAAGCCCCTTGCATATTTGTGGTACTAAGTGTCCTCCTGAAGAGGCCATGGGTCCTCTCCCAAAGGGGATATGGTCCTCTCCCAAAGGATTTGTGGTACTAAGTGTCCTCCTGAAGAGGCCATGGGTCCTCTCCCAAAGGAGACATGGTCCTCTCCCAAAGGATTTGTGGTACTAAGTGTCCTCCTGAAGAGGCCATGGGTCCCCTCCCAAAGGGGACATGGTCCTCTCCCAAAGGATTTGTGCTACTAAGTGTTCTCCTGAAGAGGCCATGGGTCCTCTGGGGGCCATTCCCGTTCCCGATCACCCTGTGCCGGAGGAGAAGGTTCCACCAACGGCCGCACGGCCGATCCCAGCTACAGGGGTTCCCGGAGGAATCATCCAATGGAGCCACCTCCCTACGTCCTACCTCCGGCTACCGTCAGTGACATCCGGCACTTGGACCCCGATCTTGTCCAAGCATGCGGGTGGTCCTTCAGAAGAGCGAAGAAACCAGAACGTGCATACTGGTCAATCCTGTCGGCCTCGCGATAGGCAGATATCACGGCCTAACCGATCGGGCTATGATAGCCAGCAGGAAGGTTCACAACAAGTTCCATCTCCGGACCGTCAAAGCCGGCAGCGCTCGAGGTCCCCAAGGGAGTACAAGAGGGACCGATCGCCAAGGCCGGAGAGACTGGTCGCGGTGATCCACGGGACGATGTGATCAGCAAGCTGTTACATCGCACGGAGCGAGTCGAGAGAAACTTCGGGCATTCCCGAGCCCAAATGCGAGGACATCCACGATGAAGGACCGTTCACAGCAGGATTCGGGACGCCCGGATGCCCCGAATATTCAACTTGCCGCATCCCTTGGAAGTTTACCAAGGTTCAGGAGACCCCGACGCTTTTGTCCGCAAGTACAAGAGAGCAATGGAGCTGAAAGGAGCCAACGAGGCGGCCTTGTGCAAGTGCTTTGAGGTAGCTCTAGGAGGTCCGGCCTCTGCTTGGTACAACTCGCTCCTCCCGAACTCGGTGTCATCGTTCGGGGACCTGGCTACCAAATTCGCAACACACTTCATCGGATGCAAGAGGTCAGCGAAAAGGGCCATTCAGATGTTTGACATCAAGCAAAGACCGAGCGAGTATTCGGGAGTTCGTCGAGAGGTTCAACCGGGAAGCCGTACACGCCTCCGATCTAACGGACAACATCCGGATCATGGCATTCACAAAGGCTCTCATCCCGAACTCGCGCTGGCTTACGAGTTGTCCGGAAGAACTTCACCGGTGTAGAAGAAATGTACGCTGTCACCCGGGAGCATATGATTGCTCAAGAAATGTTGTCTCGGCGTGAAGGAAAGCGGGACACGGGGATAACCGAGAGCCGAGGAAGGATAACCCGAGGAGCCAGCCGGCCAAGCGGCCGGGGAGTTGGGGAGGACAAGAGGACTTTCGAGAGAAGTTCGGGCTTCACCCCCTTAATACGTCCCGGGCTAGTATCCTCGCGGCACTCCAAAGACAAGGCACCGGGAGTATTAAGCGCCCGGGGCCATGCCGGAAGGGGCGGCGTGATTCGTCAAATGCTTTATCGGTTTCACGAGACACCGGGCATGAAATCGAGCAGTGCCACCAATCAAGAGGTATATAGAGCACCTCATCAAGAAAGGCTCTCTGGGAGAGTACGAAGATGCCTCGGGCGAGGAAGTTTCCCGAGGCAAAGGGAAGGCTGAAGAAGATTCATCGAGGACCGAACAAGAAGGGCAAGGAGAAGATGGTTCCGCCGCAGCCCACCGGGATCCTGAACACCATAACAACCACGCTGGGTTCGAATGCAAGGAAGAGGAAGGCGAGGGAGATAGCCTCGCTAAGCTACGGAGATCCGTCTTCAAGAATCAAACGAGCAGATGGGTCCGAAGTGCGTCTGCCGCATTATGACCCACTCATCATCACCCTACGGATCGGGACCATTGACGTCAAAAGGGTTCTGTGCGACGACGCGGCTCAAATGCGGATGTGCTGTTCAGAAAGGCGTACGAAGGCCTCAAGCTTAAGTCAAGCCGATTGAACCCCGTCAAGACAGCAACCTACGGTGTGGGCCCGGACGAGATACCGGTTTTAGGCTCCATCGAGCTCCCTGCGATGTTCATCGGGGTCGGCCCCGAAGGCCAACCTCGATACACCACGTTGATGGTCAAATGGCTCGTCCTCGATGTCCCCTCTGCGTACAATGCTATCATCGGGAGAAACCCGGTAGCTATTCACATGAGGACGACGTGAAATTCCCGACCATCACGTTCGCTACGGATAAGGGGGCGCCTCGATCTACGTGAGCCAAAGAGAGGCCAAGGATGTCATGGCGATAGCTCGAAGAGTCCCACTCCGGGTTGCCCGAAGGAAAGCGATGAGGAAGCGGGTACGAAGGCGTTGTCCTGGAAGGAGATAGGACAACGAGAATCGCGAAAGACTTGCCAGAGGGCAGTAAGCAAAACCTTGTAAACTTACTTCGAATGAATAAAGACTTGTTCGCTTACTCTCCGAGTGACATGCCCGGGATTAACCCGAAGGTAATACAACACAGCCTGCACATCAATCCTAGTTCCAGACCGATAAGGCAGAAGAAAAGAAATAATGCCCCATTCAAAAGCCTTCATCAAAGAGCAAATTTCGAAGCTTCTCGATGCGGGGGTCATAAGGGAAGTATCGTATCCCGAATGGCTGAGCAATCCCGTGGTGGCGACCGAGAGGATAGCGACAAGCTGCGCATGTGCATCGACTTCACTAACGTAAATGATGCTTGCCCGAAGGATTCGTATCCAACTCCTCCGATCGATAGGCTCGTGGACTCCACGGCCGGACACGCGAGCTCTCTTTCCTCGGCGCTTACGGTGGGTATCATCGGATAAGGATGGACCCGGCCGATGAAGAAAAACATCTTTCATAAGCGGCGTTGGAACGCATTGTTATACGAGAATGCCCTTCGGGCTGAAGAACGCCGGAGCAACCTACCAAAGATTGATGGACAAGGTATTCTCGAGCAGATTGGAAGAATTCTCGAGGTTTATGTTGACGATATCATCATCAAAAGCAAGGAAGAAGAAAATCTAATCCGCGATATTGAAGAGGTGTTCGGGCAGATCCGAAAGTATGGATTACGGCTGAATCCGGATAAGTGTGTTTTCGGGTAACGTCGGGAAATTTCTCGGGTTTATGGTGTCGAGCGCGGCATCGGCGAATCCCGCAAAGATCGAAGCACTCTTGAGCGTGAGGACACCCTCATCGATAAAGGGCGTGCGAGAGACTCCTCGGGAAAATTACGGCCCTCGATCGTTTTATATCTCGATATGGAGACAAGTGTCGTCCGTTCTTCAAGCTTTTAATCAAAGAAGGCGCGGAGCCAGGCCGAATAGGCGTACGCAAAGGTGAGAAAAATCTAAGGAAGAAAACGCAAAGGAAAGAGCTAGGTTCAGTTGGAATCCCGAATGCCAAAGAGCACAGGAGGAAATCGAGCCTACCTACTCGAAATGCCTACGCTTGGCAACCGACCGAGGACAGACCCCTCATTGTGTACACAGCGGTAGGTGAAAAGGCCGTCGTTCGGTACTTGTTCAAGAAGGCGACCAAGGGAAGCAGTGGCCGGTCTATTACGTAAGCAAATCCCTGCACGGGCCGAACTGAACTACCCGATGATCCAGAAGGCGGTATACTCTCTGGTCCTTTCAGCCAGAAGGTTGAAACCATACTTCCTCGGGTTTTCCATCATTGTTCGAAGTAATGTCCCTATCAAGGACATCTTAAGGCAGGTAGACCACTCCGGAAGGCTATCAAAGTGGTGCGTCGAGCTAAGCGAGTACGAGATCAAGTATGAACCCCGAAGAGCGATCAAGGCACAAGCATTAGCTGATTTTATCGCGGAATTGCCCAAGGAGTCCGAGAGTGCGGATTCTTTGATCGAGGATAGTCCGGTCTGGACCCTACACGTGGATGGAGCTTCGGGATCGGACAAGCAAGGTGCCGGACTAGTACTCGAAGGCCCAGAAGGAATGAAGGCCACTAAGTCAATCAAGTTCAATTTCCCGGTAACGAACAACGCAGCCGAATATGAAGCCCTCATTGCTGGATGCAGGTTAGCCAAGAAGGCGGGAATCCGATCACTGAAAGCATGCGGTGACTCGAACCTTCTCGTTCAGCGGATGAGCAGAGTACGAGATCAAAGAACCAAGTCTTAAGATGTACGCCGAAGTAGCTAAAAGGTTGGCAGCGGATTTGAAAAGTTATGCATCGAGAAGATCCCGAGGACGCTCAATTCGGAGGCTGACCAACTTTGAAGTCAGCTTCTTACGGACGAAGAAAAAGTGAACCTTGCATCGACTACTCCCGGATAGGCTGCATTGCTTCGGGATGGAGGTCACCTTCTTGGAAGTACCTCGATGAAGGGGTGCTCCCGGACAACCCAACCGATGCCGCAAACATCGAAGAAAGGCCAGCAAGTTTGTCATAAGTGGAGATAGTATGTAACTTAAAGCATTCTCATCCCAGCTGCAGAAATGCGTCGGTGAAGGAGGCACCGAGGACATTCTACGGGAAGCTCATGAAGGCACCTGCGGGTCGCACGTTAAATCGGACGCCTTAGCTGCGGTCATACTAAGACAAGGGTTCTTTTGGCCTACTCTCAAGGAAGACGCAAGGAGGCTAGTGAACAAGTGCAAAGGTGTCGAGCACGCTCGAATACAAAGAGTTCCCTCGGAGTATGTATCATCCTCGGACTACCCCATACCGTTCGCCGTGTGGGGAATCGATCTGATTGGAGCTTTGCCCACCGCCCCCGGAGGACTTAAGTATTGTGTGGTCGCCGTGGATTATTTCACCAAGTGGATAGAAGCCGAACCCTTGGCTACTATTACAGCTGAGAACATCCGAAAGTTTGTTTGGAAAAGCATCATCTGCGAGTTCGGGTGCCCGAAGGTCTGGTTGCCGATAACGGAGCTCGGTTCAGCGGCGGTGGATTCAAGATTTCGCCGAGGAATTCGGGATCAAGATTCATTTTGCTCCGGTCGCCCACCCGCAGAGCAATGGCCAAGTTGAAGTATCCAACCGAACGTTGAAGGATGGGTTAAAGGCCAGACTTGGAAAGGCGAAAGGAAAGTGGCCCGGGGAACTCCCTCACGTTTTATGGAGTTACCGGACTACGCCCCGAAGGTCAACCGGAGAAACCCGTTCTCACGACATACGGGACCGGCGCTAATCCCGATTGAAGTAGCAAATTCATCCCTCAGAACCGAAGTGTTCGAAGAAGTAGCAAATGAGCAAGGTTTGAGAGCAAACTTAGACTTTCTCGAAGGAAGAAGAGATGAAGCAGAGCTTCGAAGGAAGGCTTTTCAACAGAGAACCGCGTCTGCAGCAAACTCAAAAGTGAAGGCAAAAAATATCAAAGTGGGTGATTTGGTCTTACGGCAAACCAAACTAGGATCCCGAAGACCAAAAGGGGGCGCGTTCGCCCCGAACTGGGAAGGCCCCTTCGAGGTCGTCGCCGAAGAACGGAAAGGAGTTTACAAGTTATCAGATCCCGAAGGACGAGAATTAGCAAATTCTTTTCATTCCGAGGCTTTGAGGAAATACTTTGTTTGATCGGGAAATAATAAAGCTGAATCCAGAGACAAGTGTTGAACCAAACCTTGAATGTTTTCATTAATAATGCCCGAGGTCGGATTTACAAAAATGGATAAAAAAGAAGTAAAGCACATCACTCAGGATCGGCAAAATCATCAACAGTTACTGGTTCGGGCGGATGCGAAATTCGTCCCGTGCAGTGGGATCCTCTTCGGGCTCCTCACGCCCATCAAGTCCGGACAGTCGGCATGAGGTTGCGCTCAACTATCATTTTCTAGCCAAACAAAACCCGAAGGTATATTTGTTAACGGCCAGATCCACTGCCTCACTTAGCACCTTCTGGTACTTCGGGATTTTGGCTTGGAGCGCGGCGACTTCATCCCGAAGTCTCTGATTCTCCTCATCCTTGACCCGCAGCTCCTGCTCGAAGTGCTCCTTCTGATTGGCGAGGTCCACTTGAAACCTCTCCTTTTCAGCCTTGAGCGATTTAGCTTCTTCCCGAATAGCGTCCTCAGAATGGCGGCGCTCTTTGACCGCGCTCAGGAAGGCAACCTCAGCCAAGGCGAAGTCATCAGCCTCAGCCGGGCTGAGGTTCTCCCGGATATGTGAGCTTTCGGGAAGCTCGAGCTTAGGAGTGGTACGGGAAACCCGCAGCAACTGCTCGTAGTGATGGACTCGCTGGATCAGCTTAGCCACCACAGCTACGGCTTTAGTCGCCCGTTGTTCGGCCTCGGACCGGATCCGGTGGGACGCTTGGGTGATTCGGGAAATCCACCCGCCCATTGTGGCCACTGGACAGTATTAAGACAGATTATTTTCCCGAGGTGCGAGCATGAGAAACCAAGACTTAAGAAATAAACTAACAGATGCTAACACAGTACCGAGGGCGGCCACTTTGGAAGCGGCGACGTCCATGTCGGGGTAGAAGTGCTCTAGGCACTCCATTGTTCGGGCGGTGGTGGTCCCGTTGAAAAGCTCGGGAGCCATGTCTTTGGCGTCCTCATCGTCGAGGACATTTTGATCCTCATGGATCAGCCACCCGGGCTCCCGGGAATAAGATTATCCCGAAGGCGAGCCGACTTTTCATCCCGCAGCCGCCGCTTCTCTTCTTGGGCCTCCCTCCAGTCCGGACCTAAGGTACAAAAATGAGATCGAACCACGTCATGCGGCGGGTCTTCACCAAACATTCGGGAAAGATTCCCGAATAGATTCCAAAAACAGATTGCGTAATTTCAGCGATTGATTACCTAGCTGAAACTCGATGGGCTCGACCTCGGGGCACTTTGCCCGGTCACCACTGGAAGGCTGTGAACTTCCCCCTTGTCCTTCTAACTTGTTCAGGGGAGGTCCGCAGCATGTCATAAACATCATCCCGAGTGGGATGACCTTCCATATGGACCGGGGACGGAACTTCCCCGGCAGGCTTCTCAGCAGGCTGGCCCGCAGCCTCAGCATCTACCGAAGCAGCTCTTTTCCGTTTCTTTTCAGCTGCTGCGGGCCTCAAATACCGGCTTTAGAGCTCGGTTTCTTCGCTGCGCATCCCGAAAGATGGCGCCAAGATCAAACTCGGGCTCCATTTCTGCAAAAGGGGAAGAATTAGTTAATATCAAGCGAATGCATCTATGAACGGAAGAGCGATATAAACCTTTCTTGAAGTCCTCGAAGGACGTCTCGCCCCGAAGACGATGCACCAAGGCCAGGTCTCGGGTCGAAGGGGGAGATTCCCGGATGCCCAACTCCCCCAAGTCCCCCTGAATAATACCCAAGTGGGAAAGGACCCCTTGGGTAATCAGTCTCCAGTACAAAGGAAAGGGGAGGACTTCCTTCGGCCCATCGCCGCTCCAAGGAGCAATGGTCCGGATTTTATTGTCAAACCGGTCATAGTTCTCCTTGGCAGCAGCTCCCTTCAGTAGCCGCCGAGGACTCTGCACATCCGGCAGTCCTCCTACCTTCTGCGCCGTTTGCAGGCCCCATGACGCATCAGGCTTCATGAAGAAGAATTCCCGATGCCATCCCTTGCGGCTGGTTGGCAGATTCCAAACAAAGTTGAATTTTACGGTAGGAGGACCCGGGCATGAAGAAGTAGAAACAGTTCCTCGGGACTACGATTACTTTATAATACTGGAGGAAAGTGGATATGGTTGGCTCTATCTCGAACAGAGCACATAGGATGAGATAGGCATTTATGTGGCAATAGGAGATCGGGCTAAATAGGTTAACGGCTAACCCGTGGGATTCCGCTAACTGCCTAACAAATGGGTGCGGGGGAAAGCGGAGCCCGCATAGCAGTTGATCCTTGAAGATCACCAACCAGCCTTTCCCAGGCTCATACGCCCGGCATTCAGGAGACGGAACCCGAGTACGGACCGTCATCGGGACGAAATAAGTGGACTGCCACTCCTTTATTAACTCCGGAGTCGCCTTACTCCGGTAGTTTTCAATCTCGGACCACCAACCTTGGGAACCTCGCCCTTGGTCTCTAAAAGGCAACCTTTGAAGGGCGAACAGTAGAAGGTGAAGGAAAAGTAGGGCCATTCTCATGTACCTCGGGTAAATGGCCGGAGGAAACACGGACGGCTCGCCGGAAGAAGATTAAAAGGCGGGGTGACGGCGGCGGCGTCAACTACTCGGCAGTGGAGCAGTAGAATTGATGGACGGCGGACGAACCTTTGTAACCGTCCGGTACGGTGGTTTCACCGAGGAAAGGGGAAGAAGTCTTCGGATGAGATTCTTCAACAGTCCTCCACCTCTTGAAGATACTAACAGCCTCCTGGAGCGTGGGATTGTCCGTCGTGAGTTTATTGTGAGAAGAGAAGAGCTTGAGAGATGCAAAATGAAAATGAGGCTCCTCACATTTATAGAAAAGATCGGGCAGATGAATCGCCAAACGGCACATGATCTCCACCGTCGATTCAAAAAGTAACCGTTGGGAATATCAATTGGTCCCGAATAGGAAAATCCCAGAAACGATTCAGAAGCCCGAACATTGTTCGAGACAAATGGAGGACTCCACATCCTCAGTTTCCCGAACATCATAGTACGGGGAACGATTCAGAAGCCCGAACATTGTTCGAGACAAATGGAGGACTCCACATCCTCAGTTTCCCGAACATCATAGTACGGGGAACGATTCAGAAGCCCGAACATTGTTCGAGACAAATGGAGGACTCCACATCCTCAGTTCCCCGGACACAATAGTACGGGAAACGGTTCAAAAGCCCGAACATTGTTCGAGACAAATGGAGGAATCCACATCCTCAGTTTCCCGAACATCACAGTACGGGGAACGATTCAGAAGCCCGAACATTGTTCGAGACAAAAGGACTCTAACACCCTCAGTTTCCCGAACACAATAGAACGGGAAACGATTCAGAAGCTCGACCACAGTCCGAAGGCAAAAGGAGGATTCTACATCCTAAGCTTCCCGAACATAACTGTACGGGAATGATTCAAAAGCCCGAATCATGATCAAGAAAAGGAGAATCCACGTCTTTAGATTCCCGAACACACTAGTACGGGAACTGAATCAGTTCCCCGAACACAAGAAAAGCCACATGCCCGAACAATATTACCCGAACAGCAGACGAATCAGATACCCGAACAAGGAGAGTATCCCGAATCAAGTAGTTTCCCGAACATGACTAAACTTATTTTCTAAAATGGATCTTCAAGAAAAGAACTTTGGACTCCTTCTAGTCGGCCAAAAGGGCTTGGGGGGGGACTTGATGGCCGCCAGGCCCAAATACGCATAAAAGGCCTAAACAAAAGGCCCACGAACAAGCCCGGGACAAGGGCCCCATTAAAAAACTCATAATCCGAATAAAGGTTGAGAACGTTCCCGAACATAACTTCCCGAAGTGCATATAGGACCTAAAACGAATAATCACCTTACATTGGGATATTACAATAATGCCACTGAAACATGGGACTATAAATACATTCACTATTCATACCGAAAGGGGTAACATTTATTAACTACTCAACACGACTCGTCAAATCACATCAGAGAATCTCTCTATTCCTCGACAATCGTGCCCCAGCGCGCAAAGTCGACCTAATGGCTTCCGTCAATATCGTTACGCGCAAGTCAAATCGGAACGTGGCAATCACGCGCACTGATTTGCCACCAGTCCTCTCCCATAGGGGACATGGTCCTCTCCCATAGGTGACATGGCCCTCTCCCGAAGGGGGCCGAGACTTGTCTCGGGACGTACAGCGGGCTCGGTAGCGCTCCCGGGACCTCGGATTGGGAAACCGTTTGCGGATTTGGAATCGTGGGAACGTCCTGGAACCTTTTACGCTATAAAATATTTTGGGGTGGGACGTTCGCTGAAGAGGCCATGGGTCCTCTCCCGAAGAAGGCATGACTTAGCCAAATTGCATGTGTCCTCTCCCGAAGAAGGCATGACTTAGCCAAATTTCATGGATTCTCCCGAAGAAGGCATGGGTCCTCTCCCGAAGAGGGCATGGGTCCTCTCCCGAAGAGGGCATGACTTAGCCAAATTTCAGGGGTTCTCCCGAAGAGGGCATGACTTAGTCAAATTTCAGATTTTTGTTGGAGAAGGGTGAGTCATAAGTGTTGACCAAAGGGAAAGGACACTTGTCATGTGCATATTAAAGATGGAAAGGAAAGAAAAGGAAGAAATGGTTTATGAAAACCATTTACGTTCTTCTTCTTCTTCGTTCACGTCTCCATTGCCGCCATAGCCTCCATCTTCTCCAAGCTTTGGCTTCTTCATCTCTTGGCTGAAATCAACAAGGAATTGGACTCCATAATTGGTAAGCTTCCTCTCTTCATCTCCTTACAAGTTGGAAAGCATGTTCTTGGTAGCAAAAGAGAGAGAAATCCGAATTTGATGTTGCTCTTAGCTATTTGTTTGGATGATCTTCTTCCTCCCATCTTTTAGTATGTTGTTCTTGGGTAGGAAGGAAGTAAGAATCAAGTGTTAAACTTTGGAAAAACTCCATGGATGGAAATACCAAGGGAGGCCGATTTTATGCTTGATTTTCTAAAATGATGTAGACTTGTGTTCTTGAATCATGCTTGGGATATGTTGTTCCTTGCATGATTCTAAGACTTTTTATGGATTCAATTTGATGAAAAGCATGCTAGGGAAGAAACCCCCTTTTGGCCGAAAATGTGGGTTAGGATTTGTGATTGTTCTTGGTTGTTAAAGGTGAAATTGGTTAGCATTCTTGCTTAGGAAGTGTAATTGGTGGTTAAAGTGAATGGTTGGAACCTTGAATGAATTGAATTGGAGGTGGGGTAAAAAGTTGGCAAAGGGCCGGAACTTAAAGTGAATCTTTATCTATGTTGGTGTTGTATTTTGGTTGAATTGGATGGTAATTTGGTATCGTGGTTGGAATTAGGTTAGAAATGGTATTTGAAACGTCATTTTCGGGTGTTGGGTGCAAAAGTTACCTTTATGCGGGATTTCGGGCAAAATGTCTGGAAAGTGGGGTTTAAAGGTTGGAATATGTTTGTGGGTGTATGAATAATAATATTCTAGCTCGGTTCGTAAAACCGAGCTTTCTGTGGATTTTTGCGGGAAAGTGCGGGAATGTGCGGGATTGGTTCTGGGGTCTAATTTGATGAGTTCTGATTAGTTTATGGTTATTCAGCTTGTTTCAGATTTGGGAGAGTGGTGCGAGACCATAAAGGTCAAGTTTTACTTTTCGGGCCGGGAGCTGGGATTTCCCGGGATTTGTACTGCAGGGCAGCTTTTCCGAGGTAAGGGCTCAACTTCTCTCGTTATGCATTCTAGGAGTATTTGCATGTATATCGGGTTTAGTTGAGGCGGGTTCCGGGTGAGGGCGGTGGTTCGGTGATCCCGAGACCCGTCATATGGTAAGATGCATGTTTGTTCTGTCTCAAGGCCCGGATGGTCTTGGAGACCCCGGGTTCATATTCTATTCTATATATATATATATCCGAAATAGGTGCTGATGTTTATGTTTATATTTAAATTTATACGTTCTGTTCTGTGACGGGACCCGGGATGGTCTTTAAGACCACGGGTGCTCCATGGTTTGGTTGGTTATGTCCGCACTGGAGGGTGCCGACATTCTGTGTATATCCGCACTAGGGGTGCCGATATACTTCTGAGACCCTACGACAGTTTGGGGATCGCGACCCCAGCCGGTACCGTGCTTCTGTATATTTCTGACCTTTTGAGGAGGGCTGTCGTTCTGCTATATTATAAGGGTCAGCGGTTGGACCGCATGTGATGGGATTTCGGCTCACCTTGTTATTTATGTTTGTGTATGTATATACATATACTTGCTCTATTCTGTTTTGCAGGTTCTGTTTGCTACCGCTTAAGCAAGCGGTATCTTACCTCAGCCCTTACTGGGTCCTTCCGAGGACTCACCCTTTTATTTGTTTACCATCTTTCAGGCCGTTCTGGCAAGCAACCAGCGGAGTAGAGATCCGCGGTGCTTCCTGACTTTTTGGGTTCTGTAGCAGCAGCAGTACCACGTGCGGGAATCCTTGAGCGAGAGGCTTCTGATTTCGCACTTAGGTATTTATAGGATTTTGTTTAGTGGCTCTGTATGTCACCCCGTACGCCACCCGAGCCCGGTTGCGGAGGCGGGGGCGCCGGAACGTCGGAAGCGGAAGCCGGAATAATACAGAAGTGGCAGGTCCATTGAGACCTGCCGCGCGTAGCGGACCCGAAAAACGTAGCGATTGTGGAAGCAACCTGAAATTTTCATACATATAACTAAAACAAAACCCATGGTGAGTCTCGCCTCTCGAAAACGGACGAGAACATCACCATCACCATACATACAGTTCATGTAATAACAACAAAGTAAGCCCCGCCCTCCGAGGACGAGTACTTACGCATATAACATAGAACACACAATATTCCCCGAACCTAGGGTATCTAACAAGCGCCAAGCGCTCAGAACATGCAACAGAACAAAATACATACATATATATATATACAATCATCACAACAATCTAGAAAGTATGCACATGCGACTACAGAGCCAACCTAAAGCCTAAACATCAGATACCTCGCGCGGGATCCAGACCAAAACCGCTACCTCTACAAAATCCCCGCCCGCAAGGTAAAGCTAAAGCTGCTGCTTACTGTGTTTACTCGAAACCCAAGACAGAACACCAAAAGGGTGAGTCCTCGAAAGGACCCGTAAGGGATTTGGGGTAAGATAAGCATATGTAACCATGCAAAACAGAAAGACAGCAATATACAGAATATATTCAACAGAGTACAGAATTTCGTGCATGTAAAGAAAACAGATCAGAATCCCGAAGGATGTGCGATTCTAAATCGCCATAAACCCTTATAACAAATCAGAACGACAGCCTCCCTCTAAGGGAGTCAGAAGCCAAGCTATTACGAAGCATGGTGCACCACTGGGTAGCGAACCCACAACTGTCGTAGGGTTAATGCATGCAGTATGCCACAAGGCATACACCTACAACGTAGGGTTATGCAACGTACCTTAAGGCATACACCTACAATTTCCGAAATACACGCAAAACCTGCAAAAAGTGCAACAACACATACACCTACAGACTATAGAATATGCCCTAAGGCATATAATACCGAAATACTTGCAATGTAAAGTGAAACAAAACATCTACCTATCTTACCAAAATAACAGAACCAAACCCTTACCTCACAAATCCAGAGTATTTGACCGATTCTGGACGATTTCCAAACCACGGCCCGAAACTCAGAAACCTCTCTTTTTCTAACTTCCGGACCTCAGAATCTGTCAATTCAAGCTGAATTAGCAACCTTACCAACCACACTACCAAACTACACCCCGACCCCAAAACCGAAAATCCGGCAGAATTTTCGTAAAATTCCAGATTTCCACAGAAACGTCAGAATTCAGAACCGACTTAGACAATGCAAGATTATACATTGACAAACACAATTCAACAAGCAGAACTGATCAAATCCAACCTTTAAACCCTTCCTCCCCGACACTTTTCCAATCAACCCGCAATATGGTAACTTTTCCATTCCATACCCGAAATCAATGTTTCAAACATCAAACCACACCTAAATCCAACCCCAATACCATCTTAGCATCCAATTCAACCAAAATCAAACCCCAACATGGAAAAAGAATCATCCAATAATTCGGCTCCTTTGCCAATTTTTACCCAACTTCCAAATCAATCCATTCAAGCTTCCAATTAATCATACTAACCACCAATTACACTTCTAAACCAAGAATGCTAACCAATTGCACCCAAAACAACCAAATTCAACATTGAATGTCACCGCACGCCACCCGAGCCCGGTTGCGGAGGCGGGGGCGCCGGGACGTCGGAAGCGGAAGCCGGAATGATTTAGAATGGCAGGTCCATCGAGACCCGCCGCGCGTAGCGGACCCAAAGAGCGAATGATTGTGGAAGCAACCTAACAAAAATTTCGTACATATAACCAAAAATAAAATCCAAACATACAATTCATGCATTAGCAACAGAGTAAGCCCCGCCCTCCGTGGACGAGTGCTTACGCACCAAAACATAGATACATACAGAGTTCACAGAACCTAAGGTCTCTAGCAAGCGCCAAGCGCTCAGGACATGCACAGAACAGAATATATAAATATATACAAATATACAATCATCACAAAGAATACGTAAAGTGTGCATATGCAACTACAGAGCCAGCCCTAGATCTAAGTGTCAAAATACCTCGCGGGATTCAGACCGAAAAGACAAATCCCGGACCGCAAGGTGCACTGCTGCAAAAACACACCCAAGGTAGAAACCTCACGGAAACCTACTCCGCAGGTCGCTTATCAGGTCTACTCAAACCCAAAAACAAAACCCGAAAAGGGTGAGTCCTAAAAGGACCCGTAAGGGATTTGGGGTAAGGTAAGTATATGTAACCCCGCAAAACAGAAAGATAGCAATATATGCAATGTAATACGAATATCATGCATGTACGTAAAATAGATCGGAATCCCAAGGACGTGCGATTCTAAATCGCCATAACCCTTATAACAAATCGAACGACAGCCTCCCACTAAGGGAGTCAAGCCGAAGCTAATACTGAAGCATGGTGCACCACTGGGTAGCGAACCCACAACTGCCGTAGGGTTAATGCATGCAGTATGCCATAAGGCATACTCCTACAGACTACAAAATATGCCCTAAGGCATAAAATTCAAATACTAGCGTAATGTAAAATGAAACCAAAACATATACTTATCTTACCAAAATAATGTAACCAAACCCTTACCTCTCAAGTCCAGAGTATTAGACCGCTCGGACAACTTCCACACTACGACCCGAAACTCCGAAACCCCTCTTTTCCTCACCTCAGAACCTCAGAATCTGACAAACCAAGTTGAATTAGAATCCTTATCGACCACACTACCAAACTACACCCCCGACCCCCAAAACCTAAAATCTGGCAGAACTTCCGTAAAATTCCAGATTTCCACAAAAATGTCAGAATTCAGAACCAACCTAGACAATGCAAGATTATACATTGACAAACATCATCCAACAAGCAGAACCGACCAAAACCAACCTTAAAACCCTTCATTACCCAACATTTTCCGATAATCCCGCTTAATTGCAACTTTTCCATTTCTTAACCGAATTCAACGTTTCAAACTTCAAACCACACCTAAATTCAACCCCAACACCATATTAACATCCAACTCAACCAAAAACAAACCCCAACATTGAAAAAGAATCATTCCAATAATTCGGTTCTTAACCAACATTTTATCCAACTTCCAATTCAATCCATTCAAGCTACCAAACAACCATTCTAACCACCAATTTCACTTCTAAACCAAGAATGCTATCCAATTGCATCCAAAACAACAAAATCCAACATTGAACATCAACCTAAACTTTCGGCCAAAAGGGGGTTTTTACCTCAACTTGTTTTCCATCAAATTGAATCCATACATAAGCTTAGAATCATGCTAGGATTAACATACTTGAAGCATGAACCAAGATAACAAACACACATCATTTTGGAATTTTTCCAAAAATTCGGCCAAACAAAGGGTTTTCATCCAAGATGTGTTTTCCAAAATCCAACACTTGATTAACACTCTCCTACAACCCAAGAACAACATACTAAAAGATGGGAGGAAGAGAATCATCCTAGCTTATAGCTAAGAACAAACCCATCATTTGCAAAAACTCAACTTTTCTTCACTAAACCCTTAAACCAACAAGTAAAGAGAAGAAGGAAGGATGCTTACAACTTAAAGCACCCAATTCCTCTTTGATTTCTTGCAAGGAGAAGAACTTCAAGCTTGAGGTTGAGCTCTTCAATGGCGTCGGCAGCAGCAGCAAGAGGAAGAAGAAGAAGAAAAGAAGTGAAAATGAAATATATCTCCCTTTTATGAAATAATAAGTCATATATATATTTCCCCTCACTTTATAACCCATACTTCTCATCTTAAATAAGAAAAGGCCAAGTGTCCCTTAACTCATCACAATTGCAGCCGAAAACCAAGCTGCTGCCCATAACCATTTTATTAATTTTGCAACCAAATTCCAATTAACCTCCCAACTTTTCCGAAAGTTCCAATTCTTTTTGCCCAAAAATAATTACCGAATTCCAAAATTAACGAAACTTGGACACAACCCTCAGAATATTATAACATTCACAAAACATATTTCAAAAGTTCATTTACCATTCCGGAGTGTCCTACCGAGCTCGCTGAACCCGAACCAAAACCCGACGTGCGAGCGTGTCAACCTGAACCGAAATTCCGTCACTCCAAAATTCTATAAAAATACCCATAAATTCCATCTTAAATTATAACACAACTGACCCCAAAGCCGTCAGAAAATTTCCATCCCGAGCCCCGGGATTCACGTCTCGAGCCCCGAGAGTCGCCCGGAACCGAACGTCCCGCCCCAAATATTAAACTCCACAAACACCTCCGGGACATTCTCACGACTCCAAAACTGCAAACGGCTTCCCAAACTGAGGTCTCGAGAGTGCTACCGAGCCCGCTGTACATCCCGAGGCGACCCCGACAACCCCCCCGGCCGGAAACGTCCGGGGGACCCACACGACCTCAAATACGGAAGGGTTCGCCAAAATGATACTCGGATAGGGCTCGGGAGCCGCCTGAACGCCGAAAAACGTGACCCGCAGCCAAAACCGAGCCCGGTCACCCGGCCGCAACCCGCTCGGGGTGACCGTAACATCCTCCCCTTAGGACTCTTGGTCCTCCAAGAGTTGTATCAACCGCTGATATCGCTCGGGGTATCGGTCCCGAATGTCCTTCTCTGCCTCCCAAGTCGCCTTCCCGGCCAAGATGATGTGACCACCGAACCTTGACCATGGGAATCAACTTGCTACGAGTCTCCCGACATCTCTATCCGTAAAGGCTACCGGTACCTCCCGATAAGAAAGATCGGGTTCCACTGCACCTCCTCCACCGGAATCGCTCGAGTCGGATCCAGAATGCACTTCTTCAACATGCTAACATGGAAGACATTGTGCACAGCAGACAGACTAGGAGGCAATGCCAATCATATGGGCCGATATACCGTGGGGCCAACTTGCCCTTCTTCCCGAATCTGACTGTCCCTCGGATAGGTGCTACCTTGAGCCAAACCCTATCCCCAACCTCAAACTCCAGAGCCCTACGGCGGCGGTTCGCATAAGTAGTGGTGCGGTCGTGCGCGGCGTTGATCCGCGCCGGTATCAATCAGAACTTCGCCGTAGTCTCCTCAATAAGCTCGGGTCCCAACTCAACCCTATCGACGCATCGGTCCAACAGTGTGGTGTCATACACCTCCTCCCGCATAACGCCTCATATGGTGCCATACCAATCGTAGTCCTGGAAGCCGTTGTTGTACGAGAACTCAATCAAAGGCAATCGCTGGTCCCAATCTCCTCCAAAATCCAAAGTACAGCTTCGCAAAGATATCCTCCAATATCCGAATCACCCGCCCGACCGCCCATCTGTCTCGTGGGTGATAAGTCTGTACTCGATGGAGTCGCGTGCCCAGCGCTTCATGAACAGCTCTCCAGACCCGTGCCGTAAAACGCGGATCACGGTCAGATACACTGGAGTCTGGTACTCCATGTAATCGTACGATCTCCCTGATGTAAAGCCGGGCAAGCTTCTCCAGAGGGTCCGTGACCCGAATAGGCGAAAGTGTGCGCACTTTGTCACCGATCCACAATAACCCAGATAGCATCATGGCGAGACCGTGTCGGGCAAGGCAATGAAAGTCCATAGTAACATTGCCCCACTTCCGGATGGGAATGGGCAAAGTCTGCAGTGTCCCTGCCGGTTTCTGGTGCTCAATCTTCACCTGCTGACAAACGGCACACCTAGACACATGTGTGGCAATGTGTTTCCTCATACTAGGCCACCATAAGTGAGTACGCAGATCCTGATACATCTTCTCACTTCCGGGATGAATACTCAATCTGCTCGAGTGTGCCTCCTCTAAAATCTCATTCCGGAGCTCCGGATCCTCCGGTACATAAAGGCGGTCTCGGAAGTATAGCAATCCTCGCCTATACCGAAACGTCGGTAACAAAGACCCCTTGTCTTCCCTGCACAACTTCTTCAACCCCGGATCTCTACCTTGCGCCTCGCGCACCCCGTCAAGCCACTCGTAATGTATGGTAAGCGTGTACGCCCGAGCACGCTCCCGTAGCTGCCACCGTGCCAAAGGCATGACAAATCACTCTCCTCGGATCGGTCACCAACATCTCCTCCCTTGACCAACCCGGTATACTTCTGCAAAGGCATCGGCAACCGTGTTGCCCTTGCCGAGATGTACTCGATACTACAATCATAGTCCTTAATGTATTCGAGCCATCTGCGCTGCCTCATGTTACCAAGCAGATATTTCAGACTCTTATGGTCGGTAAGAATCTGAAATTTGTTACCAAGCAGATAATGCCTCCATTGTTTCAGCGCATAGATCACTGCAGCCAACTCCAGATCGTGTGTCGGATAGTTCAGCTCATGCGGTCGCAGCTGCCTCGACCCATAAGCTATCACATTACGATCCTGCATCAACACACACCCCAAACCGGATGTGGAAGCATCCGTATAAATCACATACGGTAAGCTCGGATCTGGAAGAGTCAGAATCGGAGCGTTAGTCAACTGCCGCTTCAACTCCTGAAAATTCTGCTCACACCTATCAGACCAGATAAACGGTTGACCCTTCTTGGTCAACTGCGTGAGCGGAGATGCCAGAATAGAAAACCCTGGTACGAACCTCCGATAATATCCTCGCTAATCCCGTGAAGCTCCCGATCTCCCGTGCATCGTGGTAGGTTGTTTCCAGCCCCGAATCGCCCTCACCTTCTCTCGGGTCCATGCATGACCATGCTCGAAATAACGTGTCCCTGAAAGGTGACCTCCCGGATTCAGAACTCACACTTTGAGAACTTAGCATAAAGCTGATGTTCCCAAAGTGTCTCGCAGTAACTACCCTCGATGCTCCCGATGCGAGTCCGCATCCCGAGAATATATCGAATATCATCAATAAAGACCACCACAAATGAGTCCAAGTACGGCCGAACACCCGATGCATCGATCCATGAATGCCGGAGCATTGGTCAGCCCGAATGGCATGACCGTAAACTCAAAGTGTCCATATCGGGTGCGGAAAGCAGTCTTAGGTATGTCCTCCTCCTTCACCCTAAGCTGAAAGTACCCAGATCGTAGATCAATCTTCGAGAAAACTCTCGAATCCCGAAGTTGATCAAAAAGATCATCAATCCTCGGTAACGGATACTTATTCTTCACAGTAAGGGCATTCAACCGTCTCGTAGTCTATACAAAGTCGGAGCGCCCCATCTTTCTTCTTTACAAATGTAACCGGAGCACCCCACGGTGAAGTGCTCGGTCGGATGAAGCCCTTCGCTGTAATTCCTCCAATCGCTTCTTTAACTCCCGCATCTCGAAATGGGCATCCGATAAGGAGGAATAGATATCGGAGCAAAGTGCCCGACCGCAGTAGATCTCAAACACAATTTCCCGCTCTGGTGGTAATCCGGCAACTCCTCCGGAAATACTGCGGAAAATCTCGAACCACCGGTATACTATCTAGCTTCAACCTAGTATCAGCCTCATTCAGATCAAAACATTCCCTACACCAACTATCGACACTGGTCCAATCCGCAACTCGTACTATGTTGTGCGATAGTCAAACCGGCCGAGTCGTGAGAGGTAGTACCTCTCCGTAAACCATAATGGTACGGGCTGCACAATCAATGTGCAGAATTCTTGGATAGCCAATCCATCCAAAGAATAACATCATAGTTCGGCGTGTCTAAAACCAACAAATCCGATACTATCTGATGCCCGCCTACGGATATCGTACAACCCCGAACCATCCCATTGGAAAACAGAAACTGACTCCCAGCAGTTTTTACTAAATACATCTGCGGCAAAGTACTAACAGACAGGTGCAGAGATGTAACACATTTCTGTGCTACAATAGAAATGGATGCTCCCGTATCAAATAACGCATGAACAGGTGTATCATTCAGAAATACAATACCTTGCAAAACTCCCCGCCGAGTCGAGCCTCCCGCTGGCCGGTGCCCGCCGCCGACTAGGTCCTCCCCGATGACTAGGGCCTCTCGCCGACTAGGACCTCCTCGCTCTATCTCGAAAACTCGCCCCGCCCTAGGCTGCCGCGGTGGAGGGGGTGGCTGAAGCCGCGGTCGCCGCCGAGGTCTCGGGCCACCCCGCTGAAACCCACGCCCTCGCGGCGCGTTGGGCGGTGCCCGAGACTGCGGACGCCGAAGACTACCAAAGCCCTCGCCCTACCGTCTGGGGCAGTCCTGCACCCAGTGAGTATCGACCCGCATCGCAAACATCGGCCCTCCCGCCGGTAACAAGGTCGACCGGGTGATACCCACCACAAGTCGGACAAGGTCGTGAGGGTGGTGCTCCCCGCCTCCGCTAGATCGCCTGTGTCTGCTCGCCGCCCGTAACTCGCCGGGGTCCCGCCGTGTGGAACCCCTCGAACTCCCCGACCTCTCTCGCGAGGTGAGGCGACTCTCAACGTCCTCCCGCCGAGGAGTTGAGCCTTGTGAACCGCCTCCCGTAAGTAGTAATGTCCAACGGCCTCGAGCCCATCTCGTACTCGGGCGCAATGACGGATAAACCTCTTCGCCTTCTCCTCCTCCATACCATGATACTGAGGTACGTAGTGGATAAGCTCACAAACTCACGCTCATACTGCGACAGTCCTATCTCCCCGATGAAGCTCATCAAACCGTGCCTGCCGCAGATCTCTAGCCGCAGCCCCGATAAACCTCCGATGGAACAGCTTGTGTAAACCGCTCCTGTGTAACATCCACCTCCCGATCGGGTGCTAGCCCCGCATTCGCCCTCAGGTGACCCTGAAGGCTCCTCCACAAATGATCTGCTCACTCATGCAGATTGAACGTGGCAAGGGATACCATCACTGTAGAAGGTAGGTGTAACCTCCCACGGAGCTTGTCAATCTCCATAAACCAGTCTCCGCCGCCTCGGGACCTCCCCTGCCATCAAACTTCTTAGGGTTCAACCGCTGGAACCTCTCCAACAAACGGACATCATCAGAGTCAGAGTGATGCCCCGAACCTCCCCGTCGTCGGTGGGTCCGACGGGTGGTATCAAAATCCAGCTCAATAACCCTCCGCCGCCGAGGGGGCTGATAAGTCTCCTGGTCAGAACGATCGGAGCGAGCTGCGGAGCTACGCTCTGGTCGTACCCTCCGAGATCGCGGATTCCTGCGCTCCTCATCCTCCTCAGACTCACTCTCAGATCGGGCCCGTACATGAGTGTGGGTGGTAGTCCGGGTGTGGCTACTCACCCTTCCATCAGAATGCACAGACGGTGCCACGATCAATCCTCCCGCACTGTGGATCGCACTGAACCTGCTCCGGACTAGTGTCTCAACAACCGCTGGACTGCTCCAAAGACATGAACCAAAGCGGTGGTAGACCCCGACCCGCTGTACAACCGTGGCGGGGTATGTATCTGCTCGCCCCTGTAATCCCTGCCTCTGCTCCCTATCTCTCGGAGGCGTGGGATTACGGTCCCCTCCCTCCGGTCGCAAATCACGCTGTCGGCGCGTGTTAACCATTCCTGAAACATTCCAGACCAAACAGAGTCCAGACCAATCAGTTACCTCTAATCCCTATAGAAACTAGCAGCAGCTTTCTAAGGCTCTGTAGTGCAATGCAGTACTTGACTCAGAAGTTATCTCGCAAAATGATAAAATCATGCATTTCACAGAATCACAGAAGCAGTTCATGCTTATTTCACCAAATCTTTTCCTAACACACAATTTTACGTACCCAAAACTTTTCCACAATCCTTTACTTGTAATACTTTTACCAAAATCCAGAAATTCTGGATTAACTACCAGGATAACTTGAAGGACCAAACTTTGCTCCACAATTTTATTTTAAAGTGGTTCGAGTAAGGAGGTGGCCAATCTCCGTACCAAACCATTCTAAAATAAAATGTACAACAATAGTTGTCACTACAAGTCACCACTGACGACCAATATGGTCACTTACCTGCTCTGATACCAACTTGTCACCGCACGCCACCCGAGCCCGGTTGCGGAGGCGGGGGCGGCGGGACGTCGGAAGCGGAAGCCGGAATGATATGGAATGGCAGGTCCATCGAGACCCGCCGCGCGTAGCGGACCCAAAGAGCAAAACGATTGTGGAAGCAACCTAACAAAAATTTCGTACATATAACCAAAAATAAAATCCAAACATACAATTCATGCATTAGCAACAGAGTAAGCCCCGTCCTCCGTGGACGAGTGCTTACGCACCAAAACATAGATACATACAGAGTTCACATAACCTAAGGTGTCTAGCAAGCGCCAAGCGCCGTAACATGTACGTAACAAAATATATAAATATATACAAATATACAATCATCACAAAGAATACGTAAAGTGTGCATATGCAACTACAGAGCCAACCCTAGATCTAAGTATCAAAATACCTCGCGGGATTCAGACCGAAAAGACAAATCCCGGACCGCAAGGTGCACTGCTGCAAAAACACACCCAAGGTAGAAACCTCACGGAAACCTACTCCGCAGTCGCTTATCGTGTCTACCGAAACCCAAAAACAAAACCCGAAAAGGGTGAGTCCTAAAAGGACCCGTAAGGGATTTGGGGTAAGGTAAGTATATGTAACCCTGCAAAACAGAAAAATAGCAATATATGCAACAGAATACGTAATATCATGCATGTACGTAAAATAGATCGGAATCCCAAAGGACGTGCGATTCTAAATCGCCATAACCCTTATAACAAATCAGAACGACAGCCTCCCACTAAGGGAGTCGGAAGCCGAAGCTAATACAGAAGCATGGTGCACCAGCTGGGGTAGCGAACCCACAACTGTCGTAGGGTTAACAGACAGAGTATGCCATAAGGCATACTCCTACAGACTACAAAATATGCCCTAAGGCATAAAATTCAAATACTAGCAGTAATGTAAAATGAAACCAAAACATATACTTATCTTACCAAAATAACAGAACCAAACCCTTACCTCACAAATCCAGAGTATTAGACCGCTTCTGGACAACTTCCACACTACGACCCGAAACTCAGAAACCCCTCTTTTTCTCACCTCCGAACCTCAGAATCTGTCAAACCAAGTTGAATTAGAATCCTTATCGACCACACTACCAAACTACACCCCCGACCCCAAAACCGAAAATCCGGCAGAATTTCCGTAAAATTCCAGATTTCCACAGAAATGTCAGAATTCAGAACCAACCTAGACAATGCAAGATTATACATTGACAAACATCATCCAACAAGCAGAACCGACCAAAACCAACCTTAAAACCCTTCATTACCCAACATTTTCCGATAATCCCGCTTAATTGCAACTTTTCCATTTCTTAACCGAATTCAACGTTTCAAACTTCAAACCACTCCTAAATTCAACCCCATCACCATATTAACATCCAACTCAACCAAAAACAAACCCCAACATTGAAAAAGAATCATTCCAACATTTCGGCTCCTAACCAACATTTCACCCAACATCCAATTCAATCCATTCAAGCTACCAAACAACCAATCTAATCACCAATTTCACTTCTAAACCAAGAATGCTATCCAATTGCATCCAAAACAACAAAATCCAACATTGAACACCAACCTAAACTTTCGGCCAAAAGGGGGTTTTTACCTCAACTTGTTTTCCATCAAATTGAATCCATACATAAGCTTAGAATCATGCTAGGATTAACATACTTGAAGCATGAACCAAGATAACAAACACACATCATTTTGGAATTTTTCCAAAAATTCGGCCAAACAAGGGTTCTTCATCCAAAGTGTGTTTTCCAAAATCCAACACTTGATTAACACTCTCCTACAACCCAAGAACAACATACTAAAAGATGGGAGGAAGAGAATCATCCTAGCTTATAGCTAAGAACAAACCCATCATTTGCAAAAACTCAACTTTTCTTCACTAAACCTTGATTCTAATGAATAAAGAGAAGAAGGAAGGATGCTTACAACTTAAAGCACCCAATTCCTCTTTGATTTCTTGCAAGGAGAAGAACTTCAAGCTTGAGGTTGAGCTCTTCAATGGCGTCGGCAGCAGCAGCAAGAGGAAGAAGAGAAGTGAAATGAAATGAGATATATCTCCTTTTATGAAATAATAAGTCATATATATATTTCCCTCACTTTAAACCCATACTCCTACACTTAAATAGAAAATGGCCAAGTGTCCCTTAAGCCTCACACACATTGAGGCAAAAAAAGCCAACTGCTGCCCATACTCATTTTATTAATTTTGCAACCAAATTCCAATTAACCTCCCAACTTTTCCGAAAGTTCCAATTCTTTTTGCCCAAAAATAATTACCGAATTCCAAAATTAACGAAACTTGGACACAACCCTCAGAATATTATAACATTCACAAAACATATTTCAAAAGTTCATTTACCATTCCGGAGTGTCCTACCGAGCTCGCTGAACCCGAACCAAAACCCGACGTGCGAGCGTGTCAACCTGAACCGAAATTCCGTCACTCCAAAATTCTATAAAAATACCCATAAATTCCATCTTAAATTATAACACAACTTACCCCAAAGCCGTCAGAAAATTTCCATCCCGAGCCCCGAGCCCCGAGCCCCGGAGTCGCCCGAACCGAACGTCCCGCCCCAAATATTAAACTCCACAAACACCTCCAGGACGTTTCCACGACTCCAAAACTGCAAACGGCTTCCCAAACTGAGGTCTCGAGAGTGCTACCGAGCCCGCTGTACATCCCGAGACGACCCCGACAACCCCCCGGCGCCAGAAAAATATTTTCGGCGGAAACGTCCGGGGGACCCACACGACCTCAAATACGGAAGGGTTCGCCAAAATGATACTCGGATAGGGCTCGGGAGCCGCCTGAACGCCGAAAAACGTGACCCGCAGGCCAAAACCGGAGCCCCGGTCACCCGGTCACAACCCGCTCGGGGTGACCGTAACATTAAACATCAACAAACATTTCGGCCAAATTGGGGTTTTCTTACCCAACTTGTTCTCCATCAAATTGAATCCATACATAAGCTTAGAATCATGCTAGGAACAATATACTAGAAACATGATTCAAGAAACCAAACACACACCATTTTTAGAATTTCCTTCTAATTTCGGCATCCAAACTTTTTTTAATTCCTTCTCTTTAACCCATCCCTTCTCAACTTAAATAAAAGAAAGACATGTGTCCCTTAATGTCTCCCACGAACTGCCGAAATTAGCTGCTGTTGCTGCCCATGCTGAATTATTTTTATTTTGTGCCCAAATGCAAATTAATCTCCCAACTCTTCCAAAAGTTCCAATTTTGGCCCAACACAACTACCGAACTCCAAATTAAACGAAACTTGGACACAACCCTCAGAATATTATAACATTCGTAAAACATGTTACAGAAGTTCATTTACAATTCCAGAGTGTCCTACCGAGCTCGCTGAACCCGAACGAATACCGACGTGTGAGCGTGTCAACTCGAACCAAAATTCCGTCACACCAAAATTCCCCAAAAATACTCATAAAATCCATCTTGAATTATAACATAACCAACCATGGAGCCATCGGAGAAATTCCATCCCGAGCCCCGGGATTCCCGTCCCGAGCCCTGGGAGTCGCCCGGGACCGAACGTCCTGCCCCAAAAATTACTCTGCATAAAAACCTCCGGGACATTCCCACGACTCCAAAACTGCAAACGGCATCTCAATCTGAGGTCTCGGGAGCGCTACCGAGCCCGCTGTACATCCCGAGACGACCCCGACAACCCCCCCGGCGCCGGAAAAATATTTTCGGCGGAAACGTCCGGGGGACCCACACGACCTCAAAAACGAAAGGGTTCGCCAAAACGTTACTCGGATAAGGCTCGGGAGCCGCCTGAACACCGAAAAACGTGACCCGCAGGCCAAAACCGGAGCCCCGGGTCACCCGGTCGCAACCCTCTCGGGGTGACCGTAAAACTGTAGCTGTAGCTGCATGCATGTATTTAAGATCATGTGTTTGTATATGTTATATGATCGGATATATATACGCTGCCTTTGTTGTCTTCTGAGTCGAGGGCGGAGCCCCGACTTGCCTATATTAGATATGTTATGAAATGACTTCAATGCTTCTGTGGTTGTTGCGATGAGCAATGTTTGGTATACCATGAACTGCTTGGTTGGTAAAATGTCGAGTTATCTTGTATACTTGCCATGTATGGGTTTTTGTAGGTTGCTTGTCATTGTTCGACTATTCCGCTTTTTGAGCAAAACGCTCCGTTGCCGCGCTTTTCGTCGTAATTTCCGGTTCCGACATCGCGGCCGGCTCCGCCTCCGCAACCGGGCGGGGTGGTCCTGACAAGTTGGTATCAGAGCAGGTTGGGTCGGAGTGACCCAAGAGGTAAAGTATGAGTGGTTCAGCATGAGTGGTGGAAGGCAAGTATGCTAGTCCAGAAGTGGACTTTTGGAGCAAGTTACGCTAGTTCATGGGTAAGTTCTGCGAGAAGTGACTTCGAAGTACAAGCCATGGTTCCACGTTGCATTCTGGGGCGGTTCGGTACGGAACCTGATCAACTCTTTACTTGAACCACTTTGGAATAGATGTGGAGCAGCGGGTGGTTCTTTGGAGCACTCTGGAAGGTTTGGGGTACTCCGGACAGGTTTTGGGTTGTGGAGGTGCAGAGCTCGAGTGTGGACTTCGGCATAATCCGGGTACCTTTATATTATTGGGTGTGATATGGTATAATTTTGTGTTATGAACATGAACTGATTGTGTGTTTAAGGTTGAGAATTGTTTGAGTGATTCTGAAAAGAATCCTTGCATCATGCATTGCATTACACTACATAACCTTAGAATACTGCTGATGCTTTTATTAGAGAGAGTTAACTGTCGGATTATATGGGTTTGGGTTGGAATGGTTTCAGGTATGGTTACCACACGCCGACAACGTGAGCATATGCCGGAGGGTCGGGACCGGGATCTCTCACCTCCGAGCGTTAGAAGACGGGTTCAGGGGAACCCCAGACCTGAACAACCACATTCACCCCCTCGAGTGTTCAGCAGACAGAGGGACCCATTCCTGATGTGATACAGGTTTTGGGTCAAGTACAACCGTTGCTGGGTACCTTTGTACCGCAGCAGGCACGGGGAGGTCCGGTTAGGCCACAGCAGAGGCATTCGGATCGGGAGGTGGGCAGTAGCCACCTCAGTGTTCAGGATCAGCAGGAAAGTGGTTCTGAGGAGGGCGACCAGTTTGATACTGGGACTTCTCGTCGGTCCCACCAACGACGGGAAGAGCAGTGGCGTCAGTCTGATGAAGTCAGACTCTTGGAGAGGTTCCAGCGTTTGAACCCTCCGAGGTTCAACGGCCAAGGAGGGCCTTAGGCGGCAGAGACTTGGTTTGCTGGAGTTGATAAGCTCCTTGGGAGGTTACACCTTCCATCTGAGGTTAAGGTCTCTTTGGCGACATTTAATCTGCAGGATAGTGCAGATCACTAGTGGAGGAGCCTGCAGGGCTGTTTGAGAGCCGATGCAGCACGGGACGGAGGACAGGATCCAGACCTTACCTGGGAGCAGTTTGCCTACTACTTTCATCAGCAGTATATTGGGGATGCCGTTAGGGATCTCTAACAGTCGCAGTTTGACGATTTGGTGCAGGGCACCATGACTGTTGGAGAGTATGAGCGGGAGTTCGACCGGCTGGTTCGCTACGTACCGCAGTATTATGGTATGGAGTAGGAGAAGGCCAAAAGGTTCATCCGCCGGCTACGCCCTGACTACAGATGGGCTTTGAGGCCTCTGGATATCAGTTCCTATCATGAGGCTGTGCAGAAGGTCGATCTGCGATCGGGGTATTTTCAGTTGCGTGTGAATGAGGACATTCCGAAGACTACCTTCCGTACACGGTATGGGCACTATGAGTATACGGTGATGCCGTTTGGTTTGACCAACGCACCGGCAGCGTTCATGGATATGATGAACCGGGTGTTTCGGCCGTATTTGGACTCCTTCGTGGTAGTGTTCATCGATGATATTCTGATCTACTCTCGGGATGAGGACTCACACCGCGAGCATTTGTGGATTGTTCTGCAGACACTTTGGGAACACCAGCTTTACACTAAGTTCTCAAAGTGTGACTTTTGGATTCGAGAGGTGTCTTTTCTGGGACATATCATCGGTGAGCACGGTTTGGCGGTGTGTGTTACACCCACCCCGACGTTTTGTAATTTTCCGGCGAATGTCGGCCGGAATTTTGAATTCTGTAAATTATCAGAATAATGTTGGTATATGATTATTTATTGGAATTCAATGTTTGAAAGTGATTTGGTGATATTTATAAGTGTTTTACGTGTTGGACGACAATTTTTGAGTTCCGGGACGTTTTGCGGAAAATCGGTTTCGGAGGGCAAAATGGTCACCGACGGGAAAAAATAGGAGATAATCACAAGGATTATCTCTCTTGGTAAATTCTGCTGAAACTAATTAAGGGGAGGAGATATTTTGGCTCTTGGTCAAAGTATGGCAACCCATACCTTGCCCACTCTCACACATGTCAATTTTTCATTTTGCCACCATTTCTTTCATTTTCTTCCTATTGTGCAAATTAAATAAAAAGATATTTCATTCACTTCTTCTCATTTACTGCCGGATCTATCTCTCCCTCACTCACTCTCACTTTTCCAAAATCATTTCTCTCACTTAGAAAGAAAAGTAAGTTCTTGAACTCTCTCCTTTGCTGGCCAGAATACTTCTCCTCTGTTCGTGGCTGATTCTGCTCGTCTGGAGTTCGAATTGGCTTTGGTGGTAGTTAGAAGAAATCTTCCTTAACCTCTTGGCTTCAACTTTGCTGAAGGGGCCATGGTCCAAAAACGTCGGGAAGACCTCCAAATCTGAGCTGCACAAAAACGGGTCTGCTGTGATGTTGGTGCTGAAAACTCAAACTTGGAGTTTCGGGTTTTGAGGTTCAACAAGCTTGGTTCTACCACTTTCTTAGCCTCACAAATCAGTGACAATCAAGGTAAATTTGAGTTTGTTTTGGGCTAATCATCATGTTTGAAGTTGAACATGTATGGAAGTTATGCTTACTCTTGATTGTTCATGGCCAAATCTTTGAAGGAAACTTTGGTGGTGGTGGTGTCACAATTCCAGCAACTAAATCAAGGTTTGAGTGGAAGTTCTTCAAGGTGAGGATCACTCTTGACAACTTTATGGTTTATGTTGATGATGGGTTGTTGTATGTTGTTGTTGGTTGAAGTTGAAGCATGGTTTGTTCTTGAGATTTTGTGAAAAGAACATGTTGGTGGAAGTTTAGGGTAAGGCCGAAATTTTGGAGGGTTTTTGGTGATGTTTTGTTGAAGGAATATGAAAAAGAAACATGTTTTAAGCTTAGTTGACATGTTTTAAAGTTGTGATAAAAATTTGGAATGATTTGGAGAAGTTTTGGTTGTTGGCCGAAAGTTTGGGTGTTAATTGTGAAGTTTGGAAAAGTTTAAGGATAAAGGTTGTAATTAAAATAGGGGTTTGGGCCGAATTTGGGCTTGGGCCGAAATTTTGGGTGAAATTGGATAAAAGTTGACTTTTTGGTAAAGTTGACTAAATCGGGTAAATTTGACAACTTTGTGAAAGTTGATGGACTTAAGTTGTAATTAAGGAACTTTAGTGAAGTAACTAAAGTTATTTCTGTGTTTCTGGTTCTGGCAGACTGATTCTGCATTTTCTGGGATACTACTGTGGAGCGTCAGGGGACCCTAGTAGATTATCCGCTTCTGTCGAGGTAAGGGGTTTAACTTCCTTAATGCGCATTTTATGTGTATTAGGTTAGTTAAGGGCTAGTACTTGGGTCGAGGGTGGGGCCCGGTGACTCCCGGGTCTAGTCACATGGTACGTAGTGGTCTGCAGGGTTTTTGCTTAAATATGGGTTATGGACATATATCATATCGGACTTGCTTATCGGGGGTCGACAACGGACCCATATTTATATTCTGTACGTGAGAAGTCCGTGAGTTCGGCTGACGGGAACGCCGGGACCTAAGCCGGTATGCCAACCGTGGTCGTTAACTCACGATGTTATGTGCTGGCTTTGCGCCGCTTTTGGGCCGACAGTTAGGGGCGATATCCCCTCGCTGGTACCACGCGTTATGACCCGATCATCAGTGTGAGCTTAACAAGCCGCTGTAGGGTGCTGTCGAGGGTTCGGGGAACCTTTGTATTGGTGTACCACCAGTCCGACGGGACTTAAGAGCATCATCACATGTGCATGTCATAATCCTGTTATACTTAGGGCTGTATTATTTAGTTCATTGCATACTAACCCTTTTATGCAGGAAAATGTTTTTAAGATTTTACCGCTACCGTACCTACCCCCTTACGGAGTTCTTTCGAGAACTCACCCCCCACTTATTATGTTTTCAGGGGATCCGGGCAAACGACCTGCGGTGTAGATCTCCCGCAGTGATCGTTGTGCACTTTTGGCTTTAAGGTACTTATCTGTTAAGTTGGGGGTGTTTTCTAGTTAGATACTTTTGTGATCTTACTCAGTTGGGTTTGACATTTATATTCTCCTGTTTATGTTCAGCACGCAGCAGTTGTAGCTAGCAAGGTAACACTGGTTTTGGACTTGGCTCTGTAGGTAATATTGCATATAGGATGTTTTCGGTACTTGGGTCTGTAAATTATTCGTAGGAAGTTTCCGGCCCTACGAAGATGGCGGAACTTCTTCTGCCTGTATTCTTTACTATCTGCTTTTTCCTGCGCGCGCGATATTCTGCAAACCACTAACTTGTCTCGGGTGCAGGTTTAGGACTAGAAAGATGTCGTAAAATCTGCAACACGACTTAACCTTAAAACTGAAAGGAAAACGTTTTAAGGGTTGGGTTTCGGGTCCACACTAAAACCGTTTTAAGAGAACCCCGTTTTCACCCGCCGCCGACTCAGCAAGTTTCCACAACCACTCGACAACCGCGCTTCCAGCATCCCGGGCGGTGGGGTGACAGTGAGGCGCGTGAGAGCGACTTACACAGGGACCTCTCTGAAGAAGCCAAAAGGGGATTACCCTTGGGGCGGGGCGAGTTGAAGGTCAGTTGGGGATGAGACCCGCAACTACCTGTGTAGAGGAGTCCGTGCGGAAGGCCCGGTGAGACGCGCGAGGGCGACTTATACAAGGACCTCCCTGAAGGAGCCAAAAGGGGATTACCCTTCCGCACCGCAAAGGGATTACCCTTGGGGCGGGGCGAGTTGAAGGTCAGTTGGGGATGAGACCCGCAACTACCTGTTGGAGGCCAGTTGGGGTTCATAGAGACGAGACCCGCAAAGACCTTTGGCGAGACCGAGTTGAAGGTCAGTTGGGGTTCGTAGAGACGAGACCCTCAAAGACCATTGGCGATGAGTGGCCAGTCTGACTGTTTAGGTACAGAGGGCGATTGGGAGGGCAATTGTGTTTGCCGTGTAACGTTGTAAGAGAAGAGCAGATACACCAGTATTATATTGGAACTATAATATGGAGCTTAGGACTTACTTGGTGCATGGAGTTTGATCATGCGGATCGCGGGGAGATCTGCCTTAATAGGCAGAGGCGCGTCTGCGCCGTAGATAAAGGAGAGGTGTCCCCTGAGACTTTCCTTGAGGGTTTGGTCAGTGACCAAGTAGAAGTCCCCGGATTAGGGGTGCGCCAAAGTTAGTGAACTGAGTGCTATCCCCTGTGATGATGGCGAGGGGGCTGCCGTTCCGGCAGGCAAAGTCCTTTGAGTGATGATTTTTGGCGGAGGCGATGGGGACCAAGGATTCCACCTTGACACATCTAGAGGAGTAATCAACTTGATGATCTGCAAATGGCCAGTGAGATCAAGGCCCCAGAGGGCGAAGAGCACTAGATTCGTCAGTGCAGGAGACTCCGTAGATGGCAGTCATTTGAATGCAAGAGTCGATCTGATATTGGTGGCACGTCCCCTGGCGGGGGGCCAGTAGTATTCTTGGCGAGGGGGCCCTGCAGGCAAGTGCCCCGCCAGTAGTATTCTTGGCGGGGGAAGTGATGTGGACATCGTCCCAAAAGATCCCCAAGTTCAAGATGGACCGCAATCCCAAGCGCGCGCACCCTCAGACCCACTCCAAGGCATTGGCGGGCCCATGACCAGGTCCCGGTTGAAACGAGTTCAAGCAAATCTCAACGCCTTCATGAGGCTCATAGCGCAGGATGACCAAGAGGAATCTAGAGCGAAGGCCTTACAGCTTCATCAGCTCGGCCTCGAGTTGGACAAAGAATACGCGAAGCCCTTTGGAGCCTTGAGCATAAGCATCCTTGAGGAAGGGAGCAGGCAAGCCTTGGTGCGCGAACACTTGAACCCTGAGAAGGCCCCAAGCAAAGGTGCCCCCGCAAAGACCCCAAGTAAAGACTTGCTGGCGAAGACTCTTGGCGAAGGCATTCCCGCGAAGGCACTTGGCAAAGACATCCCGCGAAGCCTCCCCACTTAGCCAGATAGTCGACCAAGTCCGACAGCAAGGCATCCTTTCTCTACAGCTACTCGGGAATGTAAGCACTTCCTTTACGAGGAAAAAGACATCCGAACACTTTTTAGACTAGCTTTTCCTTTTCACCTTTTTGGAAACTTTTTACTCTGCACGCATGCCAAAAAGCACTGTTTGCTTTCTGCACGCACGCACGGCTGTACTAAGCCGATTTACTTCTCACACCTCTCCACTATATAAGTTAGAAACAACCCTATTGTAACCTAGAACATATTATTGAATTAAGCAATTCGGCTGAAACTCTCCACAGTGAGACGTCGGCTTTTGTGTTCTCCATTCTTGCATTTCCATTTCCCTAGTGATCCAGGCAAGAGGATCCAAACATAATATCTAGTATTGCTTGACCTTGTAGTCAAGAGGTGCTAGATCCCATCTCTTTCCCAGGCATTTTCAAGGGCATTGCCTCACCTCGTAGTGAGGAGGTTCCCTTGGCCGACTTTGTGTTCTTCGTTTTCCCCCTCTGTTTTCATTCTAGTTTGCTGGAATCCGCCTCCATCGAGCTAGATCCGAGCTCGTGATCATACAACCCTGTTGTGATCACATCAGTTGGTATCAGAGCCAAAGTGCTTACTGGAGGTATCGTGTTCTTTGTTTAGTTTTCTTCAAGCAAAACCCTTTTGTTACCTTTCTTACGCTTGAAGAAATATCGGTTGATGAACTCAGTTGAGACCGAAAAGTTGTTTAAAGAGTGTGTTTGTTAAAGTCAAGAGTTTCGAGTTTAAACAGAAGAAAGTTGTTCTGTCGTACAAAAGCGCAGAGAAAAGTGTTTAAAGAAAGAAGAGCACTGCACAAAGTTTCTGTGTTCTGGGAAAAGTTCTTAAATGTTCTTGCGTGTTCTTATCAAAACACAAGCGAACAGTGTTTTTGATCCAAAAAACAGTTTCAGAACTTAAACAAAAAGTGTTTGTGACTGCAAAAAGCCTTTTCTAATCTTCCAACCTATTTCTTTCGACCCCCAACTCAACTCTAACCTTTCAAACAAACTAGTTTCAAGCAACTAGACATTTTCTTGAGTTTCAAGTTGCGGTTTTACTAGAGTTACTGTTTGTGTCTCTTTACGTGTTCATTTCTTATCTAAGGTTGAAATCGGTATCAAGTTTAGAGAGCTTGAGAAAGCCTCAAAGGGAACAACCGAAGTGATAAAATCCTTGTGAGAAACACGAGCGCGAGTGTAAACACTCAGGGAGAAGTGAGGTTCTTTCCTAAACGGCATATTTTCAACTGTACTGTGATTATAGATGGTTTCGTCAGATTCAACTCCTCCTCATCCATCCCAGCTAGCAGTGCATGACACATTAGCAAAGATCTTACAAAGGTTGGATGACTTGGGTGCCCAAGTCGCTGCCACAAACGAGCGACTAACAAGAGTACAGGTAGCTCAAGGAAAACAACCAGAGAGCTCGCAAGCCCACGATGATGCCCATGCATCGCGGGCTCAAGGCGGAATCACTCATACTACCTTCGATCCGACAACGACGAGGCCACAAGCTACTCCTCACAGCCGTCCGACCACTTCTATGAGAGTAAATCGAGGTGTTGACATTCTGGACAGTGATGATCAGGAGTATTACGCGGAGCCACCGCTGAAACCAACAAAGAGGATCTTTCCCGATAGAGCTAAAGCCAGAGCCTATCTCAACAGAGACCTCGAAGAGGAGGAAGAAGCAGAGCGAGGACGTGTCCATCGAGGTTTCAACCGAGACCTAGGAGGTAGGGCGCAAGCCCAGGATCAGCAAGCCCTCGCCAACATAAAGCTTCAAATACCACCCTTCTACGGGTCCAGTGATCCGGAAGAGTGCTTTACATGGATGGCTAAAACCGAGCGGATCATTGATATGATGGGATACACTGATGTGATAGCCTTGAAGCTCGTGGTCATTGAATTCCATGATTATGCTCTCACCTGGTGGGAGCAAGAGCATCACGAGAGAGAAAGAATCTGTTGTCGCCCCATCACCACTTTGGAAGATCTCAAACGAACCATGAAGAATCGGTTTGTGCCCAGCTACTACGACCGAGATTGTGCCCAGAAGCTGCAATGCCTTATCCAAGGTCATCGCAGCGTCGAGGAATACCAAAAGGACCTTGAGAGGGCCTTAATGAGGGCCAATGTCAAGGAGGATGAAGAGGCTAAGTTGGCCAGATTTTTATATGGCCTACCAGAGGACATCGCCAAGACAGTTGAACTGTGTGACTATCGGGATTACCAAGATCTGGTTCACAAGGCTATCCGGGTGGAGAAGCAACTGAAGATGGGGAACTCCTATCATCCCGCCCATACACCCATCAGGAGCTCAGGAAGCAAGACCCCCCCTTCGCCAAACCGCCCCCGCCAAAACCGTACACATCTCCCGCGGCGATGCCACCCCCTCGCCAAAATTACCCCAACACAAGGCCCCCATCACAATCTCAGCCGAAACCCAGCACCAGCACTTATGATGCCCCTCGCCAGTCAAGGAGCATTGAATGCTTTAAGTGTTTGGGCAAGGGACACTATGCGAGGGATTGCCCCAACAGAAGGGCCATGGTCATTCGGCCCAATGGGGAGTTGTCTAGTGAAGAAGAGGAAGAGGTCCGCCTTCGCATGTTTGCCCTCAAACAGAGGCTCAGTCTTCACCATAATGCCAGGGTCAAGCCCAAGGCACTACAACAAGGGCGACCTAACTGGGACGGCCTTGTTCATAAACAGTCCGCCTGAGCTTAACATAGCATTACAAATGCCCTCCCATCGCCCTCGCACCGACCGGTCGACTGGCCACTCACCAAAATCACGGCATCACACCTTGTCAGTCTAACTTGCGCACCCACAGGCAGGAAGCCCCTGCGGTCGCGCCGGGTAGTGCGGGTCTCGCCCCCAACCGACGTTCAACTCACCCGCCCCAAGGGTAATCCCCTTGCGCTGCGGAAGGGTATCCCCCTTTTGGCTCCTTCAGGGCGGTCTATGTGTAAGTCGCGCTCGCGCGCCAGAGCAGAGCTTCCTCATAGACTCCTCCAGACAGGTAGTTGCGGGTCTCATCACCAACTGACCTTCAATTCGCCCGCCCCAAGGGTAACCTCCTTGCGCTGCGGAAGGGTAACCCCTTTTGGCTCCTTCGGGAGGTCTATGTGTAAGTCGCCTCGCGCGCCACAGCAGACCTTCCGCACGGACTCCTCCAAACAGGTAGTTGCGGGTCTCGTCCCCAACTAACCTTCAACTCGCCCCGCCCCAAGGGTAACCCCCTTGCGCTGCGGAAGGGTAACCTTTGGCTGCTTCAGGGAGGTCTATGTGTAAGTCACCCTCGCGCGCCACTGCAAACCTTCCGCACGGACTCCTCCACACAGGTAGTTACGGGTCTCGTCCCCAACTGACCTTCAACTCGCCCCGCCCCGCCCCAAGGGTAACCCCCTTGCGCTGCGGAAGGGTAACCCCCTTTTGGCTCCTTCAGGAAGGTCTATGTGTAAGTCGCCCTCGCGCGCTACAGCAGACCTTCAGCGCGGGCTCCTCAACACAACTACGGGTCTCACTCCCCAGAACTCCACTTGGCTCTTCACTTAGTACTGCATTGCCTTCGCCATCGTGCGACTTTAGGCTCGAGGTAACCTGAGTTTTTACTTCATTCTTATCATAAATGATGAGCGTTCTGCAGGTATCTCCTACTTGGTACACTGTACACTACCCAAGGGCTTACTCCCTGAAAAATCACCAGGAAGGTCTCTGTGTGAGCCGCCTTCGCGTGCCCCAGCAGACTTTCCAACATGGAGAAATCTCATCCATGGTCTTCAAAGGTATCGCCTCTACGAACCCTAAACGGGTCTTCAAAGTTATCTCAGCAAGTGAACCCACAAAGTTATCTCATATATGCCCGCCACCGCACTCCTTCAGAAGACAGTTCCGGCCTCCGCGCAATGCTGTGCACGGGTAGCTGCGTCCTCGCGCAGGGAAAGTCCCATGAGTTGTCACGGGGCACGAAGAAAAAGGACCCGTGCCAGTTGTGGTAGGACATGGGCGAGGCAGTGAAGGAAATGGAATGGTTGCCTCCAACATTTATGGGAGTGACGTACAAGAACGCACTCCCACTCCTTAGCTCCAACCGGTAGAAACGGTTGAAGACGTCAGCAAAGGGCTTCACGCCGGCCATATGGCAGGCAACAATGAAACCTGCTATGGTTAGAAAGGTGTTGGGTGCCAACTGTGTTGGTGGCATCCCCCAATCGGCGCACAGATCTTGCACCAGCTGCGGAAGGGGAAAACGCAGCCCCGCCGCAAGCTGTGCCGTGAACAGGCATAACACCCGGTTCTCCATGTTTTCCTCGGTGGCGGGCCAACCCATCGCTCAGCAGACGCCCGAGCGGGACGAAAACACCGGCACTTTCTTCACAGGCCAGAAGGCCTCCACCAAATCCTGATGGATTTTCTCAAACTTCACCGTGGTCTTCTCCACGGGGGCGAGCACTGGACGAACGGCCTCTTTGGATTCCATCTCTGCAAAAAAGAAACCGAGCAACAAGCATATAAATCGAAACGGCCTAAAAAAGGCATTTCTTCAAGCACTCAGTGTGCTCAGAAAAACTTGAAGCACTCACTGTGCTGGAGAGCGAGATCTTACCTGACTCGTTTCCGGTAGGAAAAGTGGAAAGGACAGTCGACAAGTGAACGGATGAACGGCAAAATCTAAGGTGAAAAGTAGAAAACCACCGCAAGAAAGCTCTCAACTGCCGATAAACGGTTCAAGATCGCAAGAATGCGGAATACGCTGCTCAGTGCGAAAGCAAGGAAATGCGAGAATGAAGATGAAAAGCTTCAAACTTCTCGAGTACGCTTTTATAAGCCCGCCAAAATGAAAAATGCTTTTAAGCGTAATTGGCTCCTGAGGCGCCACGTGCCAACATCTAGCGGTTAGTAAACCCCTCACCTTCCGTGTGGAAATGAAGAAACGCTTTTTAAAAGCGTAATCGACTCCTGAGGCGCCACGTGCTGCGCCCCGTAACGGTTAGTAAACCTCTCATCTCCCATTATCTCTCCTGCTTTAAATACTGAGGGGACCCTTCACTGCCGATTGCACTCCAAACGGCCCACTAGCAGCATAGCGCCTTCACCAACTCCAAGACTTGAGATTTTAACAGAGTACGGGACGCTGCCCATACTCTGCCTTCAGGAGGAGGCATCTTGGTACACTACCCAAGCGAATGCCCCCTCAAAAACTCAAAAGGATCATGAAGGATCCAACACGAACTATCGGATCATAAAAAGTCTTCACTTATGGCTACTACATTAGTCAGCAAAAATACTTTCAAAAAACGGAGTACAGGACCCTGCCCATACTCCGCTCTCAGGAGGAGGCATCTTGGTACACTACCCAAGCAAACGCGTCCTCGCGTCGCATCAGAATCATACAAGGCCTTTTGAAAAGGTCTCACCCTTGTGGTCTCCAGTATCGCCTAAGCAAGGCCTCACCCTTGCAGTCTCCAGTCTCGCCTTCGCGGGGTCTCCAGTCTCACCTGCGCGAGGTCTTGCCCTCGCGGGCCTCGAGTCTCGCCCGGGCGACGTCTCATACTCGCCTTTGCGTCTCTTAGGCCTGCGCGGATTGCCCTCGCGGTCTCAGGTATCGCCCTTGCGATCTCACTCACCTTCGCGGGTCTTGCTCCCGCAGCCTCAACTCGCCTTCGCGAGGACTCTCTTGCCTATACTGGCCTCACCCAGATAAGGCACTTATACTCAGGTTCGTGCGACCCTCACTCCTTATTTGGCTATATTCTATCTGGGCCTTCGCCCCTTGCAGGCCTTCGCCTGCCACTTGCTCCACTTGGAAACAGACCACTTGGTCATCTGACATCAAGCAGCCAATAAGGAGGTTAGCACGAGCCTGGGAGATCTTCACCAGATTCATACGCCAGACATTCTCTGACAAGCGAATCACTTAAGGCGGTTTGCTGAGATCTTCATCATCACAGCCGCCTTATCTCCAATCAGTCTGACACAGACTTATCTCCTTACATCTAATCTGACAGACTTGTCAGTCCTGTCTCACAGCCTGTTCAAGGCTTCAACTGGGGGAGGCTCTTCTCTTGGCATCTCCCTATAAATAGGGGGATGTCTACCCTAAACTGGGTAAGCTTTTACACGCCCCCACTCCTCTCTTGCTACTTCTGAGTATTCTTCTTATCTTTTACAGATTACTCTGAACAGCAAGCTTGGAGTCTCAAGAACATCATCATCAACCATTCAACTGGGATTCCGCACCTACTCCGGGAACGAGAATATCACAAACCCCCAGAAACCAAACCCGCACAAACCCGCACTTTCCCGCAAAAATCCATAGAAAGCTCGGTTTCACAAACCCAAACATAAATAAAGTCCCCCTTTAAGTTTCGGCCCTTCACCCACTTCTCACCAAATTTCCAAATCAAAATATTCAAGGTTCCATTTACACACTTTAACCCCCAATTCCATCTCTTAAGCAAGATTACTAACCAATTCCACCTTAAACACCAAAAATCATTCACAAACCCTAGCCCTAAGTTTCGGCCAAAGAGGGATTTCTTACCCAACATGTTTTCCATCAAATTGAAATCACACAAAGTCTTAGAATCATGCTAGGAACAACATATCCAAAGCATGATTCAAGAACACAACCATACAACATTTTAGAAATTCAAGCTAAAATTCGGCACTTCTAGGGTTTTTCAACCATGATGTTTTTCCAACATCTAACCCTAATTCTTACTCCTCTCCATCCCAAGAACAACATACTAAAAGATGGAAGCAAGAAGATCATCAAAACTAGTAGCAAAGAACAACATCAAATCTTCTCTAAACCTCACTTCCAACCAAAATTCATGCTTCCAACTTGTAAAACCTTGAAGAGAAGAAGCTTACCAACACTTGGAGCCCAAAACTTGATGATTCCTTGCTAAAAAATGATGAACACCAAGCTTGGAAGGATGGTGGCAATGGTGGCGGCAAGAAGAGGAAGAAGAAGAAGAAGAAAGAAGAAGACTTATCATTTCCATAAAATCATCCATTTTTATACCTCCTTCCCTTTTCCATCTTTAACCACAAATGGACAAGTGTCCTACCCTCCCCTTTCTAGCCGACCTTCTCCCTTTTCTTTACCAAAATAGTTGCTGATTTTATGCTAAATTGCAGTTTAGCCCCCGAACTTTCCAAAATTTTGCAATTTAGCCCAACCGCAACTTCCAAACCCCAATTGGAACAGGAACTGAACACAACCCTCGGAGCATCGTATTGAACACTGATCCTACTTCACAAATATTATTATGAATCCAGAGTGTCGTACCGTGCCTGCTTAACCCGAGCAAATCCCGACGTGCGCGTGTGCTAACCCGGACCAAAAGTCACACCATGCCCAAAAATCCACAAATATTACCATAAAATCCGTCTCGTGATATAACATATCTCACACAAAAGCCGTCGGAGAAATTTCCATCCCGAGCCCAGGGATTCCCGTCCCGAGCCCCGGGAGTCACCCAGGACCGAACGTCCCAAAATATATGCTACATAAAAAGATGCAGAACGTTTCCATGATTCCAAATATGCAAACTGTTTCCCATTCCGAGGGCCCGGGAGCGCTACCCAGCCCGCTATACGCCCCGAGACAAGTCCCGGCCCCGGAAAAATATTTTCGGCGGAAATGTCCGGGGAACCCACCTGACCTCAAAACCCGAAGGATTCCAAAAAATAATACCCAGATAAGCCTCGGAAGCTGTCTGACCGCCCAAAACGTGACCCGCAGGCTAAAACAGGAGCCCCGGGTCCCCAGGTCACAACCCGCTCGGGGTGACCGTAACAGTTCATTCGCCGCTCTGACTAATCAGGTGTAGAGGACGTGTATCCGATGTTTCTTTAAAAGAATTGGACACGAGGAATAAACAAGATAGCTTTGTATCAGTGGGGAAACATTATACATAGTATGGACGTAGGTTGTCCGCATGATAGTTGCGAGGGAGTGTTTTTTCATTGTGGCCTTGTAGTTCAAACATGTCGTGTCTTACTTGGCGGTGTATTATGTATGGGCCATCCCAGTTGGGCCGTAGGACTCCGTCCTTTGTTCCGCGGTTGGCCAAGCTTGAGCAGAGCAAGGCGAGGCCGCCCACGCGTAGGGATTTGGGTCTAACTTTGGCGTCGTGTCTCGTGTTGACACGTTGTTTGAAGGCGAACATTCTGAGGCACGCGCCTTCACGGAGTTCTTCCAGGAGGTCGAGCTTTGCGCGAAGGCCTTGGCTGTTGGCCTCACTGGTGAAATTGATTGTCAGTATTGTCGGGAGGTCCGCTTCGATTGGGAGGAGCGCCTCAATTCCGTACATCACCTCGAGTGGGTGGTGACTTTGGTGTTCCGGGCCTCCGTTTCAAACATGCGGGACATGTTTTCTGTTGGTCAGATGGCTCTCGGATCTTTTCTAGGTAACATTTTCAGGAATGCTTTTATATTTGAGGTCGCACGAGTCCCCCGCACCTTTCCGCGGAAAATATTTTTTGGGGGCGGGACTTTCGTTCTCGGGATGAAACGCTCGGGGCTCGGGATTAAAAATTTGGTGGCGCCAATGGTGTTGGGTGTGTTATGACTCAGGATGAGTAATGTGGTAATAAGCAATCACACATGACGAGATTTATTGGTCGGGATGGCAAGCACACACGACGGGATTTGCTCGGGTTAAGTTGGCGCGGGATGATACTTCAACACTTAGGAAATTTTGGATTTGGCTTGGCAAGTTACTCATTATGGTGACTAAGGTGTGTGTGTGAAGGTGGCAAGCTGACTAAGGTGTGTGCTAAGGTGGCAAGGTGACAGGTGTGTGTGTCATAAGTTAGAAAGTATAAAAGGGATGAATTTAGGAAGAAATGAGATTTTGGGTTCATTTCTTCACCCAAAACTACCAACACTCTCTTCCCTTCTACCTCACATGTGTTCTTCATCTTTCAAGGATTAAGGAAGGATTGTTTTTGGTGTAAGCTTGAGGTAAGCTTGTCTTCTTCATGAGTTGGTATGATTGAAGCATGATTTGTGGTTGATTTACAAGATTGAATCCGAAATCATGTTAAGCCTTAGCTACATGTTGTATTCATCTTCTTGGTTCAAGCTTTGGGTATGTTGTTCTTGGTATGATTTGGTGTAGGAATCAAGGTTTGGATTATGGAAGAACACCTTGGGTTAAGAAACCCTCACTTGGCCGAATTGTTGGTTGAATTCTAAGTATGTTGAATTGATGTCATCTTGGTTCATGCTTTGGATATGTTGTTTCTAGCATGATTAGGAGTTGATATTAGGGTTCAATTTGAAGGTGAGCATGTTGGATGAAAAGTACCCAAATAGGCCGAATTGGTTATGTGAAGGTTGGTATGATTTTGGGTGATTATGGTGAAGTATGTTAGTAAGCATGCTTAGAATGTTTAATTATGGAATTAAGCATGAGAATGGAACCCTAATTGGATTGAAATGGATTTTGGTATAAAAAGTAGGTTAAGGCCGAAAATGAGGAAAACTGTATGTTTATGGTTGTGGTGTGTTTCGGGATGTTATGATGATGGAATGGTATTGGGAATTGAAGTAGGTAACAAACGATGTTCGGAACATCATTTTCTGAAATTGTGAATGTAACCGACCTACTTGTTTGCTTGCATAAATTTGGGAAAGTATGATTTGAGTGCTTAGTTGTGCATGTGTAAGTATAAATAACTATGTTCTAGCTCGGTTTGAGAATCCGAGCTTTCTGTGGAATTTTACGAGAAAGTGCGGGAATGTGCGGGATTAGTTCCCGGGGGTCTGGATTGGTGATTTCTAATTTGTCTGAGGTTGTTCAATTTGAATTAGCAGTTGTGGAGTAGTGCGGGACTTTGGAAGTCACACCACCGCACTTCGGGCCGAGCGTCGGGATTTTCCCCAGATTCTTCCGTAAAGTCAGTAAAGTTCGGTAAGGGTTTCAGTATTACTCTCGATTCTGCATTTCGGATTACTTTATGAAATGAGTGTCTAGGTGTAACGAGGCTGAGTTTGGATTGAGGGTGGCCCGGGGATACCTAAACTTGGTCAGTCGGGATAGGCATTGGTGTGCAAGTGCGAGGACTCGAAGATGCTGATGTTCTGATTCAACTCCTACGGGAGTGGTGTTCTGATTCAACTCCTATGGGGGTGGTGTTCTGATTCAACTCCTACGGGGTGGTGTTCTGATTCAACTCCTTATCCCGATTTGGGGTGGTGTTACGATGGGGTATCTCTGGGTGGGCAGTGGGAGTTTAGTACTTGTTATTCCTTCTGGTGTTCCGTCTGTTTTCTGCTGGGTTTCTCAGGGCATTTTGAAGGTCTATTGGGTATAGATTCGGTAATGTATGGGGTTGTCAGGTAGAAATAACAACAACTGACTCGGGGCGCAACAAGATGCACCCTGAGGGTTGGGTTGCCGCTGAGAGGTTCAGGATGGTAGTTTAAACTACCACTCCTGCCACACCAATAACGATGGTCCGAGTATGTCAGGGGAAGAGAAGTAAGAATTGTTCAGACAAGTCTCGAGATTTCCGTATCTATAGTCTATCTAGTTACTCTTGGAGGACCAAGAGTTCTAAGGGGGGGAGAATGTTACAGTCACCCCGAGCAAGTGGTGACTTTGGTATTCCGGGGCTCCGTTTCAAACATGCGGGGCATGTCTTCCGTTGGTCAGACGGTTCCCAGATCTTTTTTAAGTAGCATTTTTGGGAATGCTTTTATATTTGAGGTCGCACATGTGAATTTAGGAAGAAATGAGATTTTGGCTTCATTTCTTCACCCAAAACCACCAACACTCTCTTCCCTTCTACCTCACATGTGTTCTTCATCTTTCAAGGATTAAGGAAGGATTGTTTTTGGTGTAAGCTTGAGGTAAGCTTGTCTTCTTCATGAGTTGGTATGATTGAAGCATGATTTGTGGTTGATTTACAAGATTGAATCCGAAATCATGTTAAGCCTTAGCTACATGTTGTATTCATCTTCTTGGTTCAAGCTTTGGGTATGTTGTTCTTGGTATGATTTGGTGTAGGAATCAAGGTTTGGATTATGGAAGAACACCTTGGGTTAAGAAACCCTCACTTGGCCGAATTGTTGGTTGAATTCTAAGTATGTTGAATTGATGTCATCTTGGTTCATGCTTTGGATATGTTGTTTCTAGCATGATTAGGAGTTGATATTAGGGTTCAATTTGAAGGTGAGCATGTTGGATGAAAAGTACCCAAATAGGCCGAATTGGTTATGTGAAGGTTGGTATGATTTTGGGTGATTATGGTGAAATATGTTAGTAAGCATGCTTAGAATGTTTAATTATGGAATTAAGCATGAGAATGGAACCCTAATTGGATTGAAATGGATTTTGGTATAAAAAGTAGGTTAAGGCCGAAAATGAGGGAAAGTGTATGTTTATGGTTGTGGTGTGTGTCGGGGATGTTGTGATGATGGAATGGTATCAGGAATTGAAGTAGGTAACAAACGATGTTCGGAACATCGTTTTATGAAATTGTGAACGTAACCGACCTACTTGTTTGCTTGCATAAATTTGGGAAAGTATGATTTGAGTGCTTAGTTGTGCATGTGTAAGTATAAATAACTATGTTCTAGCTCGGTTTGAGAATCCGAGCTTTCTGTGGAATTTTACGGGAAAGTGCGGGAATGTGCGGGATTAGTTCCCGGGGGTCTGGATTGGTGATTTATGATTTGTCTATGGTTGTTCAATTTGAATTAGCAGTTGTGGAGTAGTGCGGGACTTTGGAAGTCACACCACCGCACTTCGGGCCGAGCGTCGGGATTTTTTCCGGATTCTTCCGTAAAGTCAGTAAAGTTCGGTAAGGGTTTCAGTATTGCTCTCGATTGTGCATTTCAGATTACTTTATGAAATGCGTGTCTAGGTGTAACGAGGCTGAGTTTGGATTGAGGGTGGCCCGAGGATACCCAAACTTGGTCAGTCGGGATAGGCATTGGTGTGCAGGTGCGAGGACTCGAAGATGCTGATGTTCTGATTCAACTCCTACGGGAGTGGTGTTCTGATTCAACTCCTATGGGGGTGGTGTTATGATTCAACTCCTACGGGGTGGTGTTCTGATTCAACTCCTATGGGGGTGGTGTTCTGATGGGGTTAGCTACCCCGAGTTGGTACCAGTCTCATGTGTCTGCGGTAGTTCATTATGTAGCTGGGCCAGAATGGACTATCGTTTCAAAGCGTGTCTGTTTGTTACACTAACAATTCTGCTTATGTGCATTGCATATGTTTTATTTGCATTGGTTGAGCATATGTTGGTTATCTGCTGCGTGTTGTTATTTTCTTTGTCTTTGTTTTGCAGGTTTTTATACGTAAAAAGAAACCGTGCCTATCCCCAAGCCCTTACTAAGTTCTCAAAAGAGGACTTAACCCCTTTCTATTTACCGTTTCAGGAGTACCTGACCAACAACCCGCAGAGTGAGTCTGGGGTGTGTTGTCTGATTCTGTTTCAGGTACCCTTTTGTTCTGTCTGATTTTCTGTTTGTAAGGGGCAGTCTCTTTGAGTAACTATAGTCTAGGATCTGATATCTGAAATCTGAATCTGTATCTAAAATCTGAATCTGTATCTGAATCTGAAGTCTGAAATCTGAATTTGTATCTGAATCTGAACCTGTAGTCTGAATCTGTATCTAAGTCTGAGTCTATAGTCTGTTTTCTGAATTCTGGATTTATGCTAAGGATAGCATATGGGTTTTCTCACAATTAACTTATCTCTCTCTCTGTTGGTGTGTTAGCAGCAACAACGGTACTTGCGGGGATCTTCTGATCTCGGTGTTTCTCCTAGATTCTGCATATAGGTATTCTGAGGTCTTTTTCGGTCGGCTCTGTAGGTGTATATGCATTCATGTCATCTGTCTGATCATGCTATGTATCCTAGATACATTCTGTTTATGTATATATGTTCTTGATACTCTGTAGGACTGGGGACTCGTCCATGACAGTGGAAGGCGGGACCCAGGATGTGATCATATTCTGATCTGTTAGACACATTTTGTATCTGTGTGTTTCTGAGAGCTATGTATGATGTTATCCATGAACTGTATGTTTGGTGATGGTGGAGTGCTCGCCTATTTCAGTGGGGTGGGGCTTGCCATGGATAGCTAGGGTTATTCTGTATACTTGCCATGTTTGAGAATTGTAGGTTGCGGGTCGAAACACGACCAAAGGTTATAAGCGCATAACTGTGTCTGCATACTCCGTGAGCAAAGTGTTCTCAAGCACTGGGCCTTCGAGAACGAGACTTTGCGGGCCGGGTCTCGGGACCACCACACTCAGCGGGTCTCGGTTGGACCGACTGCTTCCATTTCTGCAGCTTCCACTTCCGCCGTCGCGGGACGGCCCTGCCTCCGCAACCGGGCGCGGGCGCACCCGTGACAAGTTCGAGCTATGGTCATGACACCGCAGTCCAGTTGTTCGACGATTGAAGGCTTGGCGAGGGTCTCAGAAACTGAGTTGGTTTTTCCTTTTGATAGCAGGTTCGCTTTAAAAATTTTTTGAGCGTGAGATGTGAATGAGGATGACCTCTTCGACGCCTGTGCGCAAAGAGTTGAGGCAGCGGATGCCAGCTCTTAGTGCCATTTTTAGTACCGCGGCAAGGGCCTCATATTCCGCCACATTGTTAGTCACTGGGAACTGGAATGCGACTCATAAAGAAGATTCCATGCCTAGAGGTCCTTGCAAGTAGACCGCAGCTGCTGGTGAGCTTGTCTTTGTGGTGTGATCGACGAACATATTCCATTCTGGTGGTATCGATTTTACTGGTACTTGTTCATGGGGATTCGGCATGTCCGCGATGGCGAATTCAGCGATGAAACATGCGAGGGCTTGTCCCTTTATTGCCTTGCACGTCTCATAGTTGATGTTGTACTCGCTCATCTCAACGCACCATTTGGCGAGGCATCCCGAATGTTCTGGGCGTTGCATTATTTCCTTTATTGGGAGGTCAGTGCGGACTGTGATTGTGTGGCCCTGGAAGTATGGTTTCAACTTCCGAGTGGCGTAGACCAGCGCCAGGACCGCCTTTTGTAAGGGAGGATATCGCTTCTCCGCTGACTGCAATGTGTGGCTCGTGTATTTGACGGGCCACTACCTCCCTCCTTCCTCCTTAATGAGGACCGAGGCGACGCTATTGTTGGTTATGGAGAGGTAGAGGACCAGGTCATCGCCTTATCTGGGGCACTTGAGTGTCAGGAGGTTTTGAAGGTGCTTCATGTTGGCCTCGTAGGTCTCTTGGCAGTCCTCTATCCATTTGCAGGCTTTCTTCTTCCTGATCTAGTTGAAGAAAGGCTTGCATCTGTCACCGAGTTTGGATATGAATCATCCCAACGCCACTAACCTGCCGGTGAGTTGTTGGACATCGTGTAGCCCTTGAGGCTGGCGCAGGCTGGCGATGGCATCAATCTTCTTTGGATTTGCACTTATCCCACCCTTCGACACTTGACAGCCCAAGAACTTGCCCTTGCCGACGCCGAAGATGCATTTCGTTGGGTTCATTCGCATATTGTATTGGCGGAAGTTGGCAAAGGTTTCTTCTAGATCCCGCAGATGCGTGCCCACTGCTTTACTCTTGACCAGTATGTTGTCGACATAGGCTTCTAAGTTTCTCCCTATCTGGTTGGCGAAGACACTGTTGACCAGCCTTTGGAAAGTCACGCCTGCATTCTTGAGACCGAATGGCATGATAGACGGCCTCGCTAGTTGTGAACGCTGTCTTTATTGCGTCTTCCTGGTCCAAGAAGACTTGGTGATAACCATTGTAGGCGTGGAGGGGGTGGAGGATGTTGGTATAGGAGTCTCTGAGAGGGGGGAGCGCTGGGTAGTTCCTTTCTCTAGAGAGTTGCGGGGGTGGCTACCGGCGAGGCCCTTGATTTCTATCCTGAGCACGAGAGGGTTGTCCCTTCACATCATTGATTGGGCCTCTTCCCGGGGGCCTAGTAATCTCCTCCGCATTCATAAATGTAGTTGCCCTTTCCAGGAAGTGCTCCATGATGCGGGGTGGGTTGGTGGTAACATCTATGAAGAAGCGAGAATCCCACTGGAGGCCTTGTATCGTGGTGAGGAGTCTAGTCTCCTCGCCGAGATTGGGGACCTGGGTTGCTTCTACCTGGAAGCGGTGTATGTAGTCCCGGAGAGATTCTTCCCTTCTTTGCCGGACTTTCAGAAGGTGCCCTGCAGTCTTGGGCGGTGGCTTGGAGACGATGAAGTAATTAGAAAATGTGCAGGAGAGCTCTTCGAAGGAGTCAAACTGCTTATAGCGCAAGGTGTTGTACCAAGCGGTTGCGGCTCCTGTGAGTGTGGAACTGAAAGCGCGGCAAAGGGTAACGTTATCGGCCCTGGCTTTGGCCATCACCGAGATGTAGCGCTGGATATGGATGTCGGGATCAGAGAGGCCATCGTACGAGTCAAGATTTGGCTGGCAGAATTGTTCAGGGGGTGGGGTTGTTAAGATCCGATGGGTGAATGGTTGGGTCCAGAGATGGTCCAGGCCCAACCGAGCGGAGTAACGCGTGTTTGCCTTTTATTCGCACTTCTCCATCTGCTCGACACGAGGAGCGAGGGCAGCGAGAGCGGCGGTATGCGCGGTATCGGGGTGGTTTTCCTGCTGTAGCTCCGGGAGAGGTTGCTGAATGTTGGTAGATCTTCGTGGTCAGTTGTTTCCCACAGACGGCGCCAATCTGATAGTCTCGTTCCTTTGCGGTCCGGACACTCAGATGCTGGATTGAGTGACTTGGTGCTGAGAACGTCGATCGGTAGCTATAGAGTGATCTGCGAAGGATAAAACAGAGTACTCAGGTGCATAGAGAGGAATGGGGGTGTGTAGATAGGGTGTACCTTTCCCAAGTCATCCTTTTATTGGGGGACTCGAGATTGTGGATGCCCCATGACCTGAGGTAGTGCGGTGGTTGCCTATTTTTTCGACTGATGGGGAAGGTGGAGTAGTGGCGAACGTGGAAGGTTTACACGCATTGTGGTGGTTAGCCATCACCAGCTGCCCTACTTTCATACAGGCTAAGTTTTGTGGGCGGTCCAACTTCGTGAAGGCAGAGGCTTGGTCTCACCTGTTGTTGCGAGACTCCCATGCTAGGGGGTGGCCTCACATCCTGTGATGCCCCCTGAGGGTTGCGATGAAGGCTAAGTTATGTTTGGTTCTGTGATTCTGAAAAGAATCTCTGCATCATGCATTGCATTACACTACAGAGCCTTAGAATACTACTGCTAGCTTTTGTAGAGAGAGAGTTAACGGTTATGTGTACTAGGTTATATGGGATGAGTTGGTACATGGTTGGATTGGTTTAAGGAAATGGTTACCACATGCAGACAGCGTGATCAGTTTCCGGAGGGTAGGGACCGGGATCCCACACCTCCGAGTGTTAGGAGACGGATTCAGTAGAATCCAGGGTCTGAACAACCACAATCACCACCCCCGAATCTTCAGCAGCCACAGGGACCCCCTCCTAATTTGGTATAGGAGTTGGGATGGGTTGGGTGTCGAAGAATTCTGTGCACATTGGTTGTGCTGACCGTAACATTACGGTTTCTGGGGAGGTACTATCTCTCTTTGATAGTCGCATTCCTTTGTAGGTCCGGACTCAGATAATCTGTTGATGGTGTTGTGTTCTTGGGGACTCCAAGCTTGCTGTTCAAAGTGGTCTGCAAGAGATAAAGAGAACACTTAGGAGTAGCAAGAGAGGAGTGGGGGGGCATGTAGTGTCTCACCCAGTTTAAGGTGGACATCACCCTATTTATAGGGTGATGCTAGAGCCTCCCCCAATTGAAGCCTTTCAATAAAGTGTGTCAGGCTGTTTGAGATAAGTGTGTAAGGCGGCTGATGATGAGTGTGTCAGTAAACCGCCTTTGTCAATTTGTTTGTCAGAGGATATCTGTCGTGCGAATCTGGTGAAGATCACTCAGGCTTGTGCTGACCGTCTTCCTTATTGGTCGCTTGATGTCAGATGACCAAGTGGTCTCTCCTAGTTGAGCATGAAATGGCGAAGGCCAGCATGGGGCGAAGGCCTAGTCTGGCGAAGCCAATAAAGGTAAGAGTAAGGATCGCACAAACCGTGAGTGGCAGGGCCTTGTCTGGCGGGGCCAGTATAGGCATAAGGGACCTCGCGAAGGCGAGCTATGAGACCGCGAGGGCGAGACCTGCGGAGGCAAGACTTGAGACTGCGAGGGCGAGACCTGCGGAGGCGAGATCTGCGGGTACGAGACTTGAGAGTGCCATTGCGGGGAGGGGGTGATGGTAATGTTGATCCTTCTCTAATTTTGATGTGATGCGAGGACGCATTTGCTTTGGTAGTGTACCACTCTTTGTTTCAACCGATGGTGGAGATGGTTGAACTGAAGAAGTAGCTGGAGGTTCATTGGCAGAGGAGGATCATAGTGCGCAGCGGAAGCGTAGTGGGCCTAAGGTATATCGGTCCCTGCGAGATTTTGGAATGAGTCGGCAGGGTAGCATACAGATTGGCTTTACCTCCGATTATGTCTGCGATGCACAATGTATTCCGGGATGGCATGTTGAAGGTCTGTTAGGTATAGATTCAGTACTGTCTGGGGTTGTCAAGTAGAAATACCGGCAACTGACTCGGGGCGCAACAAGATGCACCCTGACGGTTGGGACGTCACTGAGATGCTCAGGTTGGTACTCTAAACTACCACTCCCGCCGCACCAGTAACGGTGGTCCGAGTAGGCCAGGTGAAGAGAACATCTGTTCTGGTTCTTTGGGACATCCGTATGGTTCAGGTTACTCTTGGAGGACCAAGAGTTCTAAGGGGGGGGAGAATGTTACAGTCACCCCGAGCGGGTTGTGACTTTGGTGACTCGGCGCTCCATTTCAGGTTTGCGGGCCATGTCTTCAGGTGGTCAGACAGCTCCCGAGTCTTTTCTGGGTTTCATCTTCGGGAATCCTTTCATATTTGAGGTCGCATGTGTTACACCCACCCCCGACGTTTTCCACTTTTCTGTAAATTCTCGGCCGGAAGGTCAAATACTGTAATTTTCTGATCACATACGACTTGTGATTAATTTATGAGATTCGGTATTTGAGAGTTGATTTGGTGTTAATTAAAGGTGTTTTATGTGTCGGGCGACATTTTTCAAGTTTCGGGACGTTTTGCCGGAATTTGATTCCGGGCGACAAAATTGTCCCGTCGGGAAAGATTAGGGAAATTAATCATCTTGTTTAGTGTTGGCTGAATTTGTTAGGGTTTTATGGAGAATTGGAAGAGATAATATCTCTTTGATGACTCACCTTGGTGAACTAATCACCATCTTCCACCATGCAAGGCTTGTCATCTCTCTTGACTAATCACAAGCCACCACCATTTTCTCCCAAATTGGAATTAAAATTCTTTCCATTTTAATTCTTTTGGCTGTGTGTCTCTCTCTCTCATTTCAGATCATTTTACACATTCCATCTTTTCCTAAACACTTAGAGAAAAATAGAAAAGCTTATGTGTAAGCTTGCTTCCCTTGCTGTCCAGCAAACATTCGCCTCATTCCCAGCCAAACTGCTCTTTGTAGAGGCCGACTTGGTTCTTAAGGTCTTCATAAGAAATCTCCATCTATGTCTTGGCTTCAAATTTTCGGAAGGAAGCAAGAGCCAAAAGTGAAGGGAAGGTCCCCAAAATCGGGTTCCAAGCAGATGGGTTCTGCTGAGTTTCTAACTCCAAAAACCTAATCTTGAGGGTTTGAGATGGGAACTTCAACAAGGAAGGTTCTACCACTCCCTACACCTCACAAATCAGTATTGATCAAGGTATGGGTGAGTTTATTTGGATGAATCATCATGGTTTGAAGATATGAACATGATTGAAAACTCACTATTGTTGTTGTTCTCTTTGGACGAAATTTGCAAGGAAGTTTGGTGGCTGTTTTGGTTCAACAATAGCTCATCCTAAGCTAAGCTACCAGTATCATCAAGGTGAGGATCATCTTTGATATGATATGGCAAGTCGGGGCTCCGTCCTCGACTCAGAAGACAGATACAGAACCATCACATATTCCAGAATTTATGTCATATGCAAACTAATGATCTGATATACATGCATGCAACTACAGCTACAGAGCCATCCAAACTAAATCCTAGAAATACCTAAGTGCGGAGTGGAAAATTTCTCGCTTAGGAGACTTCCGCACGCGGTACCGCTGCTGCTTATGCTAAACATAACCAAAGAGAGACAAGAGTTAGTCAACTGAAACCCATCCAAACAGAGTAAGATACACTGACCAAAGCCTCAACCGAGACTACCCCTTAATCAAAATGGATCCGAGGTTCCCGAAATGGAACAGTTAATACCTGCAAAACCCAAACAACCAAAAGCACCGCAGAACTCTATTCCGCCGGCTGCTTGTCAGGTCGGCCTGAAAGGTGGTAAACAAATAAGGGGTGAGTCCTCGGGAGGACCCAGTAAGGGCTGAGGTAAGATACAGTTCGTACAAGTGGTAACCAACCGAACCTGCAAAACAGAGCAACACATGCACATATATATATACCAACATAAATACAATGTCCCGTGGGACAAGGTGAGCCGGAAATCCCATATGTCACCCCACCGCCCATATCTGAAGCACGGTGCGGCTGGGGTCATGATCCCCAAACTGTCGTAGGGTCACAGAGGTATATCAGCACTCCTGGTGCGGATATACGTAAAGTGTCGGCACCCTCTAGTGCGGACACACAGAACAGAATACCAGCACTCCCGGTGCGGATACAGAACAGAATGTCGGCACCCTCAGTGCGGACACCCCCAAACTAAGGAGCACCCGTGGTCTCTAAGACCATCCCGAAACTTTCAAAGGTGGGGGGGTTGAAAGATATTGGTTGAGATGTTATAAGACGGTTTTCACAACTACAAACACTTGAGTCCAGGTTTTGAAACTATTTTCAATTTGAGAGTACTGTTCACTTGAGTTTTGTGATGACCACCCCAAGAACACTTTGAACTTTTCCCAGAATTTTATGAACTGATTCGAACTTCCTTTTTCTGTAAACTCGGATTCTTTTCAACGAGGAGAACCCTTTCTTCCTTGCTAACGAAAACAACTCAGTTTCTTAAACCTTTTTAAGGACTTCAAACAAGGATAACAACTATTCGGTTTCTCTCAAGAGATCATTAACCGAAAACTTTTCTTCAAGTTTTTGAAAGAAAACAAAAGCTTTACTTGAAGAAATTTAAACAACTGATACGGTACCTCCAACAAGCGCTTTGGCTCTGATACCAATTGATATGATCACGGCCGTTACACCGCGACCAACCGGCGCCGATCTAGCTTGACGGAGGCGATTAGTTACCAAGAACACAGATTCGGCCAAGGGAACCTCCTCACTACGAGGTGAGGCAATGCCCTTGATAATGCCTGGGAAAGGAAATGGGATCTAGCACCTCTTGATTACAAGATCAAGCAATACTAGATATTACAGTTGGATCCTCTTGCATGGATCACAAAGGAATATGGAAGTGCAAGATATGAGAACACAAAAACCAATCTCTTGAAGAGTTTTGATTTCTAAAATATATTCTGCCTATTACAATGGTCAACCTTTCCTTATATAGGATGAAATTGGTAAAAGGAAAGAATTTGACTTTGACCAGGGAACCGTCTTCCTTGTTTTATGGTGGATGAAGTGAGAGGGAGCAGATGATGGGTGACATTGTAGGCTAACTGCTCCTGTCGCTTCCATTTCCCAGAATTTACAGTTGGTGGGAAATGGAAGGGAAGTCTTCTTCATATTGGCGAACGTCTGGGGCTCCGCTTGCCTGAAAGCATTGCGTTGGGGCTTCACCATAGGTCCTCGCGCGAATGGTCTCTCCTTGGGGCTTCGCTTGCATCTGGGAGTCTTGCGAGGGGTTATTGTCTTTCCCTTTCTCGATCAGACTCACATTCAAGATGCCAATGGGCTTCGCGAACTCTCCTTCTAAGGGAATGCTGAGGCGGCGAAGTTGCAGGGTCCTTCCCTGTGCTTTCGCTTGTTCTGCTTGCGCCATCAGTTTCATGTAGGCATTAAGGCTGACTTGGACTTGTTTGAAGCGTGACCTTGTCATTGGCCCTCCTATATTCTGGAGGGGGATGTGATCACGGAGGTTGTGGGTGTGATCAACGCTACGGATCTAGCTCGGTGGAGGCAAACGCGGAAGAATGAAGAACAGATTTCGGCCACGCGAACCTCCTCACTACGAGGTGAGGCAATGCGCGTGATAATGCCTGGGAATGGAGATGGGATCTAGCACCTCTTGACTACAAGGTCAAGCAATACTAGATATTATGCTTGGATCCTCTTGCATGGATCACTAGGGAAATGGAAGTGCAAGAATAGAGAACACAAAAGCTGAGGTCTCCTTGGAGAGTTTCAGCCGAATTGCTTAATTCAAAATTATGTTCTAGCTTACAATGGTGCTGCCACTAGCTTAAATAGTGAGAAGAAATGTGGGAAGCAAAAGGAGTATTTCGGCTGTGCATGCGTGCAGAAAGCATAAAGTGCTTTTGCATGCATGTAGTGCGAAAAGCTTCCAAAAAGGTGAAAAGGTAAGGCTAGCCTAAAAGTGTTCAGATGTCCTTTGTGTGTAAAGTGGATATTTGTCTTCCCAAGCATTGGCAGAGAAAGGACGCCTTGTGTCGGGCTTGGTCGGTCAACTGGCTAAGTCTGGAGGCTTCGCGGAATGCCTTCGCCAGGGGCCTTCGCGGGAATGCCTTCGCCGGGCGCCTTCGCGGGAATGCCTTCACTTGACGCCTTTGCGGGGATGTCTGGGCCTGGGGTCTTCGTGGGAATGCCTTCGCTTGGGGCCTTCGCGGGGTTGCCTTTGGCTGAGGCCTTCGCCTGTGTCAAGTGTCCGCGTACCAAGGCTTTGCTGCTTCCTTCCTCAAGGATGCTTATGCTCAAGACTCCAAAGGGCTTCGCACACTCTTCGTCCAATGCGATGCCGAGATGGCGAAGCTGTAAGGCCTTCGCTCGAGACTCCTCTTGATCGTCCTGCGCCATGAGCCTCATGAAAGCGTTGAGGTTCGATTGAACTTGTTTCAGTCTGGACCTGGTCATGGGTCCGCCAAGGCCTTGGAGTGGATCTGGGGGCGCGCGAGCTTGAGGTTGCGGACCATCTTGAACTTGGGGATCTTTTGGGGCGATGTCCACATCATACTCTCCCTCTTCGAAAGAATCCATCCGCGGATTCTCAAAATCTTCATGTCCTTCAAAGGGAGCCAAATCACAAACGTTAAAAGTTGCATGTACGTTATAAGAGCCATCGCAAGGTAAGTCAAGTACATAAGCATTTTCACCAATTTTCTTAGTGATTTGGAAAGGGCCATCGCCTCTTGGCGCAAGTTTGTTTTTCCTAGCCTGGGGAAATCGGTCCTTTCTTAAGTGTAACCATACCCAATCCCCAACTTGGAAACTCCTAAATTTTCTGCCCTTATTAACCCTTCTTGCATAAGATTCATTAATTTTCTCAAGTTGCTTGTGAACCTTAGCATGCAAATCTTTCATGTGTTGGGCTTTCTCTTTCCCATCTACATCCACCTGTTCAGTATAGTCTAATGCGACTAAGTCCAAAGGAGTTAAAGGGTTGAAGCCATATACGATCTCAAAGGGACTATGGGATGTAGAGGAATGGTAGGCTCGGTTATACGCAAACTCTACATGGGGTAAGCACTTTTCCCACTCTTTCAGATTTTTCCTAAGGAGGGTGCGCAAGATAGTGGTGAGGGTCCTATTAGTCACTTCGGTTTGGCCATCTGTTTGAGGGTGACTTGATGTTGAGTACATCAGACTTGTGCCTAACCTAGACCAAAGGGTTCGCCAAAAATGACTTAGGAACCTCGAATCCCTATCGCTAACAATGGATCGCGGGAGGCCATGATATTTAACAATGTTACTAAAGAATAAATCAGCCACATGCGATGCATCTTCAGTTTTATGACATGGGATGAAATGGGCCATTTTGGAGAACCTATCGACTACCACAAATATAGCATCATGACCATGCGATGTCCTAGGCAAACCACTTATAAAATCCATGCTTATTTCAACCCAAGGAATAGAAGGCGTAGGAAGAGGGGTGTACTTCCCTTTCGGTTGGAGAGTCGACTTGGCTTGGTGGCATGTGACACATCTGGCGCAGGCCTTGGTGACGTCCTTCTTCATGCCGGGCCAGAAGAAGTTCTCCTTAACGGCCTCAAGTGTCTTCTGGACACCGAAATGCCCCATGAGACCGCCTCCATGGGCTTCTTTGATGATGACTTCGCGCATTGATCCTCTTGGAACGCACAACCTTTTTAACTTAAACAGGAAGCCATCAAACACATAGTAGCCATTTTGGCTACCTTTAACACAGTTGGCAAATATTTCACCAAAATCCGCATCATGCTCATACATGCCCTTTAAACCTTCAAAGCCAACAATCTTTGTATCGAGAGTCATGAGTAATGCATATCTCCTAGAAAGTGCATCAGCAACAACATTTTCTTTGCCCTTTTTATATTTAATGACATAGGAGAAAGACTCGATGAACTCTACCCACCTAACATGCCTTTTGCTCAAATTTCCTTGTCCTTGAAGATACTTCAAAGACAAGTGGTCCGTATGAATTACAAATTCCCTAGGCAGTAGGTAATGACTCCATGTTTGCAATGATCTCACAAGAGCGTATAGCTCTTTGTCATATGTGGAGTAATTCAGGGTTGCTCCACTTAACTTTTCGCTAAAGAAGGCGATGGGACGACCTTCTTGGTGCAAGACAGCGCCGATGCCTATCCCACTGGCATCGCACTCTACTTCGAATACTTTGTCAAAATTTGGCAAAGTAAGCAGGGGTGCATTTGTCAGTCAAGATTTTAGTTCGTTAAAAGACTCCTCTTGTGATCTACCCCACTCAAATGCTACATTTTTCTTAGCTAACTCATGCAAGGGGGCAGCGATGGAAGAGAAATCCTTAACAAACCTCCTATAAAAACTAGCAAGTCCTAAAAAGGATCTTACTTCAGTTAATGAGTTAGGAGTAGGCCAATCCCGAATGGCACTGATCTTACTTTCATCGACTTTGACACCATTCGCACCCACTACATATCCAAGAAAGTTAACTTCCTGGGATGCGAAGACACACTTTTCAAACTTGGCATACAATTTTTCTAACCTAAGTGTGTCGAGGACTTGCCTCAAGTGCTCAACATGCTCCTCATGGTTCTTGGAATAAACAAGTATGTCATCAAAGTATACTACCACAAATTTCCCAATTAACCGTCTCAAAACATGATTCATTAGACGCATGAAAGTACTAGGTGCGTTTGACAACCCGAAGGGCATAACATTCCATTCATATAAACCAATTTTGGTTTTGAAAGCAGTTTTCCACTCATCACCTTTCTTCATTCGAATCTGGTGATAGCCACTTCTAAGGTCAATTTTTGAAAATACGCAAGCACCACTTAACTCGTCTAACATGTCATCAAGTCTAGGTATAGGGTGGCGATACTTTACAGTGATAGAGTTGATGGGGCGGCAGTCCATGCACATACGCCAAGTGCCATCGCTCTTTGGCACGAGTATGACCGGCACCGCGCAGGGCGAAAGGCTTTCGCGGATGAACCCCTTGTCCAGCAGCTCTTGCACTTGCGATTGGATTTCTTTGGATTCTTGAGGGTTGGTCCGGTAGGCGGCCTTGTTGGGTAAAGGCGCACCCGGAAGCAGATCGATCTGATGCTCTATGCCGCGATAGGGGGGAAGGGTTCGCGGCTCATCGAATACTTCGTCGAATTCCTTCAGAACTTCCTGCACATAAAAAGGGAGAGAAGATACATGGTCAAGTGTTAGCATGCAATGAGTTGGAATCATGAGAAAACAGGTCTTGTTTCCAAGAAATGCTCTTTTGAAATCCCTTTCTTTGGCCAGGGAAGGGGCACTCTTGTTTTCTCGCTTGCTCACTCACGGTGTTTCCCATCAATGCACACTCTTTTCTTTCACTCAAGGTTCCTTGAACCTTCTCACCATTTTCTCTCCTCTCTCTGCCCTCGCTCTTTCTTTTCCTCTCGGCCTTACTAGCCAGGTGAACTTGATCTTGGTGAGCTTGGGTTGGTGTGAGGGGCAGTAGGGTGTAAGGTTTACTGAGATGGGTGAGGGCATATTTGTTGGTTTTGCCATAGTGTATGGCCTCCTTGTCGTACTGCCAAGGCCTTCCCAAGAGAATGTGGGTGGCCTGCATTCGCACCACATCACAGATGATAGAATCCTCATATTTACCGATCTTTATCGGTACTTCAACTTGTTTAACGACCTTCACAAAGGTCCTATCATCAACCCACTGAAGTTGGTACGGTTTGGGATGCGCGACTGTGCGAAGACCCAGTTCAGCGACCATGTCTTCGCTGGCTGCGTTGACACAGCTCCCACTATCGATGATGATGCTGCACAGGGTCCCATTCACCATAGCCCGTGATTGGAACAAGTTCTCCCGTTGAGTGCTTTCAATGACACTTGGGGAACTTTGCAGAACCCTCTTGGTGACTAAGATGAGGCCGTCCATAGGCAGCTCTCCCTCTTCTGCTTCACTCTCATAATCTCGTGGTTCAGGAGGGACCTCTTCCTCATCTTCACTGGACAACTCCCCATTGGACCGAATGATCATGGCCCTTCTGTTGGGGCAGTCCCTCGCATAATGTCCCTTGCCCAAGCACTTAAAGCATTCGATGCTCCTTGTCTGGCGAGGGGCATCAGAAGTGCTGGTGCTGGGTTTCGGCTGAGAATGTGATGGGGGCCTCGCGTTGGGGTAGTTTTGGCGAGGGGGTGGCATCGCCGCGGGAGATGTGTATGGTTTCGGCGGGGGCGGTTTGGCGAAGGGGGTGGGCTTGCTTCCTGAGCCCCTGATGGGCGTATGGATTGGATGATAAGAGTTCCCCTTCTTTAGTTGCTTCTCCACCCGGATAGCCTTGTGCACCAAATCTTGGTAATCCCGATAGTCACACAGTTCAACTGTTTTGGCGATGTCCTCTCGTAGGCCATATAAAAATCTGGCCAACTTAGCCTCTTCGTCCTCCTTGACATTGGCCCTCATTAAGGCCCTCTCGAGGTCCTTTTGGTATTCTTCGACGCTGCGATGACCTTGAATAAGGCGTTGCAACTTCTGGGCACAATCTCTGTCGTAGTAGCTGGGCACAAACCGACTTTTCATGGCCCGCTTAAGGTCTTCCCAAGTGGTGATGGGGCGACAGCGGATTCTTGCTCTCTCGTGATGCTCTTGCTCCCACCAGATGAGAGCATAGTCGTGAAACTCAATGACAACGAGTTTCAATGCGATCGCATCAGTGTATCCCATCATATCAATGATCCGCTCGGTTTTAGCCATCCAAGTAAAATATTCTTCCGGATCACTGGAGCCATAGAAGGGCGGTATTTGAAGCTTTAAGTTGGCGAGGGCTTGTTGATCCTGGGCTGGCGCCCTGCCTCCAAGGTTTCGGTTGAAACCTCGATGGACACGTCCTCGCTCTGCTTCTTCTTCTTCTTCGAGGTCTCTTTCGAGATAAGCTCTGGCTTGAGCTCTATCGGGAAAGACCCTTCTTTTTGTAGGTTTCGGTTGTGGCTCCGCATAATACTCTTGGTCATCACTGTCCAGAACGTCAACACCATGATCTACTCTCGTAGAAGGGGTGGGACGGCTGTGAGGTGTGGCTTGTGGCCTCGCCGATGCTGGATCGAAGGTGGTATGAGTGACTCCGCCTTGAGCCCGCGATGCATGGGCATCATCGTGGGCTTGTGAGCTCTCTGGCTGCTTTCCTTGGGCAATCTCTACCCTTGTGAGTCGCTCATTTGTGGTGGCGACTTGAGCTCCCAAGTCATCCAGCCTTTGTAATATTTTTGCTAGCGTGTCATGCATAGCTAGCTGGGATGGATGGGGAGGAGTTGAATCTGACGAAACCATCTGCAATAAAAGTTCAGTTGAAAATATGCAGTTAGGAAAGAACCTCACTACTCCCTGAGTGTTTACACTCGCTCTCGTGTTTCTCACAACGATTTTATCGCTTCGGCTGTCCACTTAGGGCTTTCACAAGCTCTCTAAACTTGATACCGATTTCAACCTTAGATCAAAGATGAACACGCAAGAAACACAAACAAAACTCTAGTAAAACCGCAACTTGAAACCCAAGAAAATGACTAGTTACTTGAAACCAGTTTTTGTGAGATGTTAGGGTTGAGTTGGGGGTCGAAAGAAATAGGTGGGGATAGTAGAAAAGGCTTTTTGCAGTCACAAACACTTTTTGTTTAAGTTCTGAAACTATTTTCGGATCAAAAGCACTGTTCACTTGTGTTTTGATAAGAACACACAAGAACGCTCACGAACTTTTTCCAGAACGTCTTACTTGCTCAACACTTTTCTTTCTTTAAACGCTTTTCTTTGCACTTCTGTAACTCAAGACAACTCTTTTCGGTTTAACTCGAAAATACTTGACTTAAACAAACACACTTTTAAACAACTCTTTCGGTTTCACTGAGATCATCAACCGATATTTCTTCAAGCGTAAGAAAAGAACAAAAGGGTTTTGCTTGAAGAAGAAAATCAAACAAATGATACAATACCTCCAGCAAGCGCTTTGGCTCTGATACCACTTGATGTGATCACGGAGATTGTGGGTGTGATCAACGCTACGGATCTAGCTCGGTGGAGGTGAATGCGGAAGAACGAAGAACAATGAAGAACAGATTTCGGCCACGCGAACCTCCTCACTACGAGGTGAGGCAATGCGCGTGATAATGCCTGGGAATGGAGATGGGATCTAGCACCTCTTGACTACAAGGTCAAGCAATACTAGATATTATGCTTGGATCCTCTTGCATGGATCACTAGGGAAATGGAAGTGCAAGAATAGAGAACACAAAAGCTGAGGTCTCCTTGGAGAGTTTCAGCCGAATTGCTTAATTCAAAATTATGTTCTAGGTTACAATGGTGGCTGCCACTAGCTTAAATAGTGAGAAGAAATGTGAGAAGCAAAAGGAGTATTTCGGCTGTGCATGCGTGCAGAAAGCATAAAGTGCTTTTGCATGCATGCAGTGCGAAAAGCTTCCAAAAAGGTGAAAAGGTAAGGCTAGCCTAAAAGTGTTCAGATGTCCTTTGTATGTAAAGTGGATATTTGTCTTCCCAAGCATTGGCAGAGAAAGGACGCCTTGTGTCGGGCTTGGTCGGTCAACTGGCTAAGTCTGGAGGCTTCGCGGAATGCCTTCGCCAGGGGCCTTCGCGGGAATGCCTTCGCCGGGCGCCTTCGCGGGAATGCCTTCACTTGGCGCCTTTGCGGGAATATCTGGGCTTGGGGTCTTCGTGGGAATGCCTTCGCTTGGGGTCTTCGCGGGGTCGCCTTTGGCTGAGGCCTTCGCCTGTGTCAAGTGTCCGCGTACCAAGGCTTTGCTGCTTCCTTCCTCAAGGATGCTTATGCTCAAGACTCCAAAGGGCTTCGCACACTCTTCGTCCAATGCGATGCCGAGATGGCGAAGCTGTAAGGCCTTCGCTCGAGACTCCTCTTGATCGTCCTGCGCCATGAGCCTCATGAAAGCGTTGAGGTTCGCTTGAACTTGTTTCAGTCTGGACCTGGTCATGGGTCCGCCAAGGCCTTGGAGTGGATCTGGGGCGCGCGCGCTTGAGGTTGCGGACCATCTTGAACTTGGGGATCTTTTGGGGCGATGTCCACATCTGTTATACTTGCGAACGTTGGCGAATGTTTCCTCCAAGTCTGCTAGATGTGTCAAGGTGTCCTTGCTTTTGACCACTATGTCATCAACATAGGCCTTGGTACACTACCCAAGCAAACGCGCCCTCGCGTCATATTATAATCGTACAAGGCCTTTGAGGAAGCCTCATCCTTGTGGTCTCCAAAGATAGCCTTCGCGTAGACCACTTGGTCGTCGACATCAACCGGCCAATAAGGAGGGCAGCACGAGCACGGGAGAACTTCACTGATTTGTACGCGGACATTCTCGACAAGTGAATCATCTAAGGCGGTTTGCTGAGATCTTCATCATCACAACCGCCTTATCTCCAATCAGTCTGACACAGACTTATCTCAACAGCCTGTCTGTTACCAACACCCGGTACGTAATTAAGTTAATTACGTATTTAAGTTTAATTACCGGATTTTCGATAATTTCTGTTTTGGGACTCGTCATCGCATGTTTGGTAATTGTGGATTTGATTTGGTGATTTTGGGGCAACCCGGACGAATTTAGAAGTTGTTACAGTGCGCGTAATTCCCGGGAGTTACAATTCCGAGTGACTCGGGACTTATAAATGGATAAGAAAAATGTGTTTTATGGGTTTTAAGATGTCTCGAGTAATTGGTTAAAGTTTCGTTCGATTGGAGTAAGTTTTGTAAAAGTTGCATTTTGGTGAGCGAAAATGCAGGTTTGTTTGTGTGTGAGTTATTGGAAAATTGGTAATTTTTGGAAGAAAAGAGAGAAGGAGGCGGATGGGCAAGTGAGAGAAGGGACACTTGTCCCTTCTTTGTTGAAGGAGAAAAAGGAAGGAAGGAAAAAGATAGGAATTAAGTGTATTTATGTAATTATTACATATATATATATGAAAGTAAAGAAATGAAAATTGGATTTTGGTAGAAAAGGAGGGATGGGGCGGATGTGAGAGGGAGGAGATAGGACATGTGTCCTCTTTTTGATGGAAGAAGAAATGGAAGGAATTGGAAATTATGGGAAAATAAATACATATATATATGTATTATGTCAATAATGCATATATATATGTATAAGTTAAAGGAAATGGGATTTTAAGTCAACACTTACCCATTCTTCTTCTTCCTCCATCCGATTCTCTCTCTCTCTCTCCCTCACCATTGTGCCATTTTTGAGAGCTTGAGCTCACAACTGTTCTTCGTCATTTCGCGATCAAACTTCGAGGTAAACCGCTTAAATCGTTCATTGGGTTGTATAGATTGATAATCTGAAGTCTGTTTTGGAAGAATCAGTGTATTTTTCAAGTTAGGAGCATTTGAATGTTTGAGTGAATAGTGTCATATGCTCCTTTGTTTAATTTTTCGGTTCCTAAGCGTTCTCGGCACTTCCTGGTGCATGTTTGATAACAGGAACGTAGGAAGAAACGCACCTGAGGTTGTGCCGATTCGCGTCTGAAATTTTGGGTGGAATTTTTGACGGAAGAATTAGTGAAAGGTAAGGACATTTTTGAATTCAGAGTAGAATTCTGGTTATGATAGTGTTATCGGTTCACTTAGAAGAGGCTCGGGGTGAAAGTCGTTTTCCCGGCCGAGCCTCGGTTTTGGCGCCAATGCCAATAAGCTGTTTCGTGAATTCTGAATTGAATTGTGTATCTGTGATTGATTGTGAACAGGAGTTGCTTTGAATTTGGGCGAAACTCTGCGAAATTTCTACCGGGACCGTCGATCAAGAAATTGGATTCGGACTTTGATTAGAGGTAAGGGTTCAGTGTGTGTGTTTAGGAGTATAGGCATTGTTGTGCAGGAACCGATTGGGATTCCGATACACCTACGATGGTTATCGATGATTCGTATTGATTGACCGATGGGGGTCGCTCCCCCGAGCTGGTACCATGCTCTACCGACCGATTGTGAATGGACGCATGGCCATTGCCGGTTGGACCAGGGCAGATCTCGCCATGGTCCATCACGAAAAATGTTATCGTATGAATGTGAATTGAATGTGATTGTGTATGATCGACTGCATTGCGTAGGTTGATTGTGAGATGCGTTGTGTATCGTATTCGTTATGTTTCCGTTTGCAGGTTTATTGTATCTACCGTTTTAGTAAACTGCACCATGTCTATACCTGTTCCCTTACTAAGTTCTTTCGAGAACTTACCATTATATCTCTTGTTTCAGGAAAAGGCAAGGAAAAGCAAGTCGCCGAGTAGAGGCGAGGTTGCTTGTCCGAAAGGTTTGGTCTAGAGCGGCAGCAGTTTCACCTTTGCGCGGTTGGATTCCGTGAGACCGCCGACCGGTGGGTTTCTTTTGTATTCGAACTTGGTTACGGCTCTGTATATTGTCATAACATGCATGTTTAAATCTGTAAGGTTTGGTTGTGTAAATGGTTTGGTTTGCATAAGTGTTTGAGTTCAGGTTCGGAACCGTTGGTTGTCGCGTTGAAATTTCAGGATTTGGGTTCAGTTGGAAGGTCGGGTGATCGCCAGGTGATCACCAACTCCAACACTTTGAAGTGTTGGTTTGCTGATTTTTAGGTGATCATCAGGTGATCACCAACTCCAACCCTTTGAATTGTTGGTTTGCTGTTTTTTAGGTGATCACCAGGTGATCACCAACTCCAACACTTTGAATTTGTTGACCGGCTGTTTTTTAGGTGACCACCCGGTGATCACCTAAATATGAAATTTTGCCCTTTTGATCCTCTAACTTCTCCTTTTGTTATATTGTGTCCCAAAATGACCCGAAGTGCCAAATTTAGTAATTTTATGAGAAAAACAACCCCATTCGCATAGGTAAACATCTTGGGACTTAGTTGAGCATTAGTGCTATGGTTTAAGGAAATTTTTTTGGGTGATCCCAAGGCGGTTGCCCTGTTGTTGGGGTTGTTATGTGATAAGGTTGTGAGTGAACCGTCACGCCACCTTCCCCTTTCCCGGTTTGGCTCCGTTCTCCGTACGCTTCGCGAGTGCGGGGTAGGAGGGTGCGGAGTGGGGTGACAAGTTGGTATCGAGCAGTTTACCTAGTTGCGAATGGTTTATGTGATAGTAAGGTTGCATTTCATTGCATCATGCATGTACATATCTGAGCCAATTGGAATCTGCTTCGCTGCTAAGTTTTGATTGATTGTTACCGTAATGTTGTGTTTATATTGATTCTCAGAAAATGGTTAACACCCGGGGAAGACCGGGACCGAATGAACAAGAGAGGCGGGACGAAGATCCCGAACCTCGACCGATTGTACAACCGGCAGGGGGTCGGGCACCACAAGTTCCCCCTGAACTAGTGCGAGTCTTAGAACAGATCCGGGATAGTTTGGCACGATACTACCGGAACCAACAGACTCGAGGACAGTGCAACAACTTCGAGATATGAGTGGTAGTGGATCGGGCGTCATGGACCCCATATCATGGTCGATAACAGCCCGTCCTCATCCGAGGAGGAGGCTAGTAATGCGATGAAGAGCGGAGACACCCAAGAGGTAGGAGGGTGCACCGAGAGATTGGTTACTGCTGCGGGGACGGAGTCATGATGATCATGGCCCGTCTCGGGGAAGTGCTAGTGGTCGGCGTCGCCGTCGGCAACTGAGAAGCCGAAGGGTCACATCGACCCAAAAGGCAGCGGGAAGAGAATGAGCGCCCTAGTAGGATGCTCGGCGATTCCAACGCCTGAACCCACCCGTTTCAACGGAAAGGGTGGGCCTGAGGCGGCGGAAGTCTGGTTTCGACGGATCGACTCCATGTTTGAAAGATTGGAATTCTCATCTACTGCAATGGTATCGTTGGCAACGTACAATCTGGATGACCGAGCTTTGATATGGTGGGAGAGTGTGAGGAACAGGCACCGAGCGGAGCAGTTCGCCCGGGGAGAGCCTGATACTGATATGACGTGGAATGAGTTTACTCGCTTGTTCCACGATCATTATGTGAGTGATGCTGTCCGGGACTTGCGACAAGCACAGTTTGACAATTTGACTCAAGGGACTATGAGCCTGCTGGAAGATGAGCACGAGTTTGAACGATTGATTCGCTATGTTCCACAGTATCATGGGATGGAAGAACAGAAGGCAAAGAGATTTATCAGAGGGTTGCGACCTGATATTCGATTGGCACTCCGACCGTTGGATATCAAATATTATCAGGAAGCAACACAAAAGGCTCAACTGATTGAACAGGAGGATGTTGAGAGTAGATTCATACCTCGGAGACCGTTGGGCGTGGAAGGGGCACAAGCTTCCGTGGCTTCTCTCGAAACGCGGGAGGGCACCCAGCCTAACCCAAGCGCTAGAGGAAGGGAGTAGCTTCACCCTCCGCTCTTGTTTGTCCGACTGTCAGCGTTCTCACCCAGGCGAGCATGCTATCGGGAGGCAGTCGGTGTTTGGGATGTGGTTCATCGGACCACTGGGTCGAGATTGTCCTCAAGTTGCACCGAGGAGGGAGGTCGGCCAAGGTCGAGGCCTCCATTGGGGTTACCGTTGTTTCGGCCGGGGCACCACGAGGTGGTGCCAGGACCACGATTTCCGCGACCGCAACCACCTCCACCGCCACCGCAACCGAGATTGGGAAGAGTCTTTCAGATCGAGCGCGGGAGGCAAATCAGCAAAAGGAAGGTGAAGCGGCACGACAAGGTGCCCTTAAAGGTACCATCTTGTTAAATAACATTCCTGCTACCGTGTTGTTCGACATTTGGTTCTTCTCGTGTCCATTGTGGCTCGAAATTTGCTATGGCTCAACGTTTAGCTGTGAGTTCTATGCCACGAGTGGCTTTAGTTAAGACTGAGGAGCCGGTGGTTGCTCTCTAATGATATGGTTCGGGATTGTATGATTGATTTGGGAAACATCGGATCTTGAGTGATTTATTGGTTTTAGATATTTCGGGGTATGATGTGGTTACGGGAATGGACTGGTTAGTTAAGAATGGAGTACTGATTGATTGTGGGAAGCGGGAGGTGACTTTACCTCGGGAAGGTACTTCAATCCTCCGCTTCTTCCTCCGGCGGGAATCGAAATGGGAGTCTAGAATTGCAAATTCTAGACGAGTTTGAAGTGATAGATGAGGATGATTACTGTGGGTTGAACTCTTCGAAAATCAGGGATGAGATAGATCGGGTATTGGTTGTAAGGGAATTTTCGCAGGTATTTCCTGAAGATTTACCGGGGATGCCTCTGGAACGTGAAATTGTTTTCGAGATTTTGCTCCAGCCGGGATCAGTACCCGTATCTGCTCCCCCTTATCGAATGACTATCCCTGAAATGAATGAGCTTAAGAAGCAGCTGGATGAATTGCTTTCTAAAGGATTCATTCGGCCGAGCACGTCTCCGTGGGGTGCTCCGGTGTTGTTTGTGAAAAAGAAGGATGGAACGTTACGATTGTGTATCGATTATCGCAAACTGAATGCGATAACTGTGAAAAATAAATACCCCCTCCCACGGATTGATGATTTGTTTGATCAGCTGAAGGGGGCAAAGGTATTTTCGAAGATTGACTTGAGATCGGGGTACTTCCAACTTCGGGTGAAGGAAGAAGATATTCCCAAAACAGCTTTCCGAACCCGGTATGGACATTACGAGTATACCGTCATGCCATTCGGTTTGACAAATGCGCCTGCGGCATTTATGGATATGATGAACCGAGTGTTCCGTCCATACCTGGATCAGTTTGTGGTGGTATTTATTGATGATATCTTGGTTTACTCCAAGAATGAAGGTGAACATCAAGATCACCTGCGAATTGTACTGAAGACTTTGAGTGATCATCAGTTGTATGCCAAACTCTCCAAGTGTCAGTTTTGGATCAGGGAAGTGTCCTTCCTAGGGCACGTTATTGGAGAGAATGGTTTATCGGTGGATCCTGAAAAGATTAAGCGTGTAATGGGTGGAAGCAACCGACTGATGCGAGAGATCGGGAGTTTCCTCGGGTGGCGAGGTTATTACCGGAGGTTCGTATCAGGATTTTCGACTTTGGCTTTACCCCTTACTCGGCTTACGCGAGAAGGGCGAGCATTTGTATGGTCGAGGCGTGTGAGCGCGGCTTTCGGGAACTAAAGGATAGGCTGACTCACGCACCTATTGCAGTATTGCCGGATCCAAGTGCAGCTTTACGATTTACACGGACGCTTCAGTCGGGTTTGGGTTGTGTACTCATGCGGGATAGGAATGTGATAGCTTATGGGTCGAGACGGCTTCGACCGCATGAGCAAAACTACCCGACTCACGATTTGGAATTGGCAGCGGTAATTTATGCACTCAAGCAATGGCGACATTATCTGTGGGTAGCAAATTTCAAATCTTTACGGATCATAAGAGTTTGAAATACTTGTTTACCGAAGGATTTGAATATGAGGCAACGAAGGTGGCTTGAGTACATGAAGGATTACGATTGTAGTATCGAGTAAACCACTGGCAAAGGGAATTCGGTAGCAGACGCACTGAGTCGGAATTAAACCGGCATGCTGAAAGGTCGAGATCGGGATGGTGATGATGAAGAGAATGACTAGCTTCTGTTGAGGAGTTTGTGGGAGCACCGAGGCGTGAGCAAGCTGTTTCTTGTGACGATCCGGTCGGGGTGGCTGGGCGAGTGCGAGATGCTCGGAATGCGGATGCATCAGAAGAAGGTATCGGGTGAAGCGAAAGGATCCCTTCACCCATCATTCGGTTACAAACAGAGATTGTTGTACTTCAAAGATCGATTGTATGTACCGATGGAACCGACCCTTCGAGGAAATACTTGAGGAGGCGCATACGAGTCGATTGAGCGTACACCGGGAGGTGAGAAAATGTATCATGATTTGAGATCTCATTTCGGTGGCCGGGTATGCGCAAGGACATTGCCACTTATGTTTCTAAGTGTGCAACGTGTCAACAGGTGAAGGCGGAGCATCAAAACCAGCGAGGCACTTTACAGACATTGCCCATTCCGGTCGAAATGGGGCAATATTACTATGGACTTTACGACGGGATTACCTATGACCCGGCGCACCACGACGCTATATGGGTTGTAGTGGATCGATTGAAGTGTGCCCATTTTCTCCCAATACGGATTACAGACTCTTTGGAGAAGTTAGCTCAAGCTGTACATCAAGGAGATTATGCGGTTACATGGAGTACCAGACTCCATAGTGTCCGATCGAGATCCGCGATTTCTGACACGGTTTTGGAAGGCTTTCCACATAGCTTTGGGTACACAGCTTGCACATGAGTTCAGCGTATCACCCATGCAGATGGGACAATCGAGCAGGTGATCCAAATATTGGAAGAGATGTTACGGAGTTGTGCACTGGACTTCGGTGGTGAGTGGGATTTTCACCTACCATTGGTGGAATTCTCGTATAATAACAGTTATCAGTCCACCGTTGGCATGGCACCGTATGAGGCTTTGTATGGGCGGCGTTGTGTAACACCACACTGTTGGGCAGAAGCTTCCGATCGAGTGGAATTGGGTCCTCAATTGATTGAGGAGACGACAGTGAAGGTTAAGAAGATTCAGGATCGGTTGAAGGCTGCAAATGATCGGACCACCTCTTATGTGAACAAAAGGAGGCGGGATTTGGAATTCGAGGTTGGTGACAGAGTATGGCTTAAGGTAGCACCGACCCGGAGGGTTATCAGATTTGGTAAGAAGGGAAAGTTGGCACCGCGTTATGTAGGACCGTATGAGATTCTGGGGCGGGTTGGTAGAGTAGCCTACCGGTTGGCTTTACCCCCGCACATGTCAGCAGTGCATAACGTATTTCATGTGAGTATGCTGAAGAAGTGTATCCTGGATCCGGTCCGACGATTACCGCAGAAGATATACGAGATAGAACCGGATCTTTCCTACAAAGAGGTGCAGTGGCCATCCTAGGGCACGATGTGCGGAAGCTTCGTAGTAAGCTAATACCGATGATCAGTACAATGGTCTCATCATACCGATCGAGAGGCAACGTGGGAGGTTGAGCGGGATATACGAGGATCGGTACCCCAAGAGTACTGACGCCTTAAGATCGCCTTGGAGGACCAAGGGTCTTAAGGGGGGAGAATTGTTACCAACACCCGGTACGTAATTAAGTTAATTACGTATTTAAGTTTAATTACCGGATTTTCGATAATTTCTGTTTTGGGACTCGTACTGCATGTTTGGTAATTGTGGATTTGATTTGGTGATTTTGGGGCAACAAGGGACGAATTTAGAAGTTGTTACAGTGCGCGTAATTCCGGGAGTTACAATTCCGAGTGACTCGGGACTTATAAATGGATAAGAAAAATGTGTTTTATGGGTTTTAAGATGTCTCGAGTAATTGGTTAAAGTTTCGTTCTGATTGGAGTAAGTTTTGTAAAAAGTTGCATTTTCGGGCTGAGCGAAAATGCAGTTTTGTTTGTGTGTGAGTTATTGGAAAATTGGTAATTTTTGGAAGAAAAGAGAGAAGGAGGCGGATGGGCAAGTGAGAGAAGGGACACTTGTCCCTTCTTTGTTGAAGGAGAAAAAGGAAGGAAGGAAAAAGATAGGAATTAAGTGTATTTATGTAATTATTACATATATATATATGAAAGTAAAGAAATGAAAATTGGATTTTTGGTAGAAAAGGAGGGATGGGGCGGATGTGAGAGGGAGGAGATAGGACATGTGTCCTCTTTTTGATGGAAGAAGAAATGGAAGGAATTGGAAATTATGGGAAAATAAATACATATATATATGTATTATGTCAATAATGCATATATATATGTATAAGTTAAAGGAAATGGGATTTTAAGTCAACACTTACCCATTCTTCTTCTTCCTCCATCCGATTCTCTCTCTCTCTCTCCCTCACCATTGCGCCATTTTTGAGAGCTTGAGCTCACAACTGTTCTTCGTGGTTTCGCGATCAATCTTAGAGGTAAACCGATTAAATTGTTCATTGGGTTGTATATATCAATAATCTGAAGTCTGTTTTGGAAGAATCATTGTATTTTTCAAGTTAGGAGCATTTGAATGTTTGAGTGAATAGTGTCATATTCTCCTTTGTTTAATTTTTCGTTTCCTAAGCGTTCTCGGCACTTCTGGTGCATGTTTGATAACGAGAACGTAGGAAGAAACGCACACGAGGTTGTGCCGATTCGCGTCTGAAATTTTGGGTGGAATTTTTGATGGAAGAATTAGTGAAAGGTAAGGACATTTTTGAATTGAGTAGAATTCAGTTACGATAGTGTGATCGGTTCAATTAGAAGAGGCTCGGGGTGAAAGTCGTTTTTCCCGGCCGAGCCTCGGTTTTGGCGCCAATGCCAATAACTGTTTCTGTGAATTCTGAATTGAATTGTGTATCTGTGATTTATTGTGAACAGGGAGTTGCTTTGAATTTGGGCGAAACTCTGCCGAAATTTCTACCGGGACCGTCGATCAAGAAATTGGATTCGGACTTTGATTAGAGGTAAGGGTTCAGTGTGTGTGTTTAGGAGTATAGGCATTGTTGTGCAGGAACCGATTGGGATTCCGATACACCTACGATGGTTATCGATGATTCGTATTGATTGACCGATGGGGGTCGCTCCCCCGAGCTGGTACCATGCTCTACCGACCGATTGTGAATGGGACGCATGGCCATTGCCGGTTGGACCGGGCAGATCTCGCCATGGTCCATCACGAAAAATGTTATCGTATGAATGTGAATTGAATGTGATTGTGTATGATCGATCGCATTGCGTAGGTTGATTGTGAGATGCGTTGTGTATCGTATTCGTTATGTTTCCGTTTGCGGGTTTATTGTATCTACCGTTTTAGTAAAGCGCACCATGTCTATACTGTTCCCTTACTAAGTTCTTTCGAGAACTTACCCTTATATCTCTTGTTTCAGGAAAAGGCAAGGAAAAGCAAGTCGCCGAGTAGAGGCGAGGTTGCTTGTCCGAAAGGTTTGGTCTAGAGCGGCAGCAGTTTCACCTTTGCGCGGTTGGATTCCGTGAGACCGCCGATTGGTGGGTTTCTTTTGTATTCGAACTTGGTTACGGCTCGTATATTGTCATAACATGCATGTTTCGTCTGTAAGGTTTGGTTGTGTAAATGGTTTGGTTTGCATAAGTGTTTGAGTTCAGTTCGGAACCGTTGGTTGTCGCGTTGAAATTTCAGGATTTGGGTTCAGTTGGAAGGTCGGGTGATCGCCAGGTGATCACCAACTCCAACACTTTGAAGTGTTGGTTTGCTGATTTTTAGGTGATCATCAGGTGATCACCAACTCCAACACTTTGAATTTGTTGACCGGCTGTTTTTTAGGTGACCACCCGGTGATCACCTAAATATGAAATTTTGCCCTTTTGATCCTCTAACTTCTCCTTTTGTTATATTGTGTCCCAAAATGACCCGAAGTGCCAAATTTAGTAATTTTATGAGAAAAACAACCCCATTCGCATAGGTAAACATCTTGGGACTTAGTTGAGCATTAGTGCTATGGTTTAAGGAAATTTTTTTGGGTGATCCCAAGGGGCGGTTGCCCTGTTGTTGGGGTTGTTATGTGATAAGGTTGTGAGTGAACCGTCACCGCCACCTTCCCCCTTTCCCCGGTTTGGCTCCGTTCTCCGTACGCTTCCGCGAGTGCGGGGTAGGAGGGTGCGGGGGTGGGGTGACACTGTCTAAAGGGCTTCAACTGGGGGAGGCTCTTCTCCTGGCATCACTCTATAAATAGGGTGATGTCCACCCTAAATCGGGTAAGCTACTACACGCCCCCCCCACTCCCCTCTTGCTACTTCTGAGTATTCTTCCTATCTTTACAGATTACTCGAACAGCAAGCTTGGAGTCTCAAGAACATCATCTTCTCCACCACATCAACCGAGAGTCCGGGCCTTCTTTAGGAAGCGAGACTATCAGTTTAGCGCCGTCTGTGGGAACGAAAGTTCTTACTATAAACCCATATTACAAACCACAAGCAATAAGTCATGCCAACCACGGAGTGCCAACAGAGCGATCGTCAAGGGAGGGGAATCCTCCGGGACAAATACGAACAATGATCCACCATCAGAGCCATCCCCGAACCACGTTCCCCCACAACGGGGAGAACTCTCTATTCACTCAATGGAGGAAAGCTCCTCCCACGTTAACCGTAACATGCCTCAGGCGCATAACACTCCACCTCCAAACACCCCTCCAACGGGCCTGGATCCGGCCGTCCTACAAACGATCACTGAGGCGGTTGCTTTCAACTTACGTGAAACTCTCGCCACCACTCTTGGGCGTTACGGATAGCGTTCAACGCTGCGGACTAATCAGCTGAACGCCCAGCCTACTCCTCCTCGGCAAGTAAGTAACCCCGATCCTTCTTCGTCATTACTTATCGCGCTTACTAGACGATTAGAGGAAGTGGAAAAAGAGATGAAAGGGCCAGTGTACATAATATCTCCGAGGATGGAGTGCGGACCACCTCTGGACCCAACCTTTTACTCGAGAGGGTTTTAGAAACCCCTCTTAGGACCGATTTCGTCAGCCTAAGCTGGATGCTTATGATGGCCTGTCGGACCACGATATTCATCTCCAGCGTTACGTCTCCGCAATGGCAATAGCAAGGCGGACGACAACACGCTCTGTAGAGCTTTCAGTTCCACACTTACCGGGGCCGCAACCGGTATACCACTCTCCGGGACAAACGGTTTGATTCCTTCGAGGAGCTATCCCGCAACTTCTCCAACCATTTTGTGGTATCCAAACCACCTCCTAAAGCGGCGGGACACCTTCTTAAGATACGGCAGAAAAAGGATGAGCCCTCGGAGAATATATTCAACGCTTCCGGGCCGAGTCTATCCAGGTCCCTAACTGGGAGAAGAAGCTCGCACGCTTGCAGCTATCCAAGGCCTCCGCCTGAGTCCCTTTTCTTTGTGGATGTCCACACTAACCCGCCCACCAACATGGAACAATTCTTAAGTACAGCGTCGCGGTTCATGAATACGGAAGAGGTCACTCGACCACTCGCGAGCCGCCACGGCGGACGCCAAGGGACAACCCTCGCGACCGGACCCTAGGTCTCAAAGGCAGTACCCCACGCCCCCCAGTAGGGAGAGGGCATACATTTCTCTTCCCCCGCTGAGGGAATCTCGTACCAACATCCTCCATGCCTTGGAACAAAAGAGGGCGGTCCCCACTTGGCCTCGCCCGTTCTCCCAGGAAATAACAAGGCAAAGCAACAAGTTTTGCCGCTACCACCGTGACAAAGGTCACGACACTGAGGACTGTTTTGAGCTCAAGCGCATGATTGGAGAAATGCTGGCTCAAGGCAAGCTCAGGGAGTACTTGCTCCAAACTGAGGAGGGCCGTAGAAGAGAAGGTGACCGTGAAGGGCGCCGGCCAGAGGACCGCCGGCGGGGGCGCTCCCAGCAAAACCCAGGTCAGGAGAATCTGGGTCAGGTCCCCCCGGCATGGGGACATATCGGCGTAATCTCACAGTGTGAAGGCGCTTCGGCAAGACACCGTCATATGAGGCAGATTTACCAGATAGACCACTCCTCTACTCAGTTTTTGCATCGCAGCGATGGCACCTCTGTGGCAATACCGCACGCTGACCCTTTGGTTATCACTGCCCGTATTGCGGGATGGGACGTCGACAGAATCTACATGGATACGGGGGCAAATGCCAACGTGATCTACAAGCACACTCTGGTTGAGGCAAAAGTGCCTTTGTCACAAATTCAGCCCGCAAAGGGGGCCACCTTTGGAATAGGACGGGATGAAATCCCAACCTTGGGGTCGATCACCCTGCCCTACATGATGATGGGAACCACCAAAGAAAAAAAGCAGGTATGTCATTCGAGCTATGTGGACTTTATTGTCCTGGATCTCCCTACGCCATATAACGCCATCATCGGGCGACATACTCAAACTGAGTTCCATGTCCGCTGTGATGTGCGAACCCTGACTCTAGTTTTTCACACTGCGGTTGGGGATGCCTATATCTTTGTCAATCAGAATGTGGCCAGAGGCAATTATGTCTCTGCCCTCGCCGGGCCCCCGCAGCTTCCCCGGCCATCCGAGCCTAAGAGGAAAGCACCCGCAGAGGAAGCTGGTCCTGTGGGCGAAACTGCCCCTGACTTGTCGGGAGCCTTTGAAGAAGTTGAGATCTCTCCCGGGAAGAAGTTTCGGGTGGGAAAGGACCTCGAGGAAAAAGACCAGCAAGCGCTCATCCATCTCCTCCATGCCAACAGTGATGTCTTCGCATAGAGCCCTGAGGACCTGCCAGGAGTTGATCCAGCTGTTATTTCTCACAAGTTAAGTGTACTCCCCGGCTTTAGCCCGGTTAGGCAGAAAACAAGGGGCATGGCCCTTGACCGTAAGGACTTTGTACGCACTGAAGTGCAGAAATTGCTTAAGGCAAATATAATCAAGGAAGTTCACTACTCTGAATGGGTTGCGAATATTGTCCTCGCCGATAAAGAGGGCGGTCAGTGGCGACTTTGTGTGGACTACAAGGGGGTTAATAGGGCCTGCCCAAGGGACCCCTATCCTTTACCATCCATTGACCAACTGGTTGACTCAACCGTTCATCACTCGGTTTTTTCTTTTCTCGATGCTTACAGCGGGTACCACCAAGTCTTTATGGACCCAGAGGACGCGGTAAAAACCGCCTTACTATCTGGCGAGGCCGTATATCATTATATCAGAATGCCCTTCGGCTTAAAGAATGCGGGGGCTACCTTCCAAAGGCTTGTAAATCAAGTCTTCGCAGGCCAGATTGGCCGAAATCTTGAAGCTTATGTGGATGACATTGTGGTCAAAAGCAAGGCCGTCTCAACCTATCTCACAGACTTGAAGGAAACATTCGACAACTTCCGCAAATACAATATGCGATTAAATCCAAAGAAGTGTATCTTCGGCGTGGGCGATGGGTAGTTCCTGGGTTACCAAATCTGCAAAGGAGGAATCCATGCAAATCCCAAAAAGATTGAGGCAATCACTACCTTGCGCACCCTGTGGGGCTCAAGGAAGTCCAACAGTGGCAGGAAAGCTAGTGGCCTTGGGACGATTCGCCTCCAAACTAAGTGATCGCTGCAAACCTTTCTTCGATCAGATTCGCAAGAAAAAGCTTGCAAATGGACGGAGGAATGTCGGGAGGCATATGCCTCCATCAAACGACACTTGCAAGAACTACCGGCACTCAAGTGCCCTAGGCCGGCGATGACCTGGTCCTTTACCTCGCCACCTCGTAAAGAAGTGTCGCTCGTCCTTATTAAGGAAGAGGCCGCCAAGCAATGGCCGGTCTATTACACCAGCCATACTCTCCAAGATACGGAAACAAGGTACCCTCCCCTCCAAAAGGCTATATTGTCTCTTGTATATGCAGCAAGGAAGCTCAAGCCCTACTTCCAAGGGCACACTATTATAGTCCGAACGGACTTGCCAATTCAGACATCCTAAGGCGCCCGAACATTCAGGGACGCCTCGCCAAGTGGTGTATCGAACTTGGCGGCTTTAACATCAATTATGAGCCCAGAAAGGCAATTAAGGGCCAGGCCCTCGCCGACTTTATTGCGGAATTCTCAAATGCTGATGTACTCTCTGCCCCGAGCAGGCCCAGCACCTCGACCCACTCCTCCCGAATGGGACTTATTTGTGGATGGCTCATCCAAACTTGAATCCCCCGCAGGGGGTGTGTATCTACGTGGACCCCTAGGTATGGAAGTATTCCTTCGTGTCTCTTTTCAATTTCAAGTAACTAACAATGTTGCAGAATATGAGGCCCTCGTCGCTGGGCTAAAACTCGCCACAAGGGCAGGCATTCGCCGCCTCCATGTCCACAGCGACTCGCAGCTGGTGATTCACCAGGTTCAAGGGTGCGCCGAGTGCAAGGACGCCACCCTGATCAAATACCTTAAGTTGGTAAACACCCTACGAACCGACTTTGAAGAAGTCATCTTCATACATGTTCCTCGTTCTGAGAACACTACAGCAGACATGCTATCAAAGGGAAAGACTCCCTCCACCACAGCCACTCTGGCCAGTCCTTCCATCACGTAAGATATTGATATTGCCTCTCTAGCAACGCATGATCCATCCACAGATCGGAGAAACTCCTATCATTGCTGCGCTAAAAGCCAGCACCACAGATCCCCAGGTTCACAAGCAAGCCCTCCGCTTCGTCCTCATTGATGACCAATTATGGCATCGCGGGTTTGCGGCGCCTCTACAACGGTGCCTTAGCACCCTTGAGGGACACTCTGTCTTGGACACTCTCCACCAAGGCAATTGTGGCGCTCACATCGCTGCGGAGGCACTTGCCCACAAAGCCCTTCGTCAAGGGTATTACTGGCCTACCTTGAAAAAGGACGCCGCTGCACTGGTCAAAACGTGCCACCAAGCAAATCAATTTTCGCATCCAGCCGGCTACAATCCGCGGAATCTCCAAAGATCGACAAATCCAAAGGTTTTCGCCTGTGGGGCCTCGACCTCATTGGTCCAATGCCGAACGCTCCAGGTCAGTACCGCTTCTGTGTTGTAGGAGTTGATTATTTTTCTAAATGGGTCGAGGTAGAACCCCCTGGTCTCCATCACTTCCGCCAAGATTATCAAGTTTCTTTGGAAGAATCTTGTCACGGCACGGCAGCCCTCGTGCTATTATTACTGCATAATGGCACTCAGTTCGCCAGTCACAGTGTCCAACAATGGGCACAGGACAATAATGTCCGCATGCCTTTTGCCCCGGTGGCGCACCCCCAGTCAAATGGGCAGGTTGAGGTCACCAACCGAACCCTCAAGTAAGGCCTCAAGAAGCGCCTGGAGGGGGCCAAGGGCCGCTGGGTAGATGAACTCCCGAGTGTCCTATGGGACTATCGCACCACAACACGAACCCCACAGAGAGACGCCTTTCTCTCTAGTATACGGCGCAGATGCGCTCCTGCCTATTGAGGTAGACCTCCCTACAATCCGTATGATCAACTTCACCGAAGCCAATGCTCAAGGGCTCCGTGCTAAACTCGACTTAATCGAAGAATTACGCGAAGGTGCTCGCCGCATGACTGCCCTCAAACAGAGGCTCGGTCTTCACCATAATTCCCGGTAAAACCCAAGGCACTGCAACAAGGAGGCCTTGCCTTGCTTAAATCGACCCTCACCGCTCGCGACCCCAAGCGAGGGTGTCCTGCGACCCAATCGGGACGGGCCTTATATTGTTCATAAACAAGTCCGCCTGTGAGTCTATGAACTACAAGACCATGATGGTCGTCTGCTCCCCGCAACTTTCATGCGGATGACTTGCGCCATATTACGTGTAAGTCCTTAGTCTTACAAATTCAATAAAATACATATGTATTTCTTCTGTCTTCAGACTTACATGGCATTTCAAATGCCCTCTTCATCGCACTCTGTACCCAACCGGTCAGACTGGCTACCTGCCTGAGTTATGGCATCAGACCTTGTCAGGTCTCACTTCTCCACACAGGTGGTTGCGGGTCTCATTCCCCAACCGACCTTCAACTCGCCCGCCCCAAGGGTAACCCCTTGCGCTGCGGAAGGGTAACCCCCTTTTGGCTCCTTCAGGAAGGTCTATGTGTAAGTCGTCCTCGCACGCCACAGCAGACCTTCCGCTCGGACTTCTCCACACAGGTGGTTGCGGGTCTTATTCCCCAACCGACCTTCAACTCGCCCCGCCCCAAGGGTAACACCCTTGCGCTGCGGAAGGGTAACCCCCTTTTGGCTCCTTCAGGAAGGTCTATGTGTAAGTCATCCTCGCACGCCACAGCAGACCTTCCGCTCGGACTTCTCCACACAGGTGGTTGCGGGTCTCATTCCCCAACCGACCTTCAACTCGCCCCGCCCCAAGGGTAACCCCCTTGCGCTGCGGAAGGGTAACCCCCTTTTGGCTCCTTCAGGAAGGTCTATGTGTAAGTCGTCCTCGCACGCCACAGCAGACCTTCCGCTCGGACTTCTCCACACAGGTGGTTGCGGGTCTCATTCCCCAACCGACCTTCAACTCGCCCCGCCCCAAGGGTAACCCCCTTGCGCTGCGGAAGGGTAACCCCCTTTTGGCTCCTTCAGGAAGGTCTATGTGTAAGTCGTCCTCGCACGCCACAGCAGACCTTCCACTCGGACTTCTCCACGCAGGTGGTTGCGGGTCTCATTCCCCATCCGACCTTCAACTCGCCCCGCCCCAAGGGTAATCCCCTTGCGCTGCGGAAGGGTAACCCCCTTTTTTGGCTCCTTCAGGAAGGTCTATGTGTAAGTCGTCCTCGCACGCCACAGCAGACCTTCCGCTCGGACTTCTCCACACAGGTGGTTGCGGGTCTCATTCCCCAACCGACCTTCAAGTCGCCCCGCCCCAAGGGTAATCCCCTTGCGCTGCGGAAGGGTAACCCCGTTTTTGGCTCCTTCAGGTAGGTCTATGTGTAAGTCGTCCTCGAGCGCCACAGCAGACCTTCCGCAAGGGCTCCCTGCACACGCAGTGGGTCTTACCCCCGTAACCTCGATGGTTCTCCACTTGTCTCAACAAGCGTCCCATCGCCTTCACCAAACGCGCGACTCCGTGCTCCGTGTAAACCGAACCTTTTTACTGCATGCTTATCGTATAAATGATGAGCAAACTACGGGGTCTTCTACTTGGTAAACCGTCCACTACCCAAGGGCTTACTCCCTAAACAGTTGTCCAAGAAAGGGGCCCTGAACTTATCTCAAAAAAGTGGTCTCCATCACAGCCGCCGTTGCGGATCTTGAGTGCCTCGTCACTATAAACTTAAAACTGAGTCTCCAGCTCCTTGATAAGTAGTCCCTGTGGCTTCGCCTTCGCGGACCCCAGAAGGACATCTCTCCACGAGACAGGACTTAGCCTATGGTTGTTAAACTTAGCTAACGTACCCTACAGGGCTATCGCGAGATAAAGCGAATCTACAAAACAGTGAAGGTAAAAGGAAATTTTACTTCATATAATTTGCACAAAAAGTGTGTTAATTCAGGTATTTATACAAAGATAGGGGGGGTATCCACATGTTGGAACCTCCACCCTAGTCCAAGAGGGCATACCAGGCATCGCCCATCTTCCTTCCCTGCTCCCCCCACTGAAGCAGCGCCTCTACCGTTGGCTCATTGGTGTTGGCAGCATCCAGGATCCCAAGACTTAGAGCTGGAAACGCCTTCTCCACTTGGAAGCGGCATCGCAGCCAGCCCTCCTCATAGGCCTGCGCCCCCGCTTCGCCCAGGGCTTGGATCTCGCCAAGCTTCTCCACCAGTCGAGGCATCCGCTCAGGGATGGGCACTTTGATGGAGGAAGAGGACTCAGGATCCTCACCTTCAAAGGAGGGAAGGCCCAGAGCCTTCTCCATCTCCCACACTGAGGCCATTGCCTTCTCCAGGTCAGTGGCGACCTCCAGGCGTGCCTTCGTGGCAACCTCAACAGCAAGCCTGCCCTCCTCCACCTTCTTCTCTCGCCGGTTGAGCTCGGACAATAGCTTGGCGCCTCGCCTCCTCGGCTGCGGCCTCTGCCTGCTCAACTTGGGCCTTCGCCACCGCAAGGGCAGCTTTGGTTTCGCCTCCAAGGAAAGGAGGGACTCCTTCAAGACAGCATTTTCAAGCCGCTTGGCTTCCCAGCATTGCTACCTGCTGAAGGAAGCGTTGCTTCGCAACATCAAGTAAGCAGGCCTGCTCCCACCGGTATCGCATGCTGTGTGCCCGCTCTTGGTTGCCATAATCGCACCAACTCTCTAGTTGGGCCACACGCTTGGCATGCTCCTCCTTAAGCTCCTCCTCCCTCTTCTTTGAGGACTCCAGCTCCCTCCTGAGAGAGGCAATCTCTGATATCTGGGCGTCGTCCCGCTTATTGGCATACTTCAGGAAGTCATGCCATTGCTCAGCAGCAGCATGACCTTTGACGGCCGCCTACATCCCAATGTTATTAAAGCAGAAGCAGAAAAAGGCTAAACTAAACTTATACATAAAGACCAGAAGCTGTCTTACCTGCAGACTCTGTTGAGCTGCCTCCCTCATGAATTCAGCAGGGGAGTCCAGGCTCCGCTCGGTCACCTCCCTGTCATAGGGGGTGCGCAGCCCCTCCAGGCAGGATTGGAGGGTCTGCTCCCCTCCCCGCAGCAGTGAACTGCTGTTCCTAAGAAGGAAGACCGGATCCCATGCATCTTTCACGAGCCTCCCTTGCTCCTTGTACACCCTAAGTCTGGCCTGGTGCCTCTGGACTCTCAGGAGGTCTGGCTCCTCAGACCACTTGGGGACCGACTTGGCAGCAACGCGCCTCCGCTCCAAATAGTGAGACCAGACTCCGGTCTTCTCAAGGACCTCGGTCCTGGTCCCCAAATCGGCAGGGATCTCTGTCAGGACCCCTTGGTCCACAAGAGCCTCACAGGGACCGGTCCCTTGGCCTGAAGGGCCCTCGCCTACAAAGAACAGGCATCAAGCAACTAGGAAACAGAAGTATGAACTCAAAAGCAAAGAAAATACTGTCAAAGTCAAAAAGACTTACCAGCAGAAGGACGCCCACATCCACTGACTTCCAGCTGGCTGCTGGAAGGTTGGGCAATCTCCCAACCACTTGTCCTCGCAGAGGACCGTGTTACCAGACCCCCTTCCTCCGGGGCCTTACTATTAGAGGAGGAAGAAGTCTCCTCAACCGCCAGGATCCTCTTCCCCTTCGTTGCAGGGGGCCTTCTCCCCGAAGGGGCCTCTTCGAGTGATCCTCTCCGGAAGGGATGGCTGCGAGGATCTCTTCCCTTGCATTAGTGGTCTCCGCCTCCTCCGTAGGAATGACTGGTACCTCCCGTTGGCCAGGACTCCCAATGGCCTTTGCAGCTTGGTTGCCCCTCCTTCTCATAGAGATCAGGATGTTGGCCGCTGACATCTTGCCCTTGGGAGGAGGCACTCTTCCTCTGGTGATGATCTCTGCCGCGACCACATGACCGGGCAAGTCTTCACCTTGAACTGGTGAAGGGCTCGCGAAGAGCCCAGATACAAAGGCTTCAGCAGCCTCCTCGGAGGAAATAGGCTGCACCACCGAGATGGGCACGGCCTCTATTGGAGCAGCGCTATCTGCTCGCGCTCCCTCTGGGCCCTCTCGCAGAAGGCACGACCTCTTCAACAAGAAGAGGCGCTTCAAACTCCACTCTTGGCTTCTTCAGCCCAGGGGCTCCCACCGGGAACTTCTTCCCAGCGGGCTCCCTGGCCTCTTCAGCTGAAATGACTGGAGTGGGACCCTCTTCCCCAGCAGTCTCCCTGGCCTCTTCAGTTAAAATAACTGGAGTAGGCCCCTCTGCTCCAGCGGTATTCTCAGCCTCCCCAGCCGGCACTTCAGCCGTGGTCCCCTCAAGACCGGCAGGGCTCTCTCTTCTTCAGCCGCGTGGCAGCCACTTTTCTTCTTCTTCTCCGGTGAGAAGCCATCGAAGGCTTGATACCAGCCCTCTTTTTGGACAGTTTGGGGACAATGGGTCCCAACACCTTGACCGCCCGGCAGGGCGTCTTCCCAAGTGCACATGCCAGTGCACTCGTTGGGCGATACGCATGGATGCTTTCTTACCACAGGCTTCGCTGCACTCTGCAACGGCATCTGCAGACAAAGAGGGACTTGAGACTGTGTTCTACTGCACCTCTTACAAATTTACAGTATATTAGTATGTATGCGCAGCGTACCTTTGGGCACCGCTGAGCAGCGAAGAAAGAGTCTATCATTGTCCCACGATGGACGGAGCCCATCCTCGTATGGCGGGGGCACTTAGGGTCGGCCACGAAACCCGTGCTAATCCCAGCCCACCTTAGGGTGGTCTCGTCCAGTTGGGCAGCTGAGAAGGGGAAGAACGCCTCGCACGCGCTCCTCGAAAGGACATCGTCTAACCACCCCAGTAGTTGAACGTATGCCTGCCACCGCACTCCCCCGTGAGTCGGCCACAGGCCTCCGCGCAATGCTTTGCACGGATTGTCGCGTCCTCGCCACGGGAAAGTCCCATGTGCCTTCGCGCGGCAAGAAGAAAAAGGATCCGTGCCAGTTGTGGTAGGATCGGGGCGAAGCGGTGAAAGAAATAGAGTGGTTACCTCCAACGTTTATGGGAGTGACGTGAAGAACGCGCCCCACTCCTCGGCTCCAACCGATAGAAAGCGGTTGAACACGTCGGCGAATGGCTTCACGCCGGCCATGTGGCAGGCGACAATAAAGCCCGCAATACTCAGGAAAGTATTGGGCGCCAACTGAGTTGGGAGCATTCCCCAATCAGCACAAAGATCTTGCACCAGTTGCGGAAAGGGATACCGTAATCCCTCCGCAAGCTGCGCCGTGTACAGGCACAGCACCCGGTTCTCCTTGTTCTCCTCGGTAACGGGCCAACCCATCGCCCGACAAACACCCGCACGGGACGCATATACCGGCGTTTTCTCCACAGGCCAGAAGGCCTCCACCATATCCTGGTGAATTCTCTCAAACATCACCGTGGTTTTGTCTAGAGGAGCAACCACTGGGCGAACGGCTTCCCTGGAATCCATCTCTACAAAAAGAAGAACCACAGGCGTATAAATAAACACAGCCTTGCAAAGGCATTTCGTCAAACGCTCAGTGCGCTCAGAGAACTGGAGGCACTCAGTATGCAGGGAGCGGAAACTTACCTGATTAGTTAAGAAGTAAGCAAGAACGGACAGAGCGGCTGGCAAACGAACAGTCGACCGGCGGAATCTCAAACGAAAAGGAGGAACCACCGCAAATCACCTCTCAACTGCCGATGAAATAGCCAAGAAACGCAAGAATACGAAAGGGTTACTCAGAGCAGAGCGGACAAATGCAAGAGTGGAGAAGAAAGGCTTTCAATCTTCTCGGTACGCTTTTATAAGCCCGCCAAAATGAAAAAGCGCTTTTAAGCGTGAACGGCTCCTGAGGCGCCACGTGCCAGCATCCAGCGGTTATTAAACCTCTCCCCTGCCGTATAAAAGAAGAAACGCCTTTACAAAGCGTAATCGACCCCTACGGCGCCACGTGTTGCGTCCCATAACGGTCAGTAAACCTCTCATCTTCCTTTATCTCTCCTGCATTAAATGCTGAAGGGACTCTTCGCTGCCTTCACAATCAAACGGTCCGCAAACGGCCCAAGCGCCTTCGCCAACTCCAGAGACTTGGAATTTGAGCAGAGTACGGGACCCTGCCCATACTCTGCCTTCAGGAGGAGGCATCTTGGTACACTACCCAAGCAAATGCCCCCCTCCTCAAAACTCACAAGGATCACAAACGATTTTCACTTATGGCTGCTACGTCGGTCCTCAGCAAGATTTTTACTTATGGCTGCTACGTCGGTCCTCAGCAAAGTACTTTCGAAAAAACGGAGTACAGGACCCTGCCCATACTCCGCTCTCAGGAGGAGGCATCTTGGTACACTACCCAAGCAAACGCGCCCTCGCGTCATATTATAATCGTACAAGGCCTTTGAGGAAGCCTCATCCTTGTGGTCTCCAAAGATAGCCTTCGCGAGGTCTCATCCTTGTGGTCTCCGGCCTCACCTACGCGGGGTCCCGCCTCGCGGGTCTCAAGTCTCGCATGGGCGACGTCTCATACTCACCTTTGCGTTTCTAAAGCCTGCGCGGGCCACCCTCGCGGTCTTAGGGCGAGCCCTCGCGATCTCCTTCGCCTCCATGGGTCTTACTCCCAGTCTCCTGCCTATACTGGCCCCGCCCAGATAAGGCCCTGGTACCCAGGTTCGTGCAACCCTCACCCCTTATTTGGCTATATTCTATTTGGGCCTTCGCCCCTATAGGCCTTCGCCCGCCGCTTGCTCCACTTGGAGATAGACCACTTGGTCGTCTGACATCAACCGGCCAATAAGGAGGGCAGCACGAGCCTGGGAGAACTTCACCAGATTTGTACGCCAGACATTCTCTGACAAGTGAATCATCTAAGGCGGTTTGCTGAGATCTTCATCATCACAACCGCCTTATCTCCAATCAGTCTGACACAGACTTATCTCAACAGCCTGTCTGTTACCAACACCCGGTACGTAATTAAGTTAATTACGTATTTAAGTTTAATTACCGGATTTTCGATAATTTCTGTTTTGGGACTCGTACTGCATGTTTGGTAATTGTGGATTTGATTTGGTGATTTTTGGGGCAACCCGGGACGAATTTAGAAGTTGTTACACGGGTGCGCGTAATTCCCGGGAGTTACAATTCCGAGTGACTCGGGACTTATAAATGGATAAGAAAAATGTGTTTTATGGGTTTTAAGATGTCTCGAGTAATTGGTTAAAGTTTCGTTACGATTGGAGTAAGTTTTGTAAAAGTTGCATTTTGGTGAGCGAAAATGCGATTTTGTTTGTGTGTGAGTTATTGGAAAATTGGTAATTTTTGGAAGAAAAGAGAGAAGGAGGCGGATGGGCAAGTGAGAGAAGGGACACTTGTCCCTTCTTTGTTGAAGGAGAAAAAGGAAGGAAGGAAAAAGATAGGAATTAAGTGTATTTATGTAATTATTACATATATATATATGAAAGTAAAGAAATGAAAATTGGATTTTTGGTAGAAAAGGAGGGATGGGGCGGATGTGAGAGGGAGGAGATAGGACATGTGTCCTCTTTTTGATGGAAGAAGAAATGGAAGGAATTGGAAATTATGGGAAAATAAATACATATATATATGTATTATGTCAATAATGCATATATATATGTATAAGTTAAAGGAAATGGGATTTTAAGTCAACACTTACCCATTCTTCTTCTTCCTCCATCCGATTCTCTCTCTCTCTCTCCCTCACCATTGCGCCATTTTTGAGAGCTTGAGCTCACAATCTGTTCTTCGTCATTTCGCGATCAAACTTGAGGTAAACCGCTTAAATCGTTCATTGGGTTGTATAGATTGATAATCGAAGTCTGTTTTGGAAGAATCGGTGTATTTTTCAAGTTAGGAGCATTTGAATGTTTGAGTGAATAGTGTCATATGCTCCTTTGTTTAATTTTTCGGTTCCTAAGCGTTCTCGGCACTTCTGGTGCATGTTTGATAACGAGGCGTAGGAAGAAAGCACTTTGAGGTTGTCGATTCGCGTCTGAAATTTTGGGTGGAATTTTTACGGAAGAATTAGTGAAAGGTAAGGACATTTTGAATTGAGTAGAATTCTGGTTACGATAGTGTGATCGGTTCAATTAGAAGAGGCTCGGGGTGAAAGTCGTTTTCCCGGCCGAGCCTCGGTTTTGGCGCCAATGCCAATAAGCTGCTTTCTGTGAATTCTGAATTGAATTGTGTATCCGTGATTGATTGTGAGCAGGAGTTGCTTTGAATTTGGGCGAAACTCTGCGAAATTTCTCTGGGACCGTCGATCAAGAAATTGGATTCGGACTTTGATTAGAGGTAAGGGTTCAGTGTGTGTTTAGGAGTATAGGCATTGTTGTGCAGGAACCGATTGGGATTCCGATACACCTACGATGGTTATCGATGATTCGTATTGATTGACCGATGGGGGTCGCTCCCCCGAGCTGGTACCATGCTCTACCGACCGATTGTGAATGGACGCATGGCCATTGCCGGTTGGACCGGGGCAGATCTCGCCATGGTCCATCACGAAAAATGTTATCGTATGAATGTGAATTGAATGTGATTGTGTGTGATCGACTGCATTGCGTAGGTTGATTGTGAGATGCGTTGTGTATCGTATTCGTTATGTTTCCGTTTGCAGGTTTATTGTATCTACCGTTTTAGTAAAGCGCACCATGTCTATACTGTTCCCTTACTAAGTTCTTTCGAGAACTTACCCTTATATCTCTTGTTTCAGGAAAAGGCAAGGAAAAGCAAGTCGCCGAGTAGAGGCGAGGTTGCTTGTCCGAAAGGTTTGGTCTAGAGCGGCAGCAGTTTCACCTTTGCGCGGTTGGATTAGTGAGACCGCCGATTGGTGGGTTTCTTTTGTATTCGAACTTGGTTACGCTCTGTATATTGTCATAACATGCATGTTTAAATCTGTAAGGTTTGGTTGTGTAAATGGTTTGGTTTGCATAAGTGTTTGAGTTCGGGTTGAACCGTTGGTTGTCGCGTTGAAATTTCAGGATTTGGGTTCGGTTGGAAGGTCGGGTGATCGCGGTGATCACCAACTCCAACACTTTGAAGTGTTGGTTTGCTGATTTTAGGTGATCATCAGGTGATCACCAACTCCAACCCTTTGAATTGTTGGTTTGTTTTAGGTTTTTAGGTGATCACTGGGTGATCACCAACTCCAACACTTTGAATTTGTTGACCGAATTTGTTGACCGGCTGTTTTTTAGGTGACCACCCGGTGATCACCTAAATATGAAATTTTGCCCTTTTGATCCTCTAACTTCTCCTTTTGTTATATTGTGTCCCAAAATGACCCGAAGTGCCAAATTTAGTAATTTTATGAGAAAAACAACCCCATTCGCATAGGTAAACATCTTGGGACTTAGTTGAGCATTAGTGCTATGGTTTAAGGAAATTTTGGGTGATCCCAAGGCGGTTGCCCTGTTGTTGGGGTTGTTATGTGATAAGGTTGTGAGTGAACCGTCACGCCACCTTCCCCTTTCCCGGTTTGGCTCCGTTCTCCGTACGCTTCGCGAGTGCGGGGTAGGAGGGTGCGGGGTGGGGTGACAAGTTGGTATCGAGCAGTTTACCTAGTTGCGAATGGTTTATGTGATAGTAAGGTTGCATTTCATTGCATCATGCATGTACATATACCGAGCCAATTGGAATACTGCTGCTGCTAAGTTTTGATTGATTGTTACCGTAATGTTGTGTTTATATTGATTCTCAGAAAATGGTTAACACCCGGGGAAGACCGGGACCGAATGAACAAGAGAGGCGGGACGAAGATCCCGAACCTCGACCGATTGTACAACCGGCGGGGGGACGGGCACCACAAGTTCCCCCGAACTAGTGCGAGTCTTAGAACAGATCCGGGATAGTTTGGCTTGATACTACCGGAACCAACAGACTCGAGGACAAAGTGCAACAACTTCGAGATATGAGTGGTAGTGGATCGGGCGTCATGGACCCCATCTGTGGATCGATAACAGACCGTCCTCATCCGAGGAGGAGGCTCGTACTGATGAAGAGCGGAGACACCCAAGAGGTAGGAGGGTGCACCGAGAGATTGGTTCTGCTGCAGGACGGAGTCATGATGATCATGGCCCGTCTCAGGGAAGTGCTAGTGGTCGACGTCGCCGTCGGCAATCTGAGGAAGCCGAAGGGTCACATCGACCCAAAAGGCAGCGGGAAGAGAATGAGCGCCCTAGTAGGATGCTCGAGCGATTCCAACGCCTGAACCCACCCCGTTTCAACGGAAAGGGTGGGCCTGAGGCGGCGGAAGTCTGGTTTCGACGGATCGACTCCATGTTTGAAAGATTGGAATTCTCATCTACTGCAATGGTATCGTTGGCAACGTACAATCTGGATGACCGAGCTTTGATATGGTGGGAGAGTGTGAGGAACAGGCACCGAGCGGAGCGGTTCGCCCGCGGAGAGCCTGATACTGATATGGCGTGGGATGAGTTTACTCGCTTGTTCCACGATCATTATGTGAGTGATGCTGTCGAGACTTGCGACAAGCACGGTTTGACAATTTGACTCAAGGGACTATGAGCGTCTTTGGAATATGAGCACGAGTTTGATCGATTGATTCGCTATGTTCCACAGTATCATGGGATGGAAGAACGAGAAGGCAAAGAGATTTATCGAGGGTTGCGACTGATATTCGATTGGCACTCCGACCGTTGGATATCAAATATTATCGGGAAGCAACACAAAAGGCTCAACTGATTGAACAGGAGGATGTTGAGAGTAGATTCATACCTCGGCAGACCGTTAGGCGTGGAAGGGGCACAAGCTTCCGTGGCTTCTCTCGAAACGCCGGGAGGGCACCCCACCCTAACCCAAGCGCTAGAGGAAGGGAGTAGCTTCACCCTCCGCTCTTGTTTGTCCGACTGTCAACGTTCTCACCGGGCGAGCATGCTATCGGGAGACAGTCGGTGTTTGGGATGTGGTTCATCGGACCACTTTGGGTCGAGATTGTCCTCAAGTTGCACCGAGGAGGGAGGTCGGCCAAGGTCGAGGCCTCCATTGGGGTTACCGTTGTTTCGGCCGGGGCACCACGAGGTGGTGCCAGGACCACGATTTCCACGACCGCGAGCACCTCCACCGCCACCGCAACCGAGATTGGGAAGAGTCTTTCGAGATCGAGCGCGGGAGGCAAATCAGCAAAAGGAAGGTGAAGCGGCACGACAAGGTGCCCTTAAAGGTACCATCTTTGTTAAATAACATTCCTGCTACCGTGTTGTTCGATCTTGGTGCTTCGTGTCCATTGTGGCTCGAGAAATTTGCTATGGCTCAACGTTTGCGTGAGTTCTATGCCACGAGTGGCTTTAGTTAAGACTGCGAGGAGCCGGTGGTTGCTCTCTAATGATATGGTTCGGGATTGTATGATTGATTTGGGAAACATCGGATCTTGAGTGATTTATTGGTTTTAGATATTTCGGGTATGATGTGGTTACGGGAATGGACTGGTTAGTTAAGAATGGAGTCTGATTGATTGTGGGAAGCGGGAGGTGACTTTACCTCGGGAAGGTACTTCAATCCTCCGCTTCTTCCTCGAGCAGGAATCGAAATGGGAGTCTAGAATTGCAAATTCTAGACGAGTTTGAAGTGATAGATGAGGATGATTACGTGGGTTGAACTCTTCGGAGATCGGGGATGAGATAGATCGGGTATTGGTTGTAAGGGAATTTCCGCAGGTATTTCCTGAAGATTTACCGGGGATGCCTCCGGAACGTGAAATTGTTTTCGAGATTTGGCTCCAGCCGGGATCAGTACCCGTATCTGCTCCCCCTTATCGAATGGCTATCCCTGAAATGAATGAGCTTAAGAAGCGGTGGATGAATTGCTTTCTAAAGGATTCATTCGGCCGAGCACGTCCGTGGGGTGCTCGGTGTTGTTTGTGAAAAGAAGGATGGAGCGTTACGATTGTGTATCGATTATCGCAAAGTGAATGCGATAAGCGTGAAAAATAAATACCCCCCCCACGGATTGATGATTTGTTTGATCAGTGAAGGGGGCAAAGGTATTTTCGAAGATTGACTTGAGATCGGGGTACTTCCAACCGGGTGAAGGAAGAAGATATTCCCAAAACAGCTTTCCGAACCCGGTATGGACATTACGAGTATACCGTCATGCCATTCGGTTTGACAAATGCGCTGCGGCATTTATGGATATGATGAACCGAGTGTTCCGTCCATACTGGATCGGTTTGTGGTGGTATTTATTGATGATATCTTGGTTTACTCCAAGAATGAAGGTGAACATCAAGATCACTGCGAATTGTCTTGAAGACTTTGAGTGATCATCGGTTGTATGCCAAACTCTCCAAGTGTCGAGTTTTGGATCGGGAAGTGTCCTTCTGGGGCACGTTATTGGAGAGAATGGTTTATCGGTGGATCACTGAAAAGATTAAGGCGTAATGGACTGGAAGCAACCGACTACGCACGAGAGATCGGGAGTTTCCTCGGGTGGCGAGGTTATTACCGGAGGTTCGTATCGGGATTTTCGACTTTGGCTTTACCCCTTACTCAGCTTACGCGAGAAGGGGCGAGCATTTGTATGGTCGAGGCGTGTGGCGCGGCTTTCGGGAACTAAAGGATAGGCTGACTCACGCACCTATTGCAGTATTGCCGGATCCAAGTGCAGCTTTACGATTTACACGGACGCTTCGAGTCGGGTTTGGGTTGTGTACTCATGCAGGATAGGAATGTGATAGCTTATGGGTCGAGACAGCTTCGACCGCATGAGCAAAACTACCCGACTCACGATTTGGAATTGGCAGCAGTAATTTATGCACTCAAGCAATGGCGACATTATCTGCTGGGTAGCAAATTTCAAATCTTTACGGATCATAAGAGTTTGAAATACTTGTTTACCCAGAAGGATTTGAATATGAGGCAACGAAGGTGGCTTGAGTACATGAAGGATTACGATTGTAGTATCGAGTATACGGCAAAGGGAATTCGGTAGTCGACGCCTTGAGTCGGAAATATACCGGCATGGTGAAAGGCGGAAATCGGGATGGTGATGATGAAGAGAATGACTTGGTTCGGTTGTGGAGTTTGTGGGAGCACCGAGGCGTGAGCAAGCTGTTTCTTGTGACGATCCGGTCGGGGTGGTGGACGAGTGCGAGATGCTCGGAATGCGGATGCATCAGAAGAAGGTATCGGGTGAAGCGAAAGGATCCCTTCACCCATCATTCGGTTACAAACGAGGGATTGTTGTACTTCAAAGATCGATTGTATGTACCGATGGAACCGACCCTTCGCGAGGAAATACTTGAGGAGGCGCATACGAGTCGATTGAGCGTACACCGGGAGGTGAGAAAATGTATCATGATTTGAGATCTCATTTACGGTGGCCGGGTATGCGCAAGGACATTGCCACTTATGTTTCTAAGTGTGCAACGTGTCAGCAGGTGAAGGCGGAGCATCAAAACCAGCGAGGCACTTTACAGACATTGCCCATTCCGGTCGAAATGGGGCAATATTACTATGGACTTTACGGCAGATTACCTATGACCCGGCGCACCACGACGCTATATGGGTTGTAGTGGATCGATTGACGAAGTGTGCCCATTTTCTCCCAATACGGATTACGAGACTCTTTGGAGAAGTTAGCTCAACTGTACATCAAGGAGATTATGCGGTTACATGGAGTACCAGACTCCATAGTGTCCGATCGAGATCCGCGATTTACAAAGACGGTTTTGGAAGGCTTTCCACATAGCTTTGGGTACACAGATTGCACATGAGTTCAGCGTATCACCCATGCATGATGGACAGTCGAGCAGGTGATCCAAATATTGGAAGACATGTTACGGAGTTGTGCTGGACTTCGGTGGTGAGTGGGATTTTCACCTACCATTGGTGGAATTCTCGTATAATAACGATTATCAGTCCACCGTTGGCATGGCACCGTATGAGGCTTTGTATGGGCGGCGTTGTGTAACACCACCTTTGTTGGGCGAAGCTTCCGATCGAGTGGAATTGGGTCCTCGATTGATTGAGGAGGCGGCAAGCAAGGTTAAGAAGATTCAGGATCGGTTGAAGGCTGCAAATGATCGGACCACCTCTTATGTGAACAAAAGGAGGCGGGATTTGGAATTCGAGGTTGGTGACAGTATGGCTTAAGGTAGCACCGACCCGCAGAGGGTTATCAGATTTGGTAAGAAGGAAAGTTGGCACCGCGTTATGTAGGACCGTATGAGATTACGGGGCGGGTTGGTAGAGTAGCCTACCGGTTGGCTTTACCCCGCACATGTCGGCGATGCATAACGTATTTCATGTGAGTATCTTTGAAGAAGTGTATCCTGGATCCGGTCCGCGATTTACCGCAGAAGATATACAGATAGAACCGGATCTTTCCTACAAAGAGGTGCAGTGGCCATCCTAGGGCACGATGTGCGGAAGCTTCGTAGTAAGCTAATACCGATGATCAGTACAATGGTCTCATCATACCGATCGAGAGGCAATGTGGGAGGTTGAGCGGGATATACTGAGGATCGGTACCCCAAGAGTACGAACGCCTTAAGATCGCCTTGGAGGACCAAGGGTCTTAAGGGGGAGAATTGTTACCAACACCGATGCGTAATTAAGTTAATTACGTATTTAAGTTTAATTACCGGATTTTCGATAATTTCTGTTTTGGGACTCGTCTTGCATGTTTGGTAATTGTGGATTTGATTTGGTGATTTTAGGGCAACCGGGGCGAATTTAGAAGTTGTTACACGGGTGCGAGTAATTCCCGTGAGTTACAATTCCGAGTGACTCGGGACTTATAAATGGATAAGAAAAATGTGTTTTATGGGTTTTAAGATGTCTCGAGTAATTGGTTAAAGTTTCGTTCTGATTGGAGTAAGTTTTGTAAATAGTTGCTTTTTGTTGCTGTTCTAAAATGCTGTTTTTTTTGTGTGTGAGTTATTGGAAAATTGGTAATTTTTGGAAGAAAAGAGAGAAGGAGGCGGATGGGCAAGTGAGAGAAGGGACACTTGTCCCTTCTTTGTTGAAGGAGAAAAAGGAAGGAAGGAAAAAGATAGGAATTAAGTGTATTTATGTAATTATTACATATATATATATGAAAGTAAAGAAATGAAAATTGGATTTTTGGTAGAAAAGGAGGGATGGGGCGGATGTGAGAGGGAGGAGATAGGACATGTGTCCTCTTTTTGATGGAAGAAGAAATGGAAGGAATTGGAAATTATGGGAAAATAAATACATATATATATGTATTATGTCAATAATGCATATATATATATGTATAAGTTAAAGGAAATGGGATTTTAAGTCAACACTTACCCATTCTTCTTCTTCCTCCATCCGATTCTCTCTCTCTCTCTCCCTCACCATTGCGCCATTTTTGAGAGCTTGAGCTCACAACTGTTCTTCGTCATTTCGCGATCAAACTTGAGGTAAACCGCTTAAATCGTTCATTGGGTTGTATAGATTGATAATCAAGTCTGTTTTGGAAGAATCGGTGTATTTTTCAAGTTAGGAGCATTTGAATGTTTGAGTGAATAGTGTCATATGCTCCTTTGTTTAATTTTTCGGTTCCTAAGCGTTCTCGGCACTTCTGGTGCATGTTTGATAACGAGGCGTAGGAAGAAAGCACTTTGAGGTTGTGCGATTCGCGTCTGAAATTTTGGGTGGAATTTTTGACGGAAGAATTAGTGAAAGGTAAGGACATTTTGAATTGAGTAGAATTCTGGTTACGATAGTGTGATCGGTTCAATTAGAAGAGGCTCGGGGTGAAAGTCGTTTTCGGCCGAGCCTCGGTTTTGGCGCCAATGCCAATAAGCTGTTTTGTGAATTCTGAATTGAATTGTGTATCTGTGATTGATTGTGAGCAGGAGTTGCTTTGAATTTGGGCGAAACTCTGCCGAAATTTCTCTGGGACCGTCGATCAAGAAATTGGATTCGGACTTTGATTAGAGGTAAGGGTTCGGTGTGTGTTTAGGAGTATAGGCATTGTTGTGCGAGGAACCGATTGGGATTCCGATACACCTACGATGGTTATCGATGATTCGTATTGATTGACCGATGGGGGTCGCTCCCCAGTGGTACCATGCTCTACCGACCGATTGTGAATGGACGCATGGCCATTGCCGGTTGGACCGGGCAGATCTCGCCATGGTCCATCACGAAAAATGTTATCGTATGAATGTGAATTGAATGTGATTGTGTATGATCGATTGCATTGCGTAGGTTGATTGTGAGATGCGTTGTGTATCGTATTCGTTATGTTTCCGTTTGCGGAGTTTAGTGTATCTTCCGTTTTAGTAACTGCACCATGTCTATACCTGTTCCCTGACTAAGTTCTTTCGAGAACTTACCCTTATATCTCTTGTTTCAGGAAAAGGCAAGGAAAAGCAAGTCGCCGAGCAGAGGCGAGGTTGCTTGTCCGAAAGGTTTGGTCTAGAGCGGCAGCAGTTTCACCTTTGCGCGGTTGGATTCCGTGAGACCGCCGATTGGTGGGTTTCTTTTGTATTCGAACTTGGTTACGGCTCGTATATTGTCATAACATGCATGTTTAAATGCAGTAAGGTTTGGTTGTGTAAATGGTTTGGTTTGCATAAGTGTTTGAGTTCAGTTCGGAACCGTTGGTTGTCGCGTTGAAATTTCAGGATTTGGGTTCGGTTGGAAGGTCGGGTGATCGCGGTGATCACCAACTCCAACACTTTGAAGTGTTGGTTTGCTGATTTTAGGTGATCATCGGTGATCACCAACTCCAACACTTTGAATTTGTTGACCGGCTGTTTTTAGGTGACCACCCGGTGATCACCTAAATATGAAATTTTGCCCTTTTGATCCTCTAACTTCTCCTTTTGTTATATTGTGTCCCAAAATGACCGAAGTGCCAAATTTAGTAAGTTTATGAGAAAAACAACCCCATTCGCATAGGTAAACATCTTGGGACTTAGTTGAGCATTAGTGCTATGGTTTAAGGAAATTTTTGGGTGATCCCAAGGGGCGGTTGCCCTGTTGTTGGGGTTGTTATGTGATAAGGTTGTGAGTGAACCGTCACCGCCACCTTCCCCCTTTCCCCGGTTTGGCTCCGTTCTCCGTACGCTTCCGCGAGTGCGGGGTAGGAGGGTGCGGTGGTGGGGTGAAAGTGTATAATGGGCTTCAACTGGGGGAGGCTCTTCTCCTGGCATCACTCTATAAATAGGGTGATGTCCACCCTAAATCGGGTAAGCTACTACACGCCCCCCCCACTCCCCTCTTGCTACTTCTGAGTATTCTTCCTATCTTTTACAGATTACTCTGAACAGCAAGCTTGGAGTCTCAAGAACATCATCTTCTCCACCACATCAACTGAGAGTCCGGGCCTTCCTTAGGAATGAGACTATCAGTTTGGTGCCGTCTGTGGGAATGAAAGTTCTTACTCTAAACCCAGATCACAAACCACAAGTAATACGTCATGCCAACCACGGAGTGCCAACGAGAAGATCGTCAAGGGAGGGGAATCCTCCGGGACAAATACGAACAATGATCCACCATCGAGCCATCCCGAACCACGTTCCCCCACAACGGGGAGAACTCTCTATTCACTCAACGGAGGAAAGCTCCTCCCACGTTAACCGTAACATGCCTCAGGCGCATAACACTCCACCTCCAAACACCCCTCCAACGGGCCTGGATCCGGCCGTCCTACAAACGATCACCAGGCGGTTGCTTTCAACTTACGTGAAACTCTCGCCACCACTCTTGGGCGTTACGGATAGCGTTCAACGCTGCGGACTAATCAGCTGAACGCCCGGCTACTCCTCCTCGGCAAGTAAGTAACCACGATCCTTCTTCGTCATTACTTATCGCGCTTACTAGGCGATTAGAGGAAGTGGAAAAAGAGATGAAAGGGCCAGTGTACATAATATCTCCGAGGATGGAGTGCGGACCACCTCTGGACCCAACCTTTTACTCGAGAGGGTTTTAGAAACCCCTCTTAGGACCCGATTTCGTCAGCCTAAGCTGGATGCTTATGATGGCCTGTCGGACCACGATATTCATCTCAGCGTTACGTCTCCGCAATGGCAATAGCAAGGGCGGATGACAACACGCTCTGTAGAGCTTTCAGTTCCACACTTACTGGGCCGCTGCCAACCGGTATACCACTCTCGGGACAAACGGTTTGATTCCTTCGAGGAGCTATCCAACTTCTCCAACCATTTTGTGGTATCCAAACCACCTCCTAAAGCGGCGGGACACCTTCTTAAGATACGGCAGAAAAAGGATGAGCCCTCGGAGAATATATTCAACGCTTCCGGGCCGAGTCTATCCAGGTCCCTAATGCGGGAGAAGAAGCTCGCTTTGCTTGCAGCTATCCAAGGCCTCATTTGAGTCCCTTTTCTTTGTGGATGTCCACACTAACCCGCCCACCAACATGGAACAATTCTTAAGTACAGCGTCGCGGTTCATGAATACGGAAGAGGTCACTCGACCACTCGCGAGCCGCCACGGCGGACGCCAAGGGACAACCCTCGCGGCCGGACCCTAGGTCTCAAAGGCGGTACCACGCCCCCGGTAGGGAGAGGGCATACATTTCTCTTCCCCCGAGGAATCTCGTACCAACATCCTCCATGCCTTGGAACAAAAGAGGGCGGTCCCCACTTGGCCCCGCCCCCTCTCCCAGGAAATAACAAGGCAAAGCAACAAGTTTTGCCGCTACCACCGTGACAAAGGTCACGACACCGAGGACTGTTTTGAGCTCAGCGCATGATTGGAGAAATGCTGGCTCAAGGCAAGCTCGGGAGTACTTGCTCCAAAGCGAGGAGGGCCGTAGAAGAGAAGGTGACCGTGAAGGCGCCGGCCAGAGGACCGCCGGCGGGGGCGCTCCCAACAAAACCCAGGTCAGGAGAATCTGGTTCAGGTCCCCCCGGCAAGGGGACATATCGGCGTAATCACACAGTGTGAAGGCGCTTCGGCAAGACGCCGTCATATGAGGCAGATTTACCAGATAGACCACTCCTCTACTCAGTTTTTGCATCGCAGCGATGGCACCTCTGTGGCAATACCGCACGCTGACCCTTTGGTTATCACTGCCCGTATTGCGGGATGGGACGTCGACAGAATCTACATGGATACGGGGGCAAATGCCAACGTGATCTACAAGCACACTCTGGTTGAGGCAAAAGTGCCTTTGTCACAAATTCAGCCCGCAAAGGGGGCCACCTTTGGAATAGGACGGGATGAAATCCCAACCATGGGGTCGATCACCTGCCCTACATGATGATGGGAACCACCAAGGAAAAAAAGCAGGTATGTCATTCGAGCTATGTGGACTTTATTGTCTGGATCTCCCTACGCCATATAACGCCATCATCGGGCGACATACTCAAGCCCGAGTTCCATGTCCGCATTTGTGATGTGCGAACCCTGACTCTAGTTTTTCACACTGCGGCTGGGGATGCCTATATCTTTGTCAACCAGAATGTGGCCAGAGGCAATTATGTCTCTGCCCTCGCCGGGCCCCCGCAGCTTCCCCGGCCATCCGAGCCTAAGAGGAAAGCACCCGCAGAGGAAGCTGGTCCTGTGGGCGAAACTGCCCCTGACTTGTCTGGAGCCTTTGAAGAAGTTGAGATCTCTCCCGGGAAGAAGTTTCGGGTGGGAAAGGACCTCGAGGAAAAAGACCAGCAAGCGCTCATCCATCTCCTCCATGCCAACAGTGATGTCTTCGCATGGAGCCCTGAGGACCTACCAGGAGTTGATCCTGCTGTTATTTCTCACAAGTTAAGTGTACTCCCGGCTTTAGCCGGTTAGGCAGAAAACAAGGGCATGGCCCTTGGCCGTAAGGACTTTATGCACTGAAGTGCAGAAATTGCTTAAGGCAAATATAATCAAGGAAGTTCACTACTCTGAATGGGTTGCGAATATTGTCCTCGCCGATAAAGAGGGCGGTCAGTGGCGACTTTGTGTGGACTACAAGGGGGTTAATAGGGCCTGCCCAAGGGACCCCTATCCTTTACCATCCATTGACCAAGCTGGTTGACTCAACCGTTCATCACTCGGTTTTCTTTTCTCGATGCTTACAGCGGGTACCACCAAGTCTTTATGGACCCAGAGGACGCGGTAAAAACCGCCTTTACTACTGGCGAGGCCGTATATCATTATATCAGAATGCCCTTCGGCTTAAAGAATGCGGGGGCTACCTTCCAAAGGCTTGTAAATCAAGTCTTCGCAGGCCAGATTGGCCGAAATCTTGAAGCTTATGTGGATGACATTGTGGTCAAAAGCAAGGCCGTCTCAACCCATCTCACAGACTTGAAGGAAACATTCGACAACTTCCGCAAATACAATATGCGATTAAATCCAAAGAAGTGTATCTTCGGCGTGGGCGAAGGGAAGTTCCTGGGATACCAAATCTCAAAGGAGGAATCCATGCAAATCCCAAAAAGATTGAGGCAATCACTACCTTGCGCACCCCGGGGCTCGAGGAAGTCAACAGTGGCGGGAAAGCTAGTGGCCTTGGGGACGATTCGTCTCCAAACTAAGTGATCGCTGCAAACCTTTCTTGATCAGATTCGCAAGAAAAAGCTTGCAAATGGACGGAGGAATGTCGGGAGGCATATGCCTCCATCAAGCGACACTTGCAAGAACTACCGGCACTCAAGTGCCCTAGGCGGCGATGACCTGGTCCTTTACCTCGCCACCTCGAGAAAGAAGTGTCTTCTGTCCTTATTAAGGAAGAGGCCGCCAAGCAATGGCCGGTCTATTACACCAGCCATACTCTCAAAGATACGGAAACAAGGTACCCTCCCCTCCAAAAGGCTATATTGTCTCTTGTATATGCAGCAAGGAAGCTCAAGCCCTACTTCCAAGGGCACACTATTATAGTCAGAACGGACTTGCCAATTCAGGACATCCTAAGGCGCCCCGAACATTCAGGACGCCTCGCCAAGTGGTGTATCGAACTTGGCGGTTTTAACATCAATTATGAGCCCAGAAAGGCAATTAAGGGCCAGGCCCTCGCCGACTTTATTGCGGAATTCTCAAATGCTGATATACTCTCGGCCCCGAGCGGGCCCCGCACCTCGACCCACTCCTCCCGAATGGGACTTATTTGTGGATGGCTCATCCAAACTTGAATCCCAGCGAAGTGTGTATCTACGTGGACCCCTAGGTATGGAAGTATTCCTTCGTGTCTCTTTTCAATTTCAAGTAACTAACAATGTTGCGAGAATATGAGGCCCTCGTCGGCCGGGCTAAAACTCGCCACAAGGGCGAGGCATTCGCCGCCTCCATGTCCTGACGACTGCGGTGGTGATTCACCAAGTTCAAGGGTGCGCCGAGTGCAAGGACGCCACCACGATCAAATACCTTAAGTTGGTAAACACCCTACGAACCGACTTTGAAGAAGTCATCTTCATACATGTTCCTCGTTAAGAGAACACTACGGCGAGACATGCTATCAAAGGAAAGACTCCCTCCACCACAGCCACTCTGGCCAGTCCTTCCATCACGGAAGATATTGATATTGCCTCTCTAGCAACGCATGATCCAGTCACAGACTGGAGAAACCCTATCATTGCTGCGCTAAAAGCCAGCACCACAGATCCCCAGGTTCACAAGCAAGCCCTCCGCTTCGTCCTCATTGATGACCAATTATGGCATCGCGGGTTTGCGGCGCCTCTACAACGGTGCCTTAGCACCCTTGAGGGACACTCTGTCTTGGACACTCTCCACCAAGGCAATTGTGGCGCTCACATCGCTGCGGAGGCACTTGCCCACAAAGCCCTTCGTCAAGGGTATTCTTGGCCTACCTTGAAAAAGGGCGCGCTGCCTTTGGTCAAAACGTGCCAGCAGTGCCATATCAATTCTCGCATCCAGCGGCTACAATCCGCGGAATCTCCGATCGACAAATCCGGTGCCTTTCGCCTGTGGGGCCTCGACCTCATTGGTCCAATGCCGAGCGCTCAGTCGATGCACCACGTGTTGTAGCGATTGATTATTTTCTAAATGGGTCGAGGTAGAACCCCTGGTCTCCATCACTTCCGCCAAGATTATCAAGTTTCTTTGGAAGAATCTTGTCTGCGATGCGGCAGCCCTCGTGCTATTATTACAGACAATGGCACTCGGTTCGCCGATCACGGTGTCCAACAATGGGCACGGGACAATAATGTCCGCATGCCTTTTGCCCGGTGGCGCACCCCGATCAAATGGGCAGGTTGAGGTCACCAACCGAACCCTCAAGAAGGCCTCAAGAAGCGCTGGAGGGCCAAGGGCGGCTGGGTAGATGAACTCCCGAGTGTCCTATGGGACTATCGCACCACAACACGAACCCCACGGGAGAGACGCCTTTCTCTCTAGTATACGGCGCAGATGCGCTCCTGCCTATTGAGGTAGACCTCCCTACAATCCGTATGATCAACTTCTTGTGAAGCCAATGCTCAAGGGCTCCGTGCCAAACTCGACCTAATCGAATAATTACTCGAAGGTGCTCGCCTTCGCATGACTTCACTCAAACAGAGGCTCAGTCTACACCATACTACCCGGGTAAAACCCAAGGCACTGCAACAAGGAGGCCTTGCCTTGCTTAAATCGACCCTCACCGCTCGCGACCCCAAGCGAGGTGTCCTGCGACCCAAGCGGGGCGGGCCTTATATTGTTCATAAACAAGTCCGCCCGAGTCTATGAACTACAAGACCATGATGGTCGTCTGCTCCCCATAACTTTCATGCGGATGACTTGCGCCCATATTACGTGTAAGTCCTTAGTCTTACAAATTCAATAAAATACATATGTATTTCTTCTGTCTTACTTACATGGCATTTCAAATGCCCTCTTCATCGCCCTCTGTACCCGACCGGTCAGACTGGCTACCTGCCTGAGTTATGGCATCAGACCTTGTCAGGTCTCACTTCTCCACACAGGTGGTTGCGGGTCTCATTCCCCAACCGACCTTCAACTCGCCCCGCCCCAAGGGTAACCCCCTTGCGCTGCGGAAGGGTAACCCCCTTTTGGCTCCTTCAGGAAGGTCTATGTGTAAGTCGTCCTCGCACGCCACAGCAGACCTTCCGCTCGGACTTCTCCACACAGGTGGTTGCGGGTCTCATTCCCCAACCGACCTTCAACTCGCCCCGCCCCAAGGGTAACCCCCTTGCGCTGCGGAAGGGTAACCCCCTTTTGGCTCCTTCAGGAAGGTCTATGTGTAAGTCATCCTCGCACGCCACAGCAGACCTTCCGCTCGGACTTCTCCACACAGGTGGTTGCGGGTCTCATTCCCCACCCGACCTTCAACTCGCCCCGCCCCAAGGGTAACCCCCTTGCGCTGCGGAAGGGTAACCCCCTTTTTGCTCCTTCAGGAAGGTCTATGTGTAAGTCGTCCTCGCACGCCACAGCAGACCTTCCGCTCGGACTTCTCCACACAGGTGGTTGCGGGTCTCATTCCCCAACCGACCTTCAACTCGCCCCGCCCCAAGGGTAACCCCCTTGCGCTGCGGAAGGGTAACCCCCTTTTTGGCTCCTTCAGGAAGGTCTATGTGTAAGTCGTCCTCGCACGCCACAGCAGACCTTCCACTCGGACTTCTCCACGCAGGTGGTTGCGGGTCTCATTCCCCATCCGACCTTCAACTCGCCCCGCCCCAAGGGTAATCCCCTTGCGCTGCGGAAGGGTAACCCCCTTTTTGGCTCCTTCAGGAAGGTCTATGTGTAAGTCGTCCTCGCACGCTACAGCAGACCTTCCGCTCGGAAGTCTCCACACAGGTGGTTGCGGGTCTCATTCCCCAACCGACCTTCAACTCGCCCCGCCCCAAGGGTAATCCCCTTGCGCTGCGGAAGGGTAACCCCCTTTTGGCTCCTTCAGGAAGGTCTATGTGTAAGTCGTCCTCGGCGCCACAGCAGACCTTCCGCAAGGGCTCCCAGCATACGCGGTGGGTCTTACCCCCAGAACCTCGAGATGGTTCTCCACTTGTCTCAACAAGCGTCCCTCGCCTTCACCAACGCGCGACTCCGGGCTCGAGTAAAGCGAACCTTTTACTGCATGCTTATCGTATAAATGATGAGCAAACTACAGGGGTCTTCTACTTGGTACACCGTCCACTACCCAAGGGCTTACTCCCTAAACAGTTGTCCAAGAAAGGGGCCCTGAACTTATCTCAAAAAAGTGGTCTCCATCACAGCCGCCGTTGCGGATCTTGAGTGCCTCGTCACTATAAACTTAAAACTGAGTCTCCAGCTCCTTGATAAGTAGTCCCTGTGGCTTCGCCTTCGCGGACCCCAGAAGGACATCTCTCCACGAGACAGGACTTAGCCTATGGTTGTTAAACTTAGCTAACGTACCTACGGGGCTATCGCGAGATAAAGCGAATCTACAAAGCAGTGAAGGTAAAAGGAAATTTTACTTCATCTATTGTTCCCAAAAAGTGTGTGAATTCAGGTCTTTATACAAAGATAGGGGTATCCACATGTTGGAACCTCCACCCTAGTCCAAGAGGGCATACCGAGGCATCGCCCATCTTCCTTCCCCTGCTCCCCCACTGACGGCGCCTCTACCGTTGGCTCATTGGTGTTGGCAGCATCCAGGATCCCAAGACTTAGAGCTGGAAACGCCTTCTCCACTTGGAAGCGGCATCGCAGCCAGCCCTCCTCATAGGCCTGCGCCCCCGCTTCGCCCAGGGCTTGGATCTCGCCAAGCTTCTCCACCAGTCGAGGCATCCGCTCAGGGATGGGCACTTTGATGGAGGAAGAGGACTCAGGATCCTCACCTTCAAAGGAGGAAGGCCCCGAGCCTTCTCCATCTCCCCACCGAGGCCATTGCCTTCTCCGGGTCGTGGCGACCTCCGGGCGTGCCTTCGGGGCAACCTCTACAGCGAGCCTGCCCTCCTCCACCTTCTTCTCTGCCGGTTGAGCACGGACAATAGCTTGGCGCCTCGCCTCCTCGGCTGCGGCCTCTGCACTGCTCAACATGGGCCTTCGCCACTGCAAGGGCAGCTTTGGTTTCGCCTCCAAGGAAAGGAGGGACTCCTTCAAGACAGCATTTTCAAGCTGCTTGGCTTCCGGCATTGCTACTGCTGAAGGAAGCGTTGCTTCGCAACATCAAGTAAGCAGGCCTGCTCCCACCGGTATCGCATCTTTGTGTGCCCGCTCTTGGTTGCCATAATCGCACCAACTCTCTGGTTGGGCCACACGCTTGGCATGCTTCTCCTTAAGCTCCTCCTCCCTCTTCTTTGAGGACTCCAGCTCCCTCCTGAGAGAGGCAATCTCTGATATCTGGGCGTCGTCCCGCTTATTGGCATACTTCAGGAAGTCATGCCATTGCTCAGCAGCAGCATGACCTTTGACGGCCGCCTACATCCCAATGCTATTAAAGCAGAAGCAGAAAAAGGCTAAACTAAACTTATACATAAAGACCAGAAGCTGTCTTACCTGCAGACTCTGTTGAGCTGCCTCCCTCATAAATTCACCAGGGGAGTCAAGGCTCCGCTCGGTCACCTCCCTGTCATAGTGGGTGCGCAGCCCCTCCAGGCAGGATTGGAGGGTCTGCTCCCCTCCCCGCAGCAGTGAACTGCTGTTCCTAAGAAGGAAGACCGGATCCCATGCATCTTTCACGAGCCTCCCTTGCTCCTTGTACACCCTAAGTCTGGTCTGGTGCCTCTGGACTCTCAGGAGGTCTGGCTCCTCAGACCACTTGGGGACCGACTTGGCAGCAACGCGCCTCCGCTCCAAATAGTGAGACCAGACTCCGGTCTTCTCAAGGACCTCGGTCCTGGTCCCCAAATCGGCGGGGATCTCTGTAGGGACCCCTTGGTCCACAAGAGCCTCACGGGGACCGGTCCCTTGGCACGAAGGGCCCTCGCCTACAAAGAACAGGCATCAAGCAACTAGGAAGAAGTATGAACTCAAAAGCAAAGAAAATACTGTCAAAGTCAAAAAGACTTACCAGCAGAAGGACGCCCCCATCCACTGACTTCCAGCTGGCTGCTGGAAGGTTGGGCAATCTCCCAACCACTTGTCCTCGCAGAGGACCGTGTTACCAGACCCCCTTCCTCCGGGGCCTCACTATTAGAGGAGGAAGAAGTCTCCTCAACCGCCAGGATCCTCTTCCCCTTCGTTGCAGGGGCCTTCTCCCCTGAAGGGGCCTCTTCAGGGATCCCCTCTCCAGAAGGGATGGCTGCAGGGATCTCTTCCCTTGCATTAGTGGTCTCCGCCTCCTCCGTAGGAATGACTGGTACCTCCCGTTGGCGGGACTCCCAATGGCCTTTGCGGCTTGGTTGCCCCTCCTTCTCATAGAGATCAGGATGTTAGCCGCTGACATCTTGCCCTTGGGAGGAGGCACTCTTCCTCTGGTGATGATCTCTGCCGCGACCACATGACCGGGCAAGACTTCACCTTGAGCTGGTGAAGGGGTCGCGAAGAAATAGGCTGCACCACTGAGATGGGTACAGCCTCTATAGGAGCAACGATATCTGCCTGCGCTCCCTTTGGGCCCTCTGCAGAAGGCACGGCCTCTTCAACGGTAGAGGCGCTTCAAACTCCACTCTTGGCTTCTTGACCAGGGGCTCCCCAGGAACTTCTTCCCAGCGGGCTCCACAGCCTCTTGGCTGAAATGACTGGAATGGGACCCTCTTCCCAGCGAGCTCCTGGCCTCTTGATTAAAATAAGCTGGAGTAGGCCCCTCTGCTCAGCGGGATTCTCAGCCTCCCGGCCCGGCCCTTCAGCCGGGGTCCCCTCGGCACCGGCAGGGCTCTCTCTTCTTGAGCTGCGTGGCAGCCACTTTTCTCTTCTTCTTCTCCGGTGAGAAGCCATCGAAGGCTTGATACCAGCCCTCTTTTTGGACAGTTTGGGGACAATGGGTCCCAACACCTTGACCGCCCGGCGGCGTCTTCCCAAGTGCACGGGCCGGAGTGCACTCGTTGGGCGATACGCATGGATGCTTTCTTACCACAGGCTTCGCGGACTCTGCAACGGCATCTGCAGACAAAGAGGGACTTCAGACCAGGTTCTACCAGACCTCTTACAAATTTACAGTATATTAGTATGTATGCGCAGCGTACCTTTGGGCACCGCTAGAGCAGCGAAGAAAGAGTCTATCATTGTCCCACGATGGACGGGAGCCCATCCCTCGTATGGCGGGGGCACCCTAGGGTCCAGCACGAAACCCGTGCTAATCCCAGCCCACCTTAGGGTGGTCTCGTCCAGTTGGGCAGCTGAGAAGGGGAAGAACGCCTCGCACGCGCTCCTCGAAAGGACATCGTCTAACCACCCCCGTAGTTGAACGTATGCCTGCCACCGCACTCCCCGTGAGTCGGCCACAGAGCCTCCGCGCAATGCTTTGCACAGTTGTCGCGTCCTCGCCACGGAAAGTCCCATGTGCCTTCGCGCGGCAGAAGAAAAAGGATCCGTGCCGGTTGTGGTAGGATCGGGCGGCAGTGAAAGAAATAGAGTGGTTACCTCCAAGCGTTTATGGGAGTAGCGTGAAGAACGCGCCCCCACTCCTCGGCTCCAACCGATAGAAAGCGGTTGAACACGTCGGCGAATGGCTTCACGCCGGCCATGTGGCGGCGACAATAAAGCCCGCAATACTCGGGAAAGTATTGGCGCCAAGCGAGTTAGGAGCATTCCCAATCAGCGCAAAGATCTTGCACCAGTTGCGGAAAGGGATACCGTAATCCCGCCGCAAGCTGCGCCGTGTACAGGCACAGTACCCGGTTCTCCTTGTTCTCCTCGGTAGCAGGCCAACCCATCGCCCGACAAACACCCTTGCAGGACGCATATACCGGCGTTTTTTCCACAGGCCAGAAGGCCTCCACCATATCTTGGTGAATTCTCTCAAACTTCACCGTGGTTTTGTCTAGAGGAGCAACCACTGGGCGAACGGCTTCCCTGGAATCCATCTCTACAAAAAGAAGAACCACAGGCGTATAAATAAACACAGCCTTGCAAAGGCATTTCATCAAACGCTCAGTGCGCTCAGAGAACTGGAGGCACTCAGTATGCAGGGAGCAGAAACTTACCTGATTAGTTAAGAAGTAAGCAAGAACGGACAGAGCGGCTGGCAAGCGAGCAGTCGACCGGCGGAATCTCAAGCGAAAAGGAGGAACCACCGCAAATCACCTCTCAAGCTGCCGATGAAATAGCCAAGAAACGCAAGAATACGAAAGGGTTACTCGGAGCGAGCGGACAAATGCAAGAGTGGAGAAGAAAGGCTTTCAATCTTCTCGATGCGCTTTTATAAGCCCGCCAAAATGAAAAAGCGCTTTTAAGCGTGAGCAGCTCTGAGGCGCCACGTGCCGGCATCCAGCGGTTATTAAACCTCTCCCCTGCCGTATAAAAGAAGAAACGCCTTTACAAAGCGTAATCGGCCCCTACGGCGCCACGTGTTGCGTCCCATGCAGTCGATAAACCTCTCATCTTCCTTTATCTCTCCTGCATTAAATGCTGAAGGGACTCTTCGCTGCCTTCACAATCAAGCGGTCCATAAGCGGCCAAGCGCCTTCGCCAACTCCAGAGACTTGGAATTCGAACAGAGTACGGGGCCCTGCCCATACTCTGCCTTCAGGAGGAGGCATCTTGGTACACTACCCAAGCAAATGCCCCCCTCCTCAAAAACTCACAAGGATCACAAACGATTTTCACTTATGGCTGCTACGTCGGTCCTCAGCAAGATTTTTACTTATGGCTGCTACGTCGGTCCTCGGCAAAGTACTTTCAAAAAGCGGAGTACGGGACCACTGCCCATACTCCGCTCTCGGGAGGAGGCATCTTGGTACACTACCCAAGCAAGCGCGCCCTCGCGTCATATTATAATCGTACAAGGCCTTTGAGGAAGCCTCATCCTTGTGGTCTCCGGCCATAGCCTTCGCGAGGTCTCATCCTTGTGGTCTCCGGCCTCACCTACGCGGGGTCACGCCTCGCGGGTCTCAAGACTCGCATGGGCGGCGTCTCATACTCACCCTTGCGTTTCTAAAGCCTGCGCGAGCCACCCTCGCGGTCTTAGGGCGAGCCCTCGCGATCTCCTTCGCCTCCATGGGTCTTACTCCCGATCTCCTGCCTATCTTGGCCCCGCCCGAATAAGGCCACAGTACCCAAGGTTCGTGCAACCCTCACCCCTTATTTGGCTATATTCTATTTGGGCCTTCGCCCCTATAGGCCTTCGCCCGCCGCTTGCTCCACTTGGAGATAGACCACTTGGTCGTCTGACATCAACCGGCCAATAAGGAGGGCAGCACGAGCACAGGAGATCTTCACAGATTTATACGCCGGACATTCTCGACAAGTGAATCATCTAAGGCGGTTTGCTGAGATCTTCATCATCACAACCGCCTTATCTCCAATCGATCGACACAGACTTATCTCAACAACTGTCTAAAGGGCTTCAACCTGGGGAGACTCTTCTCCTGGCATCACTCTATAAATAGGGTGATGTCCACCCTAAATCGGGTAAGCTACTACACGCCCCCCCACTCCCCTCTTGCTACTTCTGAGTATTCTTCCTATCTTTTACAGATTACTCTGAACAGCAAGCTTGGAGTCTCAAGAACATCATCTTCTCCACCACATCAACTGAGAGTCCGGGCCTTCTTTAGGAACGAGACTATCAGGCCTCAAGGTTTTGGCCAACTTGATATGCGAAGACCTGATTCACAAGTCTTTGGAAAGTGGCGCCTGCGTTTTTTAAACCAAAGGGCATCCGGATGTAGTGGTAGACTGCTTCGCCGGTGGTAAAGGCAGTTTTTACCGCGTCCTCTAGGTACCCACTAGATGCGTTGAGGAAGGAGAAGACTGAGTGATGGACGGTTGAGTCGACTAGTTGGTCAATAGAGGGTAGGGGATAGGGATCCCTTGGGCAGGCCCTATTGACCCTTTTGTAGTCTACACAAAGTCGCCACTGGCCTCCTTCCTTATCTGTAAGTACTATATTGGCGACCCACTCAGAGTAGTAAACTTCCTTGATTATATTAGCCTTAAGCAATTTTTGTACTTCCGCGCGTACAAAATCCTTACGATCGGGGGCCATCCCCTTAGTTTTCTGCCTAACCGGGCTAAGGCCGGGGAGTACACTTAGTTTGTGGGAGATAATGGAAGGGTCCACACCTGGTAAGTCGTCAGGGCTCCACGCGAAGACGTTGATATTGGTATGGAGGAGATGGATGAGTGCTTGCTGGTCCTGCTCCTGGAGGTCTTTTCCCACCCGAAACTTCTTGCCGGGAGAGATCTCAACATCTTTGAAGGCCCCAGACAGGTCAGGAGCGGCCTCACTTGCGGGTCCGGCCTCTTCCATGGGTGCCTTCCTCTTAGGTTCTGATGGTTTTGGAAGCTGAGGGGGTCCTGCGAGGGCAGAGACGTAATTGCCCTGGCTACGTTCTGGTTGACGAATATGTAGGCATCTCCCGCTGCGGTGAGGAACACCAAAGTTAAGGCCCGCACATCGCAGCGGACGTGGAATTCAATCTGGGTGTGACGCCCAATGATGGCATTGTATGGTGTGGGGAGATCAAGGACAATGAAATCCACAAAGCTAGAGTGGCGGACCTGCTTCTTCTCCTTGGTGACCCCCATCATCATGAATGAGAGTGTGATTGTCCCCAAGGTTGGGATCTCTTCCCGTCCTACTCCAAAAGTGGCCCCCTTCGCCGGCTGGATCTGCAATAGGGGTACCTTTGCTTCAACGAGAGTGTGTTTGTAGACAACATTGGCGTTCGCCCCGATGTCCATGTAGATCCTAACTGTTACGGTCACCCCGAGCGGGTTGTGACCCGGGTAACCCGGGGCTCCGGTTTTGGCCTGCGGGTCGCAGTTTTGGGCGGTCAGACGGCTCCCGGGACTTATCTGAGCATTATTTTTGGGAATCCCTCTAGTTTTGGGGTCGTATGGATCCCCCGGACATTTCCGCGGAAAATATTTTTTCGGGGCCGGGGGGTTGTCTCGGGACGTACAGCGGGCTCGGTAGCTCTCCCAGGACCTCGGATTGGGAAACCGTTTGCATATTTGGAATCGTGGGAACGTCCTGCAGCTTTTTACGGAGTATATTTTTTTGGTGGGGACGTTCGGTCCTGGGTGACTTTCGGGGCTCGGGACGGAAATCCCGGGGCTCGGGATAGAAATTCTCCGACGGCTTTGGTGTAAAGTATGTTATATTTTAGGACGGATTTTATGGTAATATTTGTGGAATTTTGGCATGACGGGATTCTACTTCAGGTCGACACACGCGCATGTTGGGATTTGCTCGGGTTCAGCAGGCCCGGTAGGACACTCTGGATGGGTAATTGAACATGTGAAAGATGATTTGTGAGTGTTATGATATTCCGAGGGTTATGTATAGTTTCCGTTTCAATTGGAGAAGCGGTTTGAAAGTTGCGGACCCTATATTGTTCATAAACAGATCCGCCCAGGAGTCTATGAACTACAAGAACATGATGGTCGTCTTCTTCCCCGCAACTTTCATGTGGATGACTACCCAAGCAAACACGCCCTCGCGTTGCATCAGAATCACACAAGGCCTTTGAAAAGGTCTCACCCTTGTGGTCTCCAGTATCGCCTTCGCAAAGTCTCAACCGTGTGGTCTCCAGTGCCGTCTTCGTGGGGTCTTGCCCTCGAAGGCCTCAAGTCTCGCCTGGGCGATGTCTCACACTCACCTTTGCGTCTCTTAAGCCTTCGCGGGCCACCCCCACGGTCTCAGGACTCACCCTTGCGATCTCACTCGCCTTCGCGGGTCTTACGCCGCGGTCTCGGACACCTTCGCGAGGACTCTCTTGCCTATACTGGCCTCACCCAGATAAGGCCCTTATACTCAGGACTCACTCGTGCGACCCTCACTCGTTACTTGGCTGTATTCTATCTGGGCCTTCGCCCCTTGCAAGCCTTCGCCTGCCACTTGCTCCACACGGAAATAGACCACTTGGTCATCGACATCAATCAGCCAATGAGGAGGCCAGCACGAGCCTGAGTGATCTTCACCAGATTTGTACGCCAAACATTCCCTTGCAGGTGAATCTTCTAAGGTGGTTTGCTGAGATCTTCATCATCACAGCTGCCTTATCTCCTGTCAGTCTGACACAGACTTATCTCCTTACATCTGACAGACTTGTTAGTCCTGTCTCACAGCCTGTCCAAGGCTTCAACTGGGGGAGGCTCTTCTCCTGGCATCTCCCTATAAATAGGGTGATGTCCACCTTAAACTAGGTAAGCTACTACACGCCCCCCACTCCTCTTTTGCTACTTCTGAGTATTCTTCTTATCTTTTACAGATTACTCTGAACAGCAAGCTTGGAGTCTCAAGAACACCATCTTCATCAATCACTCAACTGGGATTCCGTTCCTAATCCGGGAATGAGAATATCACCTGTCATATGGTAGGGTACATGTTTTTACTTGTTCTATTTCAAGGCCCGGGTAGTCTTGGAGGCCACGAGTTTATATGCTGTTCTGCTTATCCGCGCTACGCGCCGATATTTCAGTTTATACGTTCTGGTATATTATATTCTGTTTTGCATATACATTATTATTATATGATTCTGTTCTGTAACGGGACCTGGATGGTCTTAAAGGCCACGGGTGCTCCTTGGTTCTGTTCTGTAGTGTCTGCACTGAGGGTGTCGACATTCTGTTTGTATCCGCACCTGGAGTGCTGATATTCTGTTCTGTGTGTCCGCACTGGAGGGTGCCGACACTTTATGTATACACGCACTGGGAGTGCAGGTATATACGTGACCTACGGACGGTTTGGGGATCGCGACCCCGGCCGGTACCGTGCTTACATTACATTACATTGTATATTCTGACCTCTTAGAGAGGGCTGCCGTACTGTGGTCAGTGGCTGGACCGCATGTGATGGGTTCCGGCTCACCTCTGACTCTGCATACATTCATGTATATATATATATACATATATATATATATATTTGTGTTGGTGTTTGTTCTGTTTTGCAGGTTCGGTTCAGCAGCACTTGTACAAACTGTATCTTACCTCAGCCCTTACTGGGTCCTCCCGAGGACTCACCCCTTATTGTTTACAACCTTTCAGGTCTACCTGACAAGCAACCAGCAGACTAGAGATCCACGGTGCTTTCTGTTTTGATTTTCAGCAGCAGTAGTAGTACCTTGTGCGGGAATCTTCTGGGCGAGAGGTTTTCTTGATTCCACACCTAGGTATTCTAGGGTTTACTTTGGTGGCTCTGTAGGTGCAGTTGCATGCATGAATATCGGATCATAATAGTGTATATGACGTATATTCTGGAATATGTGTTGGTTCTGTATCTGTCTTCTGAGTCGAGGGCGGAGCCCCGACTTGCTTACATTGGTTACATGTATGAAATTGTTTCGGTGATTTGGTTATCATGAGTAATGAATGGTATTCCATGAACTGCATGTTTGGTTGTTTTGTATACTTGCCATTGCCATGTATGAGTTTTGTAGGTTGCGGGTCGTAGTACGACCATTCCGTTATTACGGGCCGGGTCATGGGACCACTACACGTAGCGGGTTTCGGTAGTACCGTTACCGCGCTTTCTGCCGTAGCTTCCACTTCCGTACGTCGCGGCCGGCTCCGCCTCCGCAACCGGGCGGGGTGGTCGTGACACTATCTATGTCCCATTCGGCAATGCGGGCGGTGATGACCAAGGGGTCCGCGTGTGGTATTGCGACAGAGGTCCCATCGCGGCGATGAAGTAGGTGAGTTGAGGCATGATCAATTTGATAGATTTGCCTCATGTAACGGTGACTTGCCGCCACGCCTTCGCGCTGTGTGATTACGCTGATGTGTCCCCTAGCTGGGGGAATTTGGTCTGTATTCTCTTGATCCGGGTTCTGTTGGGAGCGACCCCGCCTGCGGTCCTCCTGATTACCTTCTCGCTTGCGACCCCTATTTGAGTCGTGAAGCAAGAATTCCCTGAGTTTGCCTTGAGCGAGCATGTCTCCGATCATGCGTTTGAGCTCGAAACAATCCTCAGTGTCGTGACCTTTGTCGCGATGGTAGCGGCAATACTTATTACTCTGCCTAATCACCTCTTCTGTTCCAGGGCATGAAGGATGTTGGTGCGAGATTCTCTAAGAGGTGGGAGGGTTGGATACGTCCTCTCTTTGTTGAACTGCTCTGGGACCTGGAGTCCATTCGCGGGTGCTGCCCCTTCACATCTGTTGGGGTGGTCCGGGCAAGGGGTCGAGTGACTTCTTCTTTGTCTTCTGTCACCACACGCCACCCGAGCCCGGTTGCGGAGGCGGGGGCGCCGGGACGCCGGAAGCGGAAGCCGGAATGAATAGGAATGGCAGGTCCATCGAGACCCGCCGCGCGTAGCGGACCCAAAGAGCGAAAGGATTGTGGAAGCAACCTAACAAAAATTTCGTGCATATAACTGAAAATAAAATCCAAACATACAATTCATGCATTAGCAATGAGTAAGCCCCGCCCTCCGTGGGACGAGTGCTTACGCACCAAAACATAAATATATACGAGTTCACAGAACCTAAAGTGTCTAGCAAGCGCCAAGCGCTCGAACATGTACGAGCAGAATATATAAATATATACAGACATACAATCATCACAACAAAAAGCAGAAAAATATGCACATGCAGCTACAGAGCCAAGCCTAGCCTAAGCATCAAATACCTTGCGCGGGATTCCGACCAAGTAGATAAAATCCCAGCCCGCAAGGTGCAGCTGCTGCAAAACACAACCGAGGTAGAACCTCACGGAAACCTACTCCGCAGGCCGCTTATCAGGTCTACCTGAAACCCAAAAACAAAACCCAAAGAAGGGTGAGTCCTAAAAGGACCCGTAAGGGATATGGGGTAAGGTAAGTATATGTAACCCTGCAAAACAGAAAGATAGCAATATATGCAACAGAATACAGAATATCATACATGCACAGAAAATAGATCGGAATCCCGAAGGACGTGCGATTCTAAATCGCCATAACCCATATAACAGATCGGAACGACAGCCTACACTAAGGGAGTCGGAAGCCGAAGCTATTACGAAGCATGGTGCACCGGTGGGGTAGCGAACCCACAACCTGTCGTAATGATAATGCAGACAGTATGCCATAAGGCATACTCCTACAAACTGAACGTACCTTAAAGCGAAATATGCCCAAAGGCATAAAATTACACCTAAATACTAGCTAGGCATAAAATGAAACCAAAACATATACTTATCTTACCAAAACAGCAGAACCAAACCCTTACCTCTCAAGTCCAGTATTAGACCGATTCTGGACAACCTCCACACCGTGACCCGAAACTCGAAACCTCTCTTTGTCACACCTCCGAACCTCAGAATCTGTCAAACCAAGTTGAATTAGAATCCTTATCGACCACACTACCAAACTACACCCCCGACCCCAAAACCGAAAATCCGGCAGAATTTCCGTAAAATTCCAGATTTCCACAGAAATGTCAGAATTCAGAACCAACCTAGACAATGCAAGATTATACATTGACAAACATCATCCAACAAGCAGAACCGACCAAACCAACCTTAAACCCTTCATTACCCAACATTTTCCGATAATCCCGCTTAAATGCAACTTTTCCATTTCTTAACCAAATTCAATGTTTCAAACTTCCATCCACTCCTAAACTCAACCCCAACACCATATTAACATCCAATTTAACCAAAATGAAACTCCAACATTGAAAAAGAATCATTCCAAAATTCGGTTCTTAACCAACTTTTTATCCAACTTCCAACTCAATCCATTCAATCTTCCAATTAATCATTTTAACCACCAATTTCACTTCTAAACCATGAATGCTATCCAATTGCATCAAAAACAACAAAATCCAACATTGAACATCAACCCAAATATTCGGCCAAATGGGGGTTTTTTTAACTCAACTTGTTTTCCATCAAATTGAATCCATACATAAGCTTAGAATCATGCTAGGACTAACATACTTGAAGCATGAAACAAGATAACAAATACACACCATTTTGGAATTTATCCATAAAATTCGGCCAACATAGGTTCTTCCTCCAAGATGTGTTTTCCAAAATCCAACACTTGATTAACACTCTCCTACAACCCAAGAACAACATACTAAAACATGGGAGGAAGAGAATCATCCTAGCTTATAGCTAAGAACAAACCCATCATTTGCCAAAACTCCTCTTTTCTTCACTAATCTTCAAAACTAATGAGAAAAGAGAGCTTAGGAGGTACTTACCACATAAAGCACCCAATCTCTCTTTGATTCCAAGCAAAGAGAAGAACTTCAAGCTTGAGGTTGAGCTCCAACCATGGCGTCGGCAGCAGCAAAGGAAGAAGAAGGAGATGGAAAAGAAAAGAAATGAGTTCAAACTCATTTTATGGAAATAATAGCCAAATATATATCTCCCTCACTTTATAACCCATACCCTTTCACTTAAATAAAAATAGGACAAGTGTCCTATTTCTTTTCCCAAGTCTGCCGAAAGAACAAGGCTGCCCATGCTGATTTTTATTAATTTTGCACCCAATTGCAAATTAACTCCCAATTTTTCCGAAAGTTCCAATTCTTTTTGCCCAAAAATAATTACCGAATTCCAAAATTAACGAAACTTGGACACAACCCTCAGAATATTATAACATTCACAAAACATTTTTCAGAAATTCATTTACCATTCCGGAGTGTCCTACCGAGCTCGCTGAACCCGAACCAAAACCCGACGTGCGAGCGTCTCAACCTGAACCGAAATTCCGTCACTCCAAAATTCTATAAAAATACCCATAAATTCCATCTTAAATTATAACACAACTTACCCCAAAGCCGTCAGAAAATTTTCATCCCGAGCCCCGGGATTCCCGTCCCGAGCCCCGGGAGTCGCCCGGAACCGAACGTCCCGCCCCAAATATTAAACTCCACAACCACCTCCGGGACGTTTCCACGACTCTAAAACTGCAAACGGCTTCTCAAACTGAGATCTCGAGAGCGCTACCGAGCCCGCTGTACGTCCTGAGACAACCCCGACAACCCCCCGGCGCCAGAAAAATATTTTCGGCGGAAACGTCCGGGGGACCCACACGACCTCAAATACGGAAGGGTTCGCCAAAATGATACTCGGATAGGGCTCGGGAGCCGCCTGAACACCGAAAAACGTGACCCGCAGGCCAAAACCGGAGCCCCGGGTCACCCGGTCGCAACCCGCTCGGGGTGACCGTAACATTCTCCCCCCCTTAGAACTCTTGGTCCTCCAAGAGTAGCCTGAACCATCTAAACAGGTGTCGCTACCAACCAGAATGTAAATATTCCCCTTACTAAGAACAATCGGACCACCGTACTGGTGCGGCGGGAGTGGTAGTTTAGACTACCATACAGAGCCTCACGGCGTCCCACCCTCCGGGTGCATCTTATTGCACCCGAGTCGATTGCGGTATTTCTACCAGACAACCCCAGACAGATCGAACCTAAGTCTAACCGATCCACAACAGGCTATCCTAGAAGACATCACGTAAAACGAAATAGTTGGGGGAAAGATCAACCGAACAACTTACTCTAGAAACTCGTGAGAGCCGATAAAATTCGGGGTAACTTGCCCCGCCTAACAAATCTTACTGTCCCTCTGATCGGCGCTACCTCCAGTCAAATTCTATTACCAAACTCAGATTCCAGAGCCCTACGGCGGCGGTTCGTATAAGCAGTGGTGCAGTCGTTCGCGGTTTTAATCCGCGCCTGTAACAATCTGATCTTCGCCGTAGTCTCCTCAAAAAGCTCGGGTCCCAGCTTAACCCCATCAGACGCATCTGTCCAACAGTATGGTGTCATACACCTCCTCCCGTACAACACCTCATATGGTGCCATGTCAAACGTAGTCTGAAAACAATTGTTGTATGAGAACTCTATCAAAGTAACTGCTGGTCTCAATCTCCTCCAAAATCCAAAGTACTGATTCGCAGCATATCCTCCAATATCTGAATCACCCGCTCCGACTGCCCATCCGTCTGTGGGTGATAAGCTGTACTCAGATGGAGTCGCGTGCCCAGCGCTTCATGAAAAGCCCTCCAGAACCGTGCCGTGAAACGCGGATCACGGTCAGATACAATGGAGTCTGGTACTCCATGTAATCGTACGATCTCCCTGATGTAAAGCCGGGCAAGCTTCTCCAGAGGGTCCGTGACCCGAATAGGCAGAAAGTGTGCGCACTTTGTCAGCCGATCCACAAAAACCCAGATAGCATCATGGCGGGACCGTGTCAGGGGCAGTGCAGTCAGAAAATCCATAGTAACATGTTTCTGGTGCTCAATCTTCACCTGCTGACAAACGGCACACCTAGACACATGTGTGGCAATGTGCCTCCTCATACTAGGCCACCAGAAGTGAGTACGCAGATCATGATACATCTTCTCACTCCCGGGGTGAATACTCAATCTGCTCGAGTGTGCCTCCTCTAAATTCTCATTCAGGAGCTCCTGATCCTCCGGTACATAAAGGCGGTCTCGGAAGTATAGCAATCCCTGCCTATACTGAAATGCCGGTAACAAAGACCCCTTATCCTCCCCAGACAACTTCTTCAACCCCGGATCTCTACCTTGCGCCTTGCGCACCCTGTCAAGCCACTCAGAATGTATGGAAAGTGTGTAAACCTGAGCACGCTCCCAGAGCTGCCACCTGTGCCAAAGGCACGTCAAATCACTCTCCTCGGATCGGTCACCAACATCTCCTCCCTTGACCAACCCGGTATACTTCCTGCTCAGTGCATCGGCAACCATGTTGCCCTTGCCAGAGATGTACTCGATACTACAATCGTAGTCCTTAATGTATTCGAGCCATCTGCGCTGCCTCATGTTAAGCTCCTTCTGCGTAAACAGATATTTCAGACTCTTATGGTCGGTAAGAATCTGAAATTTATTACCAAGCAGATAATGCCTCCATTGTTTCAGCGCATAGATCACTGCAGCCAACTCCAGATCGTGTGTCGGATAGTTCAGCTCATGCGGTCGCAGCTGCCTCGACCCATAAGCTATCACATTACGATCCTGCATCAACACACACCCCAAACCGGATGTGGAAGCATCCGTATATATCACATACGGTAAGCTCGGATCTGGAAGAGTCAGAATCGGAGCGTTAGTCAACTGCCGCTTCAACTCCTGAAAATTCTGCTCACACCTATCAGACCAGATAAACGGTTGACCCTTCTTGGTCAACTGCGTGAGCGGAGATGCCAGAATAGAAAATCCCAGTACGAACCTCCGATAATATCCTGCTAACCCCAGGAAGCTCTTGATCTCCCGTGCCGCGGTAGGTTGTTTCTAATCCCAAATTGCCCTCACCTTCTCTGGGTCCACAGACAGACCATGCTCAGATATAACGTGTCCCAGAAAGGTGACCTCCCGGATCCAGAACTCACACTTTGAGAATTTAGCATAAAGCTGATGTTCCCAAAGTGTCTGCAGAACTACCCTCAGATGATCCCGATGCGAGTCCGCATCCCGAGAATATATCAGAATATCATCAATGAAGACCACCACAAATGAGTCCAAGTACGGCCGGAACACCCGATGCATCAGATCCATGAATGCTGCCGGAGCATTGGTCAGCCCAAATGGCATGACCGTAAACTCAAAGTGTCCATATCGGGTGCGGAAAGCAGTCTTAGGTATGTCCTCCTCCTTCACCCTAAGCTGAAAGTATCCAGATCGTAGATCAATCTTTGAGAAAACTCTCGAATCCCGAAGTTGATCAAAAAGATCATCAATCCTCGGCAACGGATACTTATTCTTCACAGTAAGGGCGTTCAACCGTCTGTAATCTATACAAAGGCGGAGCGTCCCATCTTTCTTCTTTACAAACAGAACCGGAGCACCCCACGGTGAAGTGCTCGGTCGGATGAAGCCCTTCTGCTGTAATTCCTCCAACTGCTTCTTCAACTCCTGCATCTCAGAAATAGGCATCCGATAAGGAGGAATAGATATCGGAGCGATGCCATTGCAGTGGATGTCAAACACAATTCCCCGCTCTGGTGGTAATCCGGGCAACTCCTCCGGAAATACCTGCAGAAAATCTCGAACCAACGGTAAACCATCTAACTTCAACCTAGTACCAGCCTCATTCAGACCATAACATTCCCCCAACACCAACTATCGACAGATGGTCCAGAATTTGCAACACTGTACTGTGCTGCGCGATAGTCAAACCAGTCGGAGCCGTGAGAGGTGGTACCTCTCCAGAAACCATAATGGTACGGGTTGCACAACCAATGTGCACAGAATTCTTGGATAGCCAGTCCATCCCAAGAATAATATCATAGTCCGGCGTGTCTAAAACCAACAAATCCGATACTATCATATGTCCGCCTACAGATATCGTACAACCCCGAACCATCTCATTGGAAAACGGAAACTGACTCCCAGCAGTTTTTACTAAGTACATTTAAGGCAAAGTACTAACAGTCAGATACAGAGATGTAACACATTTCGGTGTTACAATGGGAACAAATGTTCCTGTATCCAATACTGCATGAACCGGTATCTCATTCGAAATAAAGTACCATGCAAAACTCCTGTGACTCGAGCCTCCTGTGGATGGTACTGACCGTTGACTAGGTCCTCCCGATAATGTCTAGGGCCTCCCTTCAAAAAGGAAAACCCGTCCTGCTCTGGCTCTTTGTGGTGGAGGGTGGCTGAAGGCTGCCGCCGCCGAGGTCTCGGGCCACCCATCAAACCCACGCCCCGCGGCGCGTTGGGCTGTACTCGAGACTATGGACGCTGAAGACTGCCAAAACCCTGCCCTACAGTAAGAGGGCAATCCCGTATCCAGTGAGTGTCAGAACCGCAGCGTAAACATCGGCCCTCCTGCCGGTAACAAAGTCAACCGGGGTGATACCTACTGCAAATCGGACAAGATCGTGCCGGTGGTGCTCCCTCTCTACCTCTACTAAACTACCCAGGCCTGTTCGGCCATTCAGAAATCTGCCGGGGTCCCTGCTGTGTGGAGCCCCTCGTACTTCCCTGACCTCATTGCAAGGTGAGGCGACTCTCAACCTCCTCTTGCTCGAGGAGTTGAGCCCAATAACCGCTTCCCGAAACAAAGTAATGTATAAAGGTCTCAAAACCCACGTAGTGAATAAACCTCTTGGTCTTCTCCTCTTCCATACCATACTACGGTACATAGTAAACCAGCGATCAAACTCTCACTCAAACTTTCCGACAGTCCTGTCTCCCCGATGAAGCTCATCAAACTGTGCCTGACGCAGATCCCTGGCTACATCCCCGCTGCACTGCTGGTGGAAAATGTAGCCTCCCCCAGGAGTTTGTCAACTCCTGCAAACCAAATCTCTACTACCTCTGGCCCTTCTCGGTCATTGAACCTCGGGGGGTTCAAACTCTGAAACCTCTCCAGAAGTCTGACCTCGTCAGACTGGTGCCTCAGATCTCCCCGTCGTTAATAGGACCGACGAGAAGTCTAGGTGTCGTAGTGACCATCCTCCTCGGAGTCACTCACTTACCAATCCCAAAGCTGTGGCGAGCAGTGGCTTAAGTCTCGCTATCACCACCTAATCAAAATGCCCTTACCGTGGCATAATCAGATCTTCCCCTGCCTACTGCCGCCCCTGAACCAGCTAGGCTGGCGGGTAATACCAAATCAGAGAGGGGTCCCTACGACCACTAAACCTCGGGGCGGTGAGTGTGGTTGTTCAGACCCTGGGTTACGCTGAACCCGTATCCTATTCCACGGAGGTGTGGGATCCCAGTCCCGCCCCTCCGGTACCAAATCACGCTATCTCAAACAAGTCCAACCGTGTTAACCATATCTCAAAAATTTCAGACCAAACGAGTCAGACCAAAGGACAAAAATCGGTCACTCCTAATCCCTACAGAAGCTAGCAGCAGTTTCCTAAGGCTCTGTAGTGCAATGTAGTACTTGACTCAGAAGTTATTTTGCAAAATGATAAAATCATGCATTTCACAGAATCACAGAAGCAGTTCATGCTTATTTCACCAAATCTTTTCCTAACACACAATTTTACGTACCTGAAACTTTTCCACAATCCCCCTTACTCGTAATACTTTTACCAGAATCCAGAAATCCCGAGTTCCGAAATCTGCAACTATCAGGATAACTTGAAGGATCAACTTTGTTCCACAATTTTATTTTGAAGTGGTTCAAGTAAGGAGGTGGCCAATCTCCGTACCAAACCATTCTAAAATAAAATGTACAACAATAGTTGTCACTACAAGTCACCACTGACGACCAATATGGTCACTTACCTGCTCTGATACCAACTTGTCACCACACGCCACCCGAGCCCGGTTGCGGAGGCGGGGGCGCCGGGACGCCGGAAGCGGAAGCCGGAATGAATAGGAATGGCAGGTCCATCGAGACCCGCCGCGCGTAGCGGACCCAAAGAGCGAAAGGATTGTGGAAGCAACCTAACAAAACTTTCATACATATAACTAAAATAAAATCCAAACATACAATTCATGCATTAGCAACAGAGTAAGCCCCGCCCTCCGTGGACGAGTGCTTACGCACCAAAACATAGATACATACAGAGTTCACAGAACCTAAAGTGTCTAGCAAGCGCCAAGCGCTCGGAACATGTACGTAAGAATATATATATATATAAACATATACAATCATCACAACAAAAAAGCAGAAAGTATGCACATGCAGCTACAGAGCCGACCCTAGGCCTAAGCATCAAAATACCTCGCGCGGGATTCCGACCAAGTAGACAAAATCCCAGCCCGCAAGGCTGCTGCTGCAAAACCCAACCAAGGTAGAACCTCACGGAAACCAACTCCGCAGGTTGTTTACCAAGTCTACAAACCCAAAACAAAACCCAAAGAAGGGTGAGTCCTAAAAGGACCCGTAAGGGATTTGGGGTAAGATAAGCATATGTAACCCTGCAAAGCAGAAAGATAGCAATATATGCAATATATGCAATGAGAATATCGAACATCGTGCATGTAATAAAAACAGATCGGAATCCCGAAGGACGTGCGATACTAAATCGCCATAAACCCTTATAACCAATCGGAGCGACAGCCTCCTCTAAGGGAGTCGGAAGCCGAAGCTATTACGAAGCATGGTGCACCGGTGGGTAGCGAACCCTCAACTGTCGTAGGGTTATGCAGACAGTATGCCATAAGGCATACTCCTACAAATTACTGAACGTACCTTAAAGCGCCGAAATACCGCAAAAAGTGCAACATACTCCTACAGACTACGAGAATATGCCCTAGGCATATAATTCCGAAATACTTGCGAGCAGAAAATGAAACTAAACATACACCTATCTTACCAAAAATAGCAGAACCAAACCCTTACCTCTCAAGTCCAGTATTAGACCGATTCGGGACAACTTCCACACCACGACCCGAAACTCGAAACCTCTCTTTTCACACCTCCGAACCTCGAATCTGTCAAACCAAGTTGAATTAGAATCCTTATCGACCACACTACCAAACTACACCCCGACCCCAAAATCAAAAATCCGGCAGAATTTCCGTAAAATTCCAGATTTCCACAGAAATGTCAGAATTCAGAACCAACCTAGACAATGCAAGATTATACATTGACAAACATCCTCCAACAAGCAGAACCGACCAAACCAACCTTAAACCCTTCATTACCCAACATTTTCCGATAATCCCGCTTAAATGCAACTTTTCCATTTCTTAACCAAATTCAATGTTTCAAACTTCCATCCACTCCTAAATTCAACCCCAACACCATATTAACATCCAATTTAACCAAAATGAAACTCCAACATTGAAAAAGAATCATTCCAAAATTCGGTTCTTAACCAACTTTTTATCCAACTTCCAACTCAATCCATTCAATCTTCCAATTAATCATTTTAACCACCAATTTCACTTCTAAACCATGAATGCTATCCAATTGCATCAAAAACAACAAAATCCAACATTGAACATCAACCCAAATATTCGGCCAAATGGGGGTTTTTTAACTCAACTTGTTTTCCATCAAATTGAATCCATACATAAGCTTAGAATCATGCTAGGACTAACATACTTGAAGCATGAAACAAGATAACAAACACACACCATTTTGGAATTTATCCATAAAATTCGGCCAACATAGGTTCTTCCTCCAAGATGTGTTTTCCAAAATCCAACACTTGATTAACACTCTCCTACAACCCAAGAACAACATACTAAAACATGGGAGGAAGAGAATCATCCTAGCTTATAGCTAAGAACAAACCCATCATTTGCCAAAACTCCTCTTTTCTTCACTAATCTTCAAAACTAATGAGAAAAGAGAGCTTAGTGAGGTACTTACCACATAAAGCACCCAATCTCTCTTTGATTCCAAGCAAAGAGAAGAACTTCAAGCTTGAGGTTGAGCTCCAACCATGGCGTCGGCAGCAGCAAAGGAAGAAGAAGGAGATGGAAAAGAAAAGAAATGAGTTCAAACTCATTTTATGGAAATAATAGCCAAATATATATCTCCCTCACTTTATAACCCATACCCTTTCACTTAAATAAAAATAGGACAAGTGTCCTATTTCTTTTCCCAAGTCTGCCGAAAGAACAAGGCTGCCCATGCTGATTTTTATTAATTTTGCACCCAATTGCAAATTAACTCCCAATTTTTCCGAAAGTTCCAATTCTTTTTGCCCAAAAATAATTACCGAATTCCAAAATTAACGAAACTTGGACACAACCCTCAGAATATTATAACATTCACAAAACATTTTTCAGAAATTCATTTACCATTCCGGAGTGTCCTACCGAGCTCGCTGAACCCGAACCAAAACCCGACGTGCGAGCGTCTCAACCTGAACCGAAATTCCGTCACTCCAAAATTCTATAAAAATACCCATAAATTCCATCTTAAATTATAACACAACTTACCCCAAAGCCGTCAGAAAATTTCCATCCCGAGCCCCGGGATTCCCGTCCCGAGCCCCGGGAGTCGCCCGGAACCGAACGTCCCGCCCCAAATATTAAACTCCACAACCACCTCCGGGACGTTTCCACGACTCTAAAACTGCAAACGGCTTCTCAAACTGAGATCTCGAGAGCGCTACCGAGCCCGCTGTACGTCCTGAGACAACCCCGACAACCCCCCGGCGCCAGAAAAATATTTTCGGCGGAAACGTCCGGGGGACCCACACGACCTCAAATACGGAAGGGTTCGCCAAAATGATACTCGGATAGGGCTCGGGAGCCGCCTGAACACCGAAAAACGTGACCCGCAGGCCAAAACCGGAGCCCCGGGTCACCCGGTCGCAACCCGCTCGGGGTGACCGTAACAGGGCGTGTAGTGTCTTACCCAGTTTAAGGTGGACATCACCCTATTTATAGGGTGATGCGAGAGCCTCCCCCAGTTGAAGCCTTTCAATAAAGTGTGTTAGGCTGTTTGAGATAAGTGTGTAAGGCGGCTGATGATGAGTGTGTCGATGAAACCGCCTTTGTCAATTTGTTTGTCAGAGGATATTTGTCGTGCGAATCTGGTGAAGATCACTTAGGCTTGTGCTGACCGTCTTCCTTATTGGTCGCTTGATGTCAGATGACTAAGTGGTCTTCCCTAGTTGAGCATGAAATGGCGAAGGCCAGCATGGGGCGAAGCCAATATAGGTAAGAGTAAGGGTTGCACAAACCGTGAGTGCAAGGGCCTTGTCTGGCGGGGCCAGTATAGGCATAAGGGACCTCGCGAAGGCGAGCTGTGAGACCCCGAGGGCGAGACCTGCGGAGGCGAGATATCAGACCGCGAGGGCGAGGGCCATGTCTGGCGGGGGCAAGACTTGAGGTCTGGCGAGGGCCCTGTCTAGCGGGGCCTTGTCTAGCGGGGCCAGTGTAGGCATCAGAGACTCGCAAAGGCAAGCTGTGAGACCGCGAGGGCGAGAACTGCGGATACGAGACTTGAGAATGCCATTGTGGGGAGGGGGCGATGGTAATGCTGATCCTTGTCTAATTCTGATGTGATGTGAGGACGCCTTTGCTTGGGTAGTGTACCATGCTTAAATATGGGTTATGAACGTATATCATATCGGACTTGCTTATCGGGGGTCGACAACGGACCTATATTTATGTTTTGTACCTGTGAAGTCCGTGAGTTACGGCTGACGGGAACGCCGGGACCTAAGCCGGTATGCGAACCGTGGTTGTTAACTCACGATGTTATGTGTCGGCATTGTGCCGCTTGTGTCCGACAGTTAGGAGCGATATCCCCTTGCTGGTACCACGCGTTATGACCCGATCATCGGTGTGAACTTAACAAGCAGCTGTAGGGTGCTATCGAGGGTTCGGGGAACCTTTGTACTGGCGTACCACCAATCCGACGGGACTTAAGAGCATCATCACATGTGCATATCATAATCCTGATATACTTAGGACTGTATTATTTAGTTCATTGCATACTAACCCTTTTATGCAGGGAAATATTTTCAAAGTTTTCCCGCTTCCGTACCTACCTCCTTACGGAGTTCTTTCGAGAACTCACCCCCACTTATTATGTTTTTAGGAGATCCGGGCAAAGCGACTGCGGTGTAGATCTCCCGCAGTGATCGTTGTGCATTTTTGGTTTTGAGGTACTTATCCGTTAAGTTCGGGGGTGTTCTCATTAGATACTTTTGTGTGATCTTTACGAGTTATGTCGACATGTATTCTCTGTTTATGTTCAGCGTGATTTTAGCTAAGCGAGGTATTACTACTGTTTTTTGGACTCGGCTCTGTAAGTGTTTTGCACGTAGGTTATTTTCAGCACTTGGGTCTGTATATTGTTCGTAGGGAGTTTCCGACCCTACGAATAGGGCAGAACTCCTTCTACCTGAATTCCTTATCATCTGCTTATATTTCCGCGTGCGATATTCTGTAAAACCATTAACTTGTCTCGGGTGCATGTTTAGTACTAGAAACACGTCGTAAAATCTGCAACACGACTTGACCTTAAAACCGAAAGGAAAACGTTTGAAGGGATGGTTTCAGGTCCACACAAAACCATTTTAAGAGAACTCCGCTTTCACCCGCCGCCGACTCAGCGAGCTTCCGCAACCACTCGACAACCGCGCTTCCAGCATCCGGGGCGGTGGGGTGACAGCATTGGTCTCCCGGACATTTTCGCGGAAAATATTTTTTCGGGAGCGGGACTTGTCTCGGGATGTTCAGTAAGCTTGGTAGGTCTACCGGGACCTCGGAAAAGGGAACTGCCAGTATATTTGGGATCGTATGAACATCCCGCATCTTTTTACGGAGTATATTTTTTTGGATGGGATGTTCGTTCCCGGGCGACGCCCGGGACTCGGGATGAAAGTTTTGTGACAGTTTTGGTGTGATGCTTGATATGACTCGGGATGAGTAGTGTGGTGCTAACCAAGCAAGTACACATGATGGGATTACTCGGTTAAGCTAGCAAGCGCACACGTCGGGATTTGCTCGGGTTAAGCTGGAGTGGTATGACACTCGGGACTTATAATTAAACATGTGAAGCATGATTTGTGTGTGATGTGTGGTCTAGAGAATATGGTTCAGATTTCGTTCCGTTCGGAGTTACGGTTTGAAAGTTGTAATTTTCGGGTTGGGCTAAATTGTAACTTTCAGAAAGTTTGGGGGGCCAAGTTGTAATTTGCCACAAATCAGCCATTATTTGGAAAGAAAGGATGGTGAAGTTGGCTGGGAAAAAGAGAGAAGGGACACTTGTCCCTTCTTGATTTAAAGATGAGAAAGGAAAAAGAAAAGGGAAGAAAATGAAAATATAAAAGTTGGAAAAGTGGCCAAAAGGCCATTTTTCTTCTTCCTTCTCCTTCTCTGCCGCTTCTTCACCATGGAAACGCCACCATGAGCTCCAAGCTTGAAATTGGAGGTTTCTCGACGAAGCTTCGAGGTAAGGCTACCAAAACGAACCATGTGTTGTGTAAGTGAGTAATCTGAGGTCAGTTTGTGAAGTTTCAGCCCGGTTTGTAAACCGTGAGCTGCTGAAATTTGGGAGTAATTATGGAACCACCTTCTCTGCTTGATTTATTGGTTTCTAAACGTTCCTGACACCTTCTTGTGTATGTTTGATAACAGGAGTGTGAGCGGAAACGCACTGGAAGCGTTGCAAAAATCCGTTCAAAGATTTGGTGCGAAAACTCAACTTTGCTTTCAGTGAAAGGTAAGGATATATTTGTGATCATAGTGAAGAGATGAGTCTGTTGTGCTATTTGGTTTTGTCAGAAAACGTTCGGTGTGAAAGCCGTTTTTCCCGGCCCGAGCCTCGGTTTTGGCGCCAATATTATTGATTGATTCTATGAATTCTGAATGTGTATTCTGTATCTGTGGATCATTTGTGAACAGGGGGTAGTCAGAAATACAGCTAAAACTCCGCCGAAACTTGTACCGAGACAGCTGAACGAGAATTTTGTTTCGGACTTCTGTGAACGATTTGGGAAGAAGGTATGATTTGAATGCTTGGTTTTGCTCGTTTAAGTGTAAATAACAATGTTCTAGCTCAGTTTGAGAAACCGAGCTTTCTGTGAAATTTTGCTAGAAAGTGCGGGATTGGTTTCTGGGGGTCTATTTTGGTGATTTTTAACTTCTGTGTGGTTGTTCAGCTTGGTTCAACAGTGGTGGAGTAGTGCGGGACTTCGGAAGTCACACTACCGTGTTTCAGGCCGAGTGTTGGGAATTTCCCGGGATTTGGCTGCGAATCGGTGTTTCTAAGGTAAGGGTTTTAACTTTCTTAATGCACATTTTATGTGTATTAGGTTAGTTAAGGGGTAGTACTCGGGTCGAGGGTGGGACCCAGTGACTCCCGGGGCTAGTCACAAGGTACGTAGCGGTTTGCAGGGTTTTATGTTTCTGGACCTATTATGTATCAGTGGTCGATGACGGATCCATTATCTGCTATGCTTTCTGGACATCTTCTATATCGGTTATGTTTATCGGGGGTCGACAACGGACCCATATTTATGTTTTGTACGTGAGAAGTCCGTGAGTTACGGCTGACAGGAACGCCGGGACCTAAGCCGGTATGCCAACCGTGGTCGTTAACTCACGATGTTATGTGTCGGCATTGTGCCGCTTTATGTCCGACAGTTAGGGGCGATATCCCTTTGCTGGTGCCATGCGCTCTGATCCCGATAATCGGCGTGAGCCTAACAAGCCGCCGTAGACTGCTGTCAGTGGTCGGGGACCACCTGTATGGGTTATGTACCATCTGTTTATCGGCTGATGGGGACGCCAGTTGGACTGGTATGCCAACCATGGTCGTTAACATATATATCGGATCTGCTTACCGGCTGAGGGGACGCCAGTTGGACTGGTGTGCCAACCATGGTCGCTAAGTTATTGGATCTGTTTATCGGCTGATGGGGACGCCAGTTGGACTGGTATGCCAACCATGGTCGCTAAGTTGTTGGATCTGTTTATCGGCTGATTGGGATGCCAGTTGGACTGGTATGCCAACCATGGTCAATAACATCACCGGTCCGACGGGACTTATGAGTATCATGACCTTGCATATCATATTTCTGTTTATATATTTAGGATTGTATTATCTGCTAGATCATTGCACGCTAACCCTTTCATGCGGGTAAAAACGTTTCTAAAGTTTCCGTTTGTTATCGTACCTACCCCCTTACTGGGTTCTTTCGAGAACTCACCACCAAATATTAAACACTTTCAGGGGATCCGGGTAAACGACCTGCGGAGTAGATCTCCCGCGGTGCTCGTTCTGCATTTCAGTTTGTTTGAGGTATTGGTCTGTTTATGATTGGGGGTATTCTCGTTAGATCCCTTTTGTGATCTGTTTGGGTAATATGACTCCTCTCTCTTCTGTTTGTGGTTTAGCAGCAGCAGTACTACGTGCAGGAATCTTCTGGTCGGGAAGTTTTCCAGATTCCACACCTAGGTATTCGAGGCTTTTACTTTGGCGGCTTTGTAGATGTACTTGCATGCATGTTTAGATCAGATCATGTTGTATGTTATGTATTTTGGGATACATTCTGATTCTGTACTTCTGTCTGACTGGAGGGCTCGCCCATTTCAGTTGAGGGCGGGACCCGAGCCATGTTCATATTGGTTATATATATATATATCGGATGGATTCTGTATTCTGGTTGTTGTGATCGATGAATGATATTTCCATGAACTGCATGTTTGGTGATGGTTGGGTGCTCGCCTATTTCAGTGGGGCGGGGCTCATCATGGATAGTTAGGATTATATCGTATACTTGCTATCTTTGAGTTTTGTAGGTTGTGGGTCGTAATACGACCAATACTTATCAGTGAGCAAAGTGTTCTCAGGCACTGGGCCTTCGAGAACGAGACTTTGCGAGCCGGGTCATGGGACCATTGCACGCAGCGGATTTCGGTAGGACCGTTTCTGCGCTCTCCGCCGTAGCTTCCGCTTCTGACATCGCGGGCGGCCCCGCCTCCGCAACCAGGCGCGGGCGCCCATGACAAGCTTACCTCAAGCTTAGCACCAAGATCAATCCTTTCTTACCCTTGCAACATGAAGAACACAAGTGAGGGAGAGGGAGAGAGTTCACAGTTATGAGAGAAGAAATTCCAATCTTTCTAACTTTCATCTTATATACTTCTTACCCTTAAGAAACACACACCTTACAAGCACACACATACCTTAGTCACTTGCCAAGCACACACACACCTTACTCACCGTGGTGACTCACTACACCAAATCCGAAATTTTCCTAAGTGTTGAAGTATCGTCCCGTGCCAACTTAACCCTAGCAAATCCCGACGTGTTTGCTTGCTATCCCAACCAAATAATCCCGTCATGTGTGCTTGCTCGATTACCTCCATAATATTCATCCCAAGTCGTAAAATACCATATACCCTTAGCGCCATCAAATTTTTCATCCGAAGCCCCGAGTGTCGCCCGAGAACGAACGTCTTGACCCCGAAAAATATTTTCCGGAAAGGTGCGGAGGACTCGTGTGACGTCGAATATACAAGCATTCCCAAGAATGTTACTTAGAAAATATCCGGGAGTTGTCTAACCAACAGAAAACAAGCCCCGCATGTTTGGAACGGAGCCCCGGGATTCACAGAAGTCACCACCCGCTTGGGGTGACTGTAACTGTCGAGCAGGCCTGGTCAGCGTGAGTTTTCTTTCTGCAAGGCTGGGGTTCAAGGTTTGTTGGTCCTGTCACTAGATGAGAGAGGTGAAGTCTCAGTCTCAGTCCAAGAGGGTTGAGTGAAACCGATTGGTAGGGGCGTCGTGTCCACGAAACTCTAAGAGGGTCATGCGAGCTCGGGCAGTGGCAGCGTTGTATCGATGAGGCTTGACTCCATGATCCTACGAGCCACTCGATGGGTAAGTCCGTAATCTGAGACGGGAATTTGGTGAATCTTTAGCGGTACTGTAGCATTAATGGTAGTGATGATTGTGATTCTGATGCTGAAGTGGGTGTTTATAGTCGTGGGTGTGATGTACGGAATGGTTGTCAGCCGTTGACGTGGTACGACGTGTCATGTCGGTGGAGAGAGTTACTTCGGAGTTGACACGTATATATAAGGGAAATCTCCCCCCGTTCGAGGTGTAGCTATTTGACCGTCGTGCTTGTGGGCCGGTTGACCTCGACCAGCCTGGCCAGAGTGTGTTCATCGTCTTTCACCTGAGAGGCTCATACCAAGGGTGCTCGCCTGATGTATCCCGTCCAGAGGGCTCGTGTCCCAAATGTCCGTGGTCTCGGGCTGAGACGTGATGGCTGAAACCAGAGATTATGGCCGAACGTTATGCTAGCAACGGAAGAAATCTCCAAGGAAGAAGGCTAGAGGCGCCACACTCAGGAAGAAGGAGGAGACTTTTCTTACTTCTAATCCAGGTCTTCTGAAATTAAAGGCCTATTTATAGATTTTTTATCCTGAACAACTCAGGATTAGCACTTAAACTTTCCTTTAGTTGTCACTAAAGCCCTAAAGGTTCGTAACAACGCATCCACTTTCTGTTCTACTTCTCTTTTGCGTACAGCCTTATAGGTTCCCATTACTTTGGTTGTAATTATAAATCTTATTTATAATTACAAGTAGTGACTGGTATCTAGCAACACATCGTTGCTACCCAAGTAATGTAAAAGTTGACGAAATGACGAATACTCTTGTCAATCAGTAACCATTAGTATTGTTTTGTCCCTTTGTCAATATTCTCATAAAGAACCGAGGTAAGGATAAAGATACCTCGTCTCTATTCTTCTTTTGACTATGAGAACAATCTCCCGTAACTTAGGACTGACAAATCCTTTCTTGGTCCACACTAGTCCTACCTCAATGACATTGCAACGCACCGAAAACCAGGTATTTCTGACTTTTACGCAATGCTAGACAAGGAATCAAAGTGAGTCACTCACATGCGAGCAAATCTGTACGACCTTAAGTCAAAGGACTATCGACACATGATTGACCATGAGAACAACTTATGATCACATTCGTTACTTATCCACATAGTGTTCTCATAATGTCACCCCACCACCCCCGGAAGCTGGCGGAAGCGTCTTTGTTGCGGACGCTGGAAGTATCGGCGGCGGGTGAATACGGAATTTCTCTTAAAAGGGTTGTGGACCCGAAACCCGTCCCTTAAACATTTTCCTTCAAGTTTAAGGTTAATACGTGTTTGCAGTTTTTAAGACGTCTTACTAGTCCTAAGCCTGCACCAAAACACGTTAGTGATTTTACAGAATATCCCGCGCGCAGAATAAACAGATAGTAAGTAATACAGGCAGAAGGAGATCCGCCCTCTTCGTAGGGTCGGAAATTTCCCACGAATAATATACAGTCCAGTATATCAGAATACTAAATGTATCTAATATGCATACTACGCCTACAAAGCCGAGCCATAAAGTGGATTATACCTCGCTAACTACCACTGCTGCTGAACATAAACAGGAGAAATTAACATTAGACTAAACGGATAACTTAAACCAACAGATCAAAGAATTGATCTAACGAGAAATACCCCCAAACTTAATCAGAAATATACCTATCAGAACACAAAATGCAGAACGATCACTACGGGAGGTCTACTCCGCAGGTCGTTTGCCACGATCCCCTGAAAATGTTTAATATGTGGGGGTGAGTTCTCGAAAGAACCCGTAAGGGGGCAGGTACGATAACGGGAAACTTTTTAAAAACGTTTTTCCCTGCATAAAAGGTTAGCATGCACTGGACTAGCAGATAATACAACCCTAAGTATATACAGGAATATGATATGCAAATGTCATGATGCTCAAAACTCCCTTCGGACTGGTGGTACTTTCCCATACAGATGGTCCTCGACCACAGACAGCACCCCACGGCGGCTTGTTAAGCGCACTCTAGTTATCGGGATTAGAACGCATGGTACCAGCGGGGGGTTATCTGCCCTAACTGTCAGAATAGTTAACGGCATAAAGCCGACACAGAACAACAAATGGGTCCGTCGTCGACCCCCGATAAGCATATCCGGTATAGCATAAGTCCAGAAAACCATAATAGAAAGTGGGTCCGTCATTGACCCCCGATAAACATGAAGTCCAGAAATAATAAAACCTGCAAACCGCTATGTACCATGTGACTAGCCCAGGGAGTCACTGGGCCCCACCCTTGACCTGAGTACTAGCCCTTAACTAACCTAATACACATGAGTTGAACTGCAATGCGTATTAAGAAAGCTAAACCCCTTACCTTGACAGAAACAGATATCTACTGTGGCCCCCCGGTGCACACGAGCAGTATCCCAAAAACGCAGATTTAATCTGCCAGAATCAGAAACACAGAATAACTCTAGTTAATTAACTAAAGTTTCTTAGTTTGGGAATTTATCAAAAAATACCACTTAAGTCCTCCAACTTTTCAGAAATTTTCAATCTTGCCCAAAACTTCACAAAGTTGCAAAAAGTGACAACTCTATACTTAAAGTGTCCAAAATTTATTCCATAACTTAAAGTGCCTATCTTTCCTTTAACTTCTCCATAATTACACCTTTAGTCCTTAAACTTTTTAAGAACTTTCAGATTAGGCCTTAAGTTTTGCAAAGTTTCAAAATACTCAAATTTGTCAACTTTTCCACACAAGTAACTTTTCCAACCAAACTTTCGGCCAAGTCCATGTTTTCGGCCAAATTTCCATTCTGACCTTAAACTTTCTAAACTTACACTTTAGCCACTTAAACCATACTTATTTCACCAAAACTTCATTTAATCACTTTCTCCAACACTTTAACTTCACAAAATCATCATCACAACATCATCATCAATTCTGTTTCCATCAAGATTTCACCAAATAATTTCCAACTCTTTTCAACGACTTCAAAACATGTTAAACATACTTATAACATGCTTTATACCAACTTTCTTCAACAAAAATCCACCCAAAAATTCATCCAACAATTCGGCCTCACCAAGAAAATTCAACCAACATGCTTTTTCACATACTTCCAAGAACAATATATGTTCTACATGCTTCACAGAACAACATACTTGAAAATCATACCCATTCTTTAACCAAATTCATAATAATTACCAAGAAGGATCCTAACCTTGAAAATACTTGTACTCAAAGCTTTGGATGAGTTGTAAGTTTCGGCCAGAGAAGAACAAGAAGATGGATGAGTTTTCTTCATGTTTTAATTCCAAGAACATGAAGATTCAACCAAAATAACTCAACCATACTTTGAATATTACTGATTTAGGAGGCTAGGAAGTGGTAGAATTTTGCTTGTTGAATATCCAAGCTCTAAACTTCAAGAAATGGTTTTTGTAACCAAAAGTGTTGTTGGACCCGTCGGATTTCACCAAGGTTTTGGGGACTTTCCTTTCATCTTTGGCTCTTGCTTCCTTCAGCAAAGTTGTATCCAAGACCGTGGTGAAGATTTTCTCTGAAGACCCCAAGAATAGAGTCGGACGTTTACTAGGGCAGAAAGGCTGTGAAAGAGGACGAAAATTTCTGGTCAGCAAAGGGAGTGAGGTGTTTCTTTCTCTTGCTCAATAATGGAGATGAATGATAAATGAGAGATAAAGAAAAGAGTGAATGGTCATAAATAAGAGATGATGTCTGAATAAATGGAAAGGGATGGGTATGAAAAGAAGGGCATGGGCTAAAGGAAGTGTATGAGGGATGAGTTAAAAAGAAATTTATCTCATCTTCATAAATAGAAATAGGTAAATAATATACAAAAAAATATCTTCTCCCACTCACAAATATGCGCTGGCCAAATGGGATTAATCCAACATGTGGTTTTCCAATTTTTTCTTTCTCGGTGACCATTTTGCCCCCCGAAACCGATTTTTGGCAAAACGTCCCGGAATTCCGTAAATGTTATCCAACATGTAGAACACTTATAAATAACTCCAAATTAACTCCCAAATACTGAATTCCATTAATTAATCACAAGCCGTTTGTGATCTGAAAATTACATAATTTGAACTTGCGACCGAAATTCAACAGAAATATTATAGAACGTCGGGGTGGGTGTAACAAATAATGTGGTCGGTCCATCTATAAGTAAGCATTTTCATCACACCATATAAAGCTTCCGTTATGCTAGTCTTGGCCATGTTTATTGTTACGGTCACCCTGAGCGGGTTGCGACCGAGTGACCCGGGGCTCCAGTTTTGGCCTGCGGGTCACGTTTTTCGGCGTTCAGTCGGCTCCCGAGCCTTATCCGAGTATCATTTTGGCGAACCCTTTCGTATTTGAGGTCGTGTGGGTCCCCGGACGTTTCCGCCGAAAATATTTTTCCGGCCACGGGGTTGTCGGGGTCGTCTCGGGGCGTACAGCGGGCTCGGTAGCGCTCCCGAGACCTCAGTTTGAGAAGCCGTTTGCAGATTTGGAGTCGTGGGAATGTCCCGGAGGTTTTTATGGAATATAATATTTGGGGCGGGACGTTCGGTCCCGGGCGACTCCCGGGGCTCGGGACGGGAATCCCGGGGCTCGGGATGGAATTTCTCCGATGGCTCCATGGTTGGTTATGTTATAATTCAAGATGGATTTTATGAGTATTTTTGGGGAATTTTGGTGTGACGGAATTCTGGTTCAGGTTGATACGCTCGCACGTCGGGATTTTGTTCGGGTTCAGCGAGCTCGGTAGGACACTCTGGATTGGTAAATAAACTTTTGGAACATGTTTTACGAATGTTATAATATTCTGAGGGTTGTGTCCAAGTTTCATTTAATTTGGAGTTCGGTAGTTATTTTTTGGGCCAAAAATTGGAACTTTCGGAAAAGTTGGGAGGTTAATTTGCTTTTGGCCACAAAACAAAAATATCAAGGTATGGGCTGCAGTTTAATTCGGCAGAATTGGAGTCAATAAGGGACACATGGCTTTTTCTTATTTAAGTGGAGTGCTTGCTTCAAGCTTTGAAGTTCTTCACCTTGGCTTGATTCATCAAGGGTTTAGCTTCAATCTTGGATTCTGAGGTCCGGAAGTTAGAAAAAGAGAGGTTTTCGGGTTTCGGGTCGTGGTTTGGAAATCGTCCAGAATCGGTCAAATACTCTGGATTTGTGAGGTAATGGTTTGGTTCTGTTATTTTGGTAAGATAGGTGTATGTTTTGTTTCACTTTCTGTTCTGCAAGTATTTCGGTATTATATGCCTTAGGGCATATTCTGTAGTCTGTAGGTGTATGTGTTGTTGCACTTTTGTTTTGCAGGTATTTCAGAAATTGTGCCTTAAGGTACGTTCTGTAATCTATAGGTGTATGCCTTGTGGCATACTCTGTCTGTTAACCGTACGTTTGTAGGTGTATGCCTTGTGGCATACTCTGTCTTTTAACCCTACGAAATTTGTGGGTTAGCTACCCAAGCTGGTGCACCATGCTTATGTAATAGCTTCGGCTTCTGACTCCCTTAGAGGGAGGCTGTCGTTCTGATTTGTTATAAGGGTTTATGGCGATTTAGAATCGCACATCCTACGGGATTCTGATCTGTTTTTATTACATGCACGATATTCTGTACTCTGTTGAATATATTCTGTATATTGCTATCTTTCTGTTTTGCAGGGTTACATATGCTTATCTTACCCCAAATCCCTTACGGGTCCTTTCGAGGACTCACCCTTTTTGGGTTCTGTCTTTGGGTTTCAGGTAGACCTGGTAAGCAGCAGCTTTACCTTGCGGGCCGGGATTTTGTTGGGGGTAGCAGACTTGGTCTGAGTCCCGCGCGAGGTATTTTGACGTTTAGGCCTAGGGTTGGCTCTGTAGCTGCATGTGCATACTTTCTGGATTGTCGTGATGATTGTATATATGTATATATTCTGTTCTGTTGCATGTTCTGAGCGCTTGGCGCTTGCTAGATACCCTAGGTTCGGGGAATTCTGTATGTATCTGTGTTGTATGGCTTACTTTCTTGTTAATGCATGAACTGTATGTATGGTAATGGTGTTGTGCTCGTCCGTTTCCGAGGGACGAGACTCACCATGGATTTTATTTTGGTTATATGTATGAAATTTTCAGGTTGCTTCCACAATCGCTTCTCGGGTCCGCTACGCGCGGCAGGTTTCGATGGACCTGCCTTTCTGTATCATTCCGGCTTCCGCTTCCGATGTCCCGGCGCCCCCGCCTCCGCAACCGGGCTCGGGTGGCGTACGGTGACATTTATGGCAACCCACGTTCAACATAAAACTCGACTAGGGACGTTTAGGAATCTTTTCTATTCCATGGTTATCATATTATGTTCGTTTACATTTAACACACAAATATAAACAAACATAATAACATGAACAATATTGATATGACCTTGGATGATCATATTTAGCTTGGATCTAGCTTGTGGAGTGAAGATAGGGGCGGATGATAGATGTGGCTCCAAGCACCTCACAACCTCACAAACACTAGGTCGAGCAACACTTGGAATAATGCCGGGAGGGAAATGGCCCTAACACCTCCTTCCTACGGTGTGGAAGGCAACATTAGGGGTAGATCTTGAACTCCAATAATGGCGTCCAAGGGCTGGATATGGAGATAGGATAGTATGAGAACCCTAGCTAGGAGATAACACTCACAAGCATTCAAGCATTTTGCATAAAAGGTTCTAAACTTGGCAAAGGAGACCTTGGCCGAATATATGGTATGTTTGGGCTGCCAAGACTCCCTCAAACCCTAAGAGAAGGTTCTAGAATGATCACATGTGACCCAAGATGCCTAGGTGTCCTAATTAGCCTAATAAAGCTAGTTTAAGTACTCATTACAAGCCAAACAGGTAAATAAGGTAGTATTGGTCCTAAATCATGTATCTAAGGTCCTAAACATCCCCCAAAGAGGAAAGAGTTGTTGGTGATGAGATAAGGCCGAAATTCCAGGGGGGACCACTCTGCACATGTCACTTTCATTGAAAATCCGGCAAAGAATGGCGTCTACAAGTCAGCCCCGACCTCCGATTGCTATGAAACCACCACCATTGTCTTCCTCTCTTCAAGGGCTTCAAAAAGAGTATAAAGTAGGACAGGTTTTGAGCACTTCATTTTTGGACCCCAAAGTTGGCCCCAAAATTGGCTAAGTGCTGAAATGTTGCAGCTTTGGTGTCTTGTCTTGGCCGCTCCTCTACTTGCCCTCCAAGCCATCCATGAGTGCTGCTAGGTCCGTATCAAGCTCGGAGCAACCCCTTGGCGAGGAGGTTCAGAGGCCCAGGCGGCCTAATCCATGGTTTGGGCGACCACCTGACCAAGAGAAGGCAAAGCCTCCACACGATGACTCCACGCGACGCCTCAAGGCGAAGGCTAGGCTTCTTCGTGCGAAGGCATCCAGGTGATGGTGAAGCCCTTTGGCGAAGCCGTTCCTGTGAAGCCTCAAGGCGAAGGCTAGGCTTCATCATGCGAAGGCGTCCAGGTGTTGGCGAAGCCCTCAGGCGAAGCCATTCCTGCGAAGCCTCAAGGCAAGGGCTAGGCTTCCTCATGCGAAGGCGTCCCGGTGATGGCGAAGCCCTCAGGCGAAGCCATTCCTGCGAAGCCTCAAGGCGAAACCCTCAAGCAAGAATCTCCAACGTGAAGTCTTCGAGGTGAAGGCAAGACCTCCATGCGAAGCTTCCTGGCAAAGGCGAAGCCTCTAGGCGAAGCCATCTCTGTGAAGCCTCCAGGCGAGGGCGAAGCCTTCAGCGCGAGGCCTTCCAGTTCAGGCGCTAAGGCTGGGCTTCCCCCATGCGAAGCCTCCAAGCAAAGGTGAAGCCTTCTTCGCGAAGCCTCCAGGAGAAGGTGAGGCCTTTCGGCGAAGCCATCTCTGGGAAGCTTCCAAGCGAAGGCGAGGCCTTCAGTGCGAGGCCTTCCAGTTCAGGCGAAGCCCTGAAGCGAAGCCACCTATGCTCCACAATCCGGCCAACCACTCCCAGCCAATCCGGAACACTCCCTCCTTTCATGCAGACACTTGGGAGTACAAATATTTACTTTAGCTTTTACCTTTTTACCTTTTTAGGATGGCATGCATGTTAAAGCACTTTATGCTTTTGGCATGCATGCGCATATGTAAGACTGTTCCCTTCTCCCTCCTATAAAAGGGACAACGGACTCTTTTGTAATGTAGAACATGTTTAAAGCTTGAGAAGGAAAATTCCTCAGGCTTCGGTTCTCACCCCCTTGCTATTTTCCGCCATCCCCCTTGTTGTTTATCATCAAGTTTAATATCTAGTATTGCTTAATCTCGTAGTTAAGAGGTGCTAGATCTTCCATCTTCCCCAGGCATTATCTCAGATATTGCCCAACCTCGTAGTTGGGAGGTGTCTGAGGCCGAAACTATCCCTCCCTGTTCTTGTGACTCCTCTAAGCTAGAACCGGCGCTTCCGACGATCACGCGGGTTCGCGTCCGTCGTCCCCGTGATCGTATCAAGTGGTATCAGAGCCGAATCGCTTGTTGGAGTTGTGTGTGATTTCTTCAAGGTAAAACATTTACCTTCCCCTTGAAGAAATATTTGTTTTTGTGTCTTTTAAAACCGTGTTATATTCAGCCCATTTCTGTACCCCCCATCCGCTTTCATTTCGGTTAATCTGTTGTGTAGTTTCTGTGTTAGAAGTTGTTGTTGTGTTAGCAACTTCATAAATCCAAAAAGTCAGAAAAAAGAGAAGAGAAGAAATAGAGAAGGAGAAAAGAAACGCAGTTGCGGTTTTGCAAAAGTTGCGAATCTCAGTTTATTTCTAAAACCGCAATGTGCGAAGGTTTTTACGCTTAAAAGAGTGAGGTTGTAGTTGAAAAGTAAAAAGGAAGTGGTGTACCAAAGATTGGTTGAAAAAGCATTGAAGAAATCAAATCTGTGTTCTTATTGTTCTTGGTGCTCATATGGTGTTCATACAAAGTTCATACCAAAACTCATATGAATAGTGACCTTGATCTAATTTTGATTTCAATTTGAGCCAAAAGTGTTTGTGCGCCAAAAACCTCATTTCTGACCCTCTTGTATATTTGCTGCCAAAGAACCCCTCCTCCATTTTAACCTAGCTTGCTTCAAGCGCCTTCGCGGGCCTCTTATGCCTTTGCGGGTCTCACCCCCGCGGTCTTACTCGCCTTCGCGAGGGCTCTCGTGCCTATACTGGCCTCGCCCAGATAAGGCCCCTGCACTCAGGTTCGTGCGACCCTTACACCCTCATTGGCTTGGTTTTATCTGGGCCTTCGCCCCTTGCAGGCCTTCGCCCCTTGCAGGCCACTTGGCCATCTGACTTCAAGCAACCAATGGGGAGGTCAGCACGAGCCTGAGTGATCTTACCTTGGCTCACACGCCAAAGATCTTCTATCTTCGACAAGTGAATCTCCTAAGGCGGTTTGCTGAGATCTTCATCATCACAGCCGCCTTATCTCCCGAAATCTGACAGACTTGTCGACTTGTCTCACACCTGTCCAAGGCTTCAACCTGGGAGGCTCTTCTCCGGCATCACTCTATAAATAGGGTGATGTCCACCTTAAACCGGGTAAGCTACTACACGCCCCCCCCACTCCCCTCTTGCTACTTCTGAGTATTCTTCCTATCTTTTACAGATTACTCTGAACAGCAAGCTTGGAGTCTCAAGAACATCATCTCCTCCACCACATCAACTGAGAGTCCGGGCCTTCTTTAGGAACGAGACTATCAGTTTGGCGCCGTCTGTGGGAACGAAAGTTCTTACTATAAACCCATATTACAAACCACAAGTGGCTAGTCATGTCAACTACTCAAAGTACGAGTAGGCGTAGCCGCCGGGGAAGGAGGAATCCACCCGCCACGGCTTCCCCACAATCTGGGGAACTCTCGGTTCATTCGACGGAGGAAAGCTCCTCTCACGTTAACCAAAATGTGCCCTCGGAGCAAAACACTCCACCACCGAATACTCCACTGGTAGGCCTTGATCCGGCCGTTCTTCGAACAATCACTGAGGCGGTTACTCACAACTTGCGCGAAACACTCGCCAGTACTCTAAGAGGCGTTCTGGATGGCGTTGGAACGCTGCGAACCAACCAACCGGAACGCCCTGCTACGCCGCCTCATCAAGTAAGTCGTCCTGACTCTCCCTCATCTGTACTTATGGCACTTACTAAACGGATAGAAGAACTGGAAAGAAGAGAGGAGGGGGCTAGTGTCCATAACGTCGCCAGAGTGGGTTTGGGTCACCTCTGGACCCAGCCCTTCACCCAACGGGTTTTGGAGACCTCTATTCCGGATCAGTTTCACCAACCCAAGCTAGACGCTTACAACGGTTTATCAGATCCAGATATTCATTTACAACGTTACGTCTCCGCGATGGCCATTGCGAGGGCGGACGACAACACGCTCTGCAGAGCCTTCAGTTCCACGCTCGTAGGGGCTGCGGCGGGTGGTTTACCACCCTTCGCGGAAGCGGTTTGACTCCTTTGAGGAGCTCTCCCGCAGCTTTTCCAATCACTTTATGGTATCCAAGCCTCCTCCCAAAATGGCAGGACACCTCCTGCAGATACGCCAGAAAAGGGAAGAATCCCTCAGGGAATACGTTCAACGGTTCCAAGCGGAATCTCTCCAAGTCCCAAATCTGGGAGAGGAGGCCCGCCTGCTCACGGTCATTCAGGGTCTCCGTTGGGGGTCTCTTTTCTTTGTGGAGGTACACACCAACCCCCCGGGCAACATGGAGCAGTTTCTCCATAGGGCATCCCGGTTCATGAACGTAGAGGAAGTCACTTGACCACTCTCGCCAACCCTTCAGTTGCGAAGGCTAGCAATATTGCCTCACTGGCAAAACATGTCATATGACATGTTTTCATTAATAAAGCAAACATGGCTTCACGGGTTTTTTCATTATCCCTCCAACAAATGCTTCAACACTCTTAAGGGACTCCGCCCTAGATACCCCTCCCCGAAAAGGGACATCGCCGCGATGGTCAAAATATGACACCAGTACCAGACCAACTCTTGTGTTAAAATGGCTGCCATCTACGGAGTCTCCAAAGATCGACGAATCCGGTGCCATTCGCCTATGGGGCCTTGATCTCATTGGCCCCGAGCCGACCGCACCGGGCGCCTTCGCGAGTCTGCTGTCACCGCACGCCGCCCGAGCCCGGTTGCGGAGGCGGGGGCGCCGGGACGCCGGAAGCGGAAGCCGGAATGGAAAGGAGTGGCAGGTCCATCGAGACCCGCCGCGCGTAGCGGACCCGAAAACGGAAAGATTGTGGAAGCAAACTAACGGAAATTTCATGAGTATAACCAAAATAAAATGCAACCATACAATTCATGCATCAGCAACAGAGTAAGCCTCGCCCTCCCTGGACGAGTGCTTACGCACCAAACATAGATACATATAGAGTTCACAGAACCTAGGGTATCTAGCAAGCGCCAAGCGCTCAGAACATGCAACAGAACAGAATATACACATACTTATACGATCATCGCAATCATCCAGAAAATATGCACATGCAACTACAGAGCCGACCCTAGGCCTAAACGTCAAAATACCTCGCGGGATTCAGACCAAGTAGACAAAATCCCAGCCCGCAAGGTACTGCTGCTGCTCAACCCAACCAAGGCAGAAGCCTCACGGAAACCAACTCCGCTAGTTGTTTACCAAGTCTACCTGAAATCCAAAAACAGAACCCAAAAAGGGTGAGTCCTAAAAGGACCCCGTAAGGGATTTGGGGTAAGATAAGCATATGTAACCCTGCAAAACAGAAAGATAATAATATACAGAATATATGCGACAGAAAACAGAATATCGTGCATGTAATAAAACAGATCAGAATCCCGAAGGATGTGCGATACTAAATCGCCATAAACCCTTATAACCAATCAGAACGACAGCCTCCCTCTAAGGGAGTCAGAAGCCGAAGCTATTACGGAAGCATGGTGCACCAGCTGGGGTAGCGAACCCACAACTGTCGTAGGGTTAACAGACAAAGTATGCCACAAGGCATACACCTACAAACGTAGGGTTAACAGACAGGGTATGCTACAAGGCATACACCCACAGATCACAGAACGTACCTTAAAGCAGAAATTCCCGAAATACCTGCAAAACAGAAGTGCTACAATACATACACCTACAGACTACAGAATATGCTCTAGGCATATAATACTGAAATACCTGCAGAACAGAAAATGAAACAGAACATACACCTATCTTACCAAAAATAGCAGAACCAAACCCTTACCTTACAAATCCAGTATTTGACCGATTGGATGATTTCCAAACCACGACCCGAAACTCCGAAACCCCTCTTTTTCTCACCTCAGAACCTCAGAATCTGACAAACCAAGTTGAATTAGAATCCTTATCGACCACACTACCAAACTACACCCCCGACCCCCAAAACCTAAAATCCGGCAGAACTTCCGTAAAATTCCAGATTTTCACAGAAACGTCAGAATTCAGAACCAACCTAGACAATGCGAGATTATACATTGACAAACATCATACAATAAGCAGAACTGATCAAATCCAACCTTAAACCCTTCATTACCCGCCATTTTCCGATAATCCCGCTTAATTGTAACTTTTCCATTTCTTAACCGAATTCAACATTTCAAACTTCCATCCACTCCTAAATTCAACCCCAACACCATATTAACATCCAATTTAACCAAAATGAACCTCCAACATTGAAAAAGAATCATTCCAAAATTCGGTTCTTAACCAACTTTTTATCCAACTTCCAAATCAATCCATTCAAGCTTCCAATTAATCATTCTAACCACCAATTTCACTTCTAAACCATGAATGCTATCCAATTGCATCCAAAACAACAAAATCCATTTTTGAAAATCAACCCATAATTCGGCCATTTGGGGATTTTTCACCCAACTTCCATTTCAATCCAAACAAAGTCCCATTAGCACTCTTTAATCACCAATTGCAATTATTAAGCAAGATCACTAACCAATTTCACCTAAACAACCAAAACCTCTTCACTTAACATTTCGGCCAAAGAGGGGTTTTCTACCCAACATGTTTTCCTTCAAATTGAAACCATAGATAAGCTTAGAATCATACTAGGATTAACATACTTGAAGCATGATTCAAGAAGACAAACACACATTATTTTAGAATTTCACCATAAATTCGGCCAAAGAGGGTTTCTCATCCAAGGAGTTTTTTCCAAAATCTAACACTTGATTATCACTCCCCTACAACCCAAGAACAACATACTTGAAGATGGGAGGAAGAGAATCATCCTAGCATGTAGTGAAGAACAAACCCAAAATTCACAAATCTTTCTCTTTTTCCTTCCAATCTTAATTCCAATAAGAAAAGAGAGCTTAGGAAGGAAACTTACCCAAGATTGAAGCTAAACCCTTGATGAATCAAGCCAAGATGAAGAACTTCAAAGCTTGAAGAAAGCTCCCATGGAGGCGGATAGCAAGTGAGGAAGAAGAAGAAGAAGAAAAGAAATAGAAATGAGACTTATCTCATTTTTGGAAATATTAAACCATATATATATATATATATTCCTTTCACTTTAAACCCATACCTCCCAACATAAATTAAAACAAGCCAAGTGTCCCTCTCCTCCCTCCAAAATTCTGCCGAAAATAACCAAGGCTGCCCATGCTGATTTTTATTAAATTTGCACCCATTTGCAAATTAACTCCCAATTTTTCCGAAAGTTCCAATTCTTTTTGCCCAAAAATAATTACCGAATTCCAAAATTAATGAAACTCGGACACAATCTTCAGAATATTATAACATGCACAGAACATTTTTCAGAAATTCATTTACCAGTCCAGAGTGTCCTACCGAGCTCGCTGAACCCGAACCAAAACCCGACGTGCGAGCGTGTCAACCTTAACCGAAATTCCGTCACTCCAAAATTCTATAAAAATACTCATAAATTCCATCTTAAATTATAACACAACTTACCCCAAAGCCGTCAGAAAATTTCCATCCCGAGCCCCGGGATTCCCGTCCCGAGCCCCGGGAGTCGCCCGGAACCGAACGTCCCGCCCCAAATATTAAACTCCACAACCACCACCGGGACGTTTCCACGACTCCAAAACTGCAAACGGCTTCCCAAACTGAGATCTCGAGAGTGCTACCGAGCCCGCTGTACGTCCCGAGGCGACCCCGACAACCCCCCGGCGCCAGAAAAATATTTTCGGCGGAAACGTCCGGGGGACCCACACGACCTCAAATACGGAAGGGTTCGCCAAAATGATACTCGGATAGGGCTCGGGAGCCGTCTGAACGCCGAAAAACGTGACCCGCAGGCCAAAACCGGAGCCCCGGGTCACCCGGTCGCAACCCGCTCGGGGTGACCGTAACATTCTCCCCCCCCCCCTTAGAACTCTTGGTCCTCCAAGAGTAGCCTGAACCAACCAGACAGGTGTCGCTACCAACCAGTAAATTTAACCATTACTCTTTTCCAGAACAATCGGAACAACGTTCTGGTGCGGCGGGAGTGGTAGTTTAGACTACCATACAGAGCCTCACGGCGTCCCACCCTCCGGGTGCATCTTATTGCACCCCGAGTCAGTTGCCGGTATTTCTACCAGACAACCCCAGACAGTACCGAACCTAAATCTAACCGATCCACAACAGGCTATCCTGGAAGATACCACATAAAACAGAAACAGTTGGGGGGGGTAAGGCCAACCTAACAACTTACTCTGGAAACTCATGAGAACCGATATAACTCGGGGTAACTTGCCCCGCCTATCAAATCTTACTGTCCCTCTGAACGGTGCTACCTCCAGTCAAATTCTATCACCAAACTCAGATTCAAGAGCCCTACGGCGGCGGTTCGTATAAGCAGTGGTGCAGTCATTCGCGGTTTTAATCCGCGCCTGTAACAATCTGATCTTTGCCGTAGACTCCTCAAAAAGCTCGGGTCCCAGCTTAACCCCATCAGACGCATCTGTCCAACAGTATGGTGTCATACACCTCCCGTACAACACCTCATAGGGTGCCATGTCAAACGTAGTCTGAAAGCAATTGTTGTATGAGAACTCTATCAAAGTAACTGCTAGTCCCAAACTCCTCCAAAATCAAAAGTACAGATTTGCAACATATCCTCCAATATCGAATCACCCGCTCCGATTGTCCGTCCATCGTGGGTGATAAGTCGTATTCAGATGGAGTCGCGTGCCCGATGCTTCATGAAAAGCAATCCAGAATCGTGCTGTAAAACGCGGATCACGGTCAGATTCAATGGAGTCTGGTACTCCATGTAAACGTACAATCTCCCTGATGTAAAGCCGGGCAAGCTTCTCCAGAGGGTCTGTGACCCGAATAGGCAGAAAGTGTACGCACTTTGTCAGCCGATCCACAAAAACCCAGATAGCATCATGATGAAACCGTGTCAGGGCAGTGCAGTCAGAAAGTCCATCATAACATTACCCCACTTCCAGACTGGAATGGGCAAAGTCTGCAGTGTCCCTGCCGGTTCCTGATGCTCACACTGCTCGAGTGTGCCCCTCTAAAATATCATTCCAGAACTCCTGATCCTCTGGTACACAAAGGCGGTCTCAGAAGTATAGCAATCCTTGCCTATACTGAAACGTCGGTAACACATAAACCCTTATCTTCCCCAGATAACTTCTTCAATACCAAATCTCTACCTTGCGCTTCGCGCATCCTATCAAGCCACTCAGAATGTATAATAAGTGTAATAACCTGAGCACGCTCCCAGAGCTGCCACCTGTGCCAAAGGCACGTCAGATCACTCTCCTCAGATCGGTCACCAACATTTCCTCCCTTAATTAAGCCGGTATACTTCCTGCTCAGAGCATCGGCAACCGTGTTGCCCTTGCCAGAGATGTACCCGATACTACAATCATAGTCCTTAATGTATTCGAGCCATCTGCAATGCCTCAAATTAAGCTCCTTTTGCGTAAACAGATATTTCAGACTCTTATGGTCGGTAAGAATCTGAAATTTATTACCAAACAGATATTACTTCCAATGTTTCAGCGCATAAATTACTATAGCCAACTCCAGATCATGTGTCAGTCAGTTCAGCTCATGCGGTCGCAGCTGCCTCGACCCATAAGCTACCACAAAACGCTCCTGCACCAACACACATCCCAAACCAGATGTGGAAGCATCCGTATAATTCACATACGGCAAGATCGGATCTGAAAGAGTCAGAATCGGAGCGTTAGTCAACTACCGCTTCAACTCCTGAAAATTCTACCCACACCTATCAGACCAGATATACGGTTGACCCTTCTTGGTCAACTGCGTAAGCGGAGATGCCAGGATAGAACACCCTGGTACAAACCTCAGATAATATCCTACTAACCCCAGGAAGCTCCTAATCTTCCGTACAGTGGTAGGTTGTTTCCAATCCCGAACTGCCCTCACCTTCTCAATCCACAGCAGACCATGCTCAGACATAATGTGTCCCAGAAAAGTGACTTCCCGAATCCAGAACTCACACTTTGAGAATTTAGCATAAAGCTGATGTTCCCAAAGTGTCTGCAGAACCACCCTCAGATGATCCCGATGCGAATCCTCATCCCGAGAATATATCAGAATATCATCAATAAAAACCACCAGAAATGAGTCCAAGTACGGTCGGAACACCCGATGCATCAGATCCATGAATGCCGCTGTAGCATTGGTCAGCCCGAATGGCATGACCGTAAACTCAAAGTGTCCAAATCGGGTGCGGAAAGCAGTCTTAGGTATGTCCTCTTCCTTCACTCTAAGCTGAAAATACCCAGATCAGAGATCAATCTTTGAGAAAACCCTCAAACCCCGAAGTTGATCAAAAAGATCGTTAATCCTCGGTAACGGATACTTATTCTTCCCAATAAGAGCATTCAACCGTCTGTAATCAATACAAAGTCAGAGTGTCCCATCATTCTTCTTAACAAACAAAACCAGAGCACCCCACGCTGAAGTGCTCGGTCGGACGAAACTCTTTTGCTGTAATTCCTCCAGTTGCTTCTTCTACTCCTGCATCTCAGAAATAGGCATCCGATAAGGAGGAATAGATATCGGAGCAGTACCTGACTGCAAGTGGATGTCAAACACAATTCCCCGCTCTTATGGTAATCCGGGCAACTCCTCCGGAAATACCTGCGGAAAATCTCGAACCAATGGCAAACCATCCAACTTCACCCTAATACCAGCTTCATTCAGATCATAACATTCCCCCTACACCAACTATCGACAGATGATCCAGAATCTACAACACTGTACCGTGCTGTGCGTTAGTCAAACCAGTCGGAGTCGTGAGAGGTAGTACCTCTCCAGAAACCATAATAGTACGGGTTGCACAATCAACGTGAACTGAGTTCTTGGATAGCCAGTCCATTCCAAGAATAACATCATAGTCCGGCGCGTCTAAAACCAACAGATCCGATACTATCATGTCCGCCTACAGATATCGTACAACCCCGAACCATCTCATTGGAAAACAGAACTGACTTCCTGCAGTTTTTACTAAATGCGTTTGAGGCAAGGTACTAACAGACAGATACGAAATGTAACACATTTCGGTGTTACAATGGGAACAAATGCTCTGTATCAAATAACGCATGAACCGGTATCTCATTCGGAAATATAGTACCTTACGAACTTCCTGACTGATCGGCCCTCGCCCTACGGTAAGAGGGCAATACCGTACCCAAAGAGTGTCAAACCTGCAACGTAAACATCGGCCCTCCTGCCGATAACAAATTCAACCGGAATGATACCTACTGCAAATCGGATAAGATCGTGCCGGTGGTGCTCCCTCTCTACCTCTACTAAACTGCCCAGGCCTGTTCGGCCATCCAGAAATCTGCCGGGGTCCCTGCTGTATGGAACCCCTCCGTACTCCCCTGACCTCATTGCAAGGTGAGACGACTCTCAACCTCCTCTTGCTCGAGGAGTTGAGCCCAATAACCGCTTCCCGAAACAAAGTAATGTCTAAAGGTCTCAAAACCCACCTGTACTCGGGGCGCAGTCAACGAAATAAACCTCTTGGTCTTCTCCTCTTCCATACCTTGATACTACGGTACATAGTAAACCAGCCGATCAAACTCTCACTCAAACTTTCCGACAATCTTGTCTCCCTGATGAAGCTCATTGAACTGTGCCTAACGCAGATCCCTGGCTACATCCCCGCTGCACTGCTGGGGAAAAATGTAGCCTCCCCCAGGAGTTTGTCAACTCCTGCAAACCAAATCTCTACTACCCCAGACCCTTCTCGGTCATTGAACCTCGGGGGGGTTCAAACTCTGAAACCTCTCCAGAAGTCTGACCTCGCCAGACTGGTGCCCCAGATCTCCTCGTCGTTAATAGGACCGACGAGAAGTCTAGGTGTCGTAGTGACCACCCTTGTCAGAGTCACTCACTTACCGATCCCAAAACTATGGCGAGCAGTGGCTTAAGTCTCGCTATCACCACCTAATCAAAATGCCCTTACCGTGGCATAAACAGATTTTCCCCTGCCTACTGCCGCCTCTGAATCAGCTAGGCTGGCGGTAATACCAAATCAGAGAGGGGTCCCTACGACAGCTAAGCCTCGGGGCGGTGAGTGTGGTTGTTCAGACCCTGGGTTACACTGAACCCGTATCCTATTCCACGGAGGTGTGGGATCCCAGTCCCGCCCCTCCGGTACCAAATCACGCTATCAACGCGTGTTAACCATATCTCCAAAATTTCAGACCAAACAGAATCCAGACAAAAATCGGTCACTCCTAATCTCTACAGAAGCTAGCAGATTTTCTAAGGCTCAGTAGTGCAATGCGACTTGACACGAAGTTACTTCTCGAATGATAAAATCATGCATTTCACAGAATCACAGAAGCAGTTCATGCTTATTTCACCAAATCTTTTCCTAACACACAATTTTACGTACCTGAAACCTTTCCACAATCCCCCTTACTCGTAATACTTTTACCAGAATTCAGAAATCCCGAGTTCGAAATCTGCAACTATCAGGATAACTTGAAGGATCAACTTTGTTCCACAATTTTATTTTGAAGTGGTTCAAGTAAGGAGGTGGCCAATCTCCGTACCAAACCATTCTAAAATAAAATGTACAACAATAGTCGTCACTACAAGTCACCACTGACGACCAATATGGTCACTTACCTGCTCTGATACCAACTTGTCACCGCACGCCGCCCGAGCCCGGTTGCGGAGGCGGGGGCGCCGGGACGCCGGAAGCGGAAGCCGGAATGGAAAGGAGTGGCAGGTCCATCGAGACCCGCCGCGCGTAGCGGACCCGAAAACGGAAAGATTGTGGAAGCAAACTAACGGAAATTTCATGAGTATAACCAAAATAAAATGCAACCATACAATTCATGCATCAGCAACAGAGTAAGCCTCGCCCTCCCTGGACGAGTGCTTACGCACCAAACATAGATACATATAGAGTTCACAGAACCTAGGGTATCTAGCAAGCGCCAAGCGCTCAGAACATGCAACAGAACAGAATATACACATACTTATACGATCATCGCAATCATCCAGAAAATATGCACATGCAACTACAGAGCCGACCCTAGGCCTAAACGTCAAAATACCTCGCGGGATTCAGACCAAGTAGACAAAATCCCAGCCCGCAAGGTACTGCTGCTGCTCAACCCAACCAAGGCAGAAGCCTCACGGAAACCAACTCCGCTAGTTGTTTACCAAGTCTACCTGAAATCCAAAAAAACAGAACCCAAAAAGGGTGAGTCCTAAAAGGACCCCGTAAGGGATTTGGGGTAAGATAAGCATATGTAACCCTGCAAAACAGAAAGATAATAATATACAGAATATATGCGACAGAAAACAGAATATCGTGCATGTAATAAAACAGATCAGAATCCTGAAGGATGTGCGATATTAAATCGCCATAAACACTTATAACCAATCGAACAGCACCTCCCTCTAAGGGAGTCGAAGCCGAAGCTATTACGGAAGCATGGTGCACCAGTGGGTAGCGAACCCACAACCGTCGTAGGGTTACTGACAAAGTATGCCACAAGGCATACACCTACAAACGTAGGGTTAATGCAGACAGGGTATGCTACAAGGCATACACCCACAGATCACAGAACGTACCTTAAAGCAGAAATTCCCGAAATACCTGCAAAACAGAAGTGCTACAATACATACACCTACAGACTACAGAATATGCTCTAGGCATATAATACTGAAATACCTGCAGAACAGAAACTAAAACCAAAACATATACTTAGCTTACCAAACAACAGAACCAAACCCTTACCTTACAAATCCAGAGTATTTGACCGATTCTGGATGATTTCCAAACCACGACCCGAAACTCCGAAACCCCTCTTTTTCTCACCTCAGAACCTCAGAATCTGACAAACCAAGTTGAATTAGAATCCTTATCGACCACACTACCAAACTACACCCCCGACCCCCAAAACCTAAAATCCGACAGAACTTCCGTAAAATTCCAGATTTTCACAGAAACGTCAGAATTCAGAACCAACCTAGACAATGCGAGATTATACATTGACAAACATCATACAATAAGCAGAACTGATCAAATCCAACCTTAAACCCTTCATTACCCGCCATTTTCCGATAATCCCGCTTAATTGTAACTTTTCCATTTCTTAACCGAATTCAACATTTCAAACTTCCATCCACTCCTAAATTCAACCCCAACACCATATTAACATCCAATTTAACCAAAATGAACCTCCAACATTGAAAAAGAATCATTCCAAAATTCGGTTCTTAACCAACTTTTTATCCAACTTCCAAATCAATCCATTCAAGCTTCCAATTAATCATTCTAACCACCAATTTCACTTCTAAACCATGAATGCTATCCAATTGCATCCAAAACAACAAAATCCATTTTTGAAAATCAACCCATAATTCGGCCATTTGGGGATTTTTCACCCAACTTCCATTTCAATCCAAACAAAGTCCCATTAGCACTCTTTAATCACCAATTGCAATTATTAAGCAAGATCACTAACCAATTTCACCTAAACAACCAAAACCTCTTCACTTAACATTTCGGCCAAAGAGGGGTTTTCTACCCAACATGTTTTCCTTCAAATTGAAACCATAGATAAGCTTAGAATCATACTAGGATTAACATACTTGAAGCATGATTCAAGAAGACAAACACACATTATTTTAGAATTTCACCATAAATTCGGCCAAAGAGGGTTTCTCATCCAAGGAGTTTTTTCCAAAATCTAACACTTGATTATCACTCCCTACAACCCAAGAACAACATACTTGAAGATGGGAGGAAGAGAATCATCCTAGCATGTAGTGAAGAACAAACCCAAAATTCACAAATCTTTCTCTTTTCCTTCCAATCTTAATTCCAATAAGAAAAGAGAGCTTAGGAAGGAAACTTACCCAAGATTGAAGCTAAACCCTTGATGAATCAAGCCAAGATGAAGAACTTCAAAGCTTGAAGAAAGCTCCCATGGAGGCGGATAGCAAGTGAGGAAGAAGAAGAAGAAGAAAAGAAATAGAAATGAGACTTATCTCATTTTTGGAAATATTAAACCATATATATATATATATTCCTTTCACTTTAAACCCATACCTCCCAACATAAATTAAAACAAGCCAAGTGTCCCTCTCCTCCCTCCAAAATTCTGCCGAAAATAACCAAGGCTGCCCATGCTGATTTTTATTAAATTTGCACCCATTTGCAAATTAACTCCCAATTTTTCCGAAAGTTCCAATTCTTTTTGCCCAAAAATAATTACCGAATTCCAAAATTAATGAAACTCGGACACAATCTTCAGAATATTATAACATGCACAGAACATTTTTCAGAAATTCATTTACCAGTCCAGAGTGTCCTACCGAGCTCGCTGAACCCGAACCAAAACCCGACGTGCGAGCGTGTCAACCTTAACCGAAATTCCGTCACTCCAAAATTCTATAAAAATACTCATAAATTCCATCTTAAATTATAACACAACTTACCCAAAAGCCGTCAGAAAATTTCCATCCCGAGCCCCGGGATTCCCGTCCCGAGCCCCGGGAGTCGCCCGGAACCGAACGTCCCGCCCCAAATATTAAACTCCACAACCAACACCGGGACGTTTCCACGACTCCAAAACTGCAAACGGCTTCCCAAACTGAGATCTCGAGAGCGCTACCGAGCCCGCTGTACGTCCCGAGGCGACCCCGACAACCCCCCGGCGCCAGAAAAATATTTTCGGCGGAAACGTCCGGGGGACCCACACGACCTCAAATACTGAAGGGTTCGCCAAAATGATACTCGGATAGGGCTCGGGAGCCGCCTGAACGCCGAAAAACGTGACCCGCAGGCCAAAACCGGAGCCCCGGGTCACCCGGTCGCAACCCGCTCGGGGTGACCGTAACAGTCGCCCTCGCGCGCCACAGCAGACCTTCCGCTCGGGCTCCTCCACACAGGTAGTTGCGGGTCTCATCCCCAACTGACCTTCAACTCGCCACGCCCCAAGGGTAATCCCCTTGCGGTGCGGAAGGGTAACCCCCTTTTGGCTCCTTCAGGGAGGTCTATGTGTAAGTCGTCCTCGCACGCCACGGCGAGACCTTCCGCTCGGACTCCTCGACACGGGTAGTTGCGGGTCTCATCCCCAGTGACCTTCAACTCGCCCCGCCCCAAGGGTAATCCCCTTGCGCTACGGAAGGGGGTCTATGTGTAAGTCGTCCTCGCACGCCACAGCAGACCTTCCGCTCGGACTCCTCGACACAGGTAGTTGCGGGTCTCATCCCCAACTGACCTTCAACTCGCCCCGCCCCAAGGGTAATCCCCTTGCGGTGCGGAAGGGTAATCCCCTTTTGGCTCCTTCAGGGAGGTCTATGTGTAAGTCGTCCTCGTACGCCACAGTAGACCTTCCGCTCGGACTCCTCGACACAAGTAGTTGCGGGTCTCATCCCCAACTGACCTTCAACTCGCCCCGCCCCAAGGGTAATCCCCTTGCGGTGCGGAAGGGTAATCCCCTTTTGGCTCCTTCAGGGAGGTCTATGTGTAAGTCGTCCTCGCACGCCACAGCAGACCTTCCGCTCGGACTCCTCGACACAGGTAGTTGCGGGTCTCATCCCCAACTGACCTTCAACTCGCCCGCCCCAGGGTAATCCCTTGCGGTGCGGAAGGGTAATCCCCTTTTGGCTCCTTCAGGGAGGTCTATGTGTAAGTCGTCCTCGCACGCCACAGCAGACCTTCCGCTCGGACTCCTCGACACAGGTAGTTGCGGGTCTCATCCCCAACTGACCTTCAACTCGCCCCGCCCCAAGGGTAATCCCCTTGCGGTGCGGAAGGGTAGTCCCCTTTTGGCTCCTTCAGGGGGGTCCTTGTAGAAGTCGCCCTCGCGCGCGTCTCCGGACCTTCCGCACAGGCTCCTCGACACAGGTAGTTGCGGGTCTCATCCCCAACTGACCTTCAACTCGCCCCGCCCCAAGGGTAATCCCTTTGCGGTGCGGAAGGGTAATCCCCTTTTGGCTCCTTCAGGGGGGTCCTTGTATAAGTCGCCCTCGCGCGCGTCACCGGACCTTCCGCACGGGCTCCTCAACACAAGTGGCTGCGGGTCTCATCCCCAACTGACCTTCTACTCACCCCGCCCCAAGGGTAATCCCTTTGCGGCACGGGAGGGCCATAACTACAGGCTTAAGGTAAACTGAACTTTATTTCACTCTTATCATATGGCTTGTGAGTACTTTGCAGGTATCCTCTTCTTGGTACACCGCACACTACCCAAGGGCTTACCCCTTGCGGTATCTTCAGGAAGGTCTCTGCGAGAGCCGCCTTCGCGTGCCCCAGCAGACCTTCCAAGTGGGAAAATCCCATCCATGGTCTTCAACGGTCATCGCTCTTCGAGCAAAAACCCTTACTTTGGCTACTTCAAGTAACTAGTACTTCATTGCTCAGATGATTTTTGCATGCTAGACGTTATCTTGTGGTATTCATTTCGGGTTTGGCACTAAAGAGCAAGCTTTGAGAGCTACGAGCAAGAGGAAAGAGGGAAAGCCGAGTGTCACCCTTCGCGAAAGGAGAGACCCCTTCACGAAAGGAGAGACCCCCTAAACACGTGAGCGTGAGCGGTACTAAATTTATTGTTTAAGTGTGTAGGCGAACCCATGGCGGATAAGTATTTCTTTGGGATTCATTCATCAGTAGGACGATACCAACTTGGAGAAGACTTATGGCATTGGATGGAGGAATTGGAGTACCAGTTTTGGTATTACCAATTCCGGAAAGAAGAGAAGTTAGGCCTTGCCATAAAGTGCTTAAAGGGAGAAGCCAAAGATTGGTGTCGACGAGAGTTCGCTGAAAGAAAGCGATACAATGAAGCCCCCATTCAGACTTGGAGTGAAATGAAGAGGTTGCTATGGCGAAGATATGGTCTCTGTCAAGAAGAGCCACCCTCTCCATAATACTCCCAAGAGAGTCCCCCCTTGCACCCTACACCTAGTGCCTCCGCCCGTCTCCGCCACCAAACTCCACTCGAAGGGTCTTTGCCCCAAAGTGAACCAACTTCCTCCCATGATAGGAGGCGAGGACCCCCATCGCCACAAACCCCCTTGGCCGTGTTGCACACCCCACCCCCAATGGTTGTGCAGCCCAATTCCACACCCCGGACCAAAGCCTTCACCAAAATCCAAAGGAAGAAACTCTCTCTCAAGAGATTGAAAGACTCAAGAATGAGTACTTAGAATATGAGAGAGAGAGAGAGAGAAAAGAAAAGAGAGAAGAAAGGAGAGAGCTCTCCAAAGCCAAATGAGTGAAAAGAATGACGCACCCGGGCCTTCAACCAAACTCCAAGAAGAACTAACAATTTCATCTTCTCAGCCCTGTAGTTCTTCTTTGTTTGTGCAGAAAAATGAAGAGGTCGCGGATGCACGAAGACTTGAAGATGACGAAGGTGCCACGGCTCTGGAAGAAGGAAGAGCTCACTTGGGAGTTCCAACCGAGCCCGCACTTGAGGAAGAGGCCACATCATTGCTGGGAGGAAAGAAAATATGCGAAGAGGACCTACACTTCCCTAACTTGGGAAAAGGTAACTTGATTCTTTCTCCTAGTAGCGAAGGGTATGCGCCTGAGTGTGAAACCTTGGCTTCCTTAAGTTTGCATGCTACGAACATGGGTGATGAACCTGAAAGCATACATCCCCCGCATCCATTGTTCGAATATATATATATATATATATATATATATGGAACTTCCCTTAATAATGAGCATGTTGAAAGTGACATGTGCATGAATGAATTTAAACATTATCCATTTCCATGCAATGACACTTGCACTTTCCCATGCGATGATAACTGGTATGCCATTCAAGAGCATGAGTTAGAATGTGAAGAGATTGATGAGTCTAAGTCCATAACATATGATGATTTCTCTTCTTTATATGATGAAACTCTTGAATGTGATAGCCATGAACATGCATCTCATTCATCATTTGAAGTGTCCGAAACCAATGAGAATTATCCTTCGGATGAGCATAATTATTATCATAATGAGATGTATGCGCATGATGCATACCCCATGTCCCCCACCCCTAGTCAAGCATTCTCTTCAATGCATGATTCTGATTTCTTACAATTAGATGATGAGGATGAATGGCCTACGCTCAATTTTGATCCAGGGATACATGCGGATGCATCCATGCTTGTTTGTTTTGTTTTGAAGGAAGATGCCATGTTTAGTATGCTTAACATGCATGAGCTTAAGAAAGATTATTTTACCCCATGCGAGACATCCATGCCATTCTTTAGTAAACATGAGCATCTTAGGAACATTAAAACTGAAACCATGTTTATGGGCGAGGTGAAGAGAAAGGGCGGCTTGTCCATCTGCTTACCTCTTAATTATGCTAAGGCTAGTCTTTGTGTTTCACACTTTGACGTTTCTTCTATGGCTAGCTTAGTTTTTCTTTCTTTGTCTTGGGAAGCACATGTGCATGTGGTTTGCGAAGGCAATGCTTCCTTTGACCCACCCCCTCTCCATGAATAAAGGTCTACAATTTTTAGACCGCATATCTTCCGTGAGTATAAATTCCTTGTTGATTGCGTAAATTACTCTAGGAAGCATGTCATGAAATTTTATCAACTTTTGTTCATGATCACGATGCATATTGGAGTTATTATGCTCCCGCATTGATATGCATCGCCACCGCGACCCCCCTTCAAAGTCTCCAATTGATGGGCATTCATTCACTGACCGCTAATGTTCTGCAAAGTTTGTTGTGTTTGTTTTCGTTTGTAAGAATTTCTCCCTTTAGATTCGAGGACGAATCTTTTTAAGAGGGAGGGAATGATGTGATCATGGGATCCCCAAGCAACAACAAAGTGTCCAAGATCGAAGAGGAAGGTGATTGAAGCTCGGAGCAACCCTTTGGCTTAGAGGTTCAGAGGCCCAGGCGGCCTCATCCATGGTTCGGGCGACCACCTGACCAGGAGAAGGCAACGCCTCCACACGAGGACTCCACGCGAGGCCTCAAGGCGAAGGCTAGGCTTCTTCGTGCGAAGGCGTCCAGGTGATGGCGAAGCCCTTTGGCGAAGCCGTTCCTGTGAAGCCTCAAGGCGAAGGCAAGGCTTCATCATGCGAAGGCGTCCAGGCATTGGCGAAGCCCTCAGGTGAAGCCATTCCTGCGAAGCCTCAAGGCGAGGGCTAGGCTTCCTCATGCGAAGGCGTCCAGGCGTTGGCGAAGCCCTCGGGCGAAGCCATTCCTGCGAAGCCTCAAGGCGAAGCCCTCAAGCAAGAATCTACAACGTGAAGTCTTCAAGGTGAAGGCAAGACCTCCATGCGAAGCTTCCTGGCGAAGGCGAAGCCTCTAGGCGATGCCTCTAGGCGAAGCCATCTCTGCGAAGCCTCCAGGTGAGGGCAAAGTCTTCAGCGCGAGGCCTTCCAGTTCAGGCGCTAAGGCTGGGCTTCCCCATGCGAAGCCTCCAGGAGAAGGCGAGGCCTTTCGGCGAAGCCATCTCCGCGAAGCTTCCAGGTGAAGGCGAGGCCTTCAGTGCGAGGCCTTCCAGTTCAGGCAAAGCCCTGACGCAAAGCCACCTATGCTCCACAATCCGGCCAACCACTCCCAGCCAATACGGAACACTCCCTCCTTTCATGCAGACACTTGGGATTACAAATATTTAATTTAGCTTTTACCTTTTTTTTACCTTTTTAGGATGACATGCATGTTAATGAACTTTATGCTTTTGGCATGCATGCGCATATGTAAGACTGTTCCCTTCTCCCTCCTATAAAAGGGACAGCAGACTCTTTTGTAACGCAGAACATGTTTAAAGCTTGAGAAGGACAATTCCTCAGGCTTCGGTTCTCACCCCCTTGCTATTTTCCGCCATCCCCCTTGTTGTTTATCATCAACTTTAATATCTAGTATTGCTTAATCTCGTAGTTAAGAGGTGCTAGATCTTCCATCTTCCCCAGGCACTATCTCATATATTGCCCAACCTCGTAGTTGAGAGGTGTCTGAGGCCGAAACTATCCCTCCCTGTTCTTGCGACTCCTCTAAGCTAGATCTGGCGCTTCCGACGATAGAGCGAGTTCGCGTCCGTCATCCCCGTGATCGTATCAACAAGGGATTTAATGATCTTTTGCACAAGGCCATCAAGCTAGATTGAAAAATGAGGAGAAGCACACCTCTCCAAGCCAACACCTCCTACACAAGTGCTCAATCCTGAGGCACATGGCCACGAACCAATGCTTCCACCTCTCGGCCCCAAGCCCAACCTACAAGATCAACTCCTCCAAGAGCTCAACCCACACCTCAAAGACCTCAACCAAGGCCAAACACTGACCAAAACCAAGCCCAAGGCCCATAGAAACCCGCAAGGGTCATTGATTTCTTCAAGTGTCATGGTAAGGGCACTGCTCATTTGAGTGCCCAAACAAGAGGGTTATAGTGGTTCGGCTAGATGGTTTTTTATCTACTGAGGATGAAAATGATGAAGTAGATGTGGCTACTATCAATGAAGAGGAGGATAGTGATGGTGAGAAGCCAGTTGGAGGTCCCTTATAGGTTTCTAGGAGGGTTATTCAAGCTAAGCCCAAGGGAAAATCTTTTCCAAACAAGGGCCTTGATAAAGGGATAAGTGTGTAGTGTGATCATTGATGCTGGAAGTATAGGTTTCCTATCCCTAGACTTGATGACATGCTTGATGAGCTTTCTAGTGCTTGTGTTTTTAGTAAAATAGATTTGAGATCAGGCTATCACCAAATTAGAATGAAAAAAAGGGATGAATGGAAAACTGCCTTTAAAACCAAGTTGGGGCTTTATGAATGGAATGTTATACCTTTTGGGTTGTCAAATGCACCTAGTACTTTTATGAGATTGGTGCATTATGTTTTGAGAGATCTAATTGGTAGGTTTGTGGTAGTATACTTTGATGATATCTTGATTTACTTACGCACCACAGATGAGCATGTTGATCACTTGAGAATTGTGCTAGACACCCTTAGGAAAGAATGTTTGTTTGCAAAGATGGAAAAATGCAATTTTTGTATGAATGAAGTCACTTTTCTTGGATATGTAGTTGGTATTGATGGGTTGAGAATGGATGAGGCCAAGGTTAAGGCTATCATGGATTGCCCTACACCTACTAATGTGACTGAGGTGAGGTCATTCCATGGCTTGGCAACCTTCTATAGGAGGTTTGTCAAGGATTTCTCATCCATTGTGACCCCTTGCATGAACTATCCAAGAAAAATGTGGCTTTTGTGTGGGGAGAGGCCCAACAAAAGGCCTTTATGGATCTTAAGGCTCAGTTGAGTAGTGCACCCCTAAAGGCTAGGGTGTTGTGGGTGTGAGTGAAATGAAAGCATAAATCAAGCACTCAAGCAATCAAGTACATTTATAAACACCTCATTCAGCCCTAACAATGTCGAATGTAGTGCAGTATCTCAAGAATGAGGGAACGAACTCAAGAGAGTCGGAGCGTTTCTAGACTAGAGTGAAGTGTATGTGCGACTACTCTAATATGCAATGCAAGAGAGAAAGAAATCAGATGTGTGTGTGATGGTAGATGAGATGGATGCAAGATGAAACACAAGCGAACAAGACAGGAAAAGTTAGCACTTGCGGATTCTCAAACAAGGTGTTCTCTTAGGTGATCATACATGCTAAGGGTAGGTTATGCCTCTTAGCGCCTCCTATGCAACATAAACCCTATGAGATACCGAATTCCCCCTAATATCACTCAATCTACACCACAAATTAGTGAGGAGCTAACTACCAGCCATGCGATGTCTAGAAGTGAGTGTCCATCATCAGTTTGCCTCCTCTCGGATAAACATCCACCATCTCAAATAGAGTAGACCGGACCTTCTTCTAAGGTCCTTAGTCACTTCCTTGAGTCATTAAAAGTGCTGAACCTAAGCCACCAATAGAGTTCTAAGGCCATCTCTAACTCAAAGACCCTCTATCAATTGATCTCCTAGGGTCAATGAATGGTACAAGCCCTCGTAGGCATTATATCAAACACCTATATATGTGTATGTATGTGGCCAGCAAATAACACATCTAGACAAGCCAAGGTACAAGAAAATCAATAAGTAGATCATCATAAGCATGGAAACAAGTAATCAAGCCCTAAGCAAGCAAGATCCTAAGACATAACATGTTGCCCACTCCTAAGCATGTTGTAATCATGAAAGACAACAAACAATAGGCAACTAAAATGAGTAATAGAAGAGGAGAACAAAAGGAAATCACCCATTATTGATCATCCACAAGTTGCCCCTTTCAACCTCTCATGGAATGGAGGTTGAAGGGACTGCAAACCCTAGGTAGAGAGATGAGCAACTTCAAAATCCCCAGAAGTCTGCTGAAATTCGTAACTATGGTGACTTGTTACAAAAACTTACCCTAAAAGGTCTATATACACTAATTACTATCTCGAAAGTGCCCCTAGATATGTTAGGAAACATTGGGTAACAAATTAAGGCAAAAATGGTTCTAAAAATGTGCAGGAAATGAGCTGGACCGGATAAGATCGATGAATCTTCCTTGCTACTAATAGAGTATGAGTGCTCTGTTGAGTGCACACATAGCGTACATAGGCTTTTCTGAAGCTCCCCTATTCTCTTCAGCTTCCAGACGACACACATACAACGTGCACGTCTCACGCATTGGATGCGGACAGCCCCTGAGAGTTATGCGCACTCTATCTAGACGCGCAGGTCTCACGTATAGAGCGTGCACCATTCTCGAATTCTTCTTCAAAAACTTCAGGCTGGAGGGATCGTGCACATGAATTTGAATGGCAAAGGTGCCACGTCAATAATGAACGGAGCACGAGAAGGTTGAGCGCGCAACACCACTGCCTCCTCATTTCTTCATCTTCACTTCTCCATTTGATCCAACTTCCTCCAAGATGTTTCCACACCTTCTAGGCCTTGATCTTGGTGAATTTTGCTCCATTTCTCTGTACTTTAGCTCCTGCAATGAATCTAAACCAATAATGAGGAAAGAGCATATAAAACCATTAAAGTAAACTCAAAAGATGAACAAATGTGGCTAAAACACCTTGGAAATGTGTGGGTGTTTGCACACACAACCCCTACTAGCCTTACCCAACATAGAATTTTTTTTGAGAATGAATGTGATGAGAGTGGGACAGGAATAGGGGCTGTTTTGACACAAAAGGGTCGGCCAATTGCATATTTTAGTGAAAAACTTAGTGATGCCACCCTAAACTACTCAACCTACGACAGAGTTGTATGCTCTAGTTAGGTCACTTGAGACTTGGTCACACTACTTTTTTCCTAGGGAGTTCATTGTGCATTCTTATCATCATTCATTGAAATATTTGCAAGGTCAAGGCAATTTGAATAGAAGGCATGCTAAGTGGTTAGAATACATTGAAACATTTCCTTATGTGATCAAGTACAAAAAAGGAAAAGAAACTGTGGTGGCTGATGCACTTTCTAGGAGGTATGCTATGTTTGATGCCTTAGATGCTAAGGTTCTAGGATTTGAGCAAATTTAGAGCATGTATGAAAATGATCCTAACTTTGGTAAAAAATTTATAAGTTGTGCAAGCCTGATGGTGTGAATGGTTTTTATCTCATTGATGGATATTTATTCAAGGCTAACAAGTTGTGTGTGCCAAGGAGTTCAATGAGGGAAGTTTTAGTGCAGGTGGCCCATGGTGGAGGCTTGATGGGGAATTTTGGGTGTCTAAAACCCTTGAGGCTGTGAAAGAAAACTTCTTTTGGCCACACTTAAAGAGAGATGTGGAGAGAATATGTAGCCTATTGTGACCCCACTGTTCCAGCCATTCTTAACCTGTTTAGTCAGTATCTGATCTGAAGAAAAGAATCGAAAGAAAATAAAATAAAAGGAAAGAAATATACCTTCTGTCGAGCCTGAGTAGAGGTTCTATCATTGATGCAGTTCTATGTAACATGTATTCTCTGATTCACACTTAAATAACAACATTATAAGTAACAGAGAATTAAAAGTTTGATCCTAGCTTTACATATGTTTCCAGGTGAAATTTACATATGTACATTTTTATTATCTAGTAGGCAAGTAGATGCACAAATGTGCAGCATGTAAGGAAACTTAGATATAGAAGAAACATGGAGTTTGGGCAGGTGCAGAAGTTCGGCTCTTCCCTCACCATGTTCCGCTAAGTTGGCATGTGCTCGTATGGTGGACTTCATGGCTTCTTTGGCCTTCTTGGCTCTTGCGAGAGTCATTGGTCCTCCAAGTCCTTCAAGAGGATGTTTCTTCTGAGGAGCATGTTCGGCCTTGGAGTGTTGCAGAAGTAGGCCATGTTCAGGAGAGAAGGGACCATGTTCAACCAGAACAAGGACACGTTCAGCCAGGACATGGCCATGTTCAGCCAAGCTTTGCGTAGAGCCATCTTGAACTTTTGCATGTTCGGACAAGAAGGTGGTTTGCATGTTAGACAAATTTGCAAAGGTCCTTGTCTTGAGCATTGGGTGTCCATGTTTCGTTGAGTGGAAGTTGCGATGTTCGGACATCAGCAGGAGTCCATGTTCTACGAGAGGCAGGAATTGCGTTCGCAGGAGTCCGTGTTCCGTGATAGACAGGAGTTGCATTCGCAGGAGTCTATGATCCCCGAGAGACAAAAGTTGCATTCTTAGGGTAGACTTCATCGTACACAGAGCCATCCCCGTAGGCACGCTTTGAAGGGATGCCCCGAGTTGTCCTTGCCACCCCACAGCCTCGGATGCTGGAAGTGCGGTTGTCGAGTGGTTTGCGGAAGCTCGCTGAGTCGGCGGCGGGTGAAAGCGGAGTTCTCTTAAAATGGTTTTGTGTGGACCCGAAACCCATCCCTTAAAACGTTTTCCTTTCAGTTTTAAGGTTAAGTCGTGTTGTAGATTTTACGACGTCTTTCTAGTCCTAAACCTGCACCCGAGACAAGTTAGTGGTTTTACAGAATATTGCGCATGGAAATATAAGCAGATGATAAGGAATATAGGCAGAAGGAGTTCTGCCCTTTTCGTAGGGTCGGAAACTTCCTACGAATAATATACAGACCCAAGTGCTGAAAATAACCTATATGCAAAACACTTACAGAGCCGAGTCCAAAAAACAATATTAATACCTCGCTTAGCTAAAACTGTTGCGCTGCTGAACATAAACAGGAGAATACATGTCAGACATAACTCAGAAAGATCACACAAAAATATCTAATGAGAACACCCCCGAACTTAACGAATAAGTACCTCAAAACCAAAATGCACAACGATCACTGCGGGAGATCTACACCGCAGGTCGTTTGCCCGGATCTCTTGAAAACATAATAAGTGGGGGGTGAGTTCTCGAAAGAACTCCCTAAGGAGGAAGGTACGGTAGCGGGAAAACTTAGAAAATATTTCCCTGCATAAAAGGGTTAGTATGCAATGAACTAAATAATACAGTCCTAAGTATATCAGGATTATGATATGCACATGTGATGATGCTCTTAAGTCCCGTCGGACTGGTGGTACGCCAATACAAAGGTTCCCCGAACCCTCGACAGCCCCTACAGCGGCTTGTTAAGCTCACACCGATGATCGGGTCATAACGCGTGGTACCAGCGAGGGGATATCGCCCCTAACTGTCGGACATAAAGCGGCACACTGCCGACACATAATACCGTGAGTTAACGACCACGGTTGGCATACCGGCTTAGGTCCCGGTGTTCCCGTCAGCCGTAACTCACGGACTTCTCACGTACAGAACATAAATATGGGTCCATTGTCGACCCCCGATAAGCAAATTCGATATGATATATGTTCATAACCCATATTTAAGCAAAATCCTACAAACCGCTGCATACCATGTGACTAGACCCGGGAGTCACCGGGCCCCACCCTCGACCAGAGTACTAGCCCTTAACTAACCTAATACACATGTATTGCGTATTAAGAAAGTTAAACCCCTTACCTGATGATACGAATCCACTCCAAGGACATGGATCGTTCACCTTTGGCGGATCTAGCTTGTTGTAGGTGACAGAATTCGAACGTAACCGGGTCGGCTCCTAACCACCTCAATCCTCAAATGGAGAGCAATGGAAAGGTTAATTGCCTAGGAGTGAGGGATCTAGCACCTCTCTTCTCAAATGAAGAGCAACACTAGATGTCAAGCTTGAATCCACTTCAATGGAAAACAAGGGGATGATAGAGATAAAAGGAAGAGTTCAAAGCTAAACCAACACTCTCACAATGGGAGATAATTTCTGATATTCCAAAGTTGCCTTCCAAATGTGTGAAAAACTAGCTTAAATGGGGAGGGGGGCGTGAGAAGGCAAAACGGCACCTCCTTCCTTGCATGAATGCGAAAAGTATAAAGTACTTTTGCACGCATGTCAGTCCAAAAGCTTCCAAAAAGAAGAAAAGGTAAAAGTTATCCTAAAAGTAAACTTATGTCCTTAGCTCGTATAGCTGACATTTGCCTTCCTAAGTATCTCCATAAAATGGAAGAGCCTTCTTGGGAGGGCTTAGGTAGCCGAAACGTCTAAAGGATGTGAAGACTTTGCAGGGGCGGCCTCGCTTGTAAATGTGGCTTTCACCGGGGCTTCGCAAGAACGACTTCGCCCTGGGGGGGTTGTTCTTGTCAGCTTTACAAGGATGGGTTAGCCCTGGGGCTTCGCCTGTTTCTGGAAATCTCACTCGGGGCTTCTGCGAGAGACTTCGCGTTGTTGACTTCGCTTTGGGGTTTCGCCCGTGTGTGGAATGTTTGCATGTAGGCTTCGCCACTGCCTTCCCCTTCGAGTACACTCAGGTTCAAGGACCCAAAGGCCTTCGCGTTATCTTCCTCCATGGTGATGCCGAGTTGGCAAAGCTGTAAGCTGTGTTCTCGAGCTTCCTCTTGATCGTCCTGCGCCATGAGTCTTATGAAAGTGTTGAGACTGGCTTGAACTTGTTTCAATCGGGACCTTGTCATAGGTCTGCCAATGCCTTCAAGAGGGTTGGGAGGCTTGCGAGCTTGTGCTGGGGTATCTTCTTGTTCCTTGTTTGGTCTGTTAGGTTGATTCATTGCGATGTCCTCATCACCTTAGCCAAACGGAAAACTCTACTGTGGCCACCAACGCTCCACAACAAAAACCTCAAAAACGCAGATACGCGGATCTACTCTGTTAGGTCACAAAAACACTTAAACACTTTAATTACTTTAACTAAAGTTGCCCAATTTTGACAACTAACCAAAATTACCACTTAAGTCCCTAAACTTTGCGGAAGTGACAAAAGTGCCCCGACTTCACATAAATGACATTTTATGCTTAAAATGTCCATAAATTATCCAAAAACCCAGAACGACTCACTTTTTCTTTAACCTTTCCATAATTACACCTTTAGTCCCTAAACTTTTTAAGAACTTCCAAATTAACCCTTAACTTCCAAAAAGTCACAAAATATCAAACTTTGTCAACCTTTCAACATAAACCAATTTTTCCCAAAGTATTCAAAACCTTCGGCCATAACCTTAACTTTTGGCCAAAAGTTCATTTCGGCCCAAAACTTTGCAAACTTGCTAATTAGCCACTAAAGCCAAAACTTTTTACCACAATTCATTTGTGCCCAAATTTTACACAACTTTTCGGCCAAACCCTTCAACTTTCGACCAACCTTCCAATTTGGTCCAAATCTTCACCAACTTAAATTTTAACCATTTAAGCCCTACTTTCTTCAACAAACAAACATCAAACATGCACCAAAAAATTTCGGCCCCTTCTCTAACTTATCAACATGTTTTTTCATACTTTTCCAAGAACAAAACATGCCTAATATGCTACCAACTTCAACATAGTTTAAGGTTAGAATTATCTAACAATCAAATCTTCACATATCTTATCAAAGATGATCCTCACCTTGATGATACTTGTAGCTTAGCTTAGGATGAGCTATTGTTGAACCAAAACAGCCACCAAACTTCCTTGCAAATGTCAGCCAAAGAGAACAACAACAATAGTGAGTTTTCAATCATGTTCATATCTTCAAAACATGATGATTCATCCAAATAAACTCACCCATACCTTGATCAATACTGATTTTTGAGGTGTAGGGAGTGGTAGAACCTTCCTTGTTGAAGTTCCCAACTCAAACCCTCAAGATTAGGTTTTTGGAGTTAGAAACTCAGTAGAACCCGTCTGCTTGCAACCCGATTTTGGGGACCTTCCCTTCACATTTGGCTCTTGCTGCCTTCAGCAAAGTTGAAGCCAAGACATAGATGAAGATTTCTTATGAAGACCTCCAGAACCAAATCGGCCTCTACAGAGAGCGGTTTGGCTGGGAATGAGACGGATGTTTGCTGGACAGCAAAGGAAGCAAGCTTGCACTTAAGCTTTTCTATTTTTCTCTAAGTGTTTAGGAAAAGATGGAATGTGTAAAATGATCTGAAATGAGAGAAAGATAGAGAGAGAGCTGGCCAAAAGATTTAAAATGGAAAGAATTTTAATTCCAATTTGGGAGAAAATGGTGGTGGCTTATGATTGATCAAGAGAGATGACAAAGCTTGCGTGGTGGAAAATGTTGATTGGTTCACCAAGGTGAGTCATCCAAGAGATATTATCTCTTCCAATTCTCCATAAAACCCTAACAAATTCAGCCAACACTTAATCAAGATGATTAATTCCCTAATCTTTCCGGACGGGACCAATTTGTCGCCCAAAACCGAATTCCGGCAAAACGTCCCGGAACATGAGAAATGTCGCCCGACACATAAAACACCTTTAATTAACACCAAATCGACTCTCCAATACTGAATCTCATAAATTAATCACAAGTCGTATGTGATCTGAAAATTACAGTATTTGACCTTCCGGCCGAGAATTTACAGAAAAGTGCAAAATGTCGGGGGTGGGTGTAACAGTCCTCGTAGGCACTCTCCAAAGGGACACCCCAAGTTGTCCCCATAGGCACTTTTCGAAGGGGCGAATATAGCCATCCCCGTAGGCACTCTCTGAAGGGACACCCCGAGTTGTTCCCATAGGCACCTTCCAAAGGGATGCACATAGCCATCCCCGTAGGCACTCTCCGAAGGGACACCCCGAGCACTTTCTAAAGGACCTACAACATCCATACACGACAAGTATACAAACACGCAGTTCATGGTGAAACAAGCATAAATCCCAACAACTGATCACAGAGTCACAAAAGCCATTTCATATCATATATCCAGTCTATACAATATAGGCAAGTCGGGGCTCCGCCCTCGACTCAGAAGACAGTTCAAAATCAGAATATGTCCAGAGTATATACCATATACAACTCATGATCCACTATACATGCATGCAACTACAGCTACAGAGCCATCAAAACTAAAGCCTAAATATACCTAGTGCGGAATCGGAGAACTGCTCTCTCCCAGGAGGTTTCCGCACGTGGTACTGCTGCTGCTGCTACTGCTAACCAGAACCAAAGAGAGAGAGAAGAGTTAGTCAACTAAGAACTGTCCAAACCAAAGTATGAAACACCAATCCAAAGCCTCAACCGAGACTACCCCTTAACCAAAACCAACCAAGGTTCCAAAAATGGAACGTTAAATACCTGAAAGCCCAAAACAACCAAAGCACCGCGGAAATCTACTCCGCCGGCTGCTTATCAGGTCTGCCTGAAAGGTGGTAAACAAATAAGGGGTGAGTCCTCGGGAGGACCTAGTAAGGGTTGAGGTAAGATACAGTTTGTATACATGGTAACCAAACGAACCTGCAAAACAGAGCAATACAAGCACAAATATCCATATACCAATATAAATACAATGTCCCGTAGGACAAGGTGAGCCAAAGATCCCATACGCGGTCCAACCGCCCAATCGACCCTTATAATGAAATACAGACGACAACCCTCTCCAAGAGGTTCCAATATCCAATAGCACGGTACCGGCTGGGGTCATGATCCCCAAACTGTCGTAGGGTCCCAGTGGTATACCGGCACTCCCGGTGCGGGTATACATAAAGTGTCGGCACCCTCCAGTGCGGACACACCAATAAACCACAGAGCACCCGAGGTCTCCAAGACCATTCGGGCCTTGGACAGACACGAACATGCATCTTACCATATGACAGGTCCCGGGATCACCGAACCACCGTCCTCAACCCGGAAACCCGCCTCAACTAAACCAGTATACATAAAGTCCCATACCAATATGTATAACAAGAAAAGTTGAACCCTTACCTCGAAAACGCTGCCCCGCAGCACAACTCCCGGGAAATCCCGGCTCCCGGCTCGCAAAGTGCAAACTAAACCCCGATGGTTCCACAATGCTCCACCAACGCAGAATCAAGCTGAGCAACCACAAACCAATCAAAACACATCAAAATACACCCCCAAAACCAAACCCGCACAATCCCGCAAAAATTCACAGAAAGCTCGGTTTTACGAACCGAGCTAGAACCTTGTTATTCCAACACCTACAAACACATTCCAACCTTTAAACCCTTCATTCCCGACATTTTTCTGATAAACCCGCATAAAGGTAACTTTTCCATTTCTTACCCGAAACCAACGTTTCAAACACCATACCGCACCTAAATCCAACCCCAATACCACTTTACCATCCAATTCAACCAAAATCAAACCCCAACATAGAGAAAGTTTCATTTCAAGTTTCGGTTCTTTACCACATTTTTACCCAACTTCCAATTCAATCCATTCAAGCCATCAAACAAACATTCTAATCACCAATTACACTTCTAAACCAAGAATACTAACCAATTGCACCTAAATCAACCAAAATCAACTTTGAACTTCAACCTATAATTTCGGAAAAACGGGGGTTTCTTACCCAACTTGTTTTCCATCAAATTGAATCCATACATAGGCTTAGAATCATGCTAGGAACAACATACTAAGAGCATGATTCAAGAACACAAACATACACCATTTTAGAAAATTCCTCATAAATTCGGCATTTCTAGGTTTTAGCATCCAAGGAGTTTTTCCAAAATCTAACCATAGATTCTTACTCCTCTCCTTCCCAAGAACAACATACTAAAAGATGGAAGCAAGAGAATCATCCTAGATGGTAGTCATGAACAAACCCAAATTTCACAAATCCCTCTCTTTTTCCAACCAAAACTTGTTTCCAACTTGAAAAGAGAGCAAGGGAGGAGACTTACCACTTAAAGGATCCAATTTCTTGTTGATTTCAGCCAAGACTTGAAGAACATGAAGCTCCATGAATAGTGACAATGGCGCAAGGAAGGGAGAAGGAAGAAGAAGAAGAAAAGTGATGAAATATGGCTTAATATCCCTTTAAATAATTTCTTCCCTTTTTCCCATCCCTTTTTCATCTTAAATGAAAACAAGCCAAGTGTTCCTTATCTCCCTCCCATTTCCTGCCGAAATCAGTCCTTGCCCATACCCTATTATTGCTGTTTTGTGCCCAAAATACAAGTTAATCTCCCAACTCTTCCAAAAGTTACAATTTTGGCCCAACCGCAATTACCAAACTCCAATTGAAACGAAACTTGGACACAACCCTCAGGATATTATAACATTCATAAAACATGTTCCAAATGTTTATTTACAATTCCAGAGTGTCCTACCGAGCTCGCTGAACCCGAACAAATCCCGACGTGCGAGCATATCCACCTGAACCAAAATCCCGTCACGCCAAAATTCCACAAAAATAACCATAAAATCCATCTTAAAATATAACATAACTTACCATGGAGCCGTCGGAGAAATTCCATCCCGAGCCCCGGGATTCCCGTCCGAGCCCCGAGAGTCGCCCGGGACCGAACGTCCTGCCCCAAAAATTATTCTCCATAAAAACCTCCGGGACGTTCCCACGACTCCAAATCCGCAAACGGTTTCTCAAACTGAGGTCTCGGGAGCGCTACCGAGCCCGCTGTACGTCCCGAGACAACCCCGACACCCCTCGGCGCCGGAAAAATATTTTCGGCGGAAACGTCCGGGGGACCCACACGACCTCAAATATGAAAGGGTTCGCCAAAATGATGCTCGGATAAGGCTCGGGAGCCGTCTGAACGCCCAAAACCGTGACCCGCAGGCCAAAACCGGAGCCCCGGGTCACCCGGTCGCAACCCGCTCGGGGTGACCGTAACATCATGCAAGGCCTTTGAAGAGGACTTATCCTTGTGGTCACCAGTATCGCCTTCGCAAGGTCTCACCCTTCTGGTCTCCGGTCTCATCTGCGCAGGGTCTTGCCCTCGCGGGCCTCAAGTCTCGCATAGGCGATGTCTCATACTCACCTTTGCAACTCTTGGGCTTTCGCGGGCCATCCTCGCGGTCTCAGGTCTCCCCCTGGCGACCTCACTCACCTTCATGGGTCTCACTCCCAGTCTCAGCTCGCCTTCGCGAGGACTCTCCTGCCTATACTGGCCCCGCCAAGATAGGACTCTTACACCCAGGTTCGTGCAACCCCCACCCCTTATTTGGCTATGTTCTATTTGGGCCTTCGCCCTTGCAGGCCTTCGCCCGCCACTTGCTCCACTTGGAGATAGACCACTTGGTCGTCTGACATCAACCGGCCAATAAGGAGGGCAGCACGAGCCTGGGAGATCTTCACCAGATTTATACGCCAGACATTCTCTGACAAGCGAATCACCTAAGGCGGTTTGCTGAGATCTTCATCATCACAGCCGCCTTATCTCCAATCAGTCTGACACAGACTTATCTCAACAGCCTGTCTAAAGGGCTTCAACTGGGGGAGGTTCTTCTCCTGGCATCACTCTATAAATAGGGTGATGTCCACCCTAAATCGGGTAAGCTACTACACGCCCCCCCCACTCCTCTCTTGCTTGTTATGAGTAATCTGTAAAAGATAGAGAGAATACGACGCCACGTGTTGCGTCCCATAACGGTCAGTAAACCTCTCATCTTCCTTTATCTCTCCTGCATTAAATGCTGAAGGGACTCTTCGCTGCCTTCACAATCAAACGGTCCGCAAACGGCCCAAGCGCCTTCGCCAACTCCAAAGGCTTGGAATTTGAACAGAGTACGGGGCCCTGCCCATACTCTGCCTTCAGGGGGAGGCATCTTGGTACACTACCCAAGCAAATGCCCCCCCTCTCTCTCAAACTCACAAGGATCACAAAAAGATCTTCACTTATGGCTGCTACATCGGTCCTCTGCAAAGTACTTTCGAAAAACGGAGTACAGGACCCTGCCCATACTCCGCTCTCAGGAGGAGGCATCTTGGTACACTACCCAAGCAAACGCGACCTCGCGTAGTATCGTAATCATGCAAGGCCTTTGAAGAGGACTTATCCTTGTGGTCACCAGTATCGCCTTCGCAAGGTCTCACCCTTCTGGTCTCCGGTCTCATCTGCCCAGGGTCTTGCCCTCGCGGGCCTCAAGTCTCGCATAGGCGATGTCTCATACTCACCTTTGCAACTCTTGGGCTTTCGCGGGCCATCCTCGCGGTCTCAGGTCTCCCCCTGGCGACCTCACTCGCCTTCATGGGTCTCACTCCCAGTCTCAGCTCGCCTTCGCGAGGACTCTCCTGCCTATACTGGCCCCACCAAGATAGGACTCTTACACCCAGGTTCGTGCAACCCCCACCCCTTATTTGGCTATGTTCTATTTGGGCCTTCGCCCGCCACTTGCTCCACTTGGAGATAGACCACTTGGTCGTCTGACATCAACCGGCCAATAAGGAGGGCAGCACGAGCCTGGGAGATCTTCACCAGATTTATACGCCAGACATTCTCTGACAAGCGAATCACCTAAGGCGGTTTGCTGAGATCTTCATCATCACAGCCGCCTTATCTCCAATCAGTCTGACACAGACTTATCTCAACAGCCTGTCTAAAGGGCTTCAACTGGGGGAGGTTCTTCTCCTGGCATCACTCTATAAATAGGGTGATGTCCACCCTAAATCGGGTAAGCTACTACACGCCCCCCCACTCCTCTCTTTAGGAACGAGAGTCCGGGCCTTCTTTAGGAACGAGACTATCAGTGTAGGTTCGGCCAACTGTGCTCCATGGGGGTTGAGGCATGCGCCGGGTGGTGGAGGGATCGATGTGGTGTGTACCAGGTGGAGTGGTGTGGGCTAAGATGGGAAGTTTGGGGTGTGGGCATGGGTTGTAAGGGTTTCGATCTCCATGGGTTGGTGGAGGCCGGGGGTTGTGGGGTGGGGCTATGATATGATCACGGTCGGAGAAACCGCGATCAACCGGCGCCGATCTAGCTTGGCGGAGGCGAACAGTAACGAAGATCAAGCAATGCTAACTACGAGGTGAGGCAATGCTCTTGATAATGCCTGGGAAAGGAAATGAGATCTAGCACCTCTTGATTACAAGATCAAGCAATACTAGATATTATAGTTGGATCCTCTTGCATGGATCACGAAGGAATATGGAAGTGCAAGATATGAGAACACCGAAACCAATCTCTTGAAGAGTTTTGATTTCTAAATATATTCTCCCTCTTACAATGGTTACATGTCTTCTATATAAAGAGGTGTGATGGTATGGGAAATGGTGAGAGACTTGACAAGGGACAAAGACCCTTGAATTATAGTGGGTGAGGTGAAAGGTGGAAGATGATGGGTGACATTGTAGGCTACCTGCTCCTGTCGCTTCCGTCTTCCCAGAATTTATAATTGGCGGTGATGGCCGCCAGGCCCAAATACGCATAAAAGGCCTAACAAAAGGCCCACACATAAGCCCGAAATAAGGGCCCCATTAAAAAACTAGCATATAACCCGAATAAAGCTTGAGGACGTTCCCGAACCATACTTCCCGAAGTGCATATATGACCTAAAATACATAATCACCTTATATTGAGATATTACAATAATGCCACTAAGACATAGGACTATAAATACATTCACTATTCATACCTAAAGGGGTAACGTTTAACAACCACCCAACACGACTCGTCAAATCATCCTCTCAGAGGATCACTCTATTTCTCGACAATCGCGCTCTAGCACGCAAAGTCGACCTGATGGCTTCTGTCAACATCGTGACACGTAAGTCAAACCGGAACGTGGCGATCACGCGCACAGATCAGCCACCAAATGGTGCCGTCTGTGGGAAAGGCGGTGGTCCCCAAAATCAGAGTGAACGTGGGGGTCATTCCCGTTCCTCTGATCAACTAGACCGGAGGGAGAAGGTTCCACCAACGGCCGAATGGCCGATCCCAGTTACAAGGGCTCCCCAGAGGAATCGTCCAATGGAGCAACCTCCCTACGGCCTACATCCAGCTTCCGTCGAAGCGACATTCGACACTTGGACCCTGATCTTGTCCAAGCAGTTCGGATGGTTCTTCAGGAAGAGCGAAGAAACCAAGACGACCAGGCTAGTCGATCTTATAATCCTCGGGACAGCTTGTTACCACGGCAGAAGCGGTCGGACCATGGTAGACAGCAGGCAGCCTCACAGCAAGTTGCTTCCCCGGACCGTCAAAGCCGACAGCGGTCAAGATCCCCGAGGGAGTACAAGAGGGACCGATCCCCTAGACCAGAGAGACTGGTACGTGGTGATCCGCGGGACGATGTGATCAGGCAGATGTTGCATCGTCTAGAACAAGTCGAGAGAAATTCGGGCATTCCCGAACCCAAGTGCGAGGTCACCCCTGATGATGGGCCATTCACCAGCAGGATTTGGGACGCCAGATGCCCCGAGTGTTTAACTTACCACACCCACTGGAGGTATACCAAGGCTCAGGAGACCCTGATGCTTTTGTCCGCAAGTACAAAAGAGCGATGGAGCTGAAAGGAGCCAACGAGGCGGCCCTGTGCATGTGTTTTGAAGTAGCTCTAGGAGGTCCGGCCTCAGCCTGGTATAACTCGCTCCTCCCGAACTCGGTATCATCGTTCGGGGACCTGGCCACCAAATTCACAACACACTTCATCGGATGTAAGAGGTCAGCGAAAAGGGCCATCCAAATGTTTGACATCAAACAAAGACCGAACGAGAGTATTCGGGAGTTCGTCGAAAGGTTCAACCGAGAAGCCGTACACGCGTCTGATCTGACGGACAACATTCGGATCATGGCATTCACAAAGGCGCTCATCCCCAATTCGCGCCTGGCTTATGAATTATCTCGAAAGAATTTCACAAGCGTCGAGGAAATGTACGCTGTCACATAGGAGCATATGATCGCTCAGGAAATATTGTCCCAACGCGAAGGGAATCAGGACAGCAGAGATAACCGAGAGCCAAGGAAGGAGAACATCAGAACTCCGCAGGCCAAACAGCCGGGGAACTGGGGAGGACAGAAGAGGACTTTCGAGAGAATCCCGAGTTTCACCCCCCTCAATACAACTCGAGCTAGCATCTTCGCAGCCCTCCAGAGACAAGGTGCTGTCACCGCACGCCACCCGAACCCGGTTGCGGAGGCGGGGGCGCCGGGACGCCGGAAGCGGAAGCCGGAATGAATAGGAATGGCAGGTCCATCGAGACCCGCCGCGCGTAGCGGACCCAAAGAGCGAAAGGATTATGGAAGCAACCTAACAAAAATTTCATACATATAACTAAAATAAAATCAAAACATACGATTCATGCATTAACAACAGAGTAAGCCTCGCCTCCGTGGACGAGTGCTTACGCACCAAAACATAGATACATACAGAGTTCATAGAACCTAAGGTGTCTAGCAAGCGCCAAGCGCCGAGAATATGCAATGTAACAGAATATATAAATATATACAAACATATACAATCATCACAACAATACCAGAAAGTATGCACATGCAGCTACAGAGCCGACCCTAGGCCTAAACGTCAAAATACCTCGCGCGGGATTCAGACCAAGTAGACAAAATCCCAGCCCGCAAGGTGAAGCTGCTGCAAAACACAACCGAGGTAGAACCTCACGGAAACCTACTCCGCAGGCCGCTTAGCAGGTCTCCCTGTAACCCACAAACAGACCCCAAAGAAGGGTGAGTCCTAAACGGACCCCGTAAGGGATATGGGGTAAGGTAAGTATCTGTAACCCTCGCAAAACAGAAAGATAGCAATATATGCAATATGCAATAATACGAATATCGTGCATGTAATAAAATAGATCGAATCCCGAAGGACGTGCGATTCTAAATCGCCATAACCCTTATAACCAATCGGAACGACAGCCTCCCTCTAAGGGAGTCGGAAGCCGAAGCTATTACTGAAGCATGGTGCACCACTGGGGTAGCGAACCCACAACCGTCGTAATGTTAATGCAGACAAAGTATGCCATAAGGCATACTCCTACAAACGTAGGGTTAATGCATGGGTATGCTACAAGGCATACACCTACAGATCACGTAACGTACCTTAAAGCGAAATTTCCAAATACCCGCAAAAAATTACAAAATACTAGCGTAATATGCTCTAGGCATATAAATAAAATACCAAAACATATACTTATCTTACCAAAAATAGCAGTAACCAAACCCTTACCTCAAAATCCAGTATTTGACCGATTCTGGACAATTCCTACACCGTGACCCGAAACCGAAAACCTCTCTTTTCCTAACTTCCGAACCTCGAATCTGCCAAACCAAGTTGAATTAGAATCCTTATCAACCACACTACCAAACTACACCCCGACCCCAAAACCGAAAATCCGGCAGAATTTCCGTAAAATTCCAGATTTCCACGTAAATGTCGAATTCAGAACCAACTTAGGCAATGCAAGACTATACATTGACAAACATAATACAATAAGCAGAACTGATCAAATCCAACCTTAAACCCTTCATTACCCGCCATTTTCCGATAATCCCGCTTAATTGTAACTTTTCCATTTCTTAACCGAATTCAACGTTTCAAACTTCCATCCACTCCTAAATTCAACCCCAACACCATATTAACATCCAATTCAACCAAAATGAAACTCTAACATTGAAAAAGAATCATTCCAACATTTGGGTTCCTAACCAACATTTCACCCAACATCCAATTCAATCCATTCAAGCTTCCAATTAATCAATCTAACCACCAATTTCACTTCTAAACCAAGAATGCTATCCAATTGCATCCAAAACAACAAAATCCAACATTGAACATCAACATACAAAATCGGCCAAATGGGGTTTCCAACCCAACTTGTTTTCCATCAAATTGAATCCATACATAAACTTAGAATCATGCTAGGATTAACATACTTGAAGCATGATTCAAGAAAACAAACACACATCATTTTGGAAATTATCCAAGAAATTCGGCCAACATGGGGTTTTTTATCCAAGGGGTTTTTTCCAAAATCCAACACTTGATTATCACTCCCCTACAACCCAAGAGCAACATACTAAAAGATGGAAGGAAGAGAATCATCCTAGCATATAGCTAAGAACAAACTCATAATTCTCAAAAACTCCTCTTTTCTTCATCAAACCTTAATTCTAATGAGAAAAGAGAAGAAGGGAGGAAGCTTACCAAAGTTTGCACCCAAAGCCTCTTTGATTCTAGTCAAGAAGAAGAACTTCAAGCTTGAGAGCAAGCTTTAATGGTGGCGGATGAAGAAGAGGAAGAAGAAGAAGAAAGTGAAAATGAGATATTTTCATTTATGAAAATATTCACCAAATATATATTTTCTACACTTTTCTCCCATACCCTTCCTCTTAAATAAAAATAGGCCAAGTGTCCTAATAATCCTCCCAATTCTGCCGAAAAGGAGCTGCTGCCCCATGCTGAAATACTTTTAATTTTGCACCCAATTGCAAATTAACTCCCAATTTTTCCGAAAGTTCCAATTCTTTTTGCCCAAAAATAATTACCGAATTCCAAAATTAACGAAACTTGGACACAACCCTCAGAATATTATAACATTCACAAAACATATTTCAGAAGTTCATTTACCATTCCGGAGTGTCCTACCGAGCTCGCTGAACCCGAACCAAAACCCGACGTGCGAGCGTGTCAACCTGAACCGAAATTCCGTCACTCCAAAATTCTATAAAAATACTCATAAATTCCATCTTAAATTAAAACACAACTTACCCCAAAGCCGTCAGAAAATTTCCATCCCGAGCCCCGGGAGTCGCCCGGAACCGAACGTCCCGCCCCAAATATTAAACTCCACAACCACCTCCGGGACGTTTCCACGACTCCAAAACTGCAAACGGCTTCCCAAACTGAGATCTCGAGAGTGCTACCGAGCCCGCTGTACGTCCCGAGTCGACCCCGACAACCCCCCGGCGCCAGAAAAATTATTTTCGGCGGAAACGTCCGGGGGACCCACACGACCTCAAATACGGAAGGGTTCGCCAAAATGATACTCGGATAGGGCTCGGGAGCCGTCTGAACGCCGCGTGACCGCAGCCAAAACCGAGCCCGGTCACCCGGCCGCAACCCGCCGGGGTGACCGTAAAACGTGAGCCCGCGATTCGTCCCAAGCCATAGAGACACCGGGCATGAAATCGACAAAGGCCCAGTTGAAGAGGTACATCACCTCATCAAGAGAGGCTCTCTGGGTGAACCGCCTGAGCGGGTCCCGAGGCAAGGGGAAGGCCGAAGAAGACACCTCGGGACCGAACAAGAAGGGCAAAGAGAAGAAATCCCCACCCCAACCAACCGGAGTACTGAATACAATAACGACCACCCTGGGTTCAAATGCAAGGAAGAGGAAAGCAAGGGAGATAGCCTCATTGAGCTACGGGGATCCATCTTCGAGAGTGAAACGGGCGGACGGGTCCGAAGTGCATTTTCCGCATTACGACCCACTCATCATCACCCTCCGAATCGAAACCATAGATGTCAAGAGGGTTCTCTGCGACGATGGTTCGAACGCGGACGTCTTATTCAGAAAGGCCTATGAAGGCCTCAAGCTTAAGTCAAGCCGACTGAACCCTGTCAAGACAGCAACCTATGGCGTAGGCCCGGATGAACTGCCAGTGCTCGGTTCTATCGAGCTCCCGACGATGTTCCTGGGAGTCGGTCCCGAAGGTCAATCCCGGTACACGACATTGATGGTCAAATGGCTTGTCATCGATGTCCCTTCTGCGTACAACGCCATCATCGGGAGAGAAACCCAGGTGGCTATTCACATGAGAACCGACGTGAAATACCTCACCATCACTTTCGCTACTGATGAGGGTGACGCCTCGATCTACGTGAGCCAAAGAGAGGCCAAGGACGTCATGGCAATAGCTCAGAAGGATCCTACTCCGAGCTGCTCGAAGGATGACAAGGGAAAAGAGGACACCGAAGAAGTCGTTTTAGAAGGAGATAGGACAACAAGAATTGCGAAAGACTTGCCCGAGGGCAGTAAGGAAAATCTTGTAAACTTGCTTCAAATGAATAAAGACTTGTTCGCCTACTCTCCGAGTGATATGCCTGGAATCGACCCGAAATTCATCCAACACAGCTTGCACATCGACCCGAGTTCAAGACCTATAAGACAGAAGAAAAGAAATAACGCCCCCTTCAAGAGGGCCTTCATCAAAGAGCAAATCTCGAAGCTTCTCGATGCTGGGGTCATAAGAGAAGTATCGTATCCCGAATGGTTAAGCAATCCCGTAGTCGCAACCCGAGAAGACAGCGATAAGTTGCGCATGTGCATAGACTTTACTAACGTAAACGATGCTTGCCCGAAGGATTCGTACCCAACTCCTCCGATCGACAGGCTTGTGGATTCCACGGCCGGACACGCGAGGCTCTCTTTCCTCGATGCTTACAGCGGTTATCATCAGATCAGGATGAACCCGGCAGATGAAGAAAAAACGTCCTTCATAAGCGACGCCGGGACACACTGTTATACCAGAATGCCCTTCGGACTTAAGAACGCCGGAGCGACTTATCAAAGGTTAATGGACAAGGTATTCTCCGGACAGATAGGAAGAATTCTTGAAGTTTACGTCGATGATATCATCATCAAGAGCAAGGAGGAAGTGGATCTCGTCCGTGATATTGAAGAGGTGTTCGGGCAGATCCGAAAGTATGGGCTACGATTGAATCCGGACAAGTGCGTGTTCGGAGTGACATCCGGGAAATTTCTCGGGTTTATGGTGTCCGATCGCGGCATCGATGCGAATCCAGCAAAGATCGAAGCTCTTCTAAACGTGAGGACACCCTCATCGATAAAGGACGTGCAGAGACTTCTCGGGAAAATTACGGCCCTAAGTCGTTTTATATCTCGATATGGAGACAAGTGCCGCCCTTTCTTCAAACTCTTGATCAAAGAAGGTGCGGAGCCCGGGAGAATTGGGGTACGAAAAGGAGAGAAGAAATCTAAGGACAAAAACGCAAGGGAACGAGCTAGGTTCAGTTGGAATCCCAAATGTCAGAAGGCCTAGGAGGAAATCAGAGCCTACCTCTTGGAAATACCTACGCTTCGGCAACCAACCGAGGATAGACCCCTCATTGTATACTTGGCAGTAGGAGAAAAGGCCGTAAGTTCGGTACTTGTCCAAGAAGACGACCAAGGAAAACAGTGGCCGGTCTATTACGTGAGCAAATCATTGCACGGAGCCGAGCTCAATTACCCGATGATCCAGAAAGCAGTTTATTCTCTAGTCCTCTCAGCCAGAAGATTGAAGCCGTACTTCCTCGGATTTTCCATCGTCATTCGGAGTAACGTCCCTATCAAGGACATCCTAAAGCGGGTAGACCACTCCGGAAGACTGTTAAAATAGTGCATAGAACTGAGCGAGTATGAGATCAAATACGAACCTCGAAGAGCAATCAAGGCTCAGGCATTAGCGGATTTTATCGCGGAATTGCCCAAGGAGTCCGAAAGTGAGGGTTCTTGGAACGAGTATAGTCCGGTCTGGACCCTGCATGTGGATGGAGCCTCGGGATCGGACAAGCAAGGTGTCGGATTAGTTCTCGAAGGCCCAGAAGGAATGAAAACAATAAAGTCGATCAAGTTCACTTTCCCGGTAACAAACAACGCAGCCGAGTATGAAGCCCTTATCGCTGGTCTAGAACTGGCCAAGAAAGCGGGAATCCGATCACTAAAAGCGTGTAGCGACTCAAACCTCCTCGTTCAGCAGATGAATGGGGAGTACGAGATCAAGGAGCCAAGTCTCAAGAAATACGCCGAGATAGCTAGAACATTGGCCGCGGATTTCGAGAAGCTATGTATCGAGAAGATCCCGCGGTCTCTAAATTCGGAGGCCGATCAGCTTTCAAAGTCAGCTTCTTACGACGAAGTAAGAAGTGAACCTTCCGTCAACTATTCCCGAATATGCTGCATTACCTCGGGATGGAGGGTCCCCTATTGGAAGTACCTCGATGAAGGTATACTCCCGGACAACCCGACCGAAGCCGCGAACATCAGGAGAAAGGCAAGCAAGTTCGTTATCATTGGTGATAATCTGTACCGAAAGGGATTCTCTTCCCCGATGCAAAAATGCGTCGGAGAAGGAGACACCGAGGACATTCTGAGAGAGACCCATGAAGGCACCTGCGGGTCGCACATTAAATCAGATGCGTTGGCTGCGGTCATACTCAGACAAGGATTCTTTTGGCCTACCCTCATGGAAGACGCAAGGAGGCTAGTTAACAAATGCAAGAAGTGTCAGTAACACACCCGAATACAGAGAATTCCCTCGGAGTACGTATCGTCCTCGGACTACCCCATACCATTTGCCGTATGGGGAATCGATCTGATCGGGGCCTTGCCAACTGCCCCCGGAGGACTGAAGTATTGCGTAGTCGCCGTGGACTACTTTACCAAGTGGATAGAAGCCCAACCACTGGCCACAATTACGGCTGAAAACATCCACAAGTTCGTGTGGAAGAACATCATCTGCAGGTTCGGATGCCCGAAGGTTCTAGTTGCTGATAACGGAACTCAGTTCACTGACGGTGGATTCCAGGATTTCGCCGAGGAATTCGGGATCAAAATTCATTTTGCTCCGGTCGCCCACCCGCAGAGTAACGGCCAAGTCGAAGTGTCTAACCGGACTTTGAAAGATGGGTTAAAAACGAGACTTGGAAATGCAAAGGGCAAATGGCCCGGAGAACTCCCTCATGTTTTATGGAGCTACCGGACAACGCCCCGAAGGTCAACTGGAGAAACCCCTTTCTCTTTGGCATACGGGACCGAGGCGCTAATCCCGATCGAAGTAGCGAACTCTTCCCTCCGAGCCGAGCTGTTCGAGGAAACGGCGAATGAGCAAGGTTTGCGGGCAAATTTGGACCTACTCGAAGGAAGAAGAGATGAAGCAGAGCTGCGAAGGAAAGCTTTCCAACAGAGAACCGCATCAACAACAAATTCCAAAGTGAAGGCAAAAAATATCAAAGTGGGTGATTTGGTTCTACGGCAAACCAAACTAGGATCTCGAAGATCAAAAGGGGGCGCGTTCGCCCCGAACTGGGAAGGTCCATTCGAGGTTGTCGTTGAAGAAAGGAAAGGAGTTTACAAGTTGTTGGATCCCGAAGGAAGGGAATTAGCAAATTCTTTTCATTCCGAGGCATTGAAGAAATATTTTGTATGACCGAGGAGTAATAAAGCACGACTGAATTTGGAGACAACTGTTGAACCAATCCTTGAATGTTTTCATTAATAACGCCCGAGGCTGGATTACAAAAATGGACTTGAAAGAAATTTACATCATTGGGGATCAGTAAAGTCGTCCACGGTGACTGGCTCGGGCGGTTGCAGAAACTCCTCGCCGTACCAGCTAGGATCTTCTTCGGGCTCGTCATTCCCGTCAAGCCCGGTTAGGTCAACATGAGGATTGCGCTCAACGATTTGCTTCCTGGCCAGACAGAACCCGAAGGTGTATTTGTCAACGGCCAGATTTATGGAATCTTTCAGCGCCTTCTGATACTTCGAGATTCTATCCTCAGCTTTGGCAAGTTCATCCCGAAGTCTCTGAATTTCCTCATCTTTAGCCTTCAGATCCTGCTCCTCCCGAAGCTTCCGGATCTCTTCATCCTTGACCAGCTGCTCGTGCTCGTGATGCTCTTTCAGGTTGGCGAAGTCAACCTGAAATTTTTCTTTTTCAGCTTCGAGCTTCCGAACTTCTTCCCGAAGATCGTCTTCAGAATGGTGGTGGTCTTTCACCGCGCTCAGGACGGCAACCTCAGCCAAGGCAAAATCATCAGCTTCGGCCGGGCTGAGGTTCTCCCGGATGTGGGTGCCCTCGGGAAGCTCGAGTACGGTGGAAGTACGGGAGTGCCGCAGCAGCTGCTCATAGTGGTGGACTCGCTGGATCAGCTTAGCCACCACAGCTATGGCTTTGGTCGCCCGCTGCTCGGCTTCGGATCGAATCCGGCTTGATGCTCGGATAACTCGGGAAACCCACCCGCCCATTGTGGCCATCTGCACTCCATCAAAAAGAGTTACCTTCCCGCGGTATTACCCCGGAAGTCCAGACTTAAGAAATAAGAAACCAAATACTAACCTGATACCCAAGGACGGCCATTTTTGAAAGGGTAAAAGTGCTCTAGGCACTCTATTGTTCGGGCGGTGGCGGTCCCTTCAAATAGCTCGGGAGCCATATCTTTGGCGTCTTCGTCGTCCAGGATGTTCTGATCCTCATGGATCAGCCACCCCGGCTCCCGGGGAATGAGATTGTTCCCGAAGTGCGAGAGCTTCTCGTCCCGCAACCGCCTCCTCTCTTCCTGGGACTCTTTCCAGTCCGGACCTAACGTACAAAAATGAGATCGAACCACGTCATGCAGCGGGTCTTCACCGAACATTCGGGAAAGATTTCCGAACAAGTTCCAAAAGCAGAGATTGCGTAACTTCACAAACTGGTTACCTAATTGGAACTCGATTGGTGCGACCTCCGGGGCTCTTTGCTCGGTTACCCTCGAGGCCGTGAACTTCCCCCTAGCCCTTCTGATTCGTTCGGGAGAGTTCTGGAGCATCTCATAAACGTCATCCCGAGTAGGATGACCTTCAACATGAACCGAAGATGGAACTTCCCCGGCCGACTTCTCAGCAGGCTGGCCTCCAGCCTCAGCATCAACCGAAGCAGCCCTCTTTCATTTCTTCCCAGCTGCTGCGGGCTTTGAACCTCCGGCCTTAGAGCCCGGTTTCTCTTTCCTCGCGTCCCGGAAGATGGCGCTGAGATCAAACTCGGGCTCCATTTCTACAAAATCCTATAAATACCTAAGTGCGGAATCAGAAGCCTCTCGCTCAAGGATTTCCGCACGTGGTACTGCTGCTGCTACAGAACCCAAAATGTCAGGAAGTACCGCGGATCTCTACTCCGCTGGTTGCTTGCCAGGACGGCCTGAAAGATGGTAAACAAATAAAAGGGTGAGTCCTCGGGAGGACCCAGTAAGGGCTGAGGTAAGATACCGCTCGCTTAAGCGGTAGCAAGCAGAACCTGCAAAACAGAACAACACAAGTATATATATGTATTCATACACAAACATAAATAACAAGGTGAGCCGGAAACCCATCACACGCGGTCCAACCGCTGACACCTATAATATCGCAGAACGACAGCCCTCTCCACGAGGTTAGAAATATACAGAAGCACGGTACCGGCTGGGGTGGTGATCCCCAAACTGTCGTAGGGTCACAGAAGTATATCGGCACCCCCAGTGCGGATATACACAGAATGTTGGCACCCTCTTGTGCGGACATAAACAACTAAACCAATGGAGCACCCGTGGTCTTAGAGACCATCCCGGGTCTCGTCACAGAACAGAACAAACATGCATCTTACCCTATGACGGGTCTCGGGGTCACCGAACCACCGCCCTCACCAGGAACCCGCCTCAACTAAACCCGATATACATGCAAATACTCCCAGAATGCATAACGAGAGAAGTTGAGCCCTTACCTCAGAAAAGCCGCCTGCAAAGACAAATCCCGGGAAATCCCGGCTCCCGGCCCGAAAAGTAAAACTTGACCTTTATGGTCCCGCACCACTCTACCAAAGCTGAAACAAGCTGAACAACCATAAACTAATCAGAACACATCAAATTAGACCCCCAGAACCAATCCCGCACTTTCCCGCAAAAATCCACAAAAAGCTTGGTTTTACGAACCGAGCTAGAACATTGTTATTCATACACCCACAAACATATTCCAACCCTTAAACCCCACTTCCCAGACATTTTTCCTGAAATCCCGCTGTTACGGTCACCCCGAGCGGGTTGTGACCCGGGTGACCCGGGGCTCCGGTTTTGGCCTGCGGGTCACGGTTTTGGGCGATCAGACGACTCCCGAGACTTATCTGAGCATTATTTTCTGGGAATCCTTCGGGTTTTGAGATCGTGTGGATTCCCCGGACATTTTCGCCGAAAATATTTTTCGGGGCCGAGGGGTTGTCTCGGGACGTACAACGTGCTCGGTAGCACTCCCGGGACCTCGGAATTGGAAACCGTTTGCATATTTGGAATCGTGGGAACGTCCCGGATCTTTTTGGGTGGTGACGTTCGGTCCCGGGCGACTCCCGGGGCTCGGGACGGGAATTTTCTGACGGCTTGGGTGTAAAGTATGTTATATTTTAAGACGGATTTTATGGTTATTTTTGTGAAATTTTGGCGTGACGGGATTGTGGTCCAGGTCGATGTGTACGTACGTCGGGATTTGCTCGGGTTCAGCAGGCCCGGTAGGACACTCTAGATGGGTAATTGGACATGTGAAAGATGATTTGTGTATGATATGGGATTCCGAGGGTTGTGTTCAGGTTTTGTTCTATTTGGAGTTTGGAAACTGCGGTTGGGCTAAAATTACAAGTTTTGAGAAAGTTTGGTGGGCTAAGCTGTAATTAGCCCAAAAGTTTGCAATATTGGACAAAGAGGAAGAGAGTAAGTCGGCTGCTAAGTGAGAAGGGACACTTGTCCTATTTTGAAAAGAGATTGGAAAGGAAGAAAAAGAAAAGAAAAGAAAGTATAAAAGGGGAAGAAAAGACAAACTTCTTCATTTCTTCTTCTTCTTCCTTCCTTCAACGTTAAATCAGCCATTAACACTATTCATTGAAGCTCTTCATGTGTTCTTCATTTTGGCAAGGAATCAACAAGGTTTTGGGCTCCATAAATTCGTAAGCTCCTTCTCCTTAAGAATCTACAAGTTGGAAGCATTGATTGTGGTTGAAAAGTGGGTGTAGAAACCAATTTGTGTTTGTTCTTTGCTATGGGTTTTGATGATCCTCTTGCTTTCATCTTTTAGTATGTTCTTTTTGGGTTGGAGAGGAGTAAGAATCATGGTTTAAATTTTGGAAGAACACCATGGATGGTGGAAACCTAAAATGCCGAATTATTGTTGGATTTTCTAAAATGGTGTGTAGTGATGTTCTTGAATCATGATTTGGATATGTGGTTCCTAGCATGATTCTAAGGCTTGCTATGGTTTCAATTTGGAGGGGAATTGATTGAGTGGAAAAGCCCAATTTGAGTGAATAGTGGATTAGGGTTCATGTTGATTTTGGTTGTTAAAGGTGAAATTGGTTAGTAATCTTGCTTAAGTTATGTAATTGGTGATTAAAGAGTGTAAATGGAACCTTGAATGGTTTGTTTTGGAAGCTTGGTGGAAAATGGGTGAAGAACCGAAACTTTGAATGAATCTTTTTCCATGTTAGGGTTGTGTTTTGGTTGTGTTGGTTGGTAATTCGGTATTGTGGATGGAAGTAGGTTCGTATTGATGTTTGAAACATTATTTTCGGGCAATGGGAGCAAAGTTCACTTTGTTGCGGGATTAAGGGTGAAAGTGTCTGGAATGTGGGTTTAAAGGTTGGAATGCGTTTGTGGGTGTATGAATAGCAATGTTCTAGCTCGGTTCGTGAAACCGAGCTTTCTGTGGATTTCTGCGGGAAAGTGCGGGATTATGCGGGGTTGGTTTCCGGGGTTTGTTTGGATGTGTTCTGACTTAATTATGGTTGTTCAGCTTGATTCTGCGTGGGTGGAGTAGCGTGGGACCATAAAAGACAAGTTGCAACTTTTCGGGCAGGGAGCCGGGATTTCCCGGGTTTTGTGCTGCGAGGCAGTGTATCTGAGGTAAGGGCTCAACTTCTCTCGCTATGCATTCTGGGAGTAGTTGCATGTATAACGGGTTTAGTTGGGGCGGGTTCCGGGTGAGGGCGGTGGTTCGGTGATCCCGAGACCCGTCACATGGTAAGGTATCGGTTGCTTTCTGTTCAAGGCCCAGATGGTCTTAAAGGCCACGGGTTTCATGCTCTACTTTACTTTTCTGGTGTGTTCTGATATTTGGCTTATGTGTTACTATATGATTCTGTTCTGTTAGTATCCACACCTGGGGTGTTGATTTTCTGTTCTGTGTGTTCGCACTGGAGGGTGCCGACACTCTGTGTATACACGCACCGGGAGTGCAGGTATACTTCTGTGACCCTACGACAGTTTGGGGATCGCGACCCCAGCCGATACCGTGCTTCTGTATATTCTGACCTCTTAGAGAGGGCTGTCGTTCTGTGATTTGTTATAAGGGTCATTCTGGCGGTTGGACCGCATGAGATGGATTTCCGGCTTACTTTATGTTTGATGTTTATATATACATGTATATGCTTGTACTGTTCTGTTTTGCAGGTTCATCCGTTGCTTCCTAAGCAAGCAATACCTTATCTCAGCCCTTACTGGATCCTCCCGAGGACTCACCCCTTATTTGTTTACACCTTTCAGGTCGTCCTGACAAGCAACCGGCGGAGTAGAGATTGTCACAGCCACCCCGCCCGGTTGAGGAGGCGGAGCCGGCCGCGACGTCGTGAACCGGAACCTACGGCGGAAATCGTGGCAACGGAGCATGGAGCTCAAATACAAAGCAGTCAAGTAAGACCTAGCAACCTAAATTCTCATGCAAGGCAAGTATACGAAACATTTCAACTTCCACCCAACAAGCAGTTCATGGTATATCTCACCTCAACCAACGCCACTACACAAGCACCAAAACCATAACATGGCAATTTCCGACATAGGCAAGTCGGGGCTCCGCCCACGACTCAGAAGACAAACAAAATAGAATATATCTCAAGTTATGCAACATTTACAAATTACATGATCTGATCTAAATGCATGCAGTTACAGCTACAGAGCCGATAACAAAATCCTATAAATACCTAGCGCGGAATCTGAAGCGACCTCTGCACGTGGTACTGCTGCTGCAACTCGACCTCAAGATGAAGGAAGCACCGCGGAATCTCTACTCCGCTGGTTGCTTGTCAGGACGGCCTGAAAGTGGTAAACAACAAAGGGTGAGTCCTCGAAAGGACCCAGTAAGGGCTTAAGGTAGAAGTGCAGTTTGCCCATAGGGCGAAAATCTGAACCTGCAAAACAGAATATCACAACATATGCATGTACATATGAACATAAAGCATAAAGTAAATCAGAATCCATCATATGCGGTCCAACCGCCAGAACGACCCGTTACGACAGCCCTCAACAGAGGTCAGAATATACAGATCAGAACAGAACATGTCACCGCACGCCGCCCGAGCCCGGTTGCGGAGGCGGGGGCGCCGGGACGCCGGAAGCGGAAGCCGGAATGGAAAGGGGTGGCAGGTCCATCGAGACCCGCCGCGCGTAGCGGACCCGAAAACGGAAAGATTGTGGAAGTAAACTAACGGAAATTTCATGCGTATAACTAAAATAAAATTGCAACCATACAATTCATGCACTAATAACAGAGTAAGCCCCGCCCCCCCGTGGACGAGTGCTTACGCACTAAAACACATATACATACAGAATTCACAGAACCTAAAATGTCTAGCAAGCGCCAAGCGCTGAGAACAGATATAGAACAGAATATACAAATGTATATACAGACATACAACCATCATGGCAATACAGAAAGTGTGCATATGCAACTACAGAGCCAACCTTAGAATCTATGTAACAAAATACCTTGCGCGGGATTCAGACCAAGTAGACAAAATCCCAGCTCGCAAGGTACAATGCTGCTCAACATAACCAAGTAGAAGCCTCGCGTAAACCTATTCCGCTGGCCGCTTATGCACCTACCTGAAACCCAAAACAGAACCCAAAAGGGTGAGTCCTAAAAGGACCCCGTAAGGGATTTGGGGTAAGATAAGTATATATAACCTGCAAAACAGAAAGATAGCAATATACGCAATGAATACAGAATAACATGCATGTAATAAAACAGATCGAATCCCGAAGGACGTGCGATTCTAAATCGCCATAAACCTTATAACAAATCGAACGACAGCCTCCCACTAAGGGGAGTCGAAGCGAAGCTAATACGAAGCATGGTGCACCAGGTGGGGTAGCGAACCCACAACTGTCGTAGAGTTAACGTAATATTAATGCAGACAGTATGCCATAAGGCATACTCCTACAAACTACACGAATATGCCCAAAGGCATAATAATCCGAAATGCTAGCGAAATGCCCTAGGCATATAAACCGGAAACCAAAACATATACTTAGCTTACCAATCTTACCAAAAATAGCGTAACCAAACCCTTACCTCAAAATCCAGTATTGGACCGATTCGGATAACATCTACACCGTGCCCGAAACTTAGAACTCCTCTTTTCCTAACCACCGAAACTCAGAATCTGCCAAACCAAGTTGAATTAGCATCCTTATCAACCACACTACCAAATTACAACCCCCGACCCCAAAACCGAAAATCCGACAGAATTTCCGTAAAATTCCAGATTTTCACAGAAACGTCAGAATTCAGAACCAACCTAGACAATGCAAGATTATTCCTTGACAAACATCATACAATAAGCAGAACTGATCAAATCCAACCTTAAACCCTTCTTTACCCGCCATTTTCCGATAATCCCGCTTAATTGTAACTTTTCCATTTCTTAACCGAATTCAACATTTCAAACTTCCATCCACTCCTAAATTCAACCCCAACACCATATTAACATCCAATTTAACCAAAATGAACCTCCAACATTGAAAAAGAATCATTCAAAGATTCGGTTCTTAACCAACTTTTCATCCAACTTCCAATTCAATCCATTCAAGCTACCAAACAATCATTCTAACCACCAATTTCACTTCTAAACCATGAATGCTATCCAATTGCATCCAAAACAACAAAATCCATTTTTGAAAATCAACCCATAATTCGGCCATTTGGGGATTTCCAACTCAACTTGTTTTCCATCAAATTGAATCCACACATAAGCTTAGAATCATGCTAGGACCAACATACTTGAAGCATGAAACAAGACAACAAACACACATTATTTTGGAATTTTCCAAGAAATTCGGCCAACACTAAATCCTCATCCAAGATGTGTTTTCCAAAATCCAACACTTGATTAATACTCTCCTACAACCCAAGAACAACATACTAAAACATGGGAGGAAGAGAATCATCCTAGCTTATAGCTAAGAACAAACCCAACATTTACCAAAACTCTTCTTTTCTTCACTAATCTACCAAACTAATGAGAAAAGAGGAGTTAGGAGGTACTTACCACTCAAAGCACCCAAAACCTCTTTGATTTGAGCCAAGATGAAGAACTTCAAGCTTGGAGCAAGCTTCCATGGAGGTTTCGGCAAGAAGAAAGCAAGAGGAAGAAGAAGAGAAGTGAAAATGAGTTTTAACTCATTTTATGAAATATTATGTCATAATATATATTTCTCCTCTTTAACCCATACCTCTCTACTTAAATAGAAAAGGCCAAGTGTCCCATTTCTTCTCCCAATTGCTGCCGAAAAGAACAAATGTTGCCCATGCTGATTTTAATTAATTTTGCAACCAATTGCAAATTAACTCCCAATTTTTCCGAAAGTTCCAATTCTTTTTGCCCAAAAATAATTACCGAATTCCAAAATTAACGAAACTTGGACACAACCCTCAGAATATTATAACATTCACAGAACATTTTTCAGAAGTTCATTTACCCTTCCAGAGTGTCCTACCGAGCTCGCTGAACCCGAACCGAAACCCGACGTGCGAGCGTGTCAACCTTAACCGAAATTCCGTCACTCCAAAATTCTATAAAAATACCCATAAATTCCATCTTAAATTATAACACAACTTACCCCAAAGCCGTCAGAAAATTTCCATCCCGAGCCCCGGGAGTCGCCCGGAACCGAACGTCCCGCCCCAAATATTAAACTCCACAACCACCTCCGGGACGTTTCCACGACTCCAAAACTGCAAACGGCTTCCCAAACTGAGATCTCGAGAGTGCTACCGAGCCCGCTGTACGTCCCGAGGCGACCCCGACAACCCCCCGGCGCCAGAAAAATATTTTCGGCGGAAACGTCCGGGGGACCCACACGACCTCAAATACGGAAGGGTTCGCCAAAATGATACTCGGATAGGGCTCGGGAGCCGCCTGAACGCCGAAAAACGTGACCCGCAGGCCAAAACCGGAGCCCCGGGTCACCCGGTCGCAACCCGCTCGGGGTGACCGTAACATTCTCACCCCCTTAGAACTCTTGGTCCTCCAAGAGTAGCCTGAATCAACAAGACAGGTGTCGCTACCAACCAGAAAATATGAACATTCCTCTAACCCAGAACAATCGGACCACCGTACTGGTGCGGCGGGAGTGGTAGTTTAGACTACCATACAGAGCCTCACGGCGTCCCACCCTCCGGGTGCATCTTATTGCACCCCGAGTCAGTTGCCGGTATTTCTACCAGACAACCCCAGACGGTACCGAACCTAAATCTAACCGACCCACAACAGGCTATCCTGGAAGATACCACATAAAACAGAAACAGTTGGGGGGGGTAAAGCCAACCTACAACTTACTCTGGAAACTCATAATAACCGATACAACTCGGGGTAACTCGCCCCGCCTATCACATCTTACTGTCCCTCCGATCGGTGCTACCTCAAATTCGGTCAAATTCTATCACCAAACTCAGATTCCAGAGCCCTACGGCGACGGTTCGTATAAGCAGTGGTGCAGTCGTTCGCGGTTTTAATACGCGCCAGTAACAAACTGATCTTTTCCGTAGACTCCTCAAAAAGCTCGGGTCCCAGCTTAAACCCATCAGACGCATTTGTCCAACAGTATGGTGTCATACACCTCCTCCCGTACAACGCCTCATATGGTGCCATACCAATCGTAGTCTGGAAGCTGTTGTTGTACGAGAACTCTATCAAAGTAACTGCTAGTCCCAAACTCCTCCAAAATCCAAAGTACAGATTCGCAACATATCCTCCAATATCAGAATCACCCGCTCCGACTGCCCGTCCGTCTGTGGGTGATAAGCTGTATTCAGATGGAGTCGCGTGCCCAGCGCTTCATGAAAAGCCCTCCAGAACCGTGCCGTGAAACGCGGATCACGGTCAGATACAATGGAGTCTGGTACTCCATGTAATCGTACAATCTCACTGATGTAAAGCCGGGCAAGCTTCTCCAGAGGGTCCGTGATCCGAATAGGCAGAAAGTGTGCGCACTTTGTCAGCCGATCCACAATAACCCAGATAGCATCATGGCGGGACCGTGTCAGGGGCAGTGCAGTCAGAAAATCCATAGTAACATTGCCCCACTTCCGGACTGGAATGGGCAAAGTCTGCAGTGTCCCTGCCGGTTTCTGGTGCTCAATCTTCACCTGCTGACAAACGGCACACCTAGACGCATGTGTGGCAATGTGCCTCCTCATCCCAGGCCACCAGAAGTGAGTACGCAGATCATGATACATCTTCTCACTCCCGGGATGAACACTCAATCTGCTCCGAATGTGCCTCCTCTAAAATCTCACTCCGGAGCTCTTGATCCTCCGGTACATAAAGGCGGTCTCGGAAGTATAGCAATCCCTGCCTATACTGAAATGTCGGTAATAAAGATCCCTTGTCTTCTCCAGATAACTTCTTCAGCCCCAGATCTCTACCTTGCGCCTCGCGCACTCTATCAAGCCACTCAGAATGTATGGTAAGTGTATACCCCGAAATACGCTCCCAGAGCTACCACCTGTGCCAAAGGCACATCAGATCACTCTCCTCAGATCAGTCCCCAACATTTCCTCCCTTAACCAACCTGGTATACTTCTTGCTCAGTGCATCGGCAACCGTGTTGCCCTTGCCAGAGATGTACTCGATACAACAATCATAGTCCTTAATGTATTCGAGCCATCTATGCTGCCTCAAATTAAGCTCCTTTTGCGTAAACAGATATTTCAGACTCTTATGGTCGGTAAGAATCTGAAATTTATTACCAAACAGATATTGATTCCAATGTTTCAGCGCATAACTATTATAGCCAACTCCAGATCATGTGTCGGATAGTTCAGCTCATGCGGTCGTAGCTGCCTCGACCCATAAGCTACCACAAAACGCTCCTGCACCAACACACATCCCAAACCAGATGTGGAAGCATCCGTATAATTCACATACGGCAAGATCGGATCTGAAAGAGTCAGAATCGGAGCGTTAGTCAACCGCCGCTTCAACTCCTGAAAATTCTGCTCACACCTGTCAGACCAGATATACGGTTGACCCTTCTTGGTCAACTGCGTAAGCGGAGATGCCAGAATAGAAAATCCCAGTACAAACCTCCGATAAAATCCTACTAACCCCAGGAAGCTCCTGAACTCCCGTACCGTGGTAGGTTGTTTCCAATCCCAAATTGCCCTCACCTTCTCTGGATTCACAGACAGACCATGCTCAGAAATAACGTGTCCCAGAAAGGTGACTTCCCGAATCCAGAACTCACACTTTGAGAACTTAGCATAAAGCTGATGTTCCCAAAGTGTCTGCAGAACTACCCTCAGATGCTCCCGATGCGAGTCCTCATCCCGAGAATATATCAGAATATCATCAATAAAAACCCACCAGAAATGAGTCCAAGTACGGTCGGAACACCCGATGCATCAGATCCAAGAATGCCGCCGAGCATTGGTCAGCCCAAATGGCATGACCGTAAACTCAAAGTGTCCAAATCGGGTGCGGAAAGCAGTCTTAGGTATGTCCTCTTCCTTCACTCTAAGCTGAAAATACCCAGATCAGAGATCAATCTTTGAGAAAACCCTCAAACCCCGAAGTTGATCAAAAAGATCGTTAATCCTCGGTAACGGATACTTATTCTTCCCAATAAGAGCATTCAACCGTCTGTAATCAATACAAAGTCAGAGTGTCCCATCATTCTTCTTAACAAACAGAACCAGAGCACCCCACGCTGAAGTGCTCGGTCGGATGAAACTCTTTTGCTGTAATTCCTCCAGTTGCTTCTTCTACTCCTGCATCTCAGAAATAGGCATCCGATAAGGAGGAATAGATATCGGAGCAGTACCCGACTGCAGGTGGATGTCAAACACAATTTCCCGCTCTTGTGGTAATCCGGGCAACTCCTCCGGAAATACCTGCGGAAAATCTCGAACCAACGGTAAACCATCCAACTTCAACCTAGTACCAGCCTCATTCAGATCATAGCATTCCCCTACACCAACTATCGACAGCTGATCCAGAATCTGTAACACTGTACCGTGCTGTGCGATAGTCAAACCAGTCGGAGTCGTGAGAGGTAGTACCTCTCCAGAAACCATAATGGTACGGGTTGCACAATCAACGTGCACAGAGTTCTTGGATAGCCAGTCCATTCCAAGAATAACATCATAGTCCGGCGTGTCTAAAACCAACAGATCCGATACTATCATGTCCGCCTACAGATATCGTACAACCCCGAACCATCTCATTGGAAAACAGAAACTGACTCCCAGCAGTTTTTACTAAATACATTTGAGGCAAAGTACTAACAGACAGATGCAGAGATGTAACACATTTCTGTGTTACCATGGAAACAGATGCTCCTGTATCCAATACTGCATGTACCGGTATCTCATTCAGAAATAAAGTACCATGTAAAACTCCCTGCTGACTCGAGCCTCCCTGCTGGCTGGTACCTGACCGTTGACTAGGTCCTCCCTGATAACCAGGGCCTCCCCTCAGAAAATGGAAAACTTGTCCTGCTCTGAGCTGCTGTGACGGAGGGGGTGGCTGAAGCTGTTGTCGCTACTGAGGTCTCGGGCCACCCTGCTGAAACCCACGCCCTCGCGGCGCGTTGGGTTGCATCCGAGACTATGGACGCTGAAGACCTGCCCTACAATAAGAGGGCAATCCCGTACCCAAAGAGTGTCAGACCTGCAACGTAAACATCGGCCCTCCTGCCGGTAACAAAGTCGACCGGAGTGATACCTACTGCAAATCAGACAAGGTCGTGCCGGTGGTGCTCCCTCTCTACCTCTACTAAATTGCCCAGGCCTGCTCGGCCATCCAGAAATCTGCCGGGGTCCCTGCTGCATGGAACCCCTCCGTACTCCCCTGACCTCATTGCAAGGTGAGACGACTCTCAACCTCCTCTTGCTCGAGGAGTTGAGCCCAATAACCGCTTCCCGAAACAAAGTAATGTCTAAAGGTCTCAAAACCCACCTGTACTCGGGGCGCAGTCAACGAAATAAACCTCTTGGTCTTCTCCTCTTCCATACCTTGATACTACGGTACATAGTAAACCAGCCGATCAAACTCTCACTCAAACTTTCCGACAATCTTGCCTCCCTGATGAAGCTCATCGAACTGTGCCTTACGCAGATCCTCGGCTACATCCCCGCCGCCTTCTGGAAAAATGTAGCCACCCCAAGGAGTTTGTCAACTCCTGCAAACCACATCACTACTCCCCCACACCCTTCTCGGTCATTGAACCTCGGGGGGGGGTTCAAACTCTAAAACCTCTCCAAAAGTCTGACCTCGCCAGACTGGTGCCCCAGATCTCCTCGTCGTTAATAGGACCGACGAGAAGTCTAGGTGTCGTAGTGACCACCCTTGTCAGAGTCACTCACTTACCGATCCCAAAACTATGGCGAGCAGTGGCTTAAGTCTCGCTATCACCACCTAATCAAAATGCCCTTACCGTGGCATAAACAGATTTTCCCCTGCCTACTGCCGCCTCTGAACCAGCTAGGCTGGCGGTAATACCAAATCAGAGAGGGGTCCCTACGACCACTAAACCTCGGGCGGTGAGTGTGGTTGTTCAGACCCTGGGTTACCCTGAACCCGTATCCTATTCCACGGAGGTGTGGGATCCCAGTCCCGCCCCTCCGGTACCAAATCACGCTATCTACGCGTGTTAACCATATCTCCAAAATTTCAGACCAAACAGAGTCCAGTCAAAAATCGGTCACTCCTAATCTCTACAGAAGTTAGCAGCAGTTTTCTAAGGCTCAGTAGTGCAATGCGATACTTGACACGAAGTTATTTCTCGAATGATAAAATCATGCATTTCACAGAATCACAGAAGCAGTTCATGCTTATTTCACCAAATCTTTTCCTAACACACAATTTTACGTACCTGAAACTTTTCCACAATCCCTTTACTCGTAATACTTTTACCAGAATCCAGAAATCCCGAGTTCCGAAATCTGCAACTATCATGATAACTTGAAGGATCAACTTTGTTCCACAATTTTATTTTGAAGTGGTTCAAGTAAGGAGGTGGCCAATCTCCGTACCAAACCATTCTAAAATAAAATGTACAACAATAGTTGTCACTACAAGTCACCACTGACGACCAATATGGTCACTTACCTGCTCTGATACCAACTTGTCACCGCACGCCGCCCGAGCCCGGTTGCGGAGGCGGGGGCGCCGGGACGCCGGAAGCGGAAGCCGGAATGGAAAGGAGTGGCAGGTCCATCGAGACCCGCCACGCGTAGCGGACCCAAAAGCGGAAAGATTGTGGAAGCAACTAACGGAAATTTCATGCGTATAACTAAAATAAAATGCAACCATACAATTCATGCATTAACAACAGAGTAAGCCCCGCCTCCGTGGACGAGTGCTTACGCACTAAAACATATATACATACAGAGTTCACAGAACCTAAGGTGTCTAGCAAGCGCCAAGCGCTCAGAACAGATACAGAACAGAATATACAAGTATATACAGACATACAATCATCACAGCAATACAGAAAGTGTGCATATGCAACTACAGAGCCAGCCTTAGAATCTATGTAACAAAATACCTTGCGCGGGATTCAGACCAAGTAGACAAAATCCCAGCCCACAAGGTACTGCTGCTGCTCAACCCAACCAAGGCAGGAGCCTCACGGAAACCAACTCCGCTGGTTGCTTACCAAGTCTACCTGAAACCCAAAAACAGAACCCAAAAAGGGTGAGTCCTAAAAGGACCCCGTAAGGGATTTGGGGTAAGATAAGCATATGTAACCCTGCAAAACAGAAAGATAGCAATATACGCAACAGAATACAGAATAACATGCATGTACAGAAAATAAATCGGAATCCCGAAGGACGTGCGATTTTAAATCGCCAGAAACCTTATAACAGATCGGAACGACAGCCTCCCACTAAGGGAGTCAGAAGCCGAAGCTAATACAGAAGCATGGTGCACCAGCTGGGGTAGCGAACCCACAACTGTCGTAATATTAATGCAGACAGTATGGCATAAGGCATACTCCTACAAAACTACGAATATGCCCAAAGGCATAATAATCCGAAATGCTAGGCATATAATGTAAACGGAAACCAAAACATATACTTAGCTTACCAAATCAATGTAACCAAACCCTTACCTCAAAATCCAGTATTGGACCGATTCTGGATAACATCTACACCGTGCCCCGAAACTTAGAACTCCTCTTTTCCTAACCACCGAAACTCAGAATCTGCCAAACCAAGTTGAATTAGCATCCTTATCAACCACACTACCAAATTACAACCCCCGACCCCAAAACCGAAAACCGACAGAATTTCCGTAAAATTCCAGATTTTCACAGAAACGTCAGAATTCAGAACCAACCTAGACAATGCAAGATTATACATTGACAAACATCATACAATAAGCAGAACTGATCAAATCCAACCTTAAACCCTTCTTTACCCGCCATTTTCCGATAATCCCGCTTAATTGTAACTTTTCCATTTCTTAACCGAATTCAACATTTCAAACTTCCATCCACTCCTAAATTCAACCCCAACACCATATTAACATCCAATTTAACCAAAATGAACCTCCAACATTGAAAAAGAATCATTCAAAGATTCGGTTCTTAACCAACTTTTCATCCAACTTCCAATTCAATCCATTCAAGCTACCAAACAACCATTCTAACCACCAATTTCATTTCTAAACCATGAATGCTATCCAATTGCATCCAAAACAACAAAATCCATTTTTGAAAATCAACCCATAATTCGGCCATTTGGGGATTTCCAACTCAACTTGTTTTCCATCAAATTGAATCCACACATAAGCTTAGAATCATGCTAGGACCAACATACTTGAAGCATGAAGCAAGATAACAAACACACATTATTTTGGAATTTTCTCCATAAATTCGGCCAACACTAAATCCTCATCCAAGATGTGTTTTCCAAAATCCAACACTTGATTAATACTCTCCTACAACCCAAGAACAACATACTAAAACATGGGAGGAAGAGAATCATCCTAGCTTATAGCTAAGAACAAACCCAACATTTACCAAAACTCTTCTTTTCTTCACTAATCTACCAAACTAATGAGAAAAGAGGAGTTAGGAGGTAATTACCACTCAAAGCACCCAAAACCTCTTTGATTTGAGCCAAGATGAAGAACTTCAAGCTTGGAGCAAGCTTCCATGGAGGTTTCGGCAGCAGCAAAGCAAGAGGAAGAAGAAGAGAAGTGAAAATGAGTTTTAACTCATTTTATGAAATATTATGTCATAATATATATTTCTCCTCTTTAACCCATACCTCTCTACTTAAATAGAAAAAGGCCAAGTGTCCCATTTCTTCTCCCAATTGCTGCCGAAAAGAACAAATGTTGCCCATGCTGATTTTAATTAATTTTGCAACCAATTGCAAATTAACTCCCAATTTTTCCGAAAGTTCCAATTCTTTTTGCCCAAAAATAATTACCGAATTCCAAAATTAACGAAACTTGGACACAACCCTCAGAATATTATAACATTCACAGAACATTTTTCAGAAGTTCATTTACCATTCCAGAGTGTCCTACCGAGCTCGCTGAACCCGAACCAAAACCCGACGTGCGAGCGTGTCAACCTGAACCGAAATTCCGTCACTCCAAAATTCTATAAAAATACCCATAAATTCCATCTTAAATTATAACACAACTTACCCCAAAGCCGTCAGAAAATTTCCATCCCGAGCCCCGGGAGTCGCCCGGAACCGAACGTCCCGCCCCAAATATTAAACTCCACAACCACCTCCGGGACGTTTCCACGACTCCAAAACTGCAAACGGCTTCCCAAACTGAGATCTCGAGAGTGCTACCGAGCCCGCTGTACGTCCCGAGGCGACCCCGACAACCCCCCGGCGCCAGAAAAATATTTTCGGCGGAAACGTCCGGGGGACCCACACGACCTCAAATACGGAAGGGTTCGCCAAAATGATACTCGGATAGGGCTCGGGAGCCGCCTGAACGCCGAAAAACGTGACCCGCAGGCCAAAACCGGAGCCCCGGGTCACCCGGTCGCAACCCGCTCGGGGTGACCGTAACAGTCGCGATCCCCAAACTGTCGTAGGGTCACAGAACAGAAGTATCGGCACTCCCGGTGCGGATACACAGAACAGAACCAAGGAGCACCCGTGGTCTCTCCAACCATACGGGTCTCGTCACAGAATCAGAACTAATAATAATAAAATATACAAATACAACAGAAGTATCATACCTGATAACCTATACGAAGCAGAACAAACGTACACTTTACCAAATTAAGCCCTTACCTCTGAAACGCTGCCCCGCAGCCCAAAACTCGGAAAATCCCGGCTCCCGACCCGAAACGCACAACTTGGCTCCTACGGGTCTGCGCTACTCCACCAACGCAGAATCAAGCTGTACAACCATAATTGGATCAGACACATCCAAACAAACCCCAGAAAGTAATTTCCGCACAAACCCGCACTTTCCCGCAAAATTCCACAGAAGGCTCGGTTTCACGAACCGAGCTAGAACCTAGTTATTCCAACACTCACGAACATATTCCAACCCTTAAACCCGCATTCCAGACACTTTTCCCGGTAAACCCGTATAAAACTAACTTTCTCATTTCTAACCCGAAAATGGTATTTCAAACGCCATAACGCACCTACTTCCACCCACATTACCAATTTAGCATCCAATTCAATCAACACACATCACCAACATAGAAAAAGAATCACTTGAACATTTCGGCCCTTAACCAATTTTTCACCACACCTCCAAATCAAACCATTCAAGCTTCTAATTAATCACATTAATCACCAATTTCACTTCCTAACCAAAATTACTAACCCATTGCATCAAAACAACAAAACCCCTTTCCTATACAATTCGGCCAAAAGGAGAATTTCTCACCCAATTTCCATTTCAAACCAAACAAAGTTCCATTAGCACTCTTTAATCACCAATTGCAATTATTAAGCAAGATCACTAACCAATTTCACCTAAACAACCAAAACCTCTTCACTTAACAATTCGGCCAAAGAGGGGTTTTTAACCCAACTTGTTTTCCTTCAAATTGAAACCATAGATTGTCTTAAAATCATGCAAGGAACAACATATCTCAAGCATGATTCAAAAACACAAACACACCCAATATTAGAGAATTGAGCTTAATTTCGGCACCCCCTAGGGTTTCAACATCCATGAAGTTTTCCAACATCTAACCATAGATTCTTACTCCCTCTAGCCCAAGAACAACATACTAAAATTTGGGAGGGAGAGGATCACTCAAACACCTAGTCAAGAACAAACTAATCTTTCAAAAATCCCCTCTTTCTTCCACCAAATCATGTTTCTAATTTGAAAAGAGAAGGAAGGAAGAAGCTTACCAATTGTTGGAGCCAAAAACCTTGAAGTTTCAACCAAGAAAATGAAGAACATGGAGCTTAAGAGGAGATGGCTATGGCGGCAGAGAAGGAAGAAAGAAGAAGAAGGAGAAATGAAATTGTAATGTATTTTTCATACTAATTATCCCCTTTTATATTTTCTCCCCTTTTCCAAGTTAAATGAGAATTGGCCAAGTGTGCAGCCCAACCTGCTGCTGCCGACACAGACCCATCTCAGGCCCAAAAATATTAATTACTTTTGGGTTAAATACAATTTAACTCCCTAATTCTCCAAATCTTTGCAATTAAATCCCAATTATAGGTAACGAACTCCAAATGAAACCAAAACTGACCAGAATATTCAGAATAACATAACATAAATAAAACATTTTTCAAATATTTATTTACCATTCCGTAGCGTCCTACCGAGCTCGCTGATCCCGAACAAATCCCGGCGTGGCCGCATAATAACCTGAGCCACAACCCGTCATGACAAAATTCCACAAAAATATCCATAAAAACCACCTTAAAATATAACATGACTTACCCTGGAGCCGTCGGAGAAATTCGATCCCGAGCCCCGGGATTCCGCCCAGAGCCCCGGGAGTCGCCCGGGACCGCACGTCCCGTCTTAAAAAATATGCTCCGTAAAAATCTCCGGGACGGTCCCACGATTCCAAATCCGCAAACGGTTCCTCAATCTGAGGTCCTGGGAGCGCTACCGAGCCAGCCAGACGCCCCGAGCCAACCCCGACAACCCCCCGGCGCCGGAAAAATATTTTCGGCGGAAACGTCCGGGGGACCCACACGACCTCCAATATGAAAGGGTTCGCCAGAATGATGCTCGAATAAGACTCGGGAGCCGTCTGATTGCCCAAAAACGTGACCCGCAAGCCAAAATCGGAGCCCCGGGTCACCCGGTCGCAACCCGCTCAGGGTGACCGTAACAGAGATCCCCGGTCCTTTCTGTTGTTTTGGTTGCAGCAGCAGCAGTACCACGTGCGGGAATCGCTGAGCGAGTGGTTTCAGATTCCGCACATAGGTATACTTAGGCTTATTTTTGATGGCTCTGTAGCTGTAGTTGCATGCATGTATTTAGATCATGAGTTTGTATATGATGTAGGTTTATGGAATATAATCTGATCTTGTTTGTCTTCTCAGTCGAGGGCGGAGCCCCGACTTGCCTATATTGGATTTGTTTATGAAATGGGATTCTGTGTTCTGCTTGTCCTGTGAAATAAACGATATTCCAGGAACTGCGTGTTTGGTAATTGCTGAGCTACTTGTATGCTTGCCATGTATGGATTTTGGTAGGTTGCATGTTAGTATCGATTATTTTGTTTAATGGGTAAAATGTTCCGCCACCGCGCTATCCACCGTAGGTTCCGGTTCCGAACGTCGCGGTCGGCCCCGCCTCCGCAACCGGGCGGGGTGGTCGTGACACCTGCACAAAAGTAACTTTTGCACCCAACACCCGAATACGACGTTTCAAATACCATTACGCACCTAAACCCATCCACGATACCAAATTTGTCACGACCACCCCGCCCGGTTGCAGAGGCGGAGCCGGCCGCGACGTTCGGAAGCGGAAGCTACGGCAAAAGTGCGGAATCGGTACTACCGAAACCCGCTGCGTGCAGTGGTCCCATGACCCGGCCCGAAATAACAGAATGGTCGTACGACGACCTGCAACCTACAGAACACATACATGGCAAGTATACAAAACAACTTAACAGTCAAACATGCAGTTCATGGAAATCTCATTCATTACTCGAACCAAACAAGACACAGAATCTATACTATAACATATCCAGTATGTGCAAGTCGGGGCTCCACCCTCGACTCAGAAGACAGATACAAAATCAACACATATTCCAGAATATACCTCATACACAATATAATGATCCGAAATACATGCATGCTGGTACACTACCCAAGCAAACGCGTCCTCGCGTCGTATCAGAATCACACAAGGCCCCGCAGGTCTCGCCCTCGCGGTCTCCAGTATCGCCTTCGCAAGGTCTCATCCTTGTGGTCTCCAGTCTCGCCTTCGCGAGGTCTCCAGTCGCCTTCGCAAGTTCTCACCCTTGTGGTTGTCACCGCACGCCGCCCGAGCCCGGTTGCGGAGGCGGGGGCGCCGGGACGCCGGAAGCGGAAGCCGGAATGGAAAGGGGTGGCAGGTCCATCGAGACCCGCCGCGCGTAGCGGACCCAAAGAGCGAAATAAAAGTGGAAGCAATTAACAAAAATTCCATACATATCACTAAAATAAAATCTAAACATGCAATTCATGCATTAGCAACAGAGTAAGCCACGCCCTCCGTGGACGTGTGCTTACGCACCAAAACACATATACATACAGAATTCACAGAACCTAAAATGTCTAGCAAGCGCCAAGCGCTGAGAACAGATATAGAACAGAATATACAAATATGTATATACAGACATACAACCATCGTAGCAATACAGAAAGTGTGCATATGCAACTACAGAGCCAACCTTAGAATCTAAGTAACAAAATACCTTGCGCGGGATTCACACCAAGTACACAATCCCGGACCGCAAGGTGCAACTGCTGCAAAACACACCCAAGGTAGGACCCTCACGGAATCCTACTCCGCAGGCCGCTTATCAGGTCTACCTGAAACCCAAAAACAGAACCCAAAAAGGGTGAGTCCTAAAAGGACCCCGTAAGGGATTTGGGGTAAGATAAGCATATGTAACCCTGCAAAACAGAAAGATAATAATATACAGAATATATGCGACAGAAAACAGAATATCGTGCATGTAATAAAACAGATCAGAATCCCGAAGGATGTGCGATACTAAATCGCCATAAACCCTTATAACCAATCAGAACGACAGCCTCCCTCTAGGGGAGTCAGAAGCCGAAGCTATTACGGAAGCATGGTGCACCAGCTGGGGTAGCGAACCCACAACTGTCGTAGGGTTAATGCACAAAGTATGCCACAAGGCATACACCTACAAACGTAGGGTTACTGCATGTGGTATGCTACAAGGCATACACCTACAGTATCACGTAACGTACCTTAAAGCGTAAATTCTCAAATACCTGCAAAATGTAAGTGCTACAATACATACACCTACAGACTACGAGAATATGCTCTGGGCATATAATACTGAAATACTGCAGTAATGTAAAATGAAACTGTACATACACCTATGTTACCATAAATATCAGAACCAAAACCTTTCCTCACAATTCCAGAGTATTTGTCCGGTTCTGGACGATTTCCAAACATCGACCAGAAACCCGAAACCTCTCTTTTTCTAACTTCCGGACCTCAGAATCTGTCATTTCAAGTTGAATTAGCAACCTTACCAACCACACTACCAAACTACACCCCCGACCCCAAAACCGAAAATCCGGCAGAATTTCCGTAAAATTCCAGATTTCCACAGAAACGTCAGAATTCAGAACCAACCTAGACAATGCAAGATTATACATTGACAAACATCATACAATAAGCAGAACTGATCAAATCCAACCTTAAACCCTTCATTACCCGACATTTTCCGATAAACTCGCATAATTGCAACTTTTCCAATTCTTATCCGAATTCAACGTTTCAAACTTCAACCCACTCCTAAATTCAACCCCAATACCATTTTAACATCCAAATCAACCAAAACCAAACTCCAACCTAGATAAAGAATCATTCCAAGATTTCGGTTCCTAACCAACTTTTCATCCAACTTCCAATTCAATCCATTCAAGCTACCAAACAACCATTCTAACCACCAATTTCATTTCTAAACCATGAGTGCTACCCAATTGCATCCAAACAACAAAATCCATTTTTTGAAAATCAACCCATAATTCGGCCATTTGGGGATTTCCAACTCAACTTGTTTTCCATCAAATTGAATCCACACATAAGCTTAGAATCATGCTAGGACCAACATACTTGAAGCATGAAACAAGACAACAAACACACACCATTTTAGAAAATCTCCAAGAAATTCGGCCAACACTAGTTCTTCATCCAAGATGTGTTTTCCAAAATCCAACACTTGATTAACACTCTCCTACAACCCAAGAACAACATACTAAAACATGGGAGGAAGAGAATCATCCTAGCTTATAGCTAAGAACAAACCCAACATTTACCAAAACTCTTCTTTTCTTCACTAATCTACCAAACTAATGAGAAAAGAGGAGTTAGGGAGGTACTTACCACTCAAAGCACCCAAAACCTCTTTGATTTGAGCCAAGATGAAGAACTTCAAGCTTGGAGCAAGCTTCCATGGAGGTGTCGGCAAGAAGAAAGCAAGAGGAAGAAGAAGAGAAGTGAAAATGAGTTTTAACTCATTTTATGAAATATTATGTCATAATATATATATTTCTCCTCTTTAACCCATACCTCTCTACTTAAATAGAAAAAGGCCAAGTGTCCCATTTCTTCTCCCAATTGCTGCCGAAAAGAACAAATGTTGCCCATGCTGATTTTAATTAATTTTGCAACCAATTGCAAATTAACTCCCAATTTTTCCGAAAGTTCCAATTCTTTTTGCCCAAAAATAATTACCGAATTCCAAAATTAACGAAACTTGGACACAACCCTCAGAATATTATAACATTCACAGAACATTTTTCAGAAGTTCATTTACCATTCCAGAGTGTCCTACCGAGCTCGCTGAACCCGAACCAAAACCCGACGTGCGAGCGTGTCAACCTTAACCGAAATTCCGTCACTCCAAAATTCTATAAAAATACCCATAAATTCCATCTTAAATTATAACACAACTTACCCAAAAGCCGTCAGAAAATTTCCATCCCGAGCCCCGGGAGTCGCCCGGAACCGAACGTCCCGCCTCAAATATTAAACTCCACAACCACCTCCGGGACGTTTCCACGACTCCAAAACTACAAACGGCTTCTCAAACTGAGATCTCGAGAGCGCTACCGAGCCCGGCCAGACGTCCCGAGGCGACCCGACAACCCCGGCGCCAAAAATATTTTCGGCGGAAACGTCTGGGACCCTCACGACCTCAAATACGGAAGGGTTCGCCAAAATGATACTCGGATAGGGCTCGGGAGCCATCTGAACGCTGAAAAACGTGACCCGCAGGCCAAAACCGGAGCCCCGGGTCACCCGTTCGCAACCCGCTCGGGGTGACCGTAACATTCTCCCCCCCTTAGGAATATTGGTCCTCCAAGAGTAGCTGAACCAACCAGACAGTGTCGCTACCAACCGAGAAAATATAAACATTCCTCCAACCGAACAATCGGACCACCGTATCGGTGCGGCGGGAGTGGTAGTTTAGACTACCATACTGAGCCTAACGGCGTCCCACCCTCCGGGTGCATATTATTTCACCCAGTCGATTCTTTGGTATTTCTACCAGACAACCCTGCATGCATCGAACCTAAGTCTAACCGATCCACAACAGGCTATCCTGGAAGACATCACGTAAAACAGAAATAGTTGGGGGGGTAAGGCCAACCTAACAACCTTCTCTGGAAACTCATGAAAACCGATATAACTCGGGGTAACTTGCCCCGCCTATCAAATCTTACTGTCCCTCTAAACGGTGCTACCTCCAGTCAAATTCTGTCACCAAACTCAGATTCCAGAGCCCTACGGCGACGGTTCGTACAAACAGTGGTGCAGTCATTCGCGGTTTTAATCCGCGCCTATAACAATCTGATCTTCGCCGTAGTCTCCTCAAAAGCTCGGGTCCCAGCTTAACCCCATCAGACGCATCTGTCCAACAGTATGGTGTCATACACCTCCCGTACAACACCTCATAGGGTGCCATGTCAAACGTAGTCTGAAAACAATTGTTGTATGAGAACTCTATCAAAGTAACTGCTAGTCTCAATCTCCTCCAAAATCCAAAGTACTGATTCGCAGCATATCCTCCAATATCTGAATCACCCGCTCCGACTGCCCATCCGTCTGTGGGTGATAAGCTGTACTCAGATGGAGTCGCGTGCCCAGCGCTTCATGAAAAGCACTCCAGAACCGTGCTGTAAAATGCAGATCACGGTCAGATACAATGGAGTCTGGTACTCCATGTAAACGTACAATCTCCCTGATGTAAAGCCGGGCAAGCTTCTCCAGAGGGTCTATGACCGAATAAGCGAAAGTGTGCGCACTTTGTCACCAATCCACAAAACCCCGATAACATCATGATGAAACCGTGTCGGGCGGTGCGATCGAAAGTCCATCATAACATTACCCCACTTCCCGGTGGAATGGGCAAAGTCTGCAGTGTCCCTGCCGGTTCCTGATGCTCACACTGCTCGAGTGTGCCCCCTCTAAAATATCAGTCCAGAACTCCTGATCCTCTGGTACACAAAGGCGGTCTCGGAAGTATAGCAATCCCTGCCATACTGAAACATCGGTAACAAAGAACTCTTATCCACCCCAGATAATTCCTTCAACCCCGGATTTCTACCCTGCGCCTCGCGCACCCGTCAAGCCACTCGTAATATATGGTAAGTGTAATAACTGAGCACGCTCCCAGCTGCCCCCTGTGCCAAAGGCATATCAAATCACGCTCCTCGATCGGTCACCAACATTTCCTCCCTTAATTAAGCCGATATACTTCTTGCTCAGAGCATCGGCAACCGTGTTGCCCTTGCCAGAGATGTACCCGATACTACAATCATAGTCCTTAATGTATTCGAGACATCTGCGCTGTCTCATGCTAAGCTCCTTCTGTGTAAACAGATATTTCAGACTCTTATGGTCGGTAAGAATCTGAAATTTATTACCAAACAGATATTGATTCCAATGTTTCAGCGCATAACTATTATAGCCCACTCCAGATCATGTGTCGGTCAGTTCAGCTCATGCGGTCGCAGCTGCCTCGACCCATAAGCTACCACAAAACGCTCCTGCGCCAACACACCCCAAACCGGATGTGGAAGCATCCGTATAAATCACATACGGTAAGCTCGGATCTGGAAGAGTCAGAATCGGAGCGTTAGTCAACTGCCGTTTCAACTCCTGAAAATTCCGTTCACACCTATCAAACCAGAAATACGGTTGACCCTTCTTGGTCAACTGCGTAAGCGGAGATGCTAGGATAGAACACCCTGGTACAAACCTCTGATAAAATCCTGCTAACCCCAGGAAGCTCCTGAACTCCCGTACCGTGGTAAGTTGTTTCCAATCCCGAACTGCCCTCACCTACTCTGAATCCACAGACAGACCATACTCAGATATAATGTGTCCCGGAAAAGTGACTTCCCGAATCCAGAACTCACACTGAGAATTTGGCATAAAGCTGATGCTCCCAAAATGTCTGCAGAACCACCCTCAGATGATCCCGATGCGAGTCCTCATCCCTAAAATACATCAGAATATCATTGATAAAAAAAAACCACCAGAAATGAGTCCAAGTACGGTCGGAACACCCGATGCATCAGATCCAAGAATGCCACCGGAAGATTGGTCAGCCCAAATGGCATGACCGTAATCTCTAAGTGTCCAAATCGGGTGCGGAAAGCAGTCTTAGGTATGTCCTCTTCCTTCACTCTAAGCTGAAAATACCCAGATCAGAGATCAATCTTTGAGAAAACCCTCAAATCCCGAAGTTGATCAAAAAGATCGTCAATCCTCGGCAACGGATACTTATTCTTCACAGTAAGAGCATTCAACCGTCTCGTAATCAATACAAAGTCGAGTGTCCCATCATTCTTCTTAACAAAGCAGAACCAGAGCACCCCACGCTGAAGTGCTCGGTCGGATGAAACTCTTTTTTTGTAATTCCTCCAGATTTGCTTCTTCTACTCCCGCATCTCGAAATAGGCATCCGATAAGGAGGAATAGATATCGGAGCAGTACCTGACTGCAAGTGGATGTCAAACACAATTCCCCGCTCTTATGGTAATCCGGGCAACTCCTCCGGGAATACCTGCGGAAAATCTCGAACCCACGGTAACCCATCCAACTTCATCCTAATACCAGCTTCATTCAGATCATAGCATTCCCCTACACCAACTATCGACAGCTGATCCGAATCGTAGCTCCCTCATGTCCGTGCGATAGTCAAACCGATCGGAGTCGTGAGAGGTAGTACCTCTCCAGAAACCATAATGGTACGGGTTGCACAATCAACGTGCACAGAGTTTTTGGATAGCCAGTCCATCCCAAGAATAATATCATAGTTCGGCGTGTCTAAAACCAACAAATCCGATACCATCAGATGTCCGCCTACAGATATCGCACAACCCCGAACCATCTCCTTAGAAAACAGAAACTGACTCCCAGCAGTTTTTACTAAATACATTTGAGGCAAGGTACTAACAGACAGATACAGAAATGTAACACACTTCGGTGTTACAATGGAAACAAATGCTCCTGTATCAAGTAACGCATGAACCGGTATCTCATTCGGAAATATAGTACCTTACAGAACTTCCTGCTGACTCAAGCCTCCCTGCTGGCTAGTGCCTGCATGCTAACTAGGTTCTCCCTGATGACTAGGGCCTCCCCTCAGAAAATGGAAAACTTGTCCTGCTCTGAGCTGCTGTGACGGAGGGGGTGGCTGAAGCTGCTGTCGCTACTGAGGTCTCGGGCCACCCTGCTGAAACCCATGCCCTCACGCGCGTTGGGCTGTGCCCGAGACTGTGAACGCTAATAACTGCCAAAAACCCTGCCTTACAGTCAGAGGGCAATCCCGTATCCAATGAGTGTCAGAACCGCAACGTAAACATCGGCCCTCCTGCCGGTAACAAAGTCGACCGGAGTGATACCTACTGCAAATCGGACAAGGTCGTGCCGGTAGTGCTCCCCCTCTGCCTCTACTAAACTGCCCAGACCTGTTCGGCCGTCCAGAAATCTGCCGGGGTCCTTGCTGTATGGAACCCCTCCGTACTCCCTTGACCTTCCTGAACTCGGGCGCAGTCGACGAATAAACCTCATGGTCTTCTCTTCTTCCATTCCATAGTACTACGGTGCATAGTAAACCCTGATGAAACTCATCAACTGTGCCTGACACAGATTTCTGGCTACATCCCCACTGCACCGCTAGTGGAAAATGTAGCCTCCCCCAGGAGTTTATCAACTCCTGCAGACCAAATCTCTACTACCCCAGACCCTTCTCGGTCATTGAACCTCGGGGGGGTTCAAACTCTAAAACCTCTCCAAGAGTCTCGACCTCGCTGATGGTGCCCCAGATCTCCTCGTCGTTAATAGGACCGATGAGAAGTCTAGGTGTTGCAGTGACAACCCTTGTCAGAGTCACTCACTTACCGATCCCAAACTATGGCGAGCAGTGGCTTAAGTCTCGCTATCACCACCTAATCAAAATGCCCTTACCGTGGCATAAACAGATCTTCCCCTGCCTACTGCCGCCTCCGAACCTGCTGTGCTGGCAGTAAAGTACCCAGCTCAGCTGTACCTGGTCCAACACCAATACCAAACAGAGAGGGTCCCTGTGACTGCTAGAACCCCGGGGGTGATGATTGTGATTGTTCAACCCCTGAGTTACGCTGAACCCGTATCCCATTCTTCGGAGGTGTGGGATTCCAGTCCCGCCCCTCCGATGCCAAAACACGCTGTTCGCGTGTAGTAAACATTCCCTTAAACCAAGTCCAACCAAAGCCAACTTATCCCAAACCAAATTTCCAAACCATATACCAACTCAACCCATAACCAACAGTTCAAACCCTATCTCTCGGAGGCGTGGGATTACAATCCCCTCCCTCCGGTCGCAAAACACACTGCCTACGCGTGTGAATCCAACCTGAGACATTTCAGACCAAACAGAGTCCAGACAAATCGGTCACTCCTAATCCCTACAGAAGCTAGCAGCAGTTTCCTAAGGCTCTGTAGTGCAATGCAGTACTTAACACAGAAGTTATTTTGCAAAATGATAAAATCATGCATTTCACAGAATCACAGAAGCAGTTCATGCTTATTTCACCAAATCTTTTCCTAACACACAATTTTACGTACCTGAAACTTTTCCACAATCCCCTTACTCGTAATAATCTTACCAGAATCCAGAAATCCCGAGTGCCGAAATCTGCAACTATCAGGATAACTTGAAGGATCAACTTTGTTCCACAATTTTATTTTGAAGTGGTTCAAGTAAGGAGGTGGCCAATCTCCGTACCAAACCATTCTAAAATAAAATGTACAACAATAGTCGTCACTACAAGTCACCACTGACGACCAATATGGTCACTTACTGTCACCGCACGCCGCCCGAGCCCGGTTGCGGAGGCGGGGGCGCCGGGACGCCGGAAGCGGAAGCCGGAATGGAAAGGGGTGGCAGGTCCATCGAGACCCGCCGCGCGTAGCGGACCCAAAGAGCGAAATAAAAGTGGAAGCAATTAACAAAAATTCCATACATATCACTAAAATAAAATCTAAACATGCAATTCATGCATTAGCAACAGAGTAAGCCACGCCCTCCGTGGACGTGTGCTTACGCACCAAAACTCATATACATGCAGAATTCACAGAACCTAAAATGTCTAGCAAGCGCCAAGCGCTGAGAACAGATATAGAACAGAATATACAAATATGTATATACAGACATACAACCATCGTAGCAATACAGAAAGTGTGCATATGCAACTACAGAGCCAACCTTAGAATCTAAGTAACAAAATACCTTGCGCGGGATTCACACCAAGTACACAATCCCGGACCGCAAGGTGCAACTGCTGCAAAACACACCCAAGGTAGGACCCTCACGGAATCCTACTCCGCAGGCCGCTTATCAGGTCTACCTGAAACCCAAAAACAGAACCCAAAGAAGGGTGAGTCCTAAAAGGACCCCGTAAGGGATTTGGGGTAAGATAAGCATATGTAACCCTGCAAAACAGAAAGATAATAATATACAGAATATATGCGACAGAAAACAGAATATCGTGCATGTAATAAAACAGATCAGAATCCCGAAGGATGTGCGATACTAAATCGCCATAAACCCTTATAACCAATCAGAACGACAGCCTCCCTCTAAGGGAGTCAGAAGCCGAAGCTATTACGGAAGCATGGTGCACCAGCTGGGGTAGCGAACCCACAACTGTCGTAGGGTTAACAGACAAAGTATGCCACAAGGCATACACCTACAAACGTAGGGTTACTGCAGGGTATGCTACAAGGCATACACCCACGAGATCACAGAACGTACCTTAAAGCAGAAATTCTCGAAATACCTGCAAAACAGAAGTGCTACAATACATACACCTACAGACTACAGAATATGCTCTGGGCATATAATACTGAAATACCTGCAGAACAGAAAATGAAACTGTACATACACCTATCTTACCAAAAATAGCAGAACCAAACCCTTACCTCACAATTCCAGTATTTGACCGGTTCGACGATTTCCAAACCACGACCCGAAACCCGAAACCTCTCTTTTTCTAACTTCCGGACCTCAGAATCTGTCATTTCAAGTTGAATTAGCAACCTTACCAACCACACTACCAAACTACACCCCCGACCCCAAAACCGAAAATCCGGCAGAATTTCCGTAAAATTCCAGATTTCCACAGAAACGTCAATCTGAACCAACCTAGACAATGCAAGATTATTCATTGACAAACATCATACAATAAGTAGAACTGATCAAATCCAACCTTAAACCCTTCATTACCCGACATTTTCCGATAAACTCGCATAATTGCAACTTTTCCAATTCTTATCCGAATTCAACGTTTCAAACTTCAACCCACTCCTAAATTCAACCCCAATACCATTTTAACATCCAAATCAACCAAAACCAAACTCCAACCTAGATAAAGAATCATTCCAAGATTTCGGTTCCTAACCAACTTTTCATCCAACTTCCAATTCAATCCATTCAAGCTACCAAACAACCATTCTAACCACCAATTTCATTTCTAAACCATGAGTGCTACCCAATTGCATCCAAACAACAAAATCCATTTTTTGAAAATCATCCCATAATTCGGCCATTTGGGGATTTTTCCCTCAACTTGTTTTCCATCAAATTGAATCCACACATAAGCTTAGAATCATGCTAGGACCAACATACTTGAAGCATGAAACAAGACAACAAACACACACTGTTACGGTCACCCCGAGCGGGTTGCGACCGGGTGACCCGGGGCTCCGGTTTTGGCCTGCGGGTCACGTTTTTCGGCGTTCAGACGGCTCCCGAGCCCTATCCGAGTATCATTTTGGCGAACCCTTCCGTATTTGAGGTCGTGTGGGTCCCCCGGACGTTTCCGCCGGAAATATTTTTCTGGCGCCGGGGGGTTGTCGGGGTCGCCTCGGGACGTACAGCGGGCTCGGTAGCGCTCTCGAGATCTCAGTTTGAGAAGCCGTTTGTAGTTTTGGAGTCGTGGAAACGTCCCGGTGTTGGTTGTGGAGTTTAATATTTGGGGCGGGACGTTCGGTTCCGGGCGACTCTCGGGGCTCGGGACGGGAATCCCGGGGCTCGGGATGGAAATTTTCTGACGGCTTTGGGGTGAGTTGTGTTTTAATTTAAGATGGAATTTATGGGTATTTTTATAGAATTTTGGAGTGACGGAATTTCGGTTCAGGTTGTCACGCTCGCACGTCGGGTTTTGGTTCGGGTTCAGCGAGCTCGGTAGGACACTCTGGAATTGTAAATGAATTTCTGAAAAATGTTCTGTGAATGTTATAATATTCTGAAGATTGTGTCCGAGTTTCGTTAATTTTGGAATCCGATAATTATTTTTGGGCAAAAAGAATTGGAACTTTCGGAAAAATTGGGAGTTAATTTGCAAATGGGTGCAAATTAAAAAGAAATCAGCATGGGTACAGCAGCAGCAGCCATTTATTTTCGGCAGCTAGTGTGTGTGTGTGTGATTAATGGGACACATGTCCTATTTTTGAATTAAAAGAAGAGAGGGATGGGCAAGGTTGATGGAAAATATAAAAGGCATATTATTTTCATAAAATGGGTCTCATTTCATTTCTTCCTTTTCTTTTCTTCATCTTCTTCTTCTTGCTGTGCTGCTGCCGCCTCCATTGATGAACTCCACCCAAGCTTGAGGTTCTTCTTTTTGGTAGAAATCAAAGAGGAATTGGTTGCTACTTGAGGTAAGCATCCTCCCTACTCCTCTTTTCTTGTTAGTTTTGGAGATTGGTGATGAAAAGAAGGGTTTTGGTAAATGATGGGTTTGTTCTTAGCTATAAGCTAGGATGATTCTCTTCCTCCCATCTTTTAGTATGTTGTTCTTGGGTGATAGGAGAGTGTTAATCAAGTGTTGGATTTTGGAAAACACATCTTGGATGAAGATTTCTTTTTTGGCCGAAATTTTGGATAATTTTCCAAAATGATGTGTGTTTGTTATCTTGTTTCATGCTTCAAGTATGTTAGTCCTAGCATGATTCTAAGCTTGTGTATGGATTCAATTTGATGGAAAACAAGTTGGTTTAAAAAGCCCCAAATGGCCGAATTTTTAGGTTGGTGTTCATTGTGCATTTTGTTGTTTTGGATGCAATTGGATAGCATTCATGGTTTAGAAATGTAATTGGTGATTAAAGAGTGCAAATGGAACTTTGTTTGGATTGAAATGGAGGTTGGGTGAGAAAACCCTCTTTGGCCGAATTGATAAGTGAAGGGGTTTTATTGATTTTGGTGTAATTGGTTAGTAAGCATGCTTAGGAAGTGGAATTGGTGATTAATATGATTATTTGGAAGCTTGAATGGGTTGAATTGAAAGTTGGATGAAAAGTTGATTAAGAACCGAAATCTTGGAATGATTCTTTTTCAATGTTGGAGGTTCATTTTGGTTAAATTGGATGTTAATATGGTGTTGGGCTTGAATTTAGGAGTGGATGGAAGTTTGAAATGTTGAATTCGGTTAAGAAATGGAAAAGTTACAATTAAGCGGGATTATCGGAAAATGGCGGGTAAAGAAGGGTTTAAGGTTGGATTTGATCAGTTACGCTTATTGTATGATGTTGGTCAATGTGAAATCTTGCATTGTCTAGGTTGGTTACGAATTGACGTTTACGTGAAAATGCGGAATTTTACGGAAATGCAGCCGGATTTTCGGTTTTGGGGTCGGGGTTGTAATTTGGTAGTGTGGTTGATGAGGATGCTAATTCAACTTGGTTTGGCAGATTCTGAGTTTCGGTGGTTAGGAAAAGAGGAGTTCTAAGTTTCGGGCACGGTGTAGGTGTTATCGAGAATCGGTCCAATACTGGATTTTGAGGTAAGGGTTTGGTTCGCTATTTTTGGTAAGATAGGTGTATGTTTAGTTTCATTTTACTGCCTGCAGGTATTTGTATTATATGCCTAGAGCATATTCTCGTAGTCTCGTAGGTGTATGTATTGTAGCACTTCGCTTTGCGTGTATTTCGGAAATTTCGCTTTAAGGTAAGTTCTGTGATCTCGTAGGTGTATGCCTTGTAGCATACTGCCTGCATTAATCCTACGTTTGTAGGAGTATGCCTTATGGTATACTCGTCTGCATTAACACTACGACAGGTTGTGGGTTCGCTACCCACTGGTGCACCATGCTTCGTAATAGCTTCGGCTTCGACTCCCCTTAGTGGGAGGCTGTCGCCCGATCTGTTATAAGGTTTATGGCGATTTGGAATCGCACATCCTTCGGGATTCCGATTTGTTTTCGGTACATGTATGTTATTCTGTATTCTGTTGCGTATATTGCCATCTTTCTGTTTTGCAGGGTTGCATATACTTATCTTACCCCAAATCCCTTACGGGGTCCTTTTAGGACTCACCCTTCTTTGGGTTCTGTTTTTGGGTTTCAGGTAGACCTGATAAGCGGCCTGCGGAGTAGGATTCCGTGAGGGTCCTACCTTGGGTGTGTTTTGCAGATTGCACCTTGCGGTCCGGGGTTGTGTACTTGGTGTGAATCCCGCGCAAGGTATTTTGTTACTTAGATTCTAAGGTTGGCTCTGTAGTTGTATATGCACACTTTCTCGTATTGCTATGATGGTTGTATGACTGTATTTACATATTTGTATATTCTGTTCTATATCTGTTCTCAGCGCTTGGCGCTTGCTAGACATTTTAGGTTCTGTGAACTCTGTATGTATATGAGTTTTGGTGCGTAAGCACACGTCCACGGAGGGCGTGGCTTACTCTGTTATTAGTGCATGAATTGTATGGTTGCATTTTATTTTGGTTATATGCATGAAATTTCCGTTAGTCTGCTTCCACAATCCTTCCGTTTTCGGGTCCGCTACGCGCGGCGGGTCTCGATGGACCTGCCACTCCTTTCCATTCCGGCTTCCGCTTCCGGCGTCCCGGCGCCCCCGCCTCCGCAACCGGGCTCGGGCGGCGTGCGGTGACAAGTTGGTATCAGAGCCAGGTTAGTGACCATATTGGTCGTCAGTGGTGACTTGTAGTGACGACTATTGTTGTACATTTTATTTTAGAATGGTTTGAGTACGGAGATGGCCACCTCCTTACTTGAACCACTTCAAAATAAAATTGTGGAACAAAGTTGATCCTTCAAGTTATCCCGATAGTTGCAGATTTCGCACTCGGGATTTCTGGAATTCGGTAAGATTATTACGAGTAAGGGGATTGTGGAAAAGTTTGTACGTAAAATTGTGTGTTAGGAAAAGATTTGGTGAAATAAGCATGAATCGCTTCGTGATTCTCGTGAAATGCATGATTTTATCATTCGAGAAGTAACTTCGTGTCAAGTATCGCATTGCACTCTGAGCCTTAGAAAACTGCTGCTAGTTTCTGTAGAGATTAGGAGTGACCGATTTGTCTGGACTCTGTTTGGTCTGAAATGTCTCAGGTTGGATTCACACGCGTAGGCAGTGTGTTTTGTGACCGGAGGGAGGGGATTGTAATCCCATGCCTCCGAGAGATAGGGTTTGAACTGTTGGTTATGGGTTGAGTTGGTACATGGTTTGGAAATCTGGTTTGGGATAAGTTGTTTTTCTGGTTGGACTTGGTTTGAGGAATTGTGTACTACACGCGAATAGCGTGATTTGGTACCGGAGGGGCGGGACTGAGATCCCACACCTCCGTGGAATAGGATACGGGTTCAGCGTAACCTGTGGTCCGAACAACCACACTCACCGCCCGAGGTTTAGCGGTCGTAGGGACCCCTCTCTGATTTGGTATTACCGCCAGCCTAGCTGGTTCAGGGGCGGCAGTAGGCAGGGGAAGATCTGTTTATGCCACGGTAAGGGCATTTTGATTAGGTGGTGATAGCGAGATTTAAGCCACTGCTCGCCACAACTTTGGGTTTGGTAAATGAGTGACTCTGAGGAGGATGGTCACTACGACATCTGGACTTCTCGTCGGTCCTATTAACGACGGGGAGATCTGAGGCACCAGTCTGACGAGGTCAGACTTCTGGAGAGGTTTTAGAGTTTGAACCCCCCCTAGGTTCAATGACCGAGAAGGGTCTGGGGTAGTAGAGACTTGGTTTGCAGGAATTGACAAACTCCTGGAGGGAGGCTACTCCGGTCAGATTGCTTCCAGATTTTGAACCGGAGTTCGGATTGACCCGATAGCGGAGTTCTAGTGTCTGGCGAGGTACCGGACATTTCCGCGGAAAATATTTTTCGGGGCCGGGGGTTGCCTTGGACGATTTTCGGGATTTCGGGCGGAGAAACGGCTCCGGGAGTGACCCGGGACTCGATTTGCGGTGTTGAGGAAGATCTGAGTCGGGAAATAAATTGGAAATTGGTTGCAAAATAAATAATTGGAGCATGGACAGTTTAGTAGTGGTAGAGAGGAGCACCACCGCACGATCTTATCCGATTTGTAGTAGGTATCATTACGGTTGAATTTGTTATCGGCGGGAGGGCCGATGTTTACGTTGTAGGTCCGACACTCTTTGGATACGGGATTGCCCTCTTATTGTAAGGTGGGTCGCAGGAAGTTCTGTAAGGTACTATATTTCCGAATGAGATACCGGTTCATGCGTTATTTGATACAGGAGCATTTGTTCCCATTGTAACACCGAAATGTGTTACATTTCTGTATCTGTCTGTCAGTACCTTGCCTCAAACGTATTTAGTAAAAACTGCTGGGAGTCAGTTCCGTTTTCTAAGGAGATGGTTCGGAGTTGTGCGATATCTGTAGGCGGACATCTGATAGTATTGGATTTGTTGGTATTAGACACGCCGAACTATGATGTTATTCTTGGGATGGACTGGCTATCCAAGAACTCTGTGCACGTTGATTGTGCAACCCGTACCATTATGGTTTCTGGAGAGGTACTACCTCTCACGACTCCGACTGGTTTGACTATCGCATGACCACGCAAGGAGCTCGATTCTGGATCAGCTGTCGATAGTTGGTGTAGGGGAATGCTCTGATCTGAATGAGGCTGGTACTAGGTTGAAGTTGGATGATTTACCGTTGGTTCGAGATTTTCCGCAGGTATTTCCGGAGGAGTTGCCCGGATTACCATAAGAGCGGGGAATTGTGTTTGACATCCACTGCGGTGGGCATCGCTCCGATATCTATTCCTCCTTATCGGATGCCTATTTCTGAGGTGCAGGAGTAGAAGAAGCAACTGGAGGAATCACAACAAAAGAGTTTCGTCTGACCGAGCACTTCAGCGTGGGGTGCTCTGGTTTTGTTTGTTAAGAAGAATGATGGGACACTCTGACTTTGTATTGATTACGATGGTTGAATGCTCTTATTGGGAAGAATAAGTATCCGTTACCGAGGATTAACGATCTTTTTGATCAACTTCGGGGTTTGAGGGTTTTCTCAGAGATTGATCTCTGATCTGGATACTTTCAGCTTAGAGTGAAGGAAGAAGATATACCTAAGACTGCTTTCCGCACCCGATTGGGACACTTAGAGATTGCGGTCATGCCATTTGGGCTGACCAATGCTCCGGCCGCATTCATGGATCTGATGCATCGGGTGTTCCGACCGTACTTGGACTCATTTCCGATGGTTTTTATTGATGATATTCTGATATATTCTCGGGATGAGGATTCGCATCGGGATCATCTGAGGGTGGTTCTGCAGACACTTTGGGAACATCAGCTTTATGCCAAATTCTCAGTGTGAGTTCTGGATTCGGGAAGTCACTTTTCTGAGACACATTATTTCTGAGCATGGTCTGTCTGTGGACCCAGAGAAGGTGAGGGCAGTTCGGGATTGGAAACAACCTGCCACAGTACGGGAGTTCAGGAGCTTCCTGGGGTTAGTAGGATTTTATCAGAGGTTTGTACCAGGGTGTTCTATCCTGGCATCTCCGCTTATGCGCTTGACTAAGAAGGGTCAATCGTATATCCGGTCCGATAAGTGTGAGCAGAATTTTCAAAGTTGAGGCGGTAGTTGACTAACGCTCCGATTCGACTCTTTCGGATCCGATTTTGCCGTATGTGAATTATACGGATGCTTCCACATCTGGTTTGGGATGTGTGTTGGTGCAGGAGCGTTTTGTGGTAGCTTCGGTCGAGGCAATGCGACCGCATGAGCTGAACTAACTGACACATGATCTGGAGTTGACTATAATAATTTATGCGCTGAAACATTGGAATCAATATCTGTTTGGTAATAAATTTCAGATTCTTACCGACCATAAGTCTGAAATATCTGTTTAAACAGAAGGAGCTTAGCATGAGGCAGCGCAGATATCTCGAATACATTAAGGACTATGATTGTAGTATCGGGTATATCATTTGGCAAGGGCAACGCGGTCGCCGATGCTCTGAGCAGGAAGTATACCGACTTAATTAAGAGAGGAAATGTTAGTGACCGATCTGAGGAGAGTGATCTGACGTGCCTTTGGCACAGGTGGCAGCTCTGGGAGCGTGCTCAGGTTATTACACTTATTATACATTCTGAGTGGCTTGATAGGATGCGCAAGCGCAAGGTAGAGATTTGGTATTGAAGAAATTATCCGGGGAAGATAAGGATTTATTTGTTACCGATGTTTCAAAGATAGGCAGGGATTGCTATACTTCCGAGATTACCTTTATGTACCTGAGGATCAGGAGTTCTGGAATGAGATTTTAGAGGAGGCACACTCGAGCGGTTAGAGTATCAGAAACCGGCAGGGACACTGCAGACTTTGCCCATTCTAGTCTGGAAGTGGGGTAATGTTATGATGGACTTTCTGACTGCACTGCCCTGACACGGTTTCATCATGATGCTATCTGGGTTTTGTGGATCGGCTGACAAAGTGCGTACACTTTCTGCTTATTCGGGTCATAGACCCTCTGGAAAAGCTTGCCCGGCTTTACATCAGGGAGATTGTACGTTTACATGGAGCACCAGACTCCATTGAATCTGACCGTGATCCGCGTTTTACAAAGACGGCTCGATTGCTTTTCATGAAGCATTGGGCACGCGACTCCATCTGAATACCGCTTATCACCCACAGACGGACAATCTGTCGGAGTGGGTGATTCTGATATCGGAGGATATGTTGCGAATCTGTACTTTGGATTTTGGAGGAGTTTGGGACTAGCAGTTACTTTGATAGAGTTCTCATACAACAATTGCTTTCAGACTACGTTTGACGTGGCACCCTATGAGGTGTTGTACGGGAGGTGTATGACACCATACTGTTGGACAGATGCGTCTGATCGGGTTAAGCTGGGACCCGAGCTTTTTGAGGAGTCTACGGCAAAGATCAGATTGTTACAGGCGCGGATTAAAACCGCGAATGACTGCACCACTGCTTATACGAACCGCCGCCGTAGACCTCTTGAATCTGAGTTTGGTGATAGAATTTGATGGGAGGTAGTACTGTTCAGAGGGACAGTAAGATTTGATAGGCGGGGCGAGTTACCCCGAGTTATATCGGTTATTATGAGTTTCCAGAGTAAGTTGTTAGGTTGGCCTTACCCCCCCCAACTGTTTCTGTTTTACGTGGTATCTTCCAGAATAGCCTGTTGTGGATCGGTTAGATTTAGGCTCGGTACTGTCTGGGGTTGTCTGGTAGAAGTACCGGCAACTGACTCGGGGTGCAATAAGATGCACCCGGAGGGTGGGACGCCGTGAGGCTCGTATGGTAGTCTAAACTACCACTCCCGCCGCACCAAAGACGGTGGTCCGATTGTTTCAGGTTAGAGGAATAGTTATATTTTCTGGTTGGTAGCGANACCTGTCGGGTTGGTTCAGNCTACTCTTGGAGGACCAAGAGTNCTAAGGGGGGGAGAATGTTACGGTCACCCCGAGCGGGTTGCGACCGGGTGACCCGGGGCTCCGGTTTTGGCCTGCGGGTCACGTTTTTCGGCGTTCAGACGGCTCCCGAGCCCTATCCGAGTATCATTTTGGCGAACCCTTCCGTATTTGAGGTCGTGTGGGTCCCCCGGACGTTTCCGCCGGAAATATTTTTCTGGCGCCGGGGGGTTGTCGGGGTCGCCTCGGGACGTACAGCGGGCTCGGTAGCGCTCTCGAGATCTCAGTTTGAGAAGCCGTTTGTATTTTTGGAGTCGTGGCAACGTCCCGGTGTTGGTTGTGGAGTTTAATATTTGGGGCGGGACGTTCGGTTCCGGGCGATTCCCGGGGCTCGGGACGGGAATCCCGGGGCTCGGGATGGAAATTTTCTGACGTCTTTGGGGTGAGTTGTGTTTTAATTTAAGATGGAATTTATGGGTATTTTTATAGAATTTTGGAGTGACGGAATTTCGGTTCAGGTTGTCACGCTCGCACGTCGGAGTTTTGGTTCGGGTTCAATGAGCTCGGTAGGACACTCTGGAATTGTAAATGAATTTCTGAAAAATGTTCTGTGAATGTTATAATATTCTGAAGATTGTGTCCGAGTTTCGTTAATTTTGGAATCCGATAATTATTTTTGGGCAAAAAGAATTGGAACTTTCGGAAAAATTGGGAGTTAATTTGCAAATGGGTGCAAATTAAAAAGAAATCAGCATGGGTACAGCAGCAGCAGCCCTTTATTTTCGGCAGCTAGTGTGTGTGTGTGATTAATGGGACACATGTCCTATTTTTGAATTAAAAGAAGAGAGGGATGGGCAAGGGTGATGGAAAATATAAAAGGCATATTATTTTCATAAAATGGGTCTCATTTCATTTCTTCCTTTTCTTTTCTTCATCTTCTTCTTTTGCTTTGTCTTGCTGCCGCCTCCATTGATGAACTCCACCCAAGCTTGAGGTTCTTCTTTTTGGTAGAAATCAAAGAGGAATTGGTTGCTACTTGAGGTAAGCATCCTCCTACTCCTCTTTTCTTGTTAGTTTTGGAGATTGGTGATGAAAAGAAGGGTTTTGGTAAATGATGGGTTTGTTCTTAGCTATAAGCTAGGATGATTCTCTTCCTCCCATCTTTTAGTATGTTGTTCTTGGGTGATAGGAGAGTGTTAATCAAGTGTTGGATTTTGGAAAACACATCTTGGATGAAGATTTCTTTTTTGGCCGAAATTTTGGATAATTTTCCAAAATGATGTGTGTTTGTTATCTTGTTTCATGCTTCAAGTATGTTAGTCCTAGCATGATTCTAAGCTTGTGTATGGATTCAATTTGATGGAAAACAAGTTGGTTTAAAAAGCCCCAAATGGCCGAATTTTTAGGTTGGTGTTCATTGTGCATTTTGTTGTTTTGGATGCAATTGGATAGCATTCATGGTTTAGAAATGTAATTGGTGATTAAAGAGTGCAAATGGAACTTTGTTTGGATTGAAATGGAGGTTGGGTGAGAAAACCCCTCTTTGGCCGAATTGATAAGTGAAGGGGTTTTATTGATTTTGGTGTAATTGGTTAGTAAGCATGCTTAGGAAGTGGAATTGGTGATTAATATGATTATTTGGAAGCTTGAATGGGTTGAATTGAAAGTTGGATGAAAAGTTGATTAAGAACCGAAATCTTGGAATGATTCTTTTTCAATGTTGGAGGTTCATTTTGGTTAAATTGGATGTTAATATGGTGTTGGGCTTGAATTTAGGAGTGGATGGAAGTTTGAAATGTTGAATTCGGTTAAGAAATGGAAAAGTTACAATTAAGCGGGATTATCGGAAAATGGCGGGTAAAGAAGGGTTTAAGGTTGGATTTGATCAGTTCTGCTTATTGTATGATGTTGGTCAATGTGAAATCTTGCATTGTCTAGGTTGGTTCCGAATTCTGACGTTTCTGTGAAAATCTGGAATTTTACGGAAAGTGCAGCCGGATTTTCGGTTTTGGGGTCGGGGTTGTAATTTGGTAGTGTGGTTGATGAGGATGCTAATTCAACTTGGTTTGGCAGATTCGAGTTTCGGTGGTTAGGAAAAGAGGAGTTCTAAGTTTCGGGGCACGGTGTAGGTGTTATCCAGAATCGGTCCAATACTGGATTTTGAGGTAAGGGTTTGGTTCGCTATTTTTGGTAAGATAGGTGTATGTTTAGTTTCATTTTCTGCTGCAGTATTTCAAGATTATATGCCTAGAGCATATTCTCGTAGTCCGTAGGTGTATGTATTGTAGCACTTCATTTTGCATGTATTTCGGAAATTTCGCTTTAAGGTAAGTTCTGTGATCTCGTAGGTGTATGCCTTGTAGCATACTGTCTGCATTAATCCTACGTTTGTAGGAGTATGCCTTATGGTATACTGTCTGCATTAACACTACGACAGCTTGTGGGTTCGCTACCCACTGGTGCACCATGCTTCGTAATAGCCGGCTTCGACTCCCCTTAGTGGGAGGCCGCTGCCCGATCTGTTATAAGGTTTATGGCGATTTGGAATCGCACATCCTTCGGGATTCCGATTTGTTTGGTACATGTATGTTATTCGTATTCATTGCGTATATTGCCATCTTTCTGTTTTGCGGGGTTGCATATACTTATCTTACCCCAAATCCCTTACGGGGTCCTTTTAGGACTCACCCTTCTTTGGGTTCTGTTTTGGGTTTGTGTAGACTCCGATAAGCGGCCTGCGGAGTAGGATTCCGTGAGGGTCCTACCTTGGGTGTGTTTTGCAGTGATTGCACCTTGCGGTCCGGGGTTGTGTACTTGGTGTGAATCCCGCGCAAGGTATTTTGTTACTTAGATTCTAAGGTTGGCTCTGTAGTTGCATATGCACACTTTCTGTATTGCTACGATGGTTGTATGTCTGTATTTACATATTTGTATATTCTGTTCTATATCTGTTCTCAGCGCTTGGCGCTTGCTAGACATTTTAGGTTCTGTGAACTCTGTATGTATATGAGTTTTGGTGCGTAAGCACACGTCCACGGAGGGCGTGGCTTACTCTGTTATTAGTGCATGAATTGTATGGTTGCATTTTATTTTGGTTATATGCATGAAATTTCCGTTAGTCTGCTTCCACAATCCTTCCGTTTTCGGGTCCGCTACGCGCGGCGGGTCTCGATGGACCTGCCACTCCTTTCCATTCCGGCTTCCGCTTCCGGCGTCCCGGCGCCCCCGCCTCCGCAACCGGGCTCGGGCGGCGTGCGGTGACACACACCATTTTGGAAAATCTCCAAGAAATTCGGCCAACACTAGTTCTTCATCCAAGATGTGTTTTCCAAAATCCAACACTTGATTAACACTCTCCTACAACCCAAGAACAACATACTAAAACATGGGAGGAAGAGAATCATCCTAGCTTATAGCTAAGAACAAACCCAACATTTACCAAAACTCTTCTTTTCTTCACTAATCTACCAAACTAATGAGAAAAGAGGAGTTAGGGAGGTACTTACCACTCAAAGCACCCAAAACCTCTTTGATTTGAGCCAAGATGAAGAACTTCAAGCTTGGAGCAAGCTTCCATGGAGGTGTCGGCAGCAGCAAAGCAAGAGGAAGAAGAAGAGAAGTGAAAATGAGTTTTAACTCATTTTATGAAATATTATGTCATAATATATATTTTTCTCCTCTTTAACCCATACCTCTCTACTTAAATAGAAAAAGGCCAAGTGTCCCATTTCTTCTCCCAATTGCTGCCGAAAAGAATAAATGTTGCCCATGCTGATTTTAATTAATTTTGCAACCAATTGCAAATTAACTCCCAATTTTTCCGAAAGTTCCAATTCTTTTTGCCCAAAATAATTACCGAATTCCAAAATTAACGAAACTTGGACACAACCTCAGAATATTATAACATTCACAGAACATTTTTTGAAGTTCATTTACCATTCCAGAGTGTCCTACCGAGCTCACGAACCCGAACCAAAACCCGACGTGCGAGCGTGTCAACCTTAACCAAATTCCGTCACTCCAAAATTCTATAAAAATACCCATAAATTCCATCTTAAATTATAACACAACTTACCCAAAAGCCGGAAAATTTCCATCCCGAGCTCCCGGAGTCGCCGGAACCGAACGTCCCGCCTCAAATATTAAACTCCACAACCACCTCCGGGACGTTTCCACGACTCCAAAACTACAAACGGCTTCTCAAACTGAGATCTCGAGAGCGCTACCGAGCCCGCTGTACGTCCCGAGGCGACCCCGACAACCCCCCGGCGCCAGAAAAATATTTTCGGCGGAAACGTCCGGGGGACCCTCACGACCTCAAATACGGAAGGGTTCGCCAAAATGATACTCGGATAGGGCTCGGGAGCCATCTGAACGCTGAAAAACGTGACCCGCAGGCCAAAACCGGAGCCCCGGGTCACCCAGTCGCAACCCGCTCGGGGTGACCGTAACAGTGGTCTCCAGTCTAGACTTCGCGAGGTCTCCAATCTCGCCTGCGCGAGGTCTTACCCTCACGGTCTCAGATCTTACCTGCGCGAGGTCTCGCCCTCGCAGATCTCAAGTCTCGCCTTCGTGAGCTTCTTAGGTCGCCCTTGCGATCTCACTCTTCTTCGCGGGTCTCACGCCCGCGGTCTCAACTCACCTTCGTGAGGACTCTCATGCCTATACTGGCCCCGCCCAGATAAGGCCCTTGCACTCAGGTTCGTGCGACCCTTACAGCTTTATTGGCTTTGCTTTATCTGGGCCTTCTCCCCTTGCAGGCGTTCGCCTGCCACTTGCTCCACTTGGAGTTAGGCCACTTGGTCATCTGACATTAAGCAACCAATGAGGAGGCCAGCACGAGCCTGAGTGATCTTCACCAGATTTGTACGCCAAACATTCCCTGACAAGTGAATCTTCTATGGCGGTTTGCTGAGATCTTCATCATCACAGCCGTCTTATCTCCTTAAATCTGACAGACTTGTCAGACTTGTCTCACAGCCTGTCCAAGGCTTCAATTGGGGGAGGTTCCTCCTGGCATCTCCCTATAAATAGGGGGATGTCCACCCTAAACTGGGTAAGCTACTACATGCCCCCCCACTCCTCTTTTGCTACTTCTGAGTATTCTCTTTATCTTCCACAGATTATTCTGAACAGCAAGCTTGGAGCTCTCAAGAGCATCATCACCATCAACCATTCAACTGAGATTTCGCACATGTTCTGGGAACGCGAATATCAGTTTGGCGCCATCTGTGGGAACGAAAGTTCTTATCAAAATCCATATCACAAACCACAAGTAAGTCATGCCAACTACCCGGAGTGCAAGCAGGCACAGCCGTCAGGGAAGGAGTAATCCTCCCGCGACGAACACAAACAATGATCCACGATCAGAAGCATCCCCAAACAACGTTCCCCCACAACGGGGAGAACTCTCTGTTCATTCAACGGAGGAGAGCTCCTCCCACGTTAACCCTAACGTACCTCAGGAGCGCAACACTCCGCCACCAAATACCCCACCAGCGGGCCTTGATCCGGCTGTTCTGCAAACAATCACTGAGGCGGTGGCTCACAACTTTTGCGAGACACTCGCTACTACTCTTAGGGGCGTTCTGGATAGCGTGGGAACGCTGCGAACCAGCCAACCTGAACGCCCTGCCACTCCGCCTCAACAAGTAAGTCATCCTGACACTCCTCCTTCGTCCATACTTATGGCACTTACTAGACGTTTAGAGGAAGTGGAAAAAAGGGAAGAGAGGGCCAGTGTTCATAATATTGCCAGGATGGGTTTGGACCACCTCTGGACCCAACCTTTCACCCAGCGGGTCTTGGAGACCCTTCTTCCAGATCAGTTTCGCCAGCCTAAGCTGGATGCCTATGACGGTCTCTCAGACCCAGATGTTCATCTACAACGTTACGTTTCCGCGATGGCCATCGTGAGGGCAGATGACAACACGCTCTGTAGAGCTTTTAGCTCCACACTTACTGGGGTCGCGGCGAACTGGTATACCACCCTCCGCGATAAGCGTTGTAACTCCTTTGAGGAACTCTCACGCAACTTCCCTAACCACTTTGTGGTATCCAAACCTCCCCCCAAAACGCGGGACACCTCCTCAAAATACTCCAAAAGAAAGATGAGCCCCTTAGGGAGTACATTCAGCGTTTCCAGGCGGAGTCAATCCAAGTCCCCAATCTGGGGGAGGAAGCCCGCCTGCTTGCAGCCATTCAGGGTCCCCGCTGGGAAACCCTTTTCTTCGTGGAAGTGCACACCAACCCCCCCGCCAACATGGAACAGTTCTTGAGCATAGCTTCCCGGTTCATGAACACGGAGGAGGTCACTCGACCGCTTGCGCGGACCACCACGTCAGATGCGAAGGGTCAGCCCTTGCGAGGGGACTCCAGGTCCCAGAGGCAGTACCCCACGCCATCTAACAGAGAGAGGACATATCCAACTCTCCCACCACTTCGAGAATCTCGCACCAACATTCTCCATGCTCTGGAACAGAAGAGGGAGGTCCCCAAGTGGCCTCGCCCACTCTCCCAAGAAGTAACTAGGCGAAGCAGTAAGTACTGCCGCTATCATCGTGACAAGGGTCACGACACCGAGTACTGCTTTGAGCTCAAGCGCATGATTGGAGATATGCTTGCTCAGGGCAAGCTTAGGGAATTCTTGCTCCATGATGATGAGGGTCGCCGGCGAGAAAATAATCAGGACGATCGCCGGTGGGGGGACCGCAGGCGGGGTCGCTCCCGACAAAATCTAGATCGGGAAGATCTAGTCCAAATTCCCCCAGCAAGGGGGCATATCAGGGTAATCACACAGTGTGAACGCGCAGCGGCAAGACGCCGTCACATGAGGCAGATCTATCAGATCGATCACTCCTCAACTCACTTATAGCATCGCCGCGATGGCACCTCTGTTGCAGTACCTCACGCGGACCCTTTGGTTATCACTACCCGCATCGCGGGATGGGGGCTACCAAAGAGAAGAAGCAAGTCTGCCACTCCAGCTTTGTGGACTTTATTGTCCTTGATCTCCCCACGCCATACAACGCCATCATTGGGCGTCACACGCAAACTGAGTTCCACGTCCGCTGTGATGTGCGGGCCCTGACTTTGGTTTTCCACACAGCGGCAGGGGATGCCTACATTTTTGTCAATCAAAATGTGGCCAGAGGCAATTACGTCTCTGCCCTCGCAGGACCTCCTCAGCTCCCCAAGCCATCAGACCCTAAGAGAAAGGCACCCATGGAGGAAACTGGGCCCGTAGGCGAGGCCGCTCCTGACTTGTCTGGGGCCTTTGACGAAGTTGAAATTTCTCCTGACAAGAAGTTTCGGGTTGGAAAAGACCTTGAAGAGCAAGATCAACAAGAACTCATCCATCTCCTCCATGCAAATAGTGACGTCTTCGCATGGAGTCCTGAAGACTTACCAGGTGTGGATCCTGCTATAATTTCTCATAAATTAAGTGTACTGCCCGGCTTTAGCTCGGTTAGACAGAAAACTAGGGGCATGGCCCCCGATCGAAAAGACTTTGTACGCACAGAAGTGCAAAAATTGCTTAAGGCAAATATAATAAAGGAGGTTCACTACTCTGAGTGGGTTGCTAATATAGTCCTCGCGGATAAGGAAGGTGGTCAGTGGCGACTTTGCGTAGACTACAAAGGGGTTAATAGGGCTTGCCCAAGGGATCCCTATCCCCTACCCTCTATCGATCAGCTGGTTGACTCAACCGTACATCACTCTGTTTTCTCTTTCCTCGACGCGTATAGCGGGTATCATCAAGTCTTTATGGACCCAGAGGACTCGGTAAAAACCGCCTTCACCACTGGCGAAGCCGTCTACCACTGCCGAAGCCGTCTACCATCAAGGCTTAAAGAATGCAGGGGCTACTTTCCAAAGGCTTGTGAATCAAGTCTTCGCGTGCTAAATTGGCCGAAATCTTGAGGCCTATGTTGATGACATAGTGGTCAAAAGCAAGGCCACCAAGACACACCTCGCAGACTTGGAGGAAACGTTCGCCAATTTCCGCAAGTATAACATGCGGTTGAACCCAAAGAAATGCATCTTTGGCGTTGGCGAGGGCAAGTTTCTGGGTTACCAGATTTCTAAAGGAGGAATCCATGCGAATCCCAAGAAGATTGAGGCTATCACCACTCTGCGCACCCCTAGGGGGCTCAAAGAAGTTCAGCAACTACCAGGAAAGCTGGTGGCCTTGGGACGATTCGTCTCTAAACTCAGCGACCGCTGCAGACCTTTCTTTAACCATATCCGCAAGAAGAAGGCTTGCAAATGGACAGAGGAATGCCAGGAGGCATATGACTCAATCAATCAACACTTACAAGAGTTGCCTGCACTCAAATGTCCAAGGCCAGGCGATGACCTGGTCCTCTATCTCGCCACCTCAGACAAGAGCGTCGCCTCTATCCTTATTAAGGACGAGGCTGCCAAGCAATGGCCAGTCTATTACACCAGCCACACTCTCCAGGATACGGAAACAAGGTATCCTCCTCTCCAATAGTCTATCTTATCTCTGGTATATGCAGCGCGGAAGCTCAAGCCCTACTTTCAAGGGCACACAATTATAGTCCGGACAGACTTACCAAGCCAGGAGATCCTCAGGCGACCCGAACATTCAGGGCGCCTCGCCAAATGGTTTATCGACTTGGTGGCTTTAACATCAACTATGAGCCCAGAAAGGCAATTAAGGGCCAGGCCCTCGCCGATTTCATCGCGGAATTCTCAGATATCGATACCATCCCAGCCCCTGAGCAGGGTCTCGCGCCACAACCCATTCCCCCAGAATGGGACATGTTTATGGATGGCTCGTCCAAACTTGGATCCCCCGCAGGGGGCGTATATCTGCGAGGACCATTAGGTATGGAAGCTTCCCTTCGCGTCTCTTTCCAATTTCAAGTAACTAATAATGTTGCAGAGTATGAGGCCCTCATCGCGGGTCTCAAGCTCCCCATAAAGGCAGGCATTCGCCGCGTCCATGTCCATAGCGACTCGCAACTGGTGATCCACCAGGTCCAAGGGTGCGCCGAATGCAAAGACGCCACCCTGATAATGTACCTTATGTTGGTAAACACCTTAAGGACCAACTTTGAAAAGGCCATCTTCATCCATGTTCCTCGTTCTGAGAATACTACAGCAGACATGTTGTCCAAGGGAAAGACTCCCTCCACCTTGGCTACCCTCGCCAGCCCTTCCATCGCGGAGGCCATAGATATTGCCTCACTAGCAACCGAAGATCCGGTCGCAGACTGGAGAGTCCCCATTATCGCGGAGCTGCAAGCCAGCGCCGCGGACCCCCAAACGCGCAAGCGTGCCATCCGCTTTATTCTCATTGATGAACAATTGTGGCATCGCGGGTTCGCAGCACCCCTCCAACGATGCCTCAGCACCCTTGAGGGACACTCAGTTTTGGACACTCTCCACCAAGGCAACTCTTTGGGAGAACCCCAGAAATTTGGCTGTCATGCCCACTACGGGAGAGGGCACCTGCCTTCTACGGGAGAGGGCCCCTGCCTTCTACGGGAGAGGGCACCTGCCTTCTACGGGAGAGGGCACTTGCCTTCTACGGGAGAGGGCACCTGCCTTCTACGGGAGAGGGCCCTTGCCTTCTTTGGGAGAAGGCCCTTTGCCTTCTTTGGGAGAAGGCCCTTGCCTTCTTTGGCGAACGTCCCACCCCAAAAATTATTCTCCATAAAAACCTCCTGGGCGTTCCCACGACTCCAAATCCGCAAACGGCTTCTCAATCTGAGGTCTCGGGAGCGCTACCGAGCCCGCTGTACGTCCCGAGACAACCCCGATAACCCCCCGGCGCCGGAAAAATATTTTCGGCGGAAACGTCCGGGGGACCCACACGACCTCAAAAACCGAAGGATTCCCAGAAATATTGCTCAGATAAGTCTCGGGAGCCATTTAACCGCCCAGAAACACGACCCGCAGGCCAAAACCGGAGCCCCGGGTCACCCGGTCGCAACCCGCTCGGGGTGACCGTAACACTTACAGCATTACACGGCAACACAACTGCCCTCTCAAATCGCCATCTGCACCCAACTGGTCAGACTGGCCACTTGCCCAAATCGCGGCATCCGACCTTGTCAGGTCCTACTCGCGCACCCACACAAAGGGAAGCCCCCTGCGGTCGCGCCAATGGTAGTTGCGGGTCTCATCCCCAACTGACCTTCAACTCGCCCCACTCCAAGGGTAATCCTCTTGCGATGCATAAGGGTAATCCCCTTCTGGCTCCTTCAGGGAGGTCCCGTGTAAGTCGCCCTCGCGCGCCTCACCGGATCTCTCGCGTGAACTCCTCCACACAGGTAGTTGCGGGTCTCATCCCCAACTTACCTTCAACTCACCCCGCTCCAAGGGTAATCCTTTTGCGATGCGGAAGGGTAATCCCCTTTTGGCTCCTTCAGGGAGGTCCCTGTGTAAGTCGCCCTTGCGCGCCTCACCGGATCTCTCGCACGAACTCCTCCACACAGGTAGTTGCTGGTCTCATCCCCAACTGACCTTCAACTCGCCCCGCTCCAAGGGTAATCCTCTTGCGATGCGAAAGGGTAATCCCCTTTTGGCTCCTTCAGGGAGGTCCCTATGTAAGTCACCCTCGCGCGCCTCACCGGACCTTCCACACGGGCTCCCAAACACAGTTGCGGGTTTCACTCCCCAGAACTCCAGCTGGCTCTTCACTTGTCTCAACAAGTACTCCATTGCCTTCGCCATCGCACGACCTCAGGCTCAAGGTAAACTGAGCTTCACTCCATCCTTATTGATATGAATCCAAGCTCCATGACTCAAAAGGAGCAAGAACTCAAGCCCACAAGATTAACCCCTAGCCCTTTACACAACATTGGTGGACCTATGACAAGGGCTAGGGCAAAGAAGACTAGAGAAGCATTGGGCCTCTTCATGGGAGCAATGGCAGAAAGAGTGGATCAAGAAGTGGAAGTTCAAGTTGCAAAAGACAAAATTGAAGCTTTAGGGCTATATTTGAACAAGGAACAAATGTTGGAGGACAAGGCTTGGAGTTTGAGCACTTTATATCAAGTCTAAGACCAATAACAAGAGCATTGGGCCTATTTTAGCCAAGGCCCACTCTTCTCCTTAAAAAGTGGCGCCTCTTTTAGCTTGGAGAACAAGTTGAGAAGCTTTTGGAAGGTCCTTATATTGTGGAGCATCATATCTTGAAGATCTTGCTTGGAAATCACACAATTCTTATTTTTGGAAATAGTATCTTTAGGATGGCATATTCTAGGCATATTCTAAGCATATTCTAGGAACATTCTAGGCTCTTTTCTTGTAACCCTAGGCGCCCTAACACTATAAATAGGGCCTCTTGTTCCACTTCTCAACTCGAACTCAATTGAAGCATTTGTGAGCTTTTCTTCTCCAAAGCTTTTGTTCTCCTTGTTTGCTATTTCCGCCCTCCCCTTGATTCCATCAAAGTGGTTTCAAACTTTATTTCTAGTATTGTTCTATCTTAGAGTAGAAAGGTGCTAGAACCATCTACACCCCGGCATTATCTTCTCCATTGCCAAGCCGAAAATAGCTTGGAGGTGGTGAAGGCCAGCCTTACATTATCACTTTCTCAACAAGCTAGATCCTCCCAATTGTGAATCATTGAAGGTTCATATCAAGTGGTATCAGAGCTTGAGGTGCCTTGTTGAGAATTTTAATTTCGTTTTTCTTCTCCAAGTTCATCTCTACTTTCAACCATTTTTGAAACCCCTTGTGTTTTGGTTGAAAGTTGTTGGAAAATTAATCTTCTACCTTTCTCATCTTGAATCTAGTAAGAACACTTGGTTTTTTGCTAGATTCCATCTCGATTTGTGGTGTACAAGTTTTCACCAATTTACAAAACAAAGGAGAAAAACAAAATTGGTAAAAGCCAAGTACTTTGAAAATTGTTGCAAGTGATCTCAAAGATCAAAAGAAAATCAGAAAATAGGAGTGTTGGTTATCTGCAAAACTTGGCACCAAAACAAGCAAGAGTTTGTGGAATTTGTAAGGTGCACCACCAATCTTTTGAAAAAAGCCCTTTTCAAATCCCCAACCTTTTTTTTTTATTTCGACCCCCATCCACCTTAAACACTTTTCACCCAAGTCAAAAAGTAACTAGTGGTTTTCTTACTCTAGTTTTGAATTCTACTTGAAAATTTGGTTTGTGCTCACTTTGTTGCCAACCTTTGAGTCGGGAAGTTTGGGTGATTGAAGCATCCTTGGAGAATTTGAGCAAGGAGCTTGAGTGGTAAAAGGCAAGAGAGAAACATCAAGAAAAAAGCCAATTGAATGAAACACAAGTGAGATAGAGAGTAAACACTTTGTTACTTGAAGTAATGGAGTCATCGACACTACTCCTCCACATGCCACCAATTGCCCTTGTATGAAGCTCTTGAGACACTCACACGGGAGATAAGGAGATGAAGCTAACACTAGGAACTACCAATGAGAAGGTAAAGCAGTTGGAAATAGCTCAAGGCAAGCAGCCAGAAGGAAGCAAGACACACATTCCAGAGGTTATCCATCCCACTCCACCTCCTCAAGGTAATCCTAACCAAAACTCTACCACCAATTTTCAACCTTCATCTCAAAACCACTTCCAACCACCTCCTCAAAACAACCTTGGTGGAGAACCCCCTTTCACCCACGTCTTCGATCCAAATCAAGACTACTATGGGGAGCCTCTAGCCCAAGGACAAAGAAGAAGGTGGCATGAAGAAGAAGAAGAATGGGATGACTTGCCCCAACAGAGAAACAGAATTCCAAGAAGGAGGGTGCCAAACCAAGAACATCAAGCCCTCAAAAATGTGAAGCTTCAAGTCACCCCTTTCTTTGGCAGAAGTGACCCAGAAGAGTTCTTGGAATGGGTAAGGAAAACTGACATGATCTTTGATTGTTTGGGTTATACTGATGATCTTAGGCTCAAGCTGGCAGTGATTGAATATACTGGATATGCACTCACATGGTGGGAGCAAACCAATATGGAGAGAGCTCGGTGCAACATGCAACCCATTGATTCATGGGAGCAACTCAAAGCTGTGATGAGAAACAGATTTGTGCCCCCTTACTATGATAGAGAATGCTGCCGGAAGTTACAACACCTAGTGCAGGGTAACAGATCCGTGGAAGACTACCAAAAGGACATGGAGAGTGCACTAATGAGAGCCAACATACGAGAAGGTGAAGAAGCCAAGATGGCCAGGTTTGTGTATGGCTTGAGAAATGATATTGCAAAGACGGTGGAACTTTGTGATTACAGGAACTACTTGGAGTTGGTCCACAAAGCCATTAGAGTGGAGAGACAACTGAAGAAGAGCACATCCTACCCCACTCCCTCACAAACCTCCAACAAAATACCTTGGTCTCGGCCAAACTCATCCATCAAGCCTACTCCACCTCTACCTACAAGAAACTATCCTTCAAGAAACCCTCCTCCACCAGAAAAACCCAATCCAAAGCCAAACCCCAACCATAGACCTAATCCTCCAACCCAAAGACACAAAAACCATAGAATGCTTCAAGTGTGGAGGCAAGGGCCACTATGCCTTTGAGTGTCCCAACAAGAAGGTGATGGTGGTAAGGCCAAATGGAGAGCTATCAAGTGAAGATGAGGAAGAAGCTACCATTATGGACAACAATGAAGAAAGTGAAGGAGAGAGACCCCAAGAAGGTCTCATACTTGTCACCAAGAGAGTGCTGCAATCTACACCCAAGGTAACCGAAACTTCACAAAGAGAGAACTTGTTTCAATCCAGGGCTGTAGTAAATGGCCAACTTTGTAGCCTCATCATTGATAGCGGGAGTTGTGTGAATGCTGCTAGTGAGAGCATGGTAGAGAAGTTGGGTCTCAAGACCACCAAGCATCCAAACCCCTACTCACTCCAATGGGTTGATGACAGAGCCCATGTGAAGGTCTTGAAGCAAGTTGAGGTACCTTTGAAGATTGGTAAATATGAAGATAAGGTCTTGTGTGATGTGGTAAGAATGCAAGCTACTCACATACTTCTTGGGAGGCCATGGCAATTCGATAGAGAAGCAATCCATTATGGCGCCGCCAACAAATATGCTCTCACTCACCTAGGCCGAGCCTACACTCTTCTACCCTTGTCCCCAACTCAAGCCCTTCAAGATCAATTGCACTTGGCAAGTGAGGCTGAGAGGACAAAGAAAGGTGAGAGTAGTGAGAAGAGAGAAGATACTGAGAAGGTTCAAGGAACCTTAAGAGAAAACCAGAGAGTGAGTGATCCAAGAGAAAAGAGTAAGATTGAGAGAAAACAAGAGAGCTCACCCTCCATGGCCAAAGAAAAAGACATAAAGAAAGCTTTACTTGGCCGAAAGACTTGTTTTCTCCTTGTCCCCCACCATACTTTGTTAACTAACGCTCACATATCTTCTCTTCCTGAATGTGTGTCTTTAGCATTGCAGAATTCAAGGACATCTTTGAGGAACCCAAAGGGATGCCTCCCTATCGTGGCATTGAACACCAGATTTACCTAGTCCCCGGAGCACCTCTGCCAAATAGAGCTGCCTATAGGACCAATCCAACAGAATTCAAGGAAATTCAAGCACAAGTGGAGGAACTTCTAGCCAAGGGCTACATTCGGGAGAGCTTGTCTCCTTGTGCTGTTCCTGTCTTGTTAGTGCCAAAGTCTGATGGAACATGGCGAATGTGCATGGACTGTAGACCCATCAACAAGATCACTGTAAAGTATCGCCATCCTATTCCTAGACTTGATGATTTGCTTGATGAACTATCTGGTGCTTGTTTCTTCTCTAAAGTAGATTTAAAATCTGGCTATCATCAAATTAGGATGAAAGATGGGGATGAATGGAAAACTCGCTTTTAAAACCAAGTTGGGGTTATATGAGTGGTTAGTGATGCCCTTTGGGTTGTCTAACGCACCAAGCACTTTCATGAGACTTATGCACCATGTCTTGCGTGATTTGATTGGAAAGTTTGTTGTTGTTTACTTCGATGACATCTTAGTGTATTCACCCACACTTGATGAGCATGTTGAGCACTTAAGAATTTTGTTTGAAACACTTAGACAACAAAGCTTGTATGCTAAAATGGAGAAGTGTGTGTTTTGTGCTAAGGAGGTAAACTTTCTGGGATATGTTGTTAGTGGTGTAGGAATAAGGGTGGATGATGCCAAGGTTAAGGCAATCAAGGAGTGGCCAACTCCTAAGAACCTTCTTCAAGTGAGATCCTTCCATGGCTTGGCTAGTTTCTATAGGAGATTTGTGAAGGATTTCTCCTCCATAGCCGCCCCTTACATGAGCTGTCTAAAAGAATGCACCCTTTGTGTGGGGAGAGGCCCAACAGATTGCATTTGATGAGCTTAAGACTAGGCTGATGAGTGCCCCTTTGCTTGCTTTGCCTAATTTTGATAAACTGTTTGAAATTGAGTGTGATGCAAGTGGTGTGGGTATTGGTGCTGTGTTGCATCAAGAGGGGCAGCCCATTGCCTATTTTAGTGAGAAATTGAGTGGTGCTACTTTGAATTACTCTACTTATGATAAGGAATTGTATGCCTTAGTTCGTGCTTTAGAGGTTTGGTCTCATTATTTACTGCCTAAGGAATTTGTTGTTCATACGGATCACCATTCTCTTAAGTATATCCAAGGGCAGGGAAATTTGAATAAAAGGCATGCAAAATGGATTGAGTTCATAGAATCCTTTCCTTATGTGATTAAGTATAAAAAGGGAAAAGAGAATGTTGTTGCTGATGCTTTATCCCGCAGATATGCCTTGTTTGTTTCTCTTGATGCTAAGGTGATAGGTTTTGAATGCATTAGAGAAATGTACAAAGGTGATGTTGACTTTGGTATGATTTATGATGCTTGTGCTCAAGGTGGCCTAGATGGCTACTATATATTTGATGGCTATTTGTTTAAGTTGAAAAGGTTGTGCATACCAAGGTGCTCCATGAGGGAAGTCATTGTCCAAGAGGCACATAGTGGAGGATTGATGGGACATTTCGGCGTTCAGAAGACCTATGAGATTGTCAGGGAGAACTTTCATTGGCCACATCTCAAGAAAGATGTCTCCAAAGTTTGTGAAAGGTGTGTGAAATGCAAGAAGGCAAAGTCCAAACTCCAACCAAGAGGGAAGTACACTCCTCTCCCTATTCCTACTCTTCCATGGGTTGATATTAGCATGGATTTTATTAGTGGATTGCCTAGGACATCTCATAGTCATGATGCCATTTTTGTAGTGGTTGATAGGTTTTCTAAGATGGCACACTTCATCCCTTGTCATAAAACTGATGATGCTACTCATGTAGCAGATTTGTTCTTTAAGAATATTGTGAAGTACCATGGCATACCTAGGTCAATTGTGAGTGATAGAGATTCTAGGTTCTTGAGTCATTTCTGGAAAACACTTTGGTCTAGACTAGGTACTAGTTTGGTTTTCTCTACTTCTAGTCACCCTCAGACTGATGGTCAGACCGAAGTAACTAATAGGACTCTCACCACAATACTTAGAACAATTCTTAAAAAGAACTTGAAAGAATGGGAGAAGTGTTTGCCTCATGTGGAGTTTGCATATAACAGGAGCTTTCATACATCTACTGCACATAGTCCCTTTGAAGTAGTTTATGGTTTCAACCCCCTAACCCCTCTAGATCTGATTGCTTTGCCTCGAGATGATGTTGTTGATATAGATGGCAGGAAGAAGGCTGATATAATGAAGGAGTTGCATGCTAAGGTACAAAAGCAGCTTGAGAAGGCCAATGAGGCTTATGCTAGGAAGGCAAACAAAGGAAGGCGAATGATGAGCTATGACATTGGAGATTGGGTGTGGTTACACCTTCGAAAAGAAAGATTCCCACAGGCTAGAAAGAATAAGCTTGCACCCCGGGGAGATGGACCTTTTCAGATTATTAACAAAATAGGGGAGAATGCCTATGTTTTAGACTTACCTTCTGATGGTTCTTACAATGTCCATGCTACTTTTAATGTGTGTGATCTTGCTCCATTTGTAGGTGATATTGAAGATGTGAATCCGAGGTCGGATTCTTTCCAAGAAGGAGGGGATGATATGAATCCAAGCTCCATGACTCAAAAGGAGCAAGAACTCAAGCCCACAAGATTAACCCCTAGCCCTTTACACAACATTGGTGGACCTATGACAAGGGCTAGGGCAAAGAAGACTAGAGAAGCATTGGGCCTCTTCATGGGAGCAATGGCAGAAAGAGTGGATCAAGAAGTGGAAGTTCAAGTTGCAAAAGACAAAATTGAAGCTTTAGGGCTATATTTGAACAAGGAACAAATGTTGGAGGACAAGGCTTGGAGTTTGAGCACTTTATATCAAGTCTAAGACCAATAACAAGAGCATTGGGCCTATTTTAGCCAAGGCCCACTCTTCTCCTTAAAAAGTGGCGCCTCTTTTAGCTTGGAGAACAAGTTGAGAAGCTTTTGGAAGGAGCTTGGAGGTGGTGAAGGCCAGCCTTACATTATCACTTTCTCAACAAACTAGATCCTCCCAATTGTGAATCATTGAAGGTTCATATCACTTCTTCTTCCGTTGCTCCCCCCAGTTGAGCAGGGCCTCTACTGCTGGATCGCTGGCGTTCGCGGCATCCAGAATCCCAAGACTTAGCTCTAGGAACGCTTGCTCCACTTGGAAGCGGCATCGCAGCCAGCCCTCCTCATAGGCCTGCGCCCCTGCTTCACCTTGAGCTTGGATTTCACCAAGCTTCTCCATCAATCGAGGCATCCTCTGTGGGATGGAAACCTAGATGGAAGAGGACTCAGGGTCCTCATCTGCAAAAGGAGGAAGGCCCAAAGCCTTCTCCATCTCTCGCACTGAGGCCACCACATTCTGGAAAGTAGTGGAAACCTCAACTTGTGCCTTCGCGGAATCCTCAGCAGCAAGCCTACTCTCTTCTGCTTTCCCCTCCACCAACTGGGCCTGGGTGATGGCCTGGCGCTTCACCTCCTCAGCTGCAGCCTCTGCCAACTCAACTTTGGCCTTCGCCTCCGCGAGGGCAGCTTTTGTTTCAGCCTCCAAAGAGAGGAATGACTCCTTCATGACAGCAGCCTCAATCTGTTTGGCTTCCAACTCTGCTTCCTGTTGAAGGAAACGGTGCTGAAATGCATCAATCAGACTGGCCTGCTCCCACCGGTGCAGCCTGCAAGCGGTCCGCTCCTTGTTAAGGAAGTCGCACCAAGTCTCCAGTTGGGCCACACGCTTGGCCTGCTCCTCTTGGCGCTCCTCTTCCCTTCTCTGGGTGGCTTCCAGCTCCCTCCTGAGGGACGCGATCTCTGCTATTTGGGCCTCATCCCGCCTGTTTGCATACTTCAGAAAGTCATGCCATTGCTCCATGGCAGCATACCCTTGAACGGCGGCCTGCATCCAAATCCATTCAGCAAGACAAAAAGAAGAACAAAACTTATGAAACAAAGACCAAAGGTGGTCTTACCCGCAGACTCTGTTGGGCTGCCTCCTTCATAAACTCAGCGGGGGAGTCTAGGCTTCGCCCTATCACCTCCCTGTCATAGGGGGTGCGCAGCCCCTCCAGGCACGATAAGAGGGTCTTCTCCCCTCCCAACAACAATGAACTGCCATTGTTGAGAAGGAAGACTGGGTCCCACGCATCGCGCAGTAGCTTCCCCTTTTCCTTGTACACCTTGGCCCTGAGGTCTTGCCTCGTGACCCTCAGTGTAACCGGCTCTTCAGACCACTTGGGGGCTGTCTTGGCAGCAACTCGCCTTCGCTCCAAGTAATGGGACCACACCCCGGTCTCCTCCAAGATCTCGATCATGGTCCCCGGGTCCGCGCAGACCTCGCGAGGACCGCTCCCTTGCCCAGAAGGCCCCGCACCTGCAGCTGTTAAGGGTAGTACAACTGAGAAAGTTGAAACACAATCTCAAGTCAAGTGAAACACACTCTCAAGTCAAGTGACTTACCAGCAGAGGGTTGCACCCATCCACTAGCCTCTGGCTGGCTACTGGAAGGTTGGGCTGCTTCCCAACCACTTGTCCTCACAGAGGACCGCGCCACCAGTGCCCCCTCCTCTGGGGCCTCGCTATCAGAAGAGGAGGAAGTCTCTTGAATTCTCAAGACCCCCTTCCCCTTTGCCACAAGGGTCTCCTCCCATGAAGGAGTCACTGCAGGGTCCTCCTCCCCTGAAGGGATCACCACAGGGACCTCCTCCCCTGCAGTAGCAGCCTCCATCTCGTCCCCTGGAGGGGTGATCACCACCTCCTCCTCCACAGGAGTGACCACTGCCTCCTGCTGGCCAGAACTGCTGATTGCTTTAGCAGTTTGTTGGCCCCTCCTTCTCATGGACAGCAGGACTTCCCCTGCAAACATCTTGCCTCTTTTAGGGGGCGTGTTGCCCTTGGTAGCAATTTCTGCTGCGACCACGTGCCCAGGCAAGTCTTCACCTTGAGCCGGAGAAGGGCTCGCAAAGAGCCCAGACACAAAGGCCTCAAGGACGGCGGCATCCTCAGGGGGAACTGGCTCCACCACTGATATGGGCACAGCCTCTATGGGAGCAGCGGTGTCCGCCCGCACCCCCTCTGAGCCCTCTACAATGGGCGTGGCCTCTTCAGTAGCGGAGGGGACCTCCACTTCCAGTCCCCTCGTCTCCTCCGCAGGATCTGCGGCCTCTACGGTGGCGGGGACCCCTTCCCCAACAGACCTCGCTGCCTCTTCAGTAGGAGGGACTGCTGCAGATCCCTCTGCCTCAGCAGGCCCCTTGGCCTCTTCAGTAACAGCGGAGGCACTCCCCTTTCCAGGCTGCACATCGCCAGCAGCCACTCTCCTCTTCTTCTCCCTTTGAGGGGAGACCAATGACTTGGTGTCGGCCCTCTTCTTCTGCAGAGGGACAATGCGTCCCAACGCCTTGACAGCCCCAGCAGGGGCATCCCTCCCAAACGCACAGGCCAGGTGCACCTGCTGGGCAACGCGCATGGACGCTCTCTTGCCCTTGCCTTCGCCAGACTCATTGCAGGCGTCTGCAAACAGAAGAAAAAAGCTTCAGACCAGGTTCTGCTAAGCATTTTACATTTGTGCAATACACTGGTATATACAAACGTACCTCTTGGCCCTGCCAGCGCTGCGGTAAGGGCATCTACCACTGCCCCGCGATGAGCTGGGGCCCATCCCTCGTATGGCGGGGGCACCTCAGGGTCCAGCAGGAAGCCCATGCTGATCCCATCCCACCTCAAAGTTGTCTCATCAAGTTGGGTGGCAGAGAAAGGGAAAAGCTCGTCACAGGCGCTCCTCGCAAACACTTCGTCCAACCATCCCAAAAGTTGGACGTATGCCTGCCACCGCAGCCCGTTGGAAGTCAACTCAGGGCTCCGCGCGATGCTCTGCACTGATCGTCGCGTCCTCGCCACGGGAAATTTCCATGAGTTTTCGCGGGGCAGGAAGAAGAAGGATCCATGCCAGGAATGGTAGGATTTGGGCGCGGCGATGAACGAGATGGAATTGTTCCCCCCAACATTTATGGGGGTCACATGGAAGAATGTGCTTCCACTGCACAGCTCCAGCTGATAAAACCGTCGGAAGACGTCGGCAAACGGCTTTGCACCAGCCATCCGACAGGCAACAGTGAAGCCTGCGATGGTCAGAAACGTGTTGGGCGCCAACTGTGATGGTGGCAGCCCCCACTCGGCGCACAAATCTTGCACTAGTGACGGGAAGGGGAATTGCAGCCCCACCGAAAGCTGGGCCGTGTACAGACACAACACCTAGTTTTCCAAGTTCTCCTCGGTCGTCGGCAGACCCAACGCCCGGCAGGCACCCGTACGGGCGGTAAACACCAAAGCCTTCTCCACCGGGAAAAAGGCCTTCACCATGTCCTGGTGAATCCTGTCAAAACTCGCTGTGGTCTTCTCCATGGTAGCAATCACCAGACACACGGCTTCCTTGGACTCCATTTCTACAAAAAATCGAGCAACATGCGTATAAATCGGAAGAGCCTAACAGAGGCATTTTGTCAAGCACTCATCGTGCTCAGAAAAGCACTCACTGTGCTCAGAAGAAATCTTACCTGCTTTAAGTCACCAGTGAAGAAATCGGTAGGGCAGACAACGAACGCACGAACGGGCAACAAAGTCTTGAACGGGAAGTGAAGAATCCCCACAAAAGCACTTGCAACGACCGATGAACGGTTCAAATACGCAAGAATGCGAAAAGGCTACTCAGCGCGAAAACGAGGAAATGCGATCTCCAGCATCAGAATCACACAAGGCCCCGCAGGTCTCGCCCTCGCGGTCTCCGGTATCGCCTTCGCAAGGTCTCATCCTTGCGATCTCCAGTCTCACCTTCGCGAGGTCTCCAGTCGCCTTCGCAATGTCTCACCCTTGTGGTCTCCAGTCTCGCCTTCACGAGGTCTCCAGTCTCGCCTGCGCGAGGTCTTACCCTCACGGTCTCAGATCTTACCTGCGCGAGGTCTCGCCCTCGCAGATCTCAAGTCTCGCCTTCGCGAGCTTCTTAGGCCTTCGCGGGTCGCCCTTGCGATCTCACTCGCCTTCGCGGGTCTCACGCCCGCGGTCTCAACTCACCTTCGTGAGGACTCTCATGCCTATACTGGCCCCGCCCAGATAAGGCCCTTGCACTCAGGTTCGTGCGACCCTTACAGCTTTATTGGCTTTGCTTTATCTGGGCCTTCCCCACTTGCAGGCCTTCGCCTGCCACTTGCTCCACTTGGAGATAGGCCACTTGGTCATCTGACATTAAGCAGCCAATGAGGAGGCCAGCACGAGCCTGAGTGATCTTCACCAGATTTGTACGCCAAACATTCCCTGACAAGTGAATCTTCTAAGGCGGTTTGCTGAGATCTTCATCATCACAGCCGCCTTATCTCCTTAAATCTGACAGACTTGTCAGACTTGTCTCACAGCCTGTCCAAGGCTTCAACTGGGGGAGGCTCCTCCTGGCATTGATGTGGACATCGCCCCAAAGAATCCCCAAGCTCAAGAAAGTCCGCAACCTCCCACGTGCGCACCCCCAGATCCACTCCAAGGCCTTGGGGGACCCATGACCAAGTCTAGACTGAAACAAGTTCAAACGAACCTCAACGCTTTCATGAAGCTCATGGCGCAGGACGATCAAGAGGAGTCTCGAGCGAAGGCCTTACAGCTTCGCCACCTCTGCATCGCGTTGGACGAAGAATATGCGAAGCCATTTGGAGCCTTAAGCATAAGCATTCTTGAGGAAGGGAGCAACGAGGCTTTGGTGCGCGGACACTTGATACAGGCGAAGGCCCCAGGCGAAGGCGCCCCCGCGAAGAACCCAAGCGAAGACATGTTCGCGAAGGCCCCAAGCCCAGGCATTCCCGCAAAAGCGCCAAGTGAAAGCATTCTTGCGAAGGCGCCAGGCGAAGGCATTCCCGCGAGGGCCCATGGCGAAGGCATTCCCGCGAGGCCTTCATACTTAGCCAGCTGAACGACCAAACCCGACACAAGGTGTCCTTTCTCTGTCAATGCTTGGGAAGACAAATATCCACTTTCCATACAAAAAGACATCTAAACACTTTTAGGCCAGCCTTACCTTTTTCACCTTTTTGGAAGCTTTTCGCACTGCATGCATGCAAAAGCACTTTATGCATTCTGCACGCATGCACAGCCGAAATAACCACTTTGCTTCTCACAATTCCTCTCACTATTTAAGCTAGTTACAGGCACCATTGTAACCTAGAACATAATATTGAATTAAGCAATTCGGTTGAAATTCTCCAAGGAGACATCGGCTTTTGTGTTCTCCATTCTTGCATTTCCATTTCCCTAGTGATCCATGCAAGAGGATCCAAGCATAATATCTAGTATTGCTTGACATTGTAGTCAAGAGGTGCTAGATCCCATCTCCATTCCCAGGCATTATCACGCCCATTGCCTCACCTCGTAGTGAGGAGGTTCGCGTGGCCGAAATCTGTTCTTCTGTTCTTCGTTTATCCGCGTTCGCCTCCGCCAAGCTAGATCCGTAGCGTTGATCACACCCACCCTACCCGTGATCACATCAGGCATCTCCCTATAAATAGGGGGATGTCCACCCTAAACTGGGTAAGCTACTACACGCCCCCCAACTCCTCTCTTGCTACTTCTGAGTATTCTCTTTATCTTCCACAGATTACTCTGAACAGCAAGCTTGGAGCTCTCAAGAACATCATCACCATCAACCATTCAACTGAGATTCCGCACCTATTCTGGGAACGCGAATATCACATGCAACTACACCTACAGAGCCACCAAAGTAAACCCTAGAATACCCAGGTGCGGAATCGAGAAAACCTCTCACCCAGAAAATTCCCGCACGAGGTACTGCTGCCGCTGAAATCCAAAACAATAGTAAGCACCGCGGATCTCTAATCCTCCGACTGCTTGTCAGTCCATCCTGAAAAGTGGTAAACAGAAAGGGGTGAGTCCTCGGGAGGACCCAGTAAGGGCTGAGGTAAGAAACAGTTTGTACAAGTCTTCCGAACCAAACCTGCAAAACAGAACAAACACAAGCACAGATATATACATATGCATGTATGCAGAGTCAGAGGTGAGCAGGAACCCATCATACGCGGTCCAACCGCCAGAATGACCCAAAACGACAGCCCTCTCTAAGAGGTCAGATTATACAGAACAGAAGCACAATACCGGCAGGGGTCATGATCCCCAAACTGTCGTAGGGTCACAGAAGTATACCTGCACTCCCGGTGCGTATACGTACAGAATGTCAGCACCCTCAGTGCGGACACAACAGAACAGAAGTATCGGCACTCCAGGTGCGGATACCAACAGAACAGAACCAAGGAGCACCCGTGGCCTCTAAGACCATCCGGGTCTCGTCACAGAACAGAGCATATAATAATGCATATGCAAAACAAAACATAATATATTAAAAACGTATAAGCAGAAATATCGGCGCCTAGCGCGGATATACAGAACAGAATATAAACCCGTGGCCTCCAAGACCATCCGGGCCTTGAAACAGAACAAATACAAACATGTACCCTACCATATGACAGGTCCTGGGATCACTGGACCACCGTCCTCAACCCGGAATCCTCCCTCAACTAGACCCGATATACATAAAGTCCCATTCCAGAATTTATAACGAGAGAAGTTGAGCCCTTACCTTGAAAAACCGCTCCGCCAATGCAGAATCAAGCTGAACAACCACAAACCAATCAGAACACATCAAAATACACCCCCAGAAACCAAACCCGCACAATCCCGCACTTTCCCGCAAAAATCCACAGAAAGCTCGGTTTTACGAACCGAGCTAGAACCTTGTTATTCCAACACCCACAAAAAAATTCCAACCTTTAAACCCTTCATTCTCGACATTTTACCGATAAACCCGCATAAAGGTAACTTTCCCATTTCTTACCCGCAACCAACGTTTCAAACACCATACCGCACCTAATTCCAACCCCGATACCAATTTACCATCCAATTCAACCAAAACACAACACCAACAAAGAAAAAGTTCCATTCCAAATTTCAGTCCTTTACCAACATTTTACCCAACTTCCAATTTAATCCATCCAAGCCACCAAAGAGTCATTCTAACCACCAATTCCACTTCCTAAGCAAGAATGCTAACCAATTACACTTAAATCAACCAAAATCAACCAAAATCAACATTAACCCTAATTATACTATTCACCCAATTTGGGACTTTTCCACACAACCTACTTTCCATCAAATTGAAACCATGGAAAGCCTTAGAATCATGCTAGGAGCAACATATCCAAAGCATGATTCAAGAATCCAACAAAACATCAACTTTAGAAAACATCCAAGATTTCGCCATTTTAGGGTTTCATCATCCATGATGTTTTTCCAAAATCTAAACATAGATTCTTACTCCTCTCCACACCAAGAACAACATACTAAAAGATGGAAGCAAGAGGATCATCAAAACCCATAGCAAAGAACAAACACAAAATCCTCTCTAAACCCATCTTCCAACCAAAATCTTGCTTTAAACTTGTTAGAATCTTGAAGAGGAGAAGCTTACCAAGAAATTGAACCCAAAACCTTGAAGTTTCCTTGCCAAAAATTGAAGAACACTTGGAGCTTAATGAATAGTACTTCCATGGTGACCTTCGGCTGGAGCTTGAACAAGGAAGAAGAAGAATGAAAATAATGCCAATTTTGGCATTAATCCTCCTTTTTATGTTTTTTTTCCTTTTCCTTTTTCCCAATTCATGAAAATGGGACACTTGTACCATTTAATCTCTTGCTGCCGCCTCACTCTCTTGTCCTCTTCCAAATAATTGCAGACTTTTGGGTTAAATAACAACTTGGTCTTCCAACTCTCCAAATCTTTACAATTTAACCTCAAACGCAACATCATAACCCCAATTGACACCAAAACTGAACACAACCCTCAGAATATCATAAAACACCCAAATCCTGTTTCCAGAGTCCATTTGGAAATCTAGAGTGTCCTACCGGGCCCGCTGAACCCGCACAAATCCAGACGTGCGCGTGTGTCGACCTGAACCAGAATCCCGTCATGCAAAAATTCCACAAAAATAACCATAAAACCCGTCTTAAAATATAACATACTTTACACCAAAGCCGTCTGAGAATTTCCATTCCGAGCCCCGGGAGTCGCCCGGGACCGAACGTCCCGCCCCAAAAAATATACTCCGTAAAAAGATGCAGGACGTTCCAACAATTCCAAATATACAAACGGTTTCTCATTCCGAGGTCCCGGGACCGCTACCGAGCCCGCTGTACGTCCCGGGACAAGTCCCGGCCCCGGAAAAATATTTTTTGCGAAAATGTCCGGGGGACCCACACGACCTCAAAACCCGAAGGATTCCCAGAAATAATGCTCAGATAAGTCCCGGGAGCCGTTTGACCGCCCAAAACTGTGACCCGCAGGCCAAAACCGAAGCCCCGGGTTACCCGGGTCACAACCCGCTCGGGGTGACCGTAACAAAATTACTATCCAATTCAACCAAAACACAACACCAACATAGATAAAGATTCACTTTAAGTTTCGGCCCTTTGCCAACGTTTGACCCAACTTCCAATTCAATTCATTCAAGGTTACAAGCATTCACTTTAACCACCAATTACACTTCCTAAGCAAAAATGCTAACCAATTTCACCTTTAACAACCAAGAACATTCGCAAATCCTAACCCACATTTTCGGCCAAAAGGGGGTTTCTTCCCTAGCATGTTTTCCATCAAATTGAATCCATAGATAGTCTTAGAATCATGCAAGGAACAACATATCCCAAGCATGATTCAAGAACACAAGTCTACAACATTTTAGAAAATCATGCATAATTTCGGCCTCCCTTGGGTTTTCCATCCATGGAGTTTTACCAAAGTTCAACACTTGATTCTTACTCCCTTCCTACCCAAGAACAACATACTAAAAGATGGGAGGAAGAAGATCATCCAAACACATAGCTAAGAGCAACATCAAATTCGGATTTCTCTCTCTTTTTCCACCAAAAACATGCTTTCAAACTTGTAAAGAGATGAAGAGAGGAAGCTTACCAATTATGGAGTCAAATCCTTGTTGATTTTAGCCAAGAGATGAAGAACCCAAAGCTTGGAGAAGGAGGCTATGGCGGATGGAGAAGCGTCCGAAGAAGAAGAAGAAGAAATGAAATGAAATAGCTCCTGTACCATTTCCATAATTCTTTTAAACCTCTTTGTGATGTGATCATGAGAGCCGCAAGCAACAACAACGTATCCCAGATGAAGAGGCAGGCGAATGAAGCTCGGAGCAACTCCGTGGCGAGGAGGTTTATAGGCTCAGCAGCTGATCCATGGTTCGGGCGATCACTGACCAGGAGAAGGCAACGCCTCTATGCGAGGACTCCTCAAGAGGCCTCAAGGTAAAGGCAAGGCTTCCCCAAGTGATGACATCCGGGCAATGGCGAAGCCCCTCAGGCGAAGCCATTCCTGAGGAACCTCAAGGCAGACTGGACTTCATCATGCGAAGGCACCTAGGCGTTGGCGAGGCCCTTTGGCAAAGCCGCCCCTGTGCAACCTCAAGGCGAGGGCTAGGCTTCTTAAGCAAAGGCATCTCGGCGATGGCAAAGTCTTCGGGCGAAGCCATTTCTGAGAAATCTCACGGGGAAGCCCTCAAGCAAGAAACTCCAAAGTACAGACTTCAAAGTGAAGGTAAAGTCTTCTTCGCGAAGCCTCCAGGAGAAGTTGAGGCCTTTTGGCGAAGCCATCTCCGCAATGCTTCCGAGTGAAGGCGAAGCCTTGATGCGAGGCCTTCGATTCAGGCGGAGCCCGAAGCGAAGCCACCTATACTCAATAAAGCGGCCGACCATCTCCAACCACTCCCATCCCATCTGGAACACTCCCTCCTTTCAAGCCGACACTTGGGAGTATTATATTGTTTACTTTAGCTTTTACCTTTTAGGATAGCATGCCCGATTGAGGCACTTTATACCTTTTAGCATACTGCGCATTTGTCAGAGACTGTCCCCTCTCCCTCCTATAAAAGGGACAGCAAACTCTTTTGTAATGTAGAACATATGTAAAGCTTAAGAAGGACAATTCCTTAAGCCCGGTTCTCACCCCCCCCTGCTATTTTCCGCCATCCCCCTGGATAGATTAATATCATCAAGTTTAATATCTAGTAGTGCTTAATCTCGTAGTTAAGAGGTGCTAGATCTTCCATACTCCCGGGCTTATCGCGAGATATTGCCCAACCTCGTAGTTGGGAGGTGTACGTGGCCGTCTCTATCCTTCTTTGTTCAATCGACTCCACCGAGCTAGATCTGCGCTTCCGCACGATCTCGTGGATTCGCGTCAAGCGTACCGTGATCGTATCAAGTGGTATCGAGCCAGATCGCTTCTTTGGAGTTGTTGTGATTTCTTCAAGGTTAAACCCCTTTATTTCTACTTGAAGAAAGATTTATCTTTGTGTTTTCAAACCGTGTTATACTCATTCGTTTTCTCGAACCCCCATATCCTCTTTTATTTCGGTTCATCTGTTGTGTTGAATCTGTGTTAGGAGTTGTTGTTGTGTTAGCAACTTCATAAATCAAAAAAAAAAAAAAGAAGAAAGAAGAAGAGAAACAGAGAAGAAGAAGAAGAAAAAGAAAAGAACGCAGTTGCGGGTTTTATCGCAAATCTCAGTTTTGATTCAAAACCGCAACGTGCGAATATTTAGTGCTTAAAGAGAGTGAGGTTTTAGTTGAAAAGTGAAAAGGAAGTGGTGTACCAAAGATTGGTTGTTTAAAGCATTGAAAGAAATCAAATCTGTGTTCTTATTATTCTTGGTGTTCATATGAGTGTTCATACAAGTTCATACCAAAACTCATATGAATAGTGACCTTGATCGAAATTTGATTTCAAATTGAGCCAAAAAGGTGTTTGTGCGCCAAAACCTCATTTCAGATCCTCTTGTACATTTGCTGCCAAAGAACCCCCCATTTTTTTTAACCTAGCTTGCTTCAAGTAACTAGTACTTCATTGCTCAAATGATTTTTGCATGCTAGAGGTTATCTTGTGATATCCATTTTCGGGTTTTGGCACTGTGAAGAGCAAGCTTTGAGAGCTACAGGCAAGAGGAAAGAGGGAAAGCCGAGTGTGACCCCCTCGCGAAAGGGCAGACCCCTTCGCGAAAGGAGAGACTTAAACACGTGAGCGTGAGCGGGACTAACTTTATTGTTTACATGTGCAGGCGAACTCATGGCGGAAGAAGACTTCCATTTCATCGGGTTTCATCCCTTGACAAAGAGATGCAAACTTGAAGAGAACTTATGGCATTGGATGGAGAAATTGGAATACCACTTTTGGTATTACCAATTTCATGGTGAAGAAAGATTAACCTTTGCCATAAGGTGCCTAAAAGGAGAAGCCCAGAGATGGCATCGCCAAGAGCTCGCCCAACTAAAACAATGTGGCGAACCCCCTATTCGGACGTGGAGTAAATTGAAGAGGTTGCTACGGCAAAGGTATGGTTCCCCACAAGAGGAGCCACCCTCGCCATACTACCAAATGAGGCCCCCATCGTGCCTTACGCCTAGCGACTCCACCCGACTCCGCCACCAAAATCCACTCGAAGGGTCTTCGCCCCAAAGCGAACTCAGTCCCTCCAATGAGAGGAGGCGAGGACCCCCATCGCCAAAAACCCCCTTGGCCGAGCTGCACACCCCCAATGCTTGCGCAACCCAAACCCACACCCCAAATCCAAACCCTCCCCAAGATCCAACTGAAGAAACTCTCTCTCAACTGATTGAAAGACTCAAGAATGAGTACATCGAGTATGAGAGAGAGAGAAAGAAAAGAAAAGAGAGAAGAAAGGAAAGGGCTCTCCAAAGCCAACTGAGTGAAAAGAAAGACTCACCCGGGCCTTCAACCAAACTCCAAGAAGAAGAACTAATAACATCTTCTCAATCCTGTTGTTCTTCTTTGGTTGTGCAGAAAAATGTAGGGGCCGCGGATGCGCTAAGAGTTGAAGAAAGCGAAAGCGCCACGGCTGTGGAAGAAGGAAGAGCCCCCTTGGGAGTTCGAGCAGAGCCCACACTTGAGGAAGAGGCCCCACCCTTACTAGGAGACAAGAAAATATGCGAAAAGGACCTATACTTCCCTAACTTGGGAAAAGGTAACTTGACTCTTTCTCTTAGCAATGAAAGGTATGCGCCTAAGTGCGAACACCTGGCTTCCTTAAGTTTAAATGAAACAAACATGGGTGCTGAACCTGAAAACATGCATCTTCTCGTTTCTGAGGTAAAGAGAAAGGGCGGAATGTCCATCTCTGAATCTCTTATTTGTGCTAAGGCTAGTCTTTGCGATACACGCGAAGGCGTTTCTTTTATGACTAGCTTAGCCTTTTCTTCTTTGTCTTGGGAAGCACATGTGCATGTGGATTGCGAAGACAACGCTCCCTTGACCAACCCCTATCCATGAACAAAGGTCTACACTTTTTAGACCGCATGCATTCCTCAGTATAAATTCATTGTTAATTGCATACAATACTCTAGGAAGCATGTCATGAATTTTATCGACTTTTGTTCATGATTACGATGCATATTGGAGTTATTATGCTCCCCATTTGTATGCATCGCCACCGCGACCCCCTAGTCTCCATCGATGAGCTTTCATTCACTAACCCCTAATGTTACGTAAAAGTTTGTTGTGCTTGTTTCATTTGCAGAAATTTCTTCCCTTTAGATTCGAGGACGAATCTTTTTAAGAGAGAGGGAATGATGTGATCATGAGAGCCGCAAGCAACAACAAAGTATCCCAGATGAAGAGGCAGGCGAATGAAGCTCGGAGCAACTCCGTGGCGAGGAGGTTCATAGGCTCAGGCAGCCTGATCCATGGTTCAGGCGATCACCTGACCAGAGAAAGCAACGCCTCTATGCGAGGACTCCTCAAGAGGCCTCAAGGCAAAGGCAAGGCTTCCCCAAGTGATGACATCCGGGCAATGGCGAAGCCCCTCAGGCGAAGCCATTCCTGAGGAACCTCAAGGCAGACTGGACTTCATCATGCGAAGGCACCTAGGCGTTGGCGAGGCCCTTTGGCAAAGCCGCCCCTGTGCAACCTCAAGGCGAGGGCTAGGCTTCTTAAGCAAAGGCATCTCGGCGATGGCAAAGTCTTCGGGCGAAGCCATTTCTGAGAAATCTCACGGGGAAGCCCTCAAGCAAGAAACTCCAAAGTACAGACTTCAAAGTGAAGGTAAAGTCTTCTTCGCGAAGCCTCCAGGAGAAGGTGAGGCCTTTTGGCGAAGCCATCTCCGCAATGCTTCCGAGTGAAGGCGAAGCCTTCAGTGCGAGGCCTTCCAGTTCAGGCGGAGCCCAGAAGCGAAGCCACCTATACTCAATAAAGCAGCCGACCATCTCCAACCACTCCCATCCCATCTGGAACACTCCCTCCTTTCAAGCCGACACTTGGGAGTATTATATTGTTTACTTTAGCTTTTACCTTTTAGTAGCATACCTGCGCATTTGTCAGAGACTGTCCCCTCTCCCTCCTATAAAAGGGACAGCAAACTCTTTTGTAATGTAGAACATATGTAAAGCTTAAGAAGGACAATTCCTTAAGCCCGGTTCTCACCCCCTTGCTATATTCCGCCATCCCCCTTGATTGATTGTTTATCATCAAGTTTAATATCTAGTATTGCTTAATCTCGTAGTTAAGAGGTGCTAGATCTTCCATACTCCCCCGGCTTATCGCAGATATTGCCCAACCTCGTAGTTGGGAGGTGTCTGTGGCCGTCTCTATCCTTCTTTGTTCAATCGACTCCACCGAGCTAGATCTGCGCTTCCGTACGATCTCGTGGATTCGCGTCAAGCGTCCCGTGATCGTATCAACTTAGCACCACAAATAAGCAAGGGCTTGCCAACAAGATACTCGAACAAGGCTCAGAAGCAATCTGAACGCCAAAAACCCTATTCCGCAGGCCAAAACCGAAGCCCCGGGTCACCCGGTCGCAACCCGCTCAGGGTGACCGTAACATCCTCCCCCCTTAGGACTCTTGGTCCTCCAAGGGGGTATCAACCGTTGATACTGCTCGGGATAGCGTTCCCTGATATCCTGCTCGGTTTCCCAAGTTGCTTCCCGGTCCGAATGATGTGACCACTGAACCTTGACCATGGGAATCAATTTACTACGGAGTTTTTGAGTATCACGCGCCAGCAAGGCTATCGGTACCTCCTAGTATGAATAATCAGGTTCCAGCTGAACCTCCTCCACTGGAACCGTCTGCACCGGATCCAGGATGCACTTCTTTAACATACTGACATGAAAGACGTTGTGCACTGCAGACATACTCGGAGGTAAAGCTAACTTGTAGGCTAATCTGCCCACTCGCTCCAGAATATGATGTGATCATGGGATCCCCAAGCAACAACAAAGTGTCCTAGACGAAGAGGCAGACGAATGAAGCTCGGAGCAACCCCTTGGCGAGGAGGTTCGAGAGGCCTGGCGGCCTAATCCATGGTCTGGACTAGCACTCGACATGGATAAGGTAACGCCTCCACGCGAGGACTCTACGCGAGGCCTCAAGGCGAAGGATAGGCTTCTTCACGCGAAGGCACCCCGGCGTTGGCAAAGCACTTTGGCAAACCCGTCACTGTGAAGCCTCAAGGCGAAGGTTGAACTTCATCATGCTACGACATCTAGGTGATGGCGAGGCCATCAGGCGAAGCCATTCCTGCGAAGCCTCAAGGCGAGTGCTAGGCTTCATCATACGAAGGCGTACCGGCGATGGCGAAGCCTCAAAGCGAAGGCCCTCATTCCAGAATCTCCAACGTGAAGTCTTCAAGGTGAAGGCAAGAGCTCCATGCGAAGCTTCCTGGTGAAGGCGAAGCTTTCTCTGGGAAGCCTCCTGGCGAGGGCGAAGCCTTCCGCACGAGGACTTCCAGTTCCGGCGCTAAGACTGGGCTTCCCTCATGCGAAGTCTCCAAGCAAAGGCGAAGCCTTCTTCGCGAAGCCTCTAAGAGAAGGCGAGGCCTTCTGGCGAAGCCATCTCCACGAAGCTTCCTGACGAAGGCGAGGCCTTCGGTGCGGGGCCTTCCAGTTCAGGCGAAGCCCTGAAGCGAAGCCACCTAAGCTCCTCAAGTCGTCCAACCACTCCCACCACCACGGCACACTCCCACCTTTCACGCCGACACTTGGGAGCACAATTATTACTTTAGCTTTTACCTTTTTATCTTTTAGTAAGACATGCATGCAAAAGCACTTTACACTTTATGGCATGCATGCACATGTGTAAGAGACTGTTCCCTTCTCCCTCCTATAAAAGGGACAACAAACTTCTAGAATAGGGAGAACATGTTTAAAGCTTAAGAAGGAAAATTCCTTAAGCTCCGGTTCTCACCCCCTTGCTATTTTCCGCCATCTCCCTTGGTGATTTATCCCAAGTTTAATATCTAGTATTGCTCAATCTCCTAGTTGAGAGGTGCTAGATCTTCCATACTCCTACGAGCTAGATCTGCGATTCCGTACGATCTCACGGCTTGGCGTCAAGTGTACCCGTGATCGTATCACTTACCCCCTTTCTGTTTACCGTTTCAGGAGTACCCGACCAACAATGATGTGGACATCAGCCCCATTTTTGTGATAAAGGGGAACCAATCCTCCAGAGGGTCTAAAAGACCCTTGGCGAAGGCTCGGAAGAGGAGGAAGCGACACTTAGGGCACCGGCGAAGCCCCAAAGCGAAGCCACACTTGGCGGATCTCCAGGAGAGGACCCTGAACGCCTCCTCCAAGCTAAGGCCAAGTTCCAAGACGAGGCCGTGCTTGCGAAGACCCATTGGCGAGGCCATGGCCTTTTGGGAACCCATGGTTCTTATGGCGAACCCATGGTCCCTGGCGAACCCTTGGTCTCTGGCGAACACATGGACCTTATGGCAAACTCATGGCCATTGGCGAACCCATGGCCCATTGCGACCCCATGGCGTCTCCCGCAAATCCCTGGTCCCTTTGCGAACCCATGACTCCTCCTGAGAGCCCATGGTCATCGGCGAAGATCCTGTGTCACCCTTCCAGGTGCAAGCGAAGCCCCAGGTGTTCACCAACCAGAAGAAGCCTCCCCACCCAAGTCAGGCAAACCCTTCAACTTATGCAGAGGCCCTTCCTCCCATTTCCCGCCAACTCTAATTCTGGGGAAATGGATGCCGCCAGAGCAGGTAGCCTACAATGTCACATCATCTGCCACCTCTCATTTCGCCCACCAGAAATCCAGGAAGCTGGTTCTCTTGTCAAGTCACTCATTATTTTCCATTACCATTTTCCTCTATATAAGGAGCTTGTAACCAATGTAAACCCTAGAACTCATATATTGTAAGAACACATATCCACCGCGAATCGGCCATATTGTTCTTCTTGGGTCTCAAATCTTGCTCCACCAATCCATTAGTGATCCATTGCAAGAGGATCCAATATAATACCTAGCATTGTTTGATCTAGTAATCAAAAGGTTCTAGGTTCCATTTCCTTTCCCAGGCATTTTCAAGATACGATCACGGGGACGCTTGACGCGAAACCGCGAGATCATTCAGAAACGCAGATCTAGCTCGGTGGAGTCGATGAACAAAGAAGGATAAATTCGGCCACGGACACCTCCCAACTACGAGGTTGGGCAATATCCGCGATAAGCCTGGGGAGTATGGAAGATCTAGGACCTCTCAACTATGAGATTGAGCAATACTAGATATTAAACTTGATGACAAACAATCTATCAAGGGGGATGGCGAAAGATAGCAGGGGGTGAGAACCGAGCTTAAGGAATGTTCCTTCTTAAGCTTTACATATGTTCTGCCTTACAAAAAGAATCTGCTGTCCCTTTTATAGGAGAGAAGGGAACAGTCTGACATATGTGCATGCATGCCAAAAGCATAAAGTGCTTTAACATGCATGCCATCCTAAAAAAGGTAAAAAGGGTAAAAACTAAGTAATATAATACTCCCTAGTGTCAGTGAGAAAGGAGGGCGTGTTCCGGATGGGATGGGAGTGGTTGGAGATGGTCGGCGGCATTATTGAGCATAGGTGGCTTCGCTTCAGGGCTTCGCCTGAACTGGAAGGCCTCGCACTGAAAGCTTCGCCTTCGCTCGGAAGCTTCGCAGAGATGGCTTCGCCAAAAAGGCCTCGCCTTCTCTTGGAGGCTTCGCGAAGAAGGCTTTACCTTCACTTTGAAGTCTTTACTTTGGAGATTCTTGCTTGAGGGCTTCGCCGTGAGAGTCCATAGAAATGGCTTCGCCTGAGGGGCTTCGCCATTGCCCAGATGCCTTCGCTTGAAGAAGCCATGCCTATGCCTTGAGGCCTCTTGTGGAATCCTCGCATAGAGGCGTTGCCTTCTCCTGGTCAGGTGATCGCCTGAACCATGGATTAGGCCGCCTTAGCCTATGATCCTCCTCGCCACGGAGTTGCTCCGAGCTTCGTTCGCCTGCCTCTTCGTCTGGTACACTTTGTTGTTGCTTGAAGATCCCATGATCACATCAATCCCTCCCTCTTAAAAAGATTCGTCCTCGAATCTTAAGGGGAGAAATTTCCTACAAATGAAGACAAGCACAACAAACTTCGCAGAACATTAGGGGTTAGTGAATGAATCTCATCAATGGAGACTGGGGGAAGGTCGCAGTGAAGATGCTTATAGATGCGAGAGCATGATAACTCCTATATGCATCGGGAACATGAATAAAAGTTTATAAAAATTCATAACATGTTTCCTAGAGTATTGTATGCAATTAACAATGAATTTATACTCGAGGAAAACATGCGGTCTAAAAATTGTAGACCTTTGTTCATGGAAAGGGGGTGGGTCAAGGGAAGCGTTGCCTTCGCAAACCACATGCACATGTGCTTCCCAGGACAAAGAAGAAAAGACTAAGCTAGTCATAAAAGAAACGCCTTCGCGTGAATCGCAAAGACTAGCCTTAGCACAAGCAGGAGATTCAGAGATGGGCAAGACACCCGCTCTCTTCACCTCAACCATAAACATGGTTTCAGCCTTAATCTCTCTAAGATGCTCATGTTTACTAAAGATAGGCTTGGATGCCTCGCATGGGGTAAACATGGCATCTTGGGAAGTTCCATAGATATATTCGAACAATGGGTGTGGAGGACGAATGATGTCTGATCCATCACCCACGTTCGTAGCATGCAAGCTTAAGGAAACCATGGATTCGCACGTAGGCGTATACCCTTCGCTACTGGAAGAAAGAGACAAGTTACCTTCTCCCAAGTTAGGGAGGTGCAGGTCCTCTCCGCATATCATCTTCTCCTCCAGTAACGGTGTGGCTTCTTCCTCAAGTGGGGGCTCGGTTGGAACTCCCGAGTGAGCTCTGCTTTCTTCCAAAGCCGTAGCGCTTTCGCTTTCTTCAACTCTTCGCGCATCCGCGGCCTCTTCATTTTTCTGCACAACCAAAGAAGAACTACAAGGTTGAGAAGATGGAATGGTCAGTTCTTCTTGGAGTTTGGTTGAAGGCCCGGGTGAGTCTTTCTTTTCACTCAGTTGGCTTTGGAGAGCTCTCTCCTTTCTTCCCTCTTTTCTTTTCTTTCTCTCGCTCTCATACTCGATGTACTCATTCTTGAGTCTTTCAATCATCTGAGAGAGACTCTTCATTTGGATTTTGGTGAGGGTTTGGATTTGGGGTGTGGGCTTGGGCTGCGCAAGCATTGGGCGGTAGGGTGCGCGGCTCAGCCAAGGGAGTTTATGGCGATGGGGGTCCCCGCCTCCTCTCATGGGAGGAAGTTGGTTCGCTTTGGGGCGAAGACCCTTCGAGTGGATTTTGGTGGCGGAGTCGGGTGGAGTTGCTAGGCGTAAGGCGCGATGGGGGCCTCGTTAGGTAGTATGGCGAAGGTGGCTCCTCTTGTGGGGATCCATACCTTTGCCATAACAACCTCTTCAATTTGCTCCACGTCCGAATAGAGGGTTCGCCATATTGTTTTAGTTGGGCGAGCTCTTGGCGATGCCATCTCGGGCTTCTCCTTTTAGGCACCTTATGGCAAAGGTTAATCTTTCTTCACCATGAGATTGGTAATACCAAAAGTGGTATTCCAATTTCTCCATCCAATGCCATAAGTTCTCTTCAAGTTTGCATCTCTTTGTCAAGGGATGAAACCCAATGAAATGGAAGTCTTCTTCCGCCATGAGTTCGTCTGCATATGTAAACAATAAAGTTAGTACCTCTCAAGCTCCTCTCGTGTTTAGGCCTCTCCTTTCGCGAAGGGGTCTGCCCTTTCGCGAGGGGTCACACTCGATTTTTCCTCTCTCCTCTTGCTCGTAGCTCTCACAGCTTGCTCTTAGTGCCAAACCCGAAATGATTACCACAAGATAACGTCTAGCATGCAAAAATCATTTAGAAATGAAGTGCTAGTTACTTGAAGCTAACTATGGTAAATGGGGGTGGTTCTCTGGCAGCAGATATACAAGAGGGTTAGAAATGAGGTTTTGGCGCACAAAAACACTTTTGGCTCAAATGTGAAATCAAATTTAGATCAAGGTCACTGTTCCTATGAGTTGTGGAATGAACAGTATGAATACTTATATGAACACCAAGAACAATAAGAATACAGATTTGATTTCTTCTATGCTTTAAACAGCCAATCTTTTATACACCACTTCCTTTTCACTTTTCGACTACAACCTCACTCTTTTGAGCACATAAACTTCGCACGTTGCGGTTTTGGATCTAATCCGAAACTTGCGACTTTCGCAAAACCTGCAACTGCTTTTCTTTCTTTTTCTTTTTCTTCTCTGTTTCTCTTCTTCTTCTTTTTTTTGACTTTTTGATTTATGGAGTTGCTAACACAACAACAACTCCTAACACTGAATCAACACAACAGATAAACCGAAACGAAAAGCGGATAGGGAAGGGATCTTTCTTTAAGTAGAAGTTAAAGGGGTTTAACCTTGAAGAAATCACAACAACTCCAGCAAGCGATCTGGCTCTGATACCACTTGATACGATCACGGGGACGCTTGACGCGAAACCGCGAGATCGTTCGGAAGCGCAGATCTAGCTCGGTGGAGTCGATGAACAAAGAAGGATAAATTCGGCCACGGACACCTCCCAACTACGAGGTTGGGCAATATCCGTGATAAGCCTGGGGAGTATGGAAGATCTAGGACCTCTCAACTACGAGATTGAGCAATACTAGATATTAAACTTGATGATAAACAATCTATCAAGGGGGATGGCGGAAGATAGCAGGGGGGGTGAGAATCGAGCTTAAGGAATGTTCCTTCTTAAGCTTTACATATGTTCTACCTTACAAAAAGAATCTGCTGTCCCTTTTATAGGAGAGATGGGAACAGTCTGACATATGTGCATGCATGCCAAAAGCATAAAGTGCTTTATCATGCATGCCATCCTAAAAAAAAGGTAAAAGGGTAAAAACTAAGTAATATAATACTCCCTAGTGTCAGTGAGAAAGGAGGGAGTGTTCTAGATGGGATGGGAGTGGTTGGAGATGGTCGGCGGCATTATTGAGCATAGGTGGCTTCGCTTCAGGGCTTTGCCTGAACTGGAAGGCCTCACACTGAAAGCTTCGCCTTCGCTCGGAAGCTTCGCAGAGATGGCTTCGCCAAAAGGCCTCGCCTTCTTTTGGAGGCTTCGCGAAGAAGGGTTTACCTTCACTTTGAAGTCTTTACTTTGGAGATTCTTGCTTGAGGGCTTCGCCGTGAGAGTCCACAGAAATGGCTTCGCCTGAGGGGCTTCGCCATTTCCAGATGCCTTCGCTTGAAGAAGCCATGCCTATGCCTTGAGGCCTCTTGTGGAATCCTCGCATAGAGGCGTTGCCTTCTCCTGGTCAGGAGATCGCCTGAACCATGGATTAGGCCGCCTTAGCCTATGATCCTCCTTGCCACGGAGTTGCTCCGAGCTTCATTCGCCTGCCTCTTCGTCTGGTACACTTTGTTGTTGCTTGAAGATCCCATGATCACATCATACAGCCCTGGTGTGATCACATCAGTTGGCATCAGAGCCAAAGCGCTTGTCGAAGGTATCGTACCGTGTTGTTTGTTTGATTTTCTTCAAGTTAAAACCTTTGTTTTCTTTCGAAACTTGAAGAGAAATTTTTGGTTAATGATCTCTTGAGAGAAACCGAATAGTTGTTATCCTTGTTTGGAGTTCTTGAAAGGTTTATGAAACTGTGAGTGATTTCGGATTTGAAAAGGAAAAGAGTTTCCCTGTGTGCAAAAGAACAAGAGTTTGCGGAAAAGAAAGATTCAAACCAGTTCATAAATTCTGGGAAAAGTTCATAAGTGTTCTTGAAGAGTTCATCACGAAACTCAAGTGAACAGTACTCACAGATCGAAAATAGTTTCAAAACCTGAACTTATAGTGTTTATATCGGTGAAAAGCCTTTCTATATCACTCCCAACTTCTTTCAACCACCAACCAACCTCAAATTCTTAAAGATCATAGTTTCAAGTAACTAGGACTTTGTGCTTTACTTGTTTCGGACATTGCTAAGATTTCATTGGGTATTCTTTGCGTGTTTGCATTTGATCTTAATCGTAGATTAGTGGTAAGTTTCTGAGACTTGTGAGAACCATTGTGTTCTAAACACGAGAGAGGAGTGGTACTGAGTGTGTCCCTAAACACAAACGAGAGGCCAACCATACACGTGCGGAAATGGCGCGAACCCTTAAGTTTCGAGGGGATGATGACCTTTTCGGGTTCGAATCATGGGAACACCATCTTGAGGCATTCTTTGCCAAAAGTGGTGCTAATGAACTTGAGAAGCTTGACATAGCAATTGAGATGCTAAGAGGTGAAGCTTGGTATTGGTGGTGTGAATACGCCACAAAGAGGAGCGATCGAGGGTTAGAATTCATACCCTCTTGGGACCGCTTGAAACGTGTGATGAGGCGGCGGTATGGCACCCAAACCCCCATAGCACACTTGGCCCCAATCCCTACCCATCGGTCGAGACCTTCCACCACTCATAGCTCAATTCGGAGTCCCACATACTACCCCACTTTAACACCCGAAAGGAGTGCCACACCTTCAAGAGCCTACTCACCCCCTCCTCCAAGTGCGAACCCGAACCCTCCTTGCGAGCTAATCCCTTTGGGAGATCTCACTCGAGAAATCAGAGCAGATTTCGAGGAGCTGAGAAAAGATTTCAAGGAAATAAGAAATGAAGTCTCACAAATGGAAGGTCTTGTGAAAGAATGGTGTGAGAGTGAGAAAACGAGAGAGAAAGAGAAAAGAAAGAAAAGAGCTCTTCAAAGCCCAAAAAGTGAAGAGAGTGAAGCACCCAAGCTTTCAATCGAGATCAATGAAGGACTAAGGCTTAAATCTTCTAAAGTTTGTTGTTCTTCTTTGATTACGCAAGGGATTAAAGACAAAGGAACCTTGGGTTGTTTACAAAAGGAAGAAGGAGACTTGACTTCGGAGGAGGATCCTCCCTCCCCTAACTTGGGGAGAGGTAACATGTCATTTCATCTTAGTGATGAAACTTTGAAATTTTGTGATCATGACATGATTTGTGCTAGGAATGTTAGGTGCATGCCTACTTTAGCTAGGAAGCACACATGTATTAATGATAAAAGTATTAATGGAACCATGATCACGCCATGCGCTAAATTGAATGAACCAACCCGAGCCTATGTGATGAAAATGAATGGGTTGTGCATGTCCCGAATGATAGGAAAACTTGCTAAGGTGAGACTCATACATGACCCCGGCACATGTAAAAATAATTTGTTTGGAAATGAGCATGCCATGAATTCTAGTGGTGGAAATCATGTTGAAATTGCATGCTATTTTGTTCAATTTGTTTTCGGCCAAAAGGAAAGCTTTAGACATAGGGCACTTGTGTGCTTTCATGGCACAGGAGCAAGAAAGAGCGGATTGTTCATCTTGCCCCAACTTAGTGCTTCCTTGTTTGCTACCAATGAGCTAGGTACCATATGTTTTGAGTATAAGAATGCCCATCACCTAGCCATGTATGTAATAAGCCGAGGGCATCCCCACATTATGCCCCTTTGTCTAAGTGATTAGAAGTGTAACATAAATTCATTTAGACTTCTGTCGTTGAACATAATACATATTAGGATCTTTACAATCCCATTTTTGGTATGGTCACATCCACTTGGTTTTAGTCCACTAACCCCTAATGTGTCACCGCACGCCACCCGAACCCGGTTGCGGAGGCGGGGGCGCCGGGACGTCGGAAGCGGAAGCCGGAAGAACACAAGGTGGCAGGTCCATCGAGACCCGCCACGCGTAGCGGACCCGAAAAGAGAAGCGATAGAAGAAGCAACCTAACAAAATTTCCATACATATAACTAAAATAAAATCAAAACATGCAATTCATGCATCAGCAACAGAGTAAGCCTCGCCCTCCGTGGACGAGTGCTTACGCACCAAACATATAGATACATACAGAATTCACCGAACCTAGGGTATCTAGCAAGCGCCAAGCGCTCAGAACATGCAACAGAACGGAATATATACAAACATATACAATCATCACAACAATAAAACAGAAAGTATGCACATGCAGCTACAGAGCCGACCCTAGGCCTAAACGTCAAAATACCTCGCGGGATTCAGACCAAGTAGACAAAATCCCAGACCACAAGGTACTTATGATGCTCAACCCAACCAAGGCAGAAGCCTCACGGAAACCAACTCCGCTGGTTGTTTACCAAGTCTACCTGAAACCCAAAAACAGAACCCAAAAAGGGTGAGTCCTAAAAGGACCCCGTAAGGGATTTGGGGTAAGATAAGCATATGTAACCCTGCAAAACAGAAAGATAGCAATATACAGAATATATGCAACAGAATACAGAACATCGTGCATGTAATAAAAACAGATCAGAATACCGAAGGATGTGCGATACTAAATCGCCATAAACCCTTATAACCAATCAGAACGACAGCCTCCCTCTAAGGGAGTCAGAAGCCGAAGCTATTACAGAAGCATGGTGCACCAGCTGGGGTAGCGAACCCACAACTGTCGTAGGGTTAACAGACAGAGTATGCCACAAGGCATACACCTACAAACGTAGGGTTACTGCAGACGGGTATGCTACAAGGCATACACCTACAGATCACAGAATTTACCTTAAAGCAGAAATTTCCGACATACCTGCAAAACAGAAGTGCTACAATACATACACCTACAGACTACAGAATATGCTCTAGGCATATAATACTGAAATACCTGCAGAACAGAAAATGAAACTAAACATACACCTATCTTACCAAAAATAGCAGAACCAAACCCTTACCTCAAAGTCCAGTATTAGACCGATTACGGGCGACTTGCACACCACGACCGAAAAAACCTCTCTTTTCTAACTTCCGGACCTCGAATCTGTCAAACCAAGTTGAATTAGAATCCTTATCGTCGAAACTTCAAGACTACACCCCCGACCCCTATTCCGAAAATCCGGCAGAATTTCCGTAAAATTCCAGATTTCCACAGAAATGTTAGAATTCAGAACCAACGTAGACAATGCAAGCTTATACATTGTCAAACATAATCCAATAAGCAGAATTGATCAAATCCAACCTTAAAACCCTTCATTACCCGACATTTTCCGATAAACCCGCTTAATAGTGACTTTTCCATTTCTTATCCGAATTCAACGTTTCAAACTTCAAACCACTCCTAAATTCAACTCCAATACCATCTTAGCATCCAATCCAACCAAAATCAAATCCCAACATGGAAAAGAATTATCCAAAAATTCGACTTCTTTGCCAATTTTTATCCAACTTCCAAATCAATCCATTCAAACTTCCAATTAATCATACTAATCACCAATTTCACTTATAAACCAAGAATGCTATCCAATTGCATCCAAAACAACAAAATCCAACAATGAACATCATCTCATAAATTCGGCCAAATGGGGTTTCCAACCCAACATATTTTCCATCAAATTGAATCCATACTTAAGCTTAGAATCATGCTAGGATTAACATACTTGAAGCATGAATCAAGATAACAAACACACAACATTTTAGAATTTTCCAAGAAATTCGGCAATTTGGGGTTTTCATCCAAGGTGTGTTTTCCAAAATCCAACACTTGATTATCACTCCCTACAACCCAAGAACAACATACTAAAAGATGGGAGGAAGAAAATCATCCTAGCTCATAGCTAAGAACAAACCCATAATTCACAAATCCTTCTCTTTTTCCATCCGATTCTTGTTTCCAACAAGAAAAGAGAGCAAGGGAGGAAGCTTACCACTTTTTGGAGTCCACCCATGGTGAATTTCAGCCAAGAAAATAAAGAATCCAAAGCTTGAAGAAAATGGAGGCTATGGCGGCAGAGTCGGAGAAATGAACGAAGCAGAAGGAGAAATGTAATGAAAATAGCTACTGTACGCTTTCCACAATCCTTTTAAAACTTCTTCCTTTCCATCTCTAATATGGGCATGACAAGTGTCCTCTTTCCTTTCCATCTTTAATATGGCCATGACAAGTGTCCTTACCCCTTTGGCCAACACTTAAGAGTCAACCTTATCCACCAGAAATCTGAAATTGGCTAAGTCATGCCTTCTTCGGGAGAAGGCCCATGCCTTCTACGGGAGAGGGCCTCCTGCCTTCTTCGGAAGAGGGCCTATGCCTTCTACGGAAGAGGGCCTCCTGCCTTCTACGGAAGAGGGCACTCTGCCTTCTACGGAAGAGGGCACTCTGCCTTCTACGGGAGAGGGCACTCTGCCTTCTACGGAAGAGGGCACTCGGAGAGGGCACTCTGCCTTCTACGGAAGAGGGCACTCTGCCTTCTACGGAAGAGGGCACTCTGCCTTCTACGGAAGAGGGCACTCTGCCTTCTACGGAAGAGGGCCTATGCCTTCTACGGAAGAGGGCCTATGCCTTCTACGGAAGAGGGCCTATGCCTTCTACGGAAGAGGGCACTCTGCCTTCTACGGAAGAGGGCCTATGCCTTCTACGGAAGAGGGCCTATGCCTTCTACGGAAGAGGGCCTATGCCTTCTACGGAAGAGGGCACTCTGCCTTCTACGGGAGAGGGCACTCTGCCTTCTACGGAAGAGGGCCTATGCCTTCTACGGAAGAGGGCCTCCTGCCTTCTACGGAAGAGGGCACTCTGCCTTCTACGGAAGAGGGCACTCTGCCTTCTACGGGAGAGGGCACTCTGCCTTCTACGGAAGAGGGCACTCTGCCTTCTACGGGAGAGGGCACTCTGCCTTCTACGGGAGAGGGCACTCTGCCTTCTACGGGAGAGGGCACTCTGCCTTCTACGGAAGAGGGCACTCTGCCTTCTACGGAAGAGGGCACTCTGCCTTCTACGGAAGAGGGCCTATGCCTTCTACGGAAGAGGGCCTATGCCTTCTACGGAAGAGGGCACTCTGCCTTCTACGGAAGAGGGCCTATGCCTTCTACGGAAGAGGGCCTATGCCTTCTACGGAAGAGGGCCTATGCCTTCTACGGAAGAGGGCACTCTGCCTTCTACGGGAGAGGGCCTATGCCTTCTACGGAAGAGGGCCTATGCCTTCTACGGAAGAGGGCACATGCCTTCTACGGGAGAGGGCACATGCCTTCACAGCGAACGTCCCGCCCCAAAAATATTTTATAGCGTAAAAAGCTCCGGGACGTTCCCACGATTCCAAAACCGCAAACGGTTTTCCAAACCGAGGTCTCGAGAACGCTACCGAACCCGCTGTACGTCCCGGGGCGACCCCGACAACCCCCCGGCGCCAGAAACATATTTTCGGCGGAAACGTCCGGGGGACCCACACGACCTCAAATACGGAAGGGTTCGCCAAAATGATACTCAGATAGGGCTCGGGAGCCGCCTGAACGCCGAAAAACGTGACCCGCAGGCCAAAACCGGAGCCCCGGGTCACCCGGTCGCAACCCGCTCGGGGTGACCGTAACATAATGCCTCTTCCAGTTTGTTGTGGTGTCTTGAGATTTGTAGGGATAACTTCCTTATGAATCCGAGGATGGATTCTTTTAAAGAGGGAGGGTATGATGTGGACATCAGCCCCATTTTTGTGATAAAGGGCAATCCGTCCTTCAAAGGGGATGATGGACCTTTGGCGAAGGCTCTGATGAAGAGGAAGCGACACTCTAGGCGCCGGCGAAGCCCCAAAGGTAAGCCACGTCTACAAGATCTCCAGGAGAGGACCCTGTGCACATCCTCCAACCCAAGGCCAAGTTTCGAGACGAGGCCGTGCTTGCGAAACCCCATTGGCGAACCCATGGTTCTAATGGCAAACCCAAGGCCATTGGCGAACCCATGGTCCCTGGCAAACCCATGGTCCCTGGCGAACCCTTGGTCTCTGGCGAACCCATGGACCTTATGGCAAACTCATGGCCATTGGCAAACCCATGGCCCATTGCGACCCCATGGCGTCTCCCGTGAATCCCTGGTCCCTTTGCGAACCCATGGCTCCTCCCGCGAGCCCAAGGTCATCGGCGAAGACCCTGTGTCACCCTTCCAGGTGCAAGCGAAGCCCCAGGTGTTCGCCAACCAGAAGAAGCCTCCCCACGCAAGTCAGGCAAACCCTTCAACTTATGCATAGGCCCTTCCTCCCATTTCCCGCCAACTCCAATTCTGGGGAAATGGACGCCGCCAGAGCAGGTAGCCTACAATGTCACATCATCTGCCACCTCTCATTTCGCCCACCAGAAATCCAAGAAGCTGGTTCCCTTGTCAAGTCACTCATTATTTTCCTTTACTATTTTCCTCTATACAAGGAGCTTGTAACCAATGTAAACCCTAGAACTCATATATTGTAAGAACACATATCCGCCGCGAATCGGCCATATTGTTCTTCTTGGGTCTCAAATCTTGCTCCACCAATCCATTAGTGATCCATTGCAAGAGGATCTAATATAATACCTAGCATTGTTTGATCTAGTAATCAAAAGGTTCTAGGTTCCATTTCCTTTCCCAGGCATTTTCAAGGGCATTGCCTCACCTCCTAGTGAGGAGGTTCCCTTGGCCGACTTTGTCTTCTTCGTTTCCTCCTCTGTTTTCGTTTCATTCCGCTGGAAACCGCCTCCATCGAGCTAGATCCGAGCTTGTGATCATACACCCCCGGTGTGATCACATCAGGTGTCTGTGGCCGAATTTATCCCTTCCCTGTTCTTCGACTCCTTCAAGCTAGATCCGGCGTTTCCGGCGATCGCGTGGCCGCGCGTGATGAGGGCATCCAAGTCAAGGACCATTCAAGCCAAGTTCCAAGGCCTTTGCACAACATAGGAGCACCCATGACAAGGTCCAAGACAAAGAAGATGAAGGAGGCCCTCACCTTGTTCATGCGTACCATGGCCGAAACTCAAGAGCAAGAGAAGGAGTTGCAAATGGCTACAAGGAGGTTTGAAGATTTTGGGCTCAAAGGGGTGCTGCAAGGAGAAGACTTGGGAGGCAAGCCTTGGGGTGTATACACCCTACACCTAAGGGAAGATTTGGCCTATGGTTCGAGCACACTTGGCACCCAAACCCACGGATTGGTGCCAACCGGACAGCAGCTTTACCAAGCCATATCTTCCTCGTCTGGAGTCCAAATGAGGCCAATCAGGGGTCCATTCTGTAGTTCAGGAAGAGAGGAAGCCAATGCCACCGGTCCCAAGTCATTTGGACAACTACAGCCTTCTGTGCAAGCGAAACAAGTTCAGTGCCCAATCAGCCTACATGGCAGCCGTACCGTCGAGTTGGCGCCTACAGGGCAGCAACTTTCCATGGCTCTAACTTCCTCGTCCGAGCTCCAAATTGGTCGTTTAAAAACACCATTTTGTAGTTCAGGAAGATAGCTAACCAATGGAAGTGGTTTCACGCAATTTGGAGCACCACAGAATTCTGGAGAGGTTTTGCAAGATCAGAACACAAGCAGCCAAGGAAGTGATGTCATTGTACCGGATTCGACACCTCCTCCTCCAAGTGGCGCCTCTCAGCCGTTTTGGCCACCATGGGGAGCTCCAAGTCACCTCTCCAACTCATATACAATCTGATGGAACTCTGAGAAGTGTACTTACCTTTCATTTATTGCTGATTTTGGATTGTAACTAAGGTTAGCTAGGGTGTGGGCCGGTTTTGCCCTAATTGGACCTCTTAAACGTTTTTAGTTGTAGGGTTAGTTCCTAAACATTACAGGTCATCCTAGGAGTAATCTAGACCCTTGGATGAATCTGAAAGTAGGGAACCCTACACTAAAGGGGCGAAAATCACTCAGCCTCCTTAGATCACATTTGAAGCTTTCAAAGAAGAACCTTTGACAAAAGCTTGTGCTCTCAACTTCTACCTCCCATCTCCAGCTCTTGGGGCTTGATCCAAGCCTCAAGGTTCATCTCTAGTGTTGTCACTCCACCGTAGGTGAAGGTGCTAGAGCCATATCACGCCCTACTCCACCAAAAACCCTTGTTGCCGGCGCCTTGGTGTGACCGGAGGTGAGGGTTGGAGTGCATCGACCAACCGCCCCATCTTCCAAGTCCATTGGAGCTAGATCCTTGACCTAGGATCCCCACACATCTGGGAGAGGTCATATCAGCCCGTCAAGCGTACCCGTGATCGTATCACTTATCCCAATCTCCCCCAAAATCCAAAGTACAGCTCCGCAACATATCCTCCACAATCTGAATCACCCGCTACGATTGTCTATCGGTTTGGGGATGGTAAGCTGTACTCAGATGGAGTCCCGTGCCCAAAGCCTTATGAAAGGCACCCCAGAACCGTGCGGTAAAACGCGGATCTCGATCAGACACGATGGAGTCTGGTACTCCATGTAACCGCACAATCTCTCTGATGTACAGATGGGCAAGCTTCTCCAGGGAGTCTGTCGTCCGGATTGGCAGAAAGTGAGCACACTTCGTCAAACGGTCCACGATAACCCAAATGGCATCGTGGTGAGACCGGGTCAGGGGTAGTGCAGTCAGAAAATTTGTTACCAACACCCGGTACGTAATTAAGTTAATTACGTATTTATGTTTAATTACCGGATTTTCGATAATTTCTGTTTTGGGATTTGCGTTGCATGTTTGGTAATTGTGGATTTGATTTGGTGAATTTTGGGGCAACCCGGGTGTTACGGTCGCCCGAGCGGGTTGCGACCGGGTGACCCGGGGCTCCGGTTTTGGCCTGCGGGTCACAATTCTGGGCGGTTAATCGGCTCCCGGGACTTGTCTGAGCTTTATTTCTGGAGATCCTTCTGGATTTGAGGTTGTATGGGTCCCCTGGACGTTTTCGCCGAAAATATTTTTCGGGGCCTGAGGGTTGTCTCGGGACGTACAGCGGGCTCGGTAGCGCTCCCAGGACCTCAGATTGGGAAACCGTTCGCATATTTGGAATCGTGGGAACGTCCTGCATCTTTTCACGGAGTATATTTTCTGGAGCGGTACGTGCGGTCCCGGGCGACTCCCGGGGCTCTGAACGGAATCCCGGGGCTCGGGATCGATTTCTTCCAGACGGCTTCGGTGTGAGGTATGTTATATTTTAGGACGGAATTTATGGTAATATTTTTGAATTTTTTGTTGTAGTGTGATTTTTTGTTCGGGTTAATACATGCGTGTCGGGATTCATTCGGGTTCAGCGAGTTCGGTAGGACACTCTGGAATGTTAAATAAATATTTGAAAAATGTTTTATGAATGTTATGATATTCTAAGGGTTGTGGTCAGTTTTGGTTACATTTGGGGTTCGTTACTTATATTTGGGGTTGAATTGCAAAGATTTGGAGAATTGGGGGGTTAAGTTGCTATTAACCCAAAAGTCATTAATATTTTGGGCCAAACTTGGGCTTAAGTCGGCAGCAGCTATTTGGGTTGGACACTTGTCCAATTTTCATTTATGTGGAAAAGGAAAGAAGTATATAAGGCTAAAAGCACTTAAAAATCATTTTAATTTCATTTCTTTCTTCTTCTTCCTTTCCTTTCCTGCCGCCATAACCACCCTCTCTAAGCTCCATGTTCTTCACTCTTCTTTGCTGAAACTTCAAGGATTTGGGTTCAAGAATTGGTAACCTTCTCCCTTTCATCTTCCTTTCAAGTTGAAAACAAGGTTTAGTGAAGAAAAGAGAGCTTGAAACCGAAATTTGGGTTGTTCTTTGCTATGTGTTTGGGTGAACCTCTCCCTCCCATCTTTTAGTATGTTGTTCTTGGGCTTGAGGGGAGTAGGAATCTATGGTTGGATGTAGGAAAAACTCCATGGAAGATGGAAACCTAAGGGTGCCGAAATTGTGGGAAATTTTCCAAAATTGTGTGTGTTTGTGTTCTTGAATCATGCTTCAAGTATGTTGTTCCTAGCATGATTCTAAGACAATCTATGGTTTTAATTTGATGGAAAACAAGTTGAGTAAAAAACCCCCAATTGGCCGAATTTATCAAGTTAGGGTTTATGTTGATTTTGGTTGTTTAGGTGGAAATTGGTTGGTAATCTTGCTTAAGAATTGTAATTGGTGATTAACGAGTGCAAATGGAACTTTGTTTGGATTGAAATGGAAGTTGGGTGAAATTTGGGTGAAGAACCGAAACTTTGAATGATTCTTTTTCCATATTGGGGTTTGTTTTTGGTTGGTTTGGATGCTAAATTGGTATTGTGGATGGAAGTAGGTTCGTAATGGTTTTTGAAACATCATTTTCGGATAATGGTAGGAAAAGTTAGGTTTATGCGGGTTTTCTGGGAAAAATGTCTGGAATGTGGGTTTAAAGGTTGGAATGGGTTTGGTGGTGTATGAATAACAATGTTCAGGCACGGTTCGTAAAACCGAGCTTTCTGTGGATTTTTGCGGAAAATGTGGGATTGTGCGGGAATTGGTTTCTGGGGTTTGTTTGGATGTGTTCTGACTTATTTATGGTTGATCAGCTTGATTCTGCGTGGTTGGAGGAGCGTGGGACCGTAAGAGCCAAGTTTTACGTTTCGGGCCGGGAATCGGGATTTCCCGAGTTTTATGTTGCGGGAGTTAATTGATGTGTATCGGGTTTCTGAGGTAAGGGCTCAACTTCTCTCGTTATACATTCTGGGAGTTAATTGATGTGTATCGGGTTTAGTTGAGGCGGGTTCCGGGTGAGGACGGTGGTTCGATGACCCCGAGACCCGTCATATGGTAAAATGTATGTTTGTTCTGTCTCAAGGCCCGGATGGCCATGGAGGCCCGGGTTCCTATTCTGTTCTGTATATGTACATCAGGTGATGATACTTCTGTTTATACTTATGCATTATTATTGGATGGTTCTGTTCTGTGACGAGTCCCGGATGGTCTTAGAGGCCACGAGTACTCCTTAGATCTGTTCTGTGGTGTCCGCACTGGAGGGTGCCGACATTCTGTGTATATCCGCACTTGGGGTGTCGATATACTTCTGTGACCCTACGACAGTTTGGGGATTGCGACCCCAGCCGGTACCGTGCTATCTGTTCTGTTCTGTTCTGTATATTCTGACCTCCGTGAGAGGGCTGTCGTTATGGGTCGTTCTGGCGGTTGGACCGCGTATGTTTGGGATTCCGGTTTACCTTATGTTATATGTTCATTTGTTTCTATATATACTTGTGATATTCTGTTTTGCAGGTTCAGCTTGTTGCCACTTGGGCAAACTACGTTTTACCATTAGCCCTTACTGGGTCCTTTCGAGGACTCACCCTTTTATTTGTTTACCACTTTCAGGCCGTCCTGACAAGCAACCAGCGGAGTAGAGATCCGCGGTGCTTCCTACGTTTTTGGGGTATCGGTTGCAGCAGTAGTTCCACGTGCGGAGATCCTCGAGTGAGAGGCTTCTGACTCCGCGCTTAGGTATTTATAGGATTTTGTTTATTGGCTCTGTAGCTGTAGCTGCATGCATGTAGATCAGATCATGGTTCTGTATATGTTGTATATACTGAGATATATTCTGCTTTGTTTGTCTTCTGAGTCGTGGGCGGAGCCCCGACTTGCCTACATTGGAATTGTTATATTTCAGACTTGGTGTTTTCGGTGTTGGTTGTGATGACTGATGGTTGACACACCATGAACTGCATGTTTGGTAGAAGTTAGACTTTTATGTATGCGTGCCTTGTGTAAGTTGTAGGTTGCTAGTCGTTACATCGATTATTATGTTGTTTGAGCTCGATGCTCCGCTGCCGCGTTTTCCACCGTAATTCCTGTTTCCGACGTCGCGGCCGGCTCCACCTCCGTAACCGGGCGGGGTGGCTGTGACAAGTTGGTATCAGAGCAGGTCGGGTCAAAGTGACCCAAGAGGTAAAGTATGGTTAGTTTAGTATAGGGAAGGGCGTTTCGGCCCGACCCGACCCGCGTCGGGTTGGGCCTTTTAAGTTACCCTGTCCTGGGCTGGTCAGGTCGGGTCGGGTCTCTTTGATTTAGGGTCCAAGAGTGGCGGGTCTACAAAAATCCACGGGTCCATCAGAAATGTTGAAGGCTAGAAGAAGCTGGCCTTCATTTCAAGCTCCCTTCGCAAAACACTTCTGTTTACCTCACTCATACGGTCATACCTCTCTCAGCCCTCCGAAAATCACCTCCCCACCCAGCACCGCCGCTGATATCATCGGAACTTCTGGTCCGCCAACAAGCCCACTCCCGCACCGCACCCCTCTCCTCTGTCTCACAAGGTAATCTTCTTTGACTCTCCCTTGACTTCTCGCTGTGAATGAGTGATGTTGGTTGAATCATGGATGATAGTCTCGTTCCTAAGGAAGGTCCGGACTCTCAGTTGATATGGTGGAGAAGATGATGTTCTTGGGACTCCAAGCTTGCTGTTCAGAGTAATCTGTAAAAGATAGGAAGAATACTCAGAAGTAGCAAGAGGGGAGTTGGGGGCGTGTAGTAGTTTACCCAGTTTAAGGTGGACATCCCCCTAGGTATCGCGTGAGGCCAGGAGAAGAGCCTCCCGGTTGAAGCCTTGGACAGGTGTGAGACAAGTCGACAAGTCTGCAGATTTCAGGAGATAAGGCGGCTGTGATGATGAAGATCTCAGCAAACCGCCTTAGGAGATTCACTTGTCAGAAGATAGAAGATCTTTGGCGTGTGAGCCAAGGTAAGATCACTCAGGCTCGTACTGACCTCCCCATTGGTTGCTTGAAGCCAGATGGCCAAGTGGCCTGCAAGGGGCGAAGGCCTGCAAGGGGCGAAGGCTGGGCGAAGGCCCAGATAAAGCAAAGCCAATGAGGGTGTAAGGGTCGCACGAACCTGAATGCAGGGGCCTTATCTGGGCGAGGCCAGTATAGGCACGAGAGCCCTCGCGAAGGCGAGTAAGACCGCGGGGGTGAGACCCGCAAAGGCATAAGAGGCCCGCGAAGGCGGGAAAGGAGACCGTGAGGAGTAAGACCTCGTGTAGGTGATACTTAAGTTTGTGAGGGCCTTGCGCAGGCGAGACCTGGAGACCTCGCTAAGGCGAGATTTGGAGACCTCGCAAAGGCGAGACTTAAGCCTGCGAGGGTGAGACCTTGCGAGGGCGTAAACGCTTGGGTAGTGTACCAAGATGCCTCCCCCTGATAGCGGAGTATGGGGAGGGTCCTGTACTCCGTATGTAGCCAAAGTAAGGGTCTTTGCTCGAAGAGCGATGACCGTTGAAGACCATGGATGGGATTTTCCCACTTGGAAGGTCTGCGGGGGCACGCGAAGGCGGCTCTCGCAGAGACCTTCCTGAAGATACCGCAAGGGGTAAGCCCTTGGGTAGTGTGCGGTGTACCAAGAAGAGGATACCTGCAAAGTACTCACAAGCCATATGATAAGAGTGAAATAAAGTTCAGTTTACCTTAAGCCTGTAGTTGTGGCCCTCCCGTGCCGCAAAGGGATTACCCTTGGGGCGGGGTGAGTAGAAGATCAGTTGGGGATGAGACCCGCAGCCACCTGTGTTGAGGAATCCGAGCGGAAGGTCTGCTGTGGCGTGCGAGGACGACTTACACATAGACCTCCCTGAAGGAGCCAAAAGGGGATTACCCTTCCGCACCGCAAAGGGATTACCCTTGGGGCGGGGCGAGTTGAAGGTCAGTTGGGGATGAGACCCGCAACTACCTGTGTGGAGAAGTCCGAGCGGAAGGTCTGCTGTGGCGTGCGAGGACGACTTACACATAGACCCCCCTGAAGGAGCCAAAAGGGGATTACCCTTCCGCACCGCAAGGGGATTACCCTTGGGGCGGGGCGAGTTGAAGGTCGGTTGGGGATGAGACCCGCAACCACCTGTGTTGAGGAATCCGAGCGGAAGGTCTGCTGTGGCGTGCGAGGACGACTTACACATAGACCTCCCTGAAGGAGCCAAAAGGGGATTACCCTTCCGCACCGCAAAGGGATTACCCTTGGGGCGGGGCGAGTTGAAGGTCAGTTGGGGATGAGACCCGCAACTACCTGTGTGGAGAAGTCCGAGCGGAAGGTCTGCTGTGGCGTGCGAGGACGACTTACACATAGACCTCCCTGAAGGAGCCAAAAGGGGATTACCCTTCCGCACCGCAAAGGGATTACCCTTGGGGCGGGGCGAGTTGAAGGTCAGTTGGGGATGAGACCCGCAACTACCTGTGTGGAGAAGTCCGAGCGGAAGGTCTGCTGTGGCGTGCGAGGACGACTTACACATAGACCCCCCTGAAGGAGCCAAAAGGGGATTACCCTTCCGCACCGCAAGGGGATTACCCTTGGGGCGGGGCGAGTTGAAGGTCGGTTGGGGAATGAGACCCGCAACCACCTGTGTTGAGAAGTCCGAGCGGAAGGTCTGCTGTGGCGTGCGAGGACGACTTACACATAGACCTTCCTGAAGGAGCCAAAAGGGGATTACCCTTCCGCACCGCAAGGGATTACCCTTGGGGCGGGCGAGTTGAAGGTCAGTTGGGGATGAGACCCGCAACTACTGTGTCGAGGGGCCCGTCGACCGGTCAGTGCAGAGGGCGATTGAGAGGGCAATTGTTTTGCCATGGGATGCTGTAAGAGAAAAGCGAGGTATACCAATTTATATTGGATCAACAAAGCGAGCTTTAGGACTTACTTGGTCCGTGAAGTTTTTTGATCATGTGGATCGTGGAGAGATCTGCCTTAATAGGCAAAGGCGTGTCTGCGCCGTAGATAAAGGAGAAGGATGTCTCTTGAGGCCCTCTTTGAGGGTATGGTTGGCGACCAAGTAGAGATAAAAGATTTCGCGGAGGCGAGCAACAAGGCCGTGAGGACCAGACTCGCGAAGGCGCCTGGTGCGGTCGGCTCTGGGCCAATGAGATCAAGGCCCCATAGGGCGAATGGCACTGGATTCGTCAGTGCTGGAGACTCCGTAGATGGCAGCCATTTTAACACAAGAGTTGGTCTGGTACTGGTGTCATATTTTGACCATCGCGGCGATGTCCCTTTTCGGGGGGGGTATCCAGGGCGGAGTCCCTTAAGAGTGTTGAAGCATTGTTGGAGGGATGATGAAAAACCCGTGAAGCCATGTTTGCTTTATTAATGAGAATATGTCATATGACATGTTTTGCCAGTGAGGCAATATTGCTAGCCTTCGCAACTGAAGGGTTGGCGAGAGTGGTCAAGTGACTTCCTCTACGTTCATGAACCGGGATGCCCTATGGAGAAACTGCTCCATGTTGCCCGGGGGTTGGTGTGTACCTCCACAAAGAAAAGAGACCCCCAACGGAGACCACGAATGACCGTGAGCAGGCGGGCCTCCTCTCCCAGATTTGGGACTTGGAGAGATTCCGCTTGGAACCGTTGAACGTATTCCCGAGGGATTCTTCCCTTTTCGGCGTATCTGCAGGAGGTGTCCTGCCATTTTGGGAGGAGGCTTGGATACCATAAAGTGATTGGAAAAGCTGCGGAGAGCTCCTCAAAGGAGTCAAACCGCTTCCCGCGAAGGGTGGTAAACCAATTCGCCGCAGCCCCTACGAGCGTGGAACTGAAGGCTCTGCAGAGCGTGTTGTCGTCCGCCCTCGCAATGGCCATTGCGGAGACGTAACGTTGTAAATGAATATCCGGATCTGATAAACCGTTGTAAGCGTCTAGCTTGGGTTGGTGAAACTGATCCGGAATAGAGGTCTCCAAAACCCGTTGGGTGAAGGGCTGGGTCCAGAGGTGACCCAAACCCACTCTGGCGACGTTATGGACACTAGCCCCCTCCTCTCTTCTTTCCAGTTCTTCTATTCGTTTAGTAAGTGCCATAAGTACAGATGAGGGAGAGTCAGGACGACTTACTTGATGAGGCGGCGTAGCAGGGCGTTCCGGTTGGTTGGTTCGCAGCGTTCCAACGCCATCCAGAACGCCTCTTAGAAATCTTGGCGAGTGTTTCGCGCAAGTTGTGAGTAACCGCCTCAGTGATTGTTCGAAGAACGGCCGGATCAAGGCCTACCAGTGGAGTATTCGGTGGTGGAGTGTTTTGCTCCTGGGGCACATTTTGGTTAACGTGAGAGGAGCTTTCCTCCGTCGAACGAACCGAGAGTTCCCAGTTGTGGGAAGCCGTGGCGGGTGGATTCCTCCTTCCCGGCGGCTACGCCTACTCGTACTTTGAGTAGTTGACATGACTTGCCACTTGTGGTTTGTAATATGGGTTTATAGTAAGAACTTTCGTTTCCCACAGACGGCGCCAAACTGATAGTCTCGTTCCTAAGGAAGGTCCGGACTCTCAGTTGATATGGTGGAGAAGATGATGTTCTTGGGACTCCAAGCTTCTTTGTTGAGTAATCTGTAAAAGATAGGAAGAATACTCAGAAGTAGCAAGAGGGGAGTGGGGGGGCGTGTAGTAGCTTACCCAGTTTAAGGTGGACATCACCCTATTTATAGAGTGATGCCAGGAGAAGAGCCTCCCCCAGTTGAAGCCTTGGACAGGCTGTGAGACAAGTCTGACAAGTCTGTCAGATTTCAGGAGATAAGGCGGCTGTGATGATGAAGATCTCAGCAAACCGCCTTAGGAGATTCACTTGTCAGAAGATAGAAGATCTTTGGCGTGTGAGCCAAGGTAAGATCACTCGGGCTCGTGCTGACCTCCCCATTGGTTGCTTGAAGCCAGATGGCCAAGTGGCCTGCAAGGGCGAAGGCTGCAAGGGGCGAAGGCACTGCAAGGCGAAGGCCCGAGATAAAGCAAAGCCAATGAGGGTGTAAGGGTCGCACGAACCTGAATGCGGGGCCTTATCAGGCGAGGCCAGTATAGGCACGAGAGCCCTCGCGAAGGCGAGTAAGACCGCGAGGTGAGACCCGCAAAGGCATAAGAGGCCCGCGAAGGCGAAAGGAGACCGTGAGGAGTAAGACCTCGTGTAGGTGATACTTAAGTTTGTGAGGGCCTTGCGCAGGCGAGACCTGGAGACCTCGCTAAGGCGAGATTTGGAGACCTCGCAAAGGCGAGACTTAAGCCTGCGAGGGTGAGACCTTGCGAGGGCGTAAACGCTTGGGTAGTGTACCAAGATGCCTCCCACGATAGCGGAGTATGGGGAGGGTCACATGCTCCGTATGTAGCCAAAGTAAGGGTTTTGCTCGAAGAGCGATGACCGTTGAAGACCATGGATGGGATTTTCCCACTTGGAAGGTCTGCTGGGGCACGCGAAGGCGGCTCTCGTAGAGACCTTTCTGAAGATACCGCAAGGGGTAAGCCCTTGGGTAGTGTACCATGAATGATAACACTTCTGTTTCTTATACGAATAAACAGGGTGTTTGTTTGTTTGTTTGTTTGCTGTTTTTTTACAGCAAAGAATTTTAATGGCTGAATAAACAGTTGTAGAGTATTTGATAACTAATGAAATGGGTTAGTACAAAAAATAAAGGAATGAAATGAATTTGACAGAAAATGCAATTGTTGACCGTTGAGTGTTGAGACTTGAGAGGTATTGCTGAAATTAAATAGGGGTTTTCTTGTTTGACAACAGTGAAATGGGTTTTCTTGTCATGCAATTGCTGAGTCTTGCTGCTGTACAGAAGCGTGTATTATCTTCAGTAAATTAACTAATTAATGGGTTGTTATGATCCTATAATGGCTTCTTAATCAATTTTAGTTTCAGCTTGCTATAATGGACTCCGAGTCCGAGTCTTTGTATTTGTCTCATGAAGATGATGTTTCTCAAAATCCAATAGCTGAAAGTGATTCGATAACCTATACACAAGTTAGAAAAGAAAGCAAACTTACCTCTGATGTGTGGGGATATTTTACTAAACAAAAAATTGAAGGAAAAGTCAAAGCAGTTTGCATTGGTTGCAAGAAATCACTTGCAGGTGGGTTGAGTAGTGGGACAAGTCATTTAAGAAAACACATGGATAGGTGTCTCAAAAAAAGAAAAAGGGTTGACGATGATCAAGTAGCTGAGACCAAGAAAAGTGGCTTATACAGTTTTGAAGAAGATGTGGCGAGAAAGGATTTATGTCAGATGATAATCCTACACGAGTATCCATTATCAATGGTTGATCATATTGGGTTCAAGAAGTATTCCAATACCCTGCAACCACTTTTTAAGGTTCCATCCAGAAGAACAATAAGTCGGGATATAATAGCATTGCATGACAATTTTAAGAAGAAAGTTGTGAGTATGTTGGATGGTAATGAAGGGAGAATCGCCATCACAACTGACATGTGGACATCGGATCATCATAAGAAGGGATACATGGCAGTTACTGCCCATTTCATAGATAACAACTGGACAATACAGAAGCGCATCATCAGGTATTAATTAAAACTCTTTGTTATGAGTTTCCCCAATAAAGTTGTGAGTATGTTGGTTTCATGCATGTTTCTTATAATTTCTTTGTTAAATACATTCAATGTAGATTTGAATATGTTCCTGCTCCACATTCAAGACAAGTAATTGTAAAGCATTTGATGGCTTGTTTGCTAGATTGGAATATCGATAGGAAGCTTTCTACAATTACTGTTGATAATTGTTCTGTGAATGATGGTGTTGTTGTTGATTTGGTTAATAAAATAAGTGAAGGTTGTTTGTTCTTTGGACGGAACTCTTTTTCATATGAGATGTTGTGCACACATCTTGAATTTGATTGTTAAGAGTGGTTTAGACATCATTGAGGATTCCATAGAAAAGATTCGAGATAGTGTTTTATTTTGGACTGCTTCTCCAAAAAGAAAGGAGAAATTTGAGGAGTTGGCTCGTCAATTGAAAATTTCAACAACTACTAAACTGATAATTGATTGCAAAACTCGGTGGAACTCAACCTATTTGATGCTTGCATGTGCTATAAGCTATAAAAAGGTTTTTGAGCGATGTGAGAAAACCGAGGTTGGGTTTAGAGTTGCAATATCTGATTCTGAGTGGGATAGAGCTGCTTTGTTATGTGATAAGTTGAAGTTGTTTCACTTGGTTACTACGAAGTTCTCTGGTACAAAATACCCGACAGCAAATTTGTACTTTCCAAGTATCTGCAAAATTAAATTGGCATTGAGAGGATGGGTTGTGGATTCAAATGATTTAATTTCTGGGATGGCAAAAATGATGCTTGAGAAGTATGAGAAATATTGGAAAGATGTACAGGGGATTATGGGTGTTTCTACATTATTGGACCCTAGGTACAAGAAGGTTTTATTGAGATATTACTTTGAGAAGTTGTTTGAACAAGAGAGGGTGGATGAAGAAGTTGAAAAGATTGTAGCAATATGTAGCAATATGTTACAAGAGTATGAGAAGAATGTGTTGAATCTCCTGTTGCTACTTCTTCTATGAGAGTGGTTGGTGAAGATGATCTTCTTGATGATGTTCCAATTGATTAATTATGCTGTGATGAGTAGAAGGGGGAGAAGTGGAGGGAGGTCGGAGTTGGAACGTTTCCTAGATTCAGATGTTGTTCCAAGAGAAGATAAATTTGATATATTGAGTTGGTGGAAAGTTAATGGTCCAACATTTCCCATATTGCAAAAGATTGCCAGAGATATTTATGCAATTCCAGTTTCCACCATCGCTTCTGAATCGGCCTTTAGTACTGGTGGAAGATTGGTGAGTCCTCATCGGAACAGATTGAATCCAATCATGGTAGAAGCACTTGCATGCACACAAAATTGGTTGCAAGCAGAAAATAAGGGTAAATCATTTTTTAATCTAAATATCTTGCAAAATTTTCAACTTATTGATTGATTGATTAATTTTTTTAATCTTACCATGTAGTTCTGTTGGAGAAATCGTTATCATCTCCCCAGATTTTCTTGGAAGATATTGACGAAGGTGATGACACAAATGATGGTGAAGATGATGATATTGAAGAAGGTGATTAATTTTTTTACTATTATTTTAATGAGAATTACTACTTTTATGACTTTATAAATATTGAAATTTGAAACCATTGTTTGCTTTCTTGATTTCCATTTGCAGGTTCTTCATTGAAGTCTTGAAGCATGGATTGTATTTTTTGTAATTGACTTAATTATCTTTTGCGTAATTTTTTTTCTTGTTAATCTTCATCATAAATATAATGCAAACATTCACATTTCATAAATTATTATCAAGTCGGGTCGGGTCGGGTCAACCCGTGGATACCCGCTAAAAATGTGGGGCGGGCCATGGCTGGACCCACCAGACAGTGGGGCGGGTCACGGGTTGACCCATTAGGTGACGGGTCCAGGCGGGTCGCGGGTCGGGTCGGGTCGACCCGGCCCAATGCCCATCCCTAGTTTAGTATGAGTTGTGAAAGGCAAGCATACAAGTCCAAGGGTGGACTTTTGGAGCAAGACATGCTAGTTCATGGGTAAGTTCTACAAGTAATGACTACGAAGGGCGAGCTACTGGTTTACACTTCATTCTGGGACGGTTCGCTACGGAGCCTGATCAACTCCTTATTTGAACCGTTTCGGAATGCGTGTGGAGAAGCGGGCGGTTCTTTGGAGCATTTTGGAAGGTGTGGAGTGTCATATGAAGTGATTCTATTATTTAGTTTCGGGATTCTGAAAAGAATCCTTGCATCATGCATTGCATTACACTACAGAGCCGTAGAATGCTGCTGCTAGCTTTAGGGAGAGAGGGCTAACTGTTGGATTATATGGTTCTGGGTTGGTTGTTTTCAGGTATGGCTAGAACACGCCGTCAGCGTGAGCAAGAACCGGAGGGTCGGGACCGGGATCCCACACCTCTGAGAGTTAGAAGGCGGGTTCAGAGGAACCCGGGACGAGCGATCACACTCACCCCCGAGTGATCAGCAGTCTGAGGGAGCCGCTCCTGATGTACTACAGGTGTTGGGTCAGGTTCAGCAGTTGTTGAGTACCTTATTGCCAGCCCAGTTGATGTGATCACAGGGGGGTAAGTGATCACGCGCTCGGATCTAGCTCGAAGGAGGCGGTTTCCAGCAGGAATGGAAACGAAACAGAGGAAGAACACGAAGGAAACAGAGTTCGGCCAAGGGAACCTCCTCACTACGAGGTGAGGCAATGCCCTTGAAAATGCAGGGAAGGAAAATGGGACCTAGAACCTTTTGACTACGAGATCAAACAATGCTAGGTATTATATTGGATCCTCTTGCAATGGATCACTAATGGATTGGTGGAGCAAGATTTGAGACCCACGAAGAACAATATGCGTACTTCCGCAAATATGTGTTCTTACAAAATGAGTTCTGCCTAATACTTAGGTTACTGACCTCCTTTTATAGAAGGAGAAAGAAAGAAGGAAATAATAAAAGATGTCTTGACAAGGGGACAGCTTCTGGATCTATGGTAGGCGAAATGAGAGGTGGCGGCGGATGTGACATTGTAGGCTACACCTTTTGCGGCTCCCATTTCCCCATGAATTGCTTTCGGCGGGAAAAGGGAAGAAGAGGACCTCTGCACAAGTTGAAGGGTTCGCCTGACTTGCGTATGGAAGCCTCTTCTGCTTGGCGAACACCTTGGGCTACGCTTGCTTCGGGGAATGAGGCACAGGGTCTTCGCCAATGACCATGGGGGTCGCAAAGAGCCATGGTCTCGTAAATGGCCTTGGCCTCGCCAAAGGCCAAGGGTTCGCCAACGGGGCATGGGTGCGCCAAGAACATAGCGACCACGGACTTGCCTTGGGGCCTCGCCGGTGCCTAGAATGCTGCTTCTTCTTCGCCCGTGCCTTCGCCAAGGGCCCTTTAGACCTTCTGGATGAAGGGTCGCGCCTTGTCTCAAAAATGGGGCTGATGTCCACATCACCAGTGGATTCAAGGGCGGCAGCAGGCAGGGGGAGGTCCGGCCAGACCGCAGCGAAGGTGTTACGGTCACCCCGAGCGGGTTGCGACCGGTTGACCCGGGGCTTCGGTTTTGGCCTGCGGGTCACATTTTTCGGCGTTCAGGCAGCTCCCGAGCCTTATCCGAGTATCATTTTGGCGAACCCTTTCGTATTTGAGGTCGTGTGGGTCCTCCGGACGTTTCCGCCGAAAATATTTTTCTGGCGCCGGGGGGTTGTCGGGGTCGTCTCGGGACGTACAGCGGGCTCGGTAGCGCTCTCGGGACCTCAGTTTGGGAAGCCGTTTGTAGTTTTGGAGTCGTGGGAACGTCCCGGAAGTTTTTATGGAGAACAATATGTGGAGCGGGACGTTCGGTTCCGGGCGACTCTCGGGGCTCAGGACAGGAATCCCGGGGCTCGGGATGGAAATCTTCTGACGGCTTTGGGGTAAGTCTTGTTATAATTCATGATGGAGTTTATGTTTATTTTTGGGGAATTTTGGCGTGACGGGATTTTTGTTCAGGTTGACACGCTCGCACGTCGGGATTTGTTCGGGTTCAGCGAGCTCGGTAGGACACTCCGGAAAGGTAAATAAACATTTGGAACATGTTTTATGAATGTTATAATATCCTGGGGATTGTGTCCAAGTTTCGTTTAATTTGGAGTTTGGTAATTGTGTTTGGGCCAAAATTGGAACTTTTGGAAAAGTTAGGAGATTAATTTGTTTTTGGCCATAAAACAAAAATAATGGGGGTATGGGCAGCAGCAGTTCGGCAGCAAGTGGGAAGGAGATATGGGACACATGGCTTATTTTCATTTAAGATGAATGGTATGGGAAAAAGAAAAGAAATTATATGTGAGGCTTATTTACATAAAAGGCTTATTTTCATAAATGAGATTTATCTCATTTTCTTCTTCTTCTTCTTCTTCTTCCTTCTCTTCTCCATCCGCCACCATTAGAGCTCACCTCCAAGCTTGAAGTTCTTCATCTTGGCTGAAATTATCAAGGCTTTGGCATCAATCTTTGGTAAGCTTCCTTTCTTCTTCTCTTTTCATGTTGGAAACATGAGTTAGTGAAGAAAAAGAGGAGATTTTGTAAATTTTGGGTTTGTTCTTCACTACATGCTAGGATGATTCTCTTCCTCCCATCTTTTAGTATGATGTTCTTGGGTTGTAGGGGAGTGTTAATCAAGTGTTAGATTTTGGAAAAACTCCTTGGATGCAAGAACCCTACTTGGCCGAATTTTTGAAGAATTTTCTAAAATGGTGTGTGTTTGCTTTCTTGAATCATGCTTCAAGTATGTTGTTCCTAGCATGATTCTAAGCGTATGTATGGATTCAATTTGATGGAAAACAAGTTGGGTTAGAAACCCCCTTTTGGCCGAATTTGAATGTTGGTGGTCAATGTTGAATTTGGTTGTTTTGGATGCAATTGGTTAGCATTCTTGGTTTAGAAGTGTAATTGGTGATTGGAATGGTTGTTTGGTGGCTTGATTGGATTGAATTGGAAGTTGGGTGAAATGTTGCTTTGGAACCGAATTGGTTAAGTGAAACCTTTCCTATGTTGGGGTTTGATTTTGGTTGAATTGGATGTTGAATTGGTATTGGGGGTTGAATTTAGGTGTGGTTTGGTGTTTGAAACGTGGATTTCAGGTAAGAAATGGAAAAGTTACTATTATGCAGGTTTATCGAAAAATGTCGGATAATGAAGGGTTTTAAGGTTGGATTGAGTTTGTCAATGTATAATCTTGCATTGTCTAAGTTGGATCTGAATTCTGATGTTCTGTGGAAATCTGGAATTTTCTTCAAATTCTGCGGATTTTCGGTTTTGGGTCGGGGTGTAGTTTGGTAGTGTGGTTAGTAAGGTTGCTAATTCAGCTTGAATTGACAGATTCTGAGGTTCGGAAGTTAGAAAAAGAGAGGTTTTCGGGTTTCGGGTCGCGGTGTGAAAGTCGTCCAGAATCGGTCAACTACTCTGGATTTGTGAGGTAAGGGTTTGGTTCTGTTATTTTGGTAAGATAGGTATATGTTTTGTTTCACTTTCTATTCTGCAAGTATTTCGGGATTATATGCCTTAAGGCATATTCCGTAGTCTGTAGGTGTATGTATTGTGGCATACTGCATGCAGTAACCCTACGACGGTTGTGGGTTCGCTACCCCAGCTGGTGCACCATGCTTCTGTAATAGCTTCGGCTTCTGACTCCCTTAAAGGGAGGCTGTTGTTCCGATTCGTTATAAGGGTTTATGGCGATTTAGAATCGCACATCCGTCGGGATTCTGATCTGTTTTCTTTACATGCACGATAATCTGTACTCTGTTGCATATATTCTGTATATTGCTATCTTTCATTTTGCAGGGTTACATATGCTTATCTTACCCCAAATCCCTTACGGGTCCTTTCTAGGACTCACCCTTTTTGGGTTCTGTTTTTGGGTTTCAGGTAGACCTGGTAAGCAGCCAGCGGAGTAGGTTTCCGTGAGGCTTCTGCCTTGGTTGTGTCGAGCAGCAGCTGCACCTTGCGGGCCGGGATTTTGTCTACTTGGTCTGAATCCCGCGCGAGGTATTTTGACGTTTAGGCCTAGGGTCGGCTCTGTAGCTGCATGTGCATATTTTTTCTGGACTGTTGTGATGATTGTATATGTGTATATATATTACATTACATTGCATGTTACGGCGCTTGGCGCTTGCTAGATACCCTAGGTTCAGGAAACTCTGTGTGTATCTATGTTGTGTGCGTAAGTACTCGTCCACGGAGGCCGGGGCTTACTATGTTGCTAATGCATGAATTGTTTGTATGGTGATGGTGATGTGCTCGTCCGTTCCCGAGGGGCGAGACTCACCATGGATTTTATTTTAGTACATGTATGAACATTTTCAGGTTGCTTCCACAATCATCACTTTTCGGGTCCGCTACGCGCGGCAGGTCTCGATGGACCTGCCATTCTGTATTCATTCCGGCTTCCGCTTCCAAAGTCCCGGTGCCCTCGCCTCCGCAACCGGGCTTGGGTGGCGTACGGTGACAGAAGGCAGCCGGATCAGGAGGTGGACAGCAGCCACCTCAGTGTGCAGGATCAACAGGATAGTGATTCTGAGGAGGAGGATCAGCGCGGTACTGAGAGTTCTCGTCGGTCCCTCCGACGACGGGAAGAGCTGTTCCAGCGAGAACCCCGAGGTTCAATGGCCGTGAGATCGCATAGACTTGGTTTGCAGGAGTTGATAAGCTCCTTGGGAGGCTACACCTTTCCGAGGTCGAGTCTTGGCTACGTTCCCCGAGGTTCGGTGGAGGATGGCCGTGCCGAGGACACGGGATGGAGGGCAGAGACTTGGTTTGCAGGAGTTGATAAGCTCCTTGGGAGGCTACACCTTCCATCTGAGGTCAGAGTCTCGTTGGCAAGCGTTCATTCGCCGCCTGCCCGGAGTAATCAAAGATTTCTCTCCCTTTTTGCACCAAGATCACTTGTAAAGAGTGGAGGAGCCTACCAATTATGGAGTCCAAATCCTTGTTGATTTTAGCCGAGAGCCGAGGGAGAAGGACGGGATGGAGAAGGCGAAGAAATGAAATGGATAGCTCTGTACCATTTTCATAATTCATTTAAACCTCTTTCCTTTCCATCTTCACTCTCCACTTGACGGACCTTACTTGGGAGTAGTTTGCATACTACTTCCACCAGCGGTATATTGGGGATGCCGTCATGCCCTCTTCGGGAGAACCCATGAAATTTGGCTAAGTCATGCCCTCTTCGGGAGAACCCATGAAATTTGGCTGTCATGCCCTCTTCGGGAGAGGACCCATGTCCTCTTCGGGAGAGGACCGAACGTCCCACCCCAAAATATTTTATAACGTAAAAAGCTCCGGGACGTTCCCACGATTCCAAATCCGCAAACTGTTTCCCAATCCGAGGTCCCGGGAGCGCTACCGAGCCCGCTGTACGCCCCGAGACGAGTCTCGGCCCCCTTCGGGAGAGGACCCATGGCCTCTTCAGGAGAACACTTAGTACCACAAATCCTTCGGGAGAGGGCCATGTCCCCTTTGGGAGAGGACCCATGGCTTCTTCAGGAGAACACTTAGTAGCACAACTCCTTTGGGAGAGGACCATGTCCCCTTTGGGAGAGGACCCATGGCCTCTTCAGGTGGACACTTAGTACCACAAGTATGCAAGGGCTTGCCAACAAGATACTCGAACAAGGTTCAGAAGCCATCTGACCGCCAAAAACCCGATTCCGAAGGCCAAAACCGAAGCCCCGGGTCACCCGATCGCAACCCGCTCGGGGTGACCGTAACAGAATCTATCCAAGTCCCTAATCTGGGGGAGGAAGCCCGCCTGCTTGCAGCCATTCAGGGTCTCCGCTGGGAATCCCTTTTCTTCGTGGATGTGCACACCAACCCCCCGCCAACATGGAGCAGTTCTTGAGCACGGCGTCCCGGTTCATGAACACAGAGGAGGTCACTCAACCACTCGCGCGGGCCACCACATCAGATGCAAAGGGGCAGCCCTTGCGAATGGACTCCAGGTCCCAGAGGCAGTACCCTACGCCATCCAAGAGGGAGAGGACGTTTCCAACCCTCCCACCACTTAGAGAGTCCCACACCAACATTCTCCATGCTCTGGAACAAAAGAGGGAGGTCCTCAAGTGGCCTCGCCCACTCTCCCAAGAAGTAACTAGGCAGAGCAGTAAATATTGCCGCTATCATCGTGACAAGGGTCACGACACTGAGGACTGTTTTGAGCTCAAACGCATGATTGGAGATATGCTTGCTCAGGGCAAACTCAGGGAGTTCTTGCTCCATGACTCGGAAGGGGGTCACAAACGGGAAAGCAATCAGGAAGATCGCAGATAGGGGACCGCAGGCGGGGTCGCTCCCAACAAAACCCAGATCGAGAGGATCTAGTCCAAATTCCCCCAGCCAGGGGACACATCAGCGTGATCACACAGTGTGAAGGCGCGGCGGCAAGACGCCGTCACATGAGGCAGATTTACCAGATCGATCACTCCTCTACTCAGCTACTGCATCGTCGCGATGGCACCTCTATCGCAGTACCTCATGCGGACCCATTGGTCATCACCGCCCGCATTGCGGGATGGGCCACTGATAGAGTCTACATGGACACCGGGGCTAATGCCAATGTTATCTAAAAGTATACTCTGGTTGAAGCGAAGGTGCCCCTATCGCAAATCCAGCCCATGAAGGGGGCCACCTATGGAGTCGGAAGGGAGGAAATCCCAACCCTGGGAACAATCACACTCCCCTTTATGATGATGGGGATCACCAAAGAAGAGAAGCAAGTCTGCCACTCTAGTTTTGTGGACTTCATTGTCCTTGATCTCCCCACGCCATACAACGCCATCATTGGGCGACACACGCAAACTGAGTTCCACGTCCGCTGCGATGTGCGGGCCCTAACTCTGGTGTTCCACACCGCGGCGGGGGACGCCTACATTTACGTCAATCAAAACGTGGCCAGAGGAAATTACGTCTCTGCCCTCGCGGGCCCTCCTCAGCTCCCTAAGCCGTCAGAGCCTAAGAGAAAGGCACCCATGTAGTAGACTGGGCCCTCAAGCGAGGCCGCTCCTGACCTGGAGGAACAAGACCAGCAAGCACTCATCCATCTCCATTTAAATCCATTTCAATCCATTCAAGCTTCCAATTAATCATTCTAACCACCAATTACACTTCTAAACCAAGAATGATAACCAATTGCATCCAAAACAACCAAAATCAACTTTGAACATCAACAAACATTTCGGCCAAATTGGGGTTTTCTTACCCAACTTGTTCTCCATCAAATTGAATCCATACATAAGCTTAGAATCATGCTAGGAACAATATACTAGAAGCATGATTCAAGAAACCAAACACACACCATTTTAGAATAATTCCCAAAATTTCGCCACTTTAGGTTTCTAGCATCCAAGGAGTTTTTCCAAAATCTAACACTTGATTATCACTCCCCTACAACCCAAGAACAACATACTAAAAGATGGGAGGAAGAGAATCATCCTAGCTAGTAGCTAAGAACAAACCCATAATTTGCAAAATCTCCTCTTTTCTTCACTAAACCTTGATTCCAACAAGTAAAGAGAAGAAGGAAGGAAGCTTACCAAAGATTGATGCCAAAGCCTTGATAATTTCAGCCAAGATGAAGAACTTCAAGCTTGGAGGTGAGCTTCCATGGTGGCGGATTGTAGGAGGAAGAAGAAGAAGAAAATGAGATAATATCTCATTTATGAAAATATGCCAAATAAATATAATCTTCACTTTTTCCCATTCCTTTTTCATCTTAAATGAAAATAAGCCAAGTGTCCTTATTCCTTCCCCACTTGCTGCAGAAACAAGCTGCTGCCCATGCTCCATAATTGCTGTTTTGTGACCAAATACAAATTAATCTCCTAACTTTTCCAAAAGTTCCAATTTTGGCCCAAACACAACTACCGAACTCCAAATTAAACGAAACTTGGACACAATCCTCAGAATATTACAACATTCGTAAAACATGTTCCAAAAGTTTATTTACAATTCCAGAGTGTCCTACCGAGCTCGTTGAACCCGAACAAATCCCGACGTGCGAGCATGTCAACCTGAACCAAAATCCCGTCACTCCAAAATTCTACAAAAATACCCATAAATTCCATCTTAAATTATAACATAACTTACCCCAAAGCCGTCAGAAAATTTCCATCCCAAGCCCCGGGATTCCCGTCCCGAGCCCCGGGAGTCGCTCGGGACCCAACGTCCCGCCCCAAATATTATTCTCCATAGAAACCTCCGGGACATTCCCACGACTCCAAAACTGCAAACCGGATCTCAATCCGAGGTCTCGGGAGCGCTACCGAGCCCGCTGTACGTCCCGAGACAACCCCGACAACCCTCCGGCGCCGAAAAACTATTTTTGGAGGAAACGTCCGGGGGACCCACACGACCTCAAATACGAAAGGGTTCGCCAAAATGATACTCGGATAAGGCTCGGGAGCCGCCTGAACACCGAAAAACGTGACCCGCAGGCCAAAATCGGAGCCCCGGGTCACCCGGTCGCAACCCGCTCGGGGTGACCGTAACATCCTCCCCCCCTTAGAACTCTTGGTCCTCCAAGAGTAGCCTGAACCAAACATACAGGTGTCGCTACCAACCAGAATATATAAATATTCCCCTTACTAAGAACAATCGGACCACTGTACTGGTGCGGCGGGAGTGGTAGTTTAGACTACCATACAGAGCCTCTCAATGGCGTCCCACCCTCCGGGTGCATCTTATTGCACCCCGAGTCAGTTGCCGGTATTTCTACCATACAACCCCAGACAGTACCGAAACTAAACCTAACTGATCCTCAACAGGCTATCCTGGAAGACATCACGTAATACGTAAAGCTTGATTGGGGGAAAGATCAACCTAACAACTTACTCTAGAAACTCATGAGAACCGATAAAATTCGGGGTAACTTGCCCCGCCTATCAAATCTTAATGTCCCTCTGATCGGTGCGAACTCCTGTGATATTCTGCAACCAAACTCAGATTCCATAGCCCTACGGCGGCGGTTCGTANAANCANTGGTGCAGTCGTTCGTGGTTTTGATCCGCGCCTGTAACAATCTGATCTTCGCCGGAGTCTCCTCAAAAAGCTCGGGTCCCAGCTCAACCCCATCAGACGCATCTGTCCAACAGTATGGTGTCATACACCTCCTCCCGTACAACGCCTCAAATGGTGTCATACCAATCGTAGTCTGGAAGCTGTTGTTGTACGAGAACTCTATCAAAGCAAATCGCTAGTCCCAAACTCCTTCAAAATCCAAAATACAGATTCGCAACATATCCTCCAATATCAGAATCACCCGCTCCGACTGCCCGTCCGTCTGTGGGTGATAAGCTGTATTCAGATGGAGTCGCGTGCCCGGTGCTTCGTGAAAGCTCTCCAGAACCGTGCTGTAAAACGCAGATCACGGTCAGATACAATGGAGTCTGGTACTCCATGTAAACGTACAATCTCCCTGATGTAAAGCCGACAAGCTTCTCCAGAGGGTCTATGACCCGAATAAGCAGAAAGTGTGCGCACTTTATCAGCCGATCCACAATAACCCAGATAACATCATGGCGAGACCGTGTCGCGGGGCGCAGTCGAGAAAGTCCATAGTAATATTGCCCCACTCCCGAACCGGAATGGGCAAAGTCTGCAGTGTCCCCTGCCGGTTTCGATGCTCAAACCGCCGAGTGTGCCTCCTCTAAAATTTCATTTCAGAACTCCTGATCCTCAGGTACATAAAGGCGATCTCGGAAGTATAGCAATCCCTGCCTATACTGAACCGTCGGTAACAAATAAACCCTTATCTTCCCCAGATAACTTCTTCAACACCAGATCTCTACCTTGCGCTTCGCGCATCCTGTCAAGCCACTTAGAATGTATGGTAAGTGTATACCCCTGAGCACGCTCCCAGAGCTGCCACCTGTGCCAAAGGCAAGTCGAATCACTCTCCTCGGATCGGTCCCCAACACCTCCTCCCTTAACCCTTAACCAACCCGGTATACTTCCTGCTTAGTACATCGGCAACCGTGTTGCCGGTGCTAGAGATGTACTCGATACAACAACCATAGTCCTTAATGTATTCGAGCCATCTGCGCTGCCTCATGTTAAGCTCCTTCTGTGTAAACAGATATTTCAGACTCTCATGGTCGGTAAGAATCTGAAATTTATTACCAAACAGATATTGCTTCCAATGTTTCAAAGTGCAAAAATTACTATAGCCAACTCCAGATCATGTGTCAGTCAGTTCAGCTCATGCGGTCGCAGCTGCCTCGACCCATAAGCTACCACAAAACGCTCCTGCACCAACACACACACCAAACTGGATGTGGAAGCGTCTGTATATATCACGTACGGTAAGCTCGGATCTGGAAGAGTCAGAATCGGAGCGTTAGTCAACAGCCGTTTCAACTCCTGAAAATTCTGCTCACACCTATCAGACCAGATAAACTGTTGACCCTTCTTGGTCAACTGCGTAAGCGGAGATGCTAGAATAGAAAATCCCAGTACAAACCTCCGATAATATCCTGCTAACCCCAAGAAGCTCCTGATCTCCCGTACAGTGGTAAGTTGTTTCCAATGCCGAACTACCCTCACCTTCTCTGGATCCACAGCAGACCATGCTCGAGATATAATATGTCACTAAAAGTGACTTCCCGAATACAGAACTCACACTTTGAGAATTTAGCATAAAGCTGATGTTCCCAAAGTGTCTGCAGAACTACCCTCAGATGCTCCCGATGCGAATCCTCATCCCTAGAATATATCAGAATATCATCGATAAAAAACCACCAGAAATGAGTCCAAGTACGGTCGGAACACCCGATGCATCAGATCCTTGAATGCCGCCGGAGCATTGGTCAGCCCGAATGGCATGACCGTAAACCCAAAGTGTCCAAATCAGGTGCGGAAAGCAGTCTTAGGTATGTCCTATTCCTTCACCCTAAGCTAAAAGTACCCAGATCGGAGATCAATCTTTGAGAAAACTCTCGAACCCCGAAGTTGATCAAAAAGACCGTCAATCCTCGGCAACGGATACTTATTCTTTCCAGTAAGTGCATTCAACCGCCTGTAATTAATACAAAGTCGAAGCGTCCCATTTTTCTTCTTAACAAACAGAACCGGAGCACCCCACGGTGAAGTGCTCGGTCGGATGAAGCCCTTCTGCTGTAATTCCTCCAACTGTTTCTTCAACTCCTGCATCTCAGAAATAGGCATCCGATAGGGAGGAATAGATATTGGAGCAAGATGACCGTAGGTGGATCTCAAACACAATTTCCCGCTCTGGTGGTAATCCGGGCAACTCCTCCGGAAATACCTGCGGAAAAACTCGAACCACTGGTAAACCATCCAACTTTAACCTAGTACCAGCCTCAAACAGATCATAGCATTACCCCACACCAACTATATACATCTGAATCCAGAATCTGTAACTCTATACTGTGCTGCGCGATAGTCAAACCAGTCGGAGCCGTGAGAGGTAATACCTCTCCAGAAACCATAATGGTACGGGTTGCACAATCAATGTGCACAGAATTCTTGGATAGCCAGTCTATCCCAAGAATAAAATCATAGTTCGGCGTGTCAAAAACCAACAAATCCGATATTATCAGATGTCCGCCTACAGATGTCGTACAACCCCGAACCATCTCATTAGAAAACAGAAACTGACTCCCAACAGTTTTTACTAACTACATTTGAGGCAAGGTATTAACAGACAGATACAGAGATGTAACACATTTCTGTGTTACAATGGAAACAGATGCTTCTGTATCAAATAATGCATGAACCGACACCTCATTCAGAAATAAAGTACCCTGCAGAACTCCCTGCTGACTCGAGCCTCCCTGCTGACTGGTACCTGACCGCTGACTAGGTCCTCCCTGATAACTAGGGCCTCCCCCTCGCTATGAAAAACTTGTCCTGCTCTGAGCTGCTGTGGTAGAGGGGGTGGCTGAAGCTGCTGTCGCTGCTGAGGTCTCGGGTCACCCCGCTGAAACCCACGCCCCCACGGCGCGTTGGGCTGTGCCCGAGACTGTGGACGCTGAAGACTGCCAAAACCCTGCCCTACAACCAGAGGGCAATCCCGTATCCAGTGAGTGTCAGAACCGCAACGTAAACATCGGCCCTCCTGCCAGTAACTAAGTCAACCGGGGTGATACCTACTGCAAATCGGACAAGATCGTGCCGGTGGTGCTCCCTCTCTACCTCTACTAAACCGCCTGCACTGTTCGGCCGTCCAGAAATCTGCCGGGGTCCCCGCCTGTATGGAACCCCTCCGTACTCCCCTGACCTCATTGCAAGGTGAGACGACTCTCAACCTCCTCTTGCTCGAGGAGTTGAGCCCTAATAACCGCTTCCCGAAACAAAGTAATGTCTAAAGGTCTCAAAGCCCACCTGTACTCGGGGCGCAGTCGACGAATAAACCTCTTGGTCTTCTCCTCTTCCATACCTTGATACTACGGTACATAGTAAACCAGCCGATCAAGCTCTCACTCAAACTCTCCGACAATCCTGTCTCCCTGATGAAGCTCATCGGACTATGCCTGACGCAAATCCCTGGCTACATCCCCGCTGCACTGCTGGTGGAAAATGTAGCCTCCCCCAGGAGTTTGTCAACTCCTGCAAACCAAATCTCTACTACCTCTGGCCCTTCTCGGTCATTGAACCTCGGGGGGGTTCAAACTCTGAAACCTCTCTAGAAGTCTGACCTCGTCAGACTGGTGCCCCAGATCTCCCCGTCGTTAATAGGACCGACGAGAAGTCTAGGTGTCGTAGTGACCATCCTCCTCGGAGTAACTCAATTACCAATCCCAAAGCTGTGGCGAGCAGTGGCTAAAGTCTCGCTATCACCACCTGATCAGAATGCCCTTACTGTGGCATGATCAGATCTTCCCTTGCCTACTGCCGCCCCTGCGGCGGAAAGGGAAGGGAAACCGCAGCCCCGCCGCGAGCTGTGCTGTGTACAGACACAACACCTCGTTCTCCAAGTTTTCTTTGGTCGTCGGCAGACCCAACGCCCGGCAAGCGCCCGAACGGGCGTTATACACCAGAACCTTCTCCACTGGGAAGAAGGCCTTCACCATTTCCTGGTGAATCTTGTCTATGCTCACCGCGGTCTTTTCCACGGGAGCAACCACCGAATACACAGCTTCCTTGGACTCCATTCCTGCAAAAGATTGGGCAACATGCGTATAAATCACAACAAAATCTTACCTGATTAATCACCGGTGAAGAGAACGGAAAGGCGGGCAACAAACGCATGAACGTACGGAGAAGTTACGAACGGAGAGCAATGAATCACCACAAGAACACTTGAAACGACCGATGAACTGTTCAAACACGCAAGAAAGCGGAAAGGTTACTCAACACGATAGCATGGGATGCGAAACTGAAGATAAACAGTTTCAATCTTCTCAGACACGCTTTTATAAGCCCGCGGAAATGAAAAAGCACTTTTTAAGCATAATCGACTCCTGAGGCACCACGTGCCAAGCGCCCTAACGGTTAGTAAACCTTTCGCCTTCCGTTATCTCTCCTGCTTTAAATACTGGGGAAACTCCTCACCTCCGTTGTACTTCAAACGGTCCACAAGCGGCATGTCGCCCTCGCCAACTCCAAGACTTTGGATTATAACAGAGTATGGGACCCTGCCCATACTCTGCCTTCAGGAAGAGGCATCTTGGTACACTACCCAAGCAAATGCCCCCTCAAAAGCTCACAAGGATCATGAGGAATCCAACACACGGAGTGTCAGACCATAAAATGTCATTGCGCTCCGCACAAACTCGGTTCTGTGGCTGCTACTGCCCTCAACACGATATTTTCAAACAATATTTTTAACACGGAGTACAGGACCCTGCCCATACTCCGCTCTCAGGAGGAGGCATCTTGGTACACTACCCAAGCAAATGCGTCCTCGCATCGCATCAGAATCACACAAGGCCCTGCAGGTCTCGCCCTCGCGGTCTCCAGTCTCGCCTACACGAGGTCTCGCCCTCGCAAGTCTCAAGTCTCGCCTTCGCGAGGTCTCTCACTCGTCTTCACGAGTCTCTTAAGCCTTCGCGGGTCACCCTCGTGGTCTCCAGTCTCAGTTGCACGAGGTCTCCAGTCTCGCCTGCGCGAGGTCTCGCCCTCACGGTCTCAGATCCCACCTGCGGGAGGTCTCGCCCTCGCGGGTCTCAAGTCTAGCCTTCACGAGGTCTCACACTCACCTTCGCGAGTCTCTTAAGACTTCGCAGGTCACCCTCGCGGTCTCAGGTCTCACCCTCGCAGGTCTCGCCCTGGTGATCTCACTCCCGCATTCTCAACTCGCCTTCGCGAGGTCTCTCATGCCTTTACTGGCCCCGCTAGATAAGGCCCTTGCACTCAGGTTCGTGCGACCCTTACACCTTTATTGTCTTTGCTTTATCTGGGCCTTCGCCTGCTACTTGCACAACTAAAATATAGGCCACTTGGTCATCTGACATTAAGCAACCAATGAGGAGGTCAGCACGAGCCTGAGTGATCCTCACCAGATTCATACGCCAGACATTCTTTGACAAACGAATCACCTAAGGCGGTTTGCTGAGATCTTCATCAGCACAGCCGCCTTATCTCCAAAAGTCTGACAGACTTGTCTCACAGCCTGGCCAAGGCTTCAACTGGGGGAGCCTCCTCTCCTGGCATGACCCTATAAATAGGGTGATGTCCACCTTAAACTGGATAAGCTACTACACGCCCCCCCACTGCTCTCTTGCTACTTCTGAGTATTCTCTTTGTCTTCCACAGATTACTCTGAACAGCAAGCTTGGAGCTCTCAAGAACACAACACCATCAACCATTCAACTGAGAGTCCGTACTTGCTTCAGGAACGTGACTATCAATACCCTTACCTTTCACTGAAACAGAAAATGGGTTTCCGTGCAGGAGATCAGAAATGAATTTCGAAAGCGTTTCTGAAAGGTTTCTGGTTACACCCCTGTTACAAAACATGCACAAGAAGGCGCAATGAATGTTTAGAACCCAAGAAATCAAGTAAATCTTGTGGTTCCATAATCACTTCCAAATTTCAGCAGCTCACGGTTTCCAAATATGACCTCAGATTATTTACTTACGCATCCCAATGATCAGTTTGATAACCTTACCTCGAAGATCGGACCAGTATTTGGAAAGATCAATTGAAGCTCAAAGTTGAGCTACCATGGAAGTTGAAGAACGAAGAACAAGATGCAGGATATGTAGAAGAAAAGTGATACATCACTTTCATTTCTTTTTATCTCATCTTTTCTTTTTTTTCCTTTCTTTTCTTCTTTTCTACTTTCATGGAAATGGGACAAGTGTCCCATTTCTTCCAAATAGCCGCCTCCCCCTTTGTCATTTTCCAATTATTGTGCAACTTTTTTCCCTTTTTACACTTTAGCCCCCAAACATTCAAAAGTTGACATTTAGTCCAACCCGAAAATTGCAATTTCCAAACCGCTTCTCAGATCGGCACGAAATCTAAACTCAACCCTCGGGACATCATATGACACACAAATCATGCTTCACATGTTTAATTATAAGCCCTGAGTGTCATCCCGCGCCAACTTAACCCGAGCAAATCCCGACGTGTGTGTTTGCTAGCTTAACCAAGTTATCCCGTCATGTATGCTTGCTTGGTTATCACCACAATGCTCATCCCGAGTCATATCGCACCACACACCATTGGCACCATCAAATTATTCAACCCAAGCCCCGATTGTCGCCCGAGAACGAACGTCCCGACCCCGAAAAATGTTTTCCACTGAAATGTGCTGAATGCTCATGCGACCTCAAATTTGTTGAAAATTCACTTGTATAAGGTTCCGATAAAATTCCCGAGCTTACTGATCGACAGGAAATGTGTCATGCACCTTTTAACAAAATCTCAGGCCTTCATTGAAATATCCCCGCAACTGAATACAAACCCTGAGACCTCAATTACTCGAAAGAAACGCTTGATAGAAATCCCGACCTTCATAATATGCTGTTAAACCTGGTTTAGCAATTTATCAAATAAAATTATATAAACCCGTAGGGGTGACTGTATCCTGAGCCTCTTAACGGCGTCCCAACCCTCAGGGTGCATCTTGTTGCGCCCCGAGTTAGTTGCCATTTTTTCTACCTGACAACCCCAGACAATATCGAATCTATACCTAACATACCTTCAACATGTCTGGAGCAACCCAGCAGAAAACATACGGAACACCAGACGGATAACAGGTACTGAACTCCCGCTTCCAACCCAGAGATATAAGATGCAGATAAACAGACAAACCAATTTCTGACCAGTTCATTCACAAACAGATACTAACCCCAACAGGTTAATCGAAGAATTCTGAACAAATAACAGATAGGCAAGTCCCGAGACATAGCATACTTCTTGTGCAACAATAGATGTAGACATTCCCATACGGAGAAAGAAACTACCAACGATGTAACGTTAAGAAGTGGTGTCCCTTCCAACGCTACCACGCCAACTTACTCCAGAATCTCTTAGGGACCGATATACCTCGGCCCACCACACTTCCATTGCGCACTCTTATCCTTCTCAAGATTTGCAAATAATCACTGATCAAGTGATTCACAAATCCATATCCCACACTCAAATAGGCACCAAGTGGTGTCGCACACTCTTCCATCACATGATTACTAATCGTTGGAATTGTACTAGCATGTAGCGGTGGCCTTCACGGCCTGACACCTCTCACACTTTCCTTGACTCTGCACGGACTACATTGGTACACGTTGGTCACGTCTACACACATTCTTTCCTTATTCCACTAGTTGGGCTCTCTAAACGACCTCTTGATTTATGGTGGTACTTAGGAGCCATAACACTTTCTGATATTGGGACTACGCTGGGACAAAATCTTCCTTCAGCACATCCACATTATAACACCATTATAACACCGCAGAACACAATGAGCCAGCCGATCAAACACACTCTCACAGTTAATCACATTTATATTACCTTGTGGAAGGTTATCAAATGGAATCTGTCTGTCGGAGATACCCGAACAACATTCTCAATATACTGATCACAAAATACTTGGGGGTATTTCTCTTAAGCCATACCCCAATCACACCAGATCACACCTGTAAATTCACATTCCAGAGACATCCGAAATAGAATAAAGAGCACACATATAATGGTTAAACACCCAGAAACTAGCAAGCAGCAGTATTCCAATTGGCTATGTACATGCAAATGCAAATGCATCATGTAATAACATTCAATCTCATAAAAGATAACCCATATCACAGATCACATACACAAATCCATACAATGTTTCAGAACACAAACCACACAGCTGCCAGAATTCCAGAATACCAAACCAATTACCAAATCAGATAGCCACATCCAGAAAACATGTACGCCAATCACTCAACAGAACAAAAATCCATGACTGTAGACAGACCATGCTCTGATACCACCTTCTGTTACCCCCTAACCGCAGAAGCGTACAGGTGATTAGGATTATTGCTAATCACACTGAATACACACTTTACTCGGGGGTAACAACGCACACAGAACACCCAATCAGTAAGTGAGCCACTCTAACCCCAGGGCCACTTAAAAATTTTCGATCACACCAATGATTTTACATGATTACAATTCAAAACTGACCCAGGATCATGATATTATGCGCAACAATCACAGAATTACAATAAGGTGCATATTCGCACCATTTCACATTTCTTGCACAAAACCTCACACTTCACACATTTCATTCACACAACAGAATTTCAACGCAGATAAATCACAAACTCCTGCCCTGATTTGGACATCCACCCAACTCCCACACAAGAGGCTCCAAGTCCCTTCCAAGGCCTCAATAGACCCATGACCCGATCTAGGTTAAAGAAGGTGCAAGAGAAACTCCAAGCTTTTATGAAGCTCATGGCACAAGGGGAGGAGCAGAATGAAGACCAAGATCAAGACCTCAAGCTTCAACATATGGGGATTCAAGTGGAAAATACCACAAACTGTTACGGTCACCCCGAGCGGGTTGCGACCGGGTGACCCGGGGCTCCGGTTTTGGCCTGCGGGTCACGTTTTTCGGCGTTCAGGCGGCTCCCGAGCCCTATCCGAGTATTATTTTGGCGAACCCTTCCATATTTGAGGTCGTGTGGGTCCCCCGGACGTTTCCGCCGAAAATATTTTTCTGGCGCCGGGGGGTTGTCGGGGTCGCCGCGGGACGTACAGCGGGTTCGGTAGCGCTCTCGAGATCTTAGTTTGAGAAGCCGTTTGTAGTTTTGGAGTCGTGGAAACGTCCCGGTGGTGGTTGTGGAGTTTAATATTTGGGGAATTTATAATTTATGGGTAAGTTGTGTTATAATTTAAGATGGAATTTATGGGTATTTTTGAGGAATTTTTGGTGTGATGGGATTTTGGTTCTGTTGGACACGCTCGCACGTCGGGTTTTGGTTCGGGTTCAGCGAGCTCGGTAGGACACTCCGGAATGGTAAATGAACTTTTGAAAAATGTTCTGTGAATGTTATAATATTCTGAGGGTTGTGTCCAAGTTTCGTTAATTTTGGAATCCGGTAATTATTTTTGGGCAAAAAGAATTGGAACTTTCGGAAAAATTGGGAGTTAATTTGCAATTGGTTGCAAAATTATAAAAATTATGGGGTATGGGCAGCAGGTGTTATTCGGCTGGAATGGGGAGGAGATAAGGGACACATGGCTTGGCCTCATTTAAGATGAAATGGTATGGGTTAAAGAGTAGGAATATATATTATGACATAATATTTCATAAAAGGGATATATCTCATTTTCATTTTCACTTCTCTTCTTCTTCTTCTTCCTCTATCCGCCTCCATTAAAGCTCACTCCAAGCTTCTTGTTCTTCAAATCTTGGCTCAAATCAACAAGGAAATGGATCCTTTTTGTGGTAAGCATTCTCCCTTGTTCTCTTTTCTTGTTAGAAACAAGAATTAGTGAAGAAAAGAGGAGATTTTGATAATTATGAGTTTGTTCTTAGCTACATGCTAGGATGATTCTCTTCCTCCCATCTTTTAGTATGATGTTCTTGGGTTGTATGGGAGTGATAATCAAGTGTTAGATTTTGGAGAAACTCCTTGGTTGTAAAATCCCTCTTTTGGCCGAATTTTTGGGATTTTCTAAAATGATGTGTGTTTGTCTTCTTGAATCATGCTTCAAGTATGTTAATCCTAGCATGATTCTAAGCTTATGTATGGATTCAATTTGATGGAAAACAAGTTGGGTTGGAAACCCCCATTTGGCCGATTATGTTTGTTGATGTTCAATGTTGAATTTGATTGTTTTGGATGCAATTGGGTAGCATTCTTGGTTTAGAAGTGTAATTGGTGATTAGTTTGATTAATTGGAAGCTTGAATGGATTGAATTGGAAGTTGGGTAAAATGTTGGTTAAGAACCGAATTATTGGAATGATTCTTTTTCCATGTTGGGGTTTGATGTTGGTTGATTTGGATGCTAAAGTGGTATTGGGATTGAATTTAGGTATGGTTTGGAGTTTGAAACGTTGATTTCGGGTATGGAATGGAAAAGTTACAATTAATCGGGATTATCGGAAAATGGCGGGTAATGAAGGGTTTAAGGTTGGATTTGATCAGTTCTGCTTATTGGATTATGTTTGACAATGTATAAGCTTGCATTGTCTACGTTGGTTCTGAATTCTGAAGTTTCTGTGGAAATCTGAAATTTTACGGAAATTCTGCCGGATTTTTGATTTTGGGGTCGGGGGTGTAGTTTGGTAGTATGGTTGGTAAGGTTGCTAATTCAGCTTGAATTGACAGATTCTGAGGTTCGGAAGTTAGAAAAAGAGAGGTTTTCGGGTTTCGGGTCGTGGTGTGGAAGTCGTCCAGAATCGGTCAAATACTCTGGAATTGTGAGGTAAGGGTTTGGTTCTGCTATTTTTGGTAAGATAGGTGTATGTTTAGTTTCACTTTCTGTTCTGCAAGTATTTCAGTATTATATGCCTAGGGCATATTTTGTAGTCTGTAGGTGTATGTATTGTTGCACTTCTGTTTTGCAGGTATTTCGGAAATTTCTGCTTTAAGGTACGTTCTGTAATTTGTAGGAGTATGCCTTATGGCATACTCTGTCTGTTAACCCTACGACAGTTGAGGGTTCGCTACCCAGCTGGTGCACCATGCTTCTGTAATAGCTTCGGCTTCTGACTCCCTTAAAGGGAGGCTGTCGTTCCGATTGATTATAAGGATTTGTGGCGATTTAGAATCGCACATCCTTCGGGATTCTGATCTGTGTTTATTACATGCACTATGTTACGTATTCATTGCATATATTCGTATATTGCTATATTTATGTTTTGCAGGGTTACATATGCTTATCTTACCCCAAATCCCTTACGGGGTCCTTTTAGGACTCACCCTGGAGGGGTTCTTTTTTTGGATTTCAGGTAGGTCTGGTAAGCAGCCAGTGGGGTAGGTTTCCGCGAGGCTTCTGCCTTGGTTGTGTTGAGCAGCAGCAGTACCTTGCGAGCTGGGATTTTGTCTACTTGGTCTGAATCCCGCGCGAGGTATTTTGACGTTAGGCCTAGGGTCGGCTCTGTAGCTGCACGTGCATACTTTCTGTTTTATTGTTGTGATGATTGTATATGTTTGTATATATATTCTGTTCTGTTGCATATTCTGAGCGCTTGGCGCTTGCTAGACACCTTAGGTTCTGTGAATTCTGTATGTATATATGTTTTGGTGCGTAAGCACTCGTCCACGGAGGGCGAGGCTTACTCTGTTGCTGATGCATGAATTGTATGTTTTGATTTTATTTTAGTTAAATGTATGAAATTTTTGTTAGGCTGCTTCCACTTTCATTTCGCTCTTCGGGTCCGGTACGCGCGGCGGGTCTTGATGGACCTGCCTTTTCTGTATCACTCCGGCTTCCGTTCCCGGCGTCCCGGCGCCCCCGCCTCCGCAACCGGGCTCGGGTGGCGTGCGGTGACACAAACCCTTTGGGAAGCATCACTTTCACCTCCACCAAATCCCGGGAAATGCCCCGCCGCCCTTGGATAGCTGCACCATGTTCCCAAGCCTTGGAGGAGCCGGAAGGTAGCTTGAACGCGCCACCTTCCCCCGCCACACGCCCTCACACACCGCCCTCTTCAAGCGCGTGTAACTCACGCCCCACCATGGGCAAATCGGACATTTCACTCCTTCATCAGATTTTCAGCTTACTTGACTTGTATTTGAATGATATTTGTGTTATTTAGGAAATGGGAGGGAAAGTGAGTTAGTGGAGGTCCTTACTCTCTAGTTTTAAGTAATGGTTGGTCCTTACCCTCCATTACCAAAAATGGTGGAATGCTCCCACTCTCCCTCACCATTTTAAGTAGTATCATCATGCCTTTTGCTTTATGCATGAAAATAGTAGGAAGACTTAAGGGGTTGTTACCAAAAGTGTTAGCCACACTTTGGGTAATAACCTCCACACCACCATTCATGTATTTAGGCTAGGCAACTCACATTTCAGCATTTTAGGACTCATTTGGCCGAAAGTATTGCCTCCATTTTGAGAGCATTTTGGCTTTGGTTTCTCACTTCTTCAATCCATTCACATGTTCCATAATTTTGGTTCAAGAATTATATCTAGTATTGCTCAATCAAGTAGTTGAGAGGTGCTAGATCCATCTTCTTACCTTGGCATCTAAAGTATTGCTTCACCTTGTAGTGAAGAGGTGCTTTTTGTTTGGCCGAAATTATCAAGAGAATTTATTGTTCATCTTCCAAGCTAGATCATTCAAGAGTTGATCATTTCCATTATCACATCAAGTGGTATAAGAGCTTTGTTGCTTGGTTGATGTTTGTGTTGTAAGTTTATTTAAAGAACCCTTTCTTTTGATTTGCAAAATTTGAAGAAACTACTTTCTACCTTTCCTAAGTTTGGCCGAAAAGTTCATGGCCATTTCTTACAAAGTGAAAGTGCAAAGTTGTTGTTTGTGTGATGCTTTGATGTTGTGAAGTGAAAAGGCTTGTTGTTATTGAAAAAGGATCAAGAAAAGTGCAACTTTTGAAGAGAGAGAAAAGTTGTGTTCATCAAGTGTTCTTGCAAGTTCATCAAGTTCATCTTGTGTTCATACAAAGTTCATCATAAAAGTACATTTGATCCAAAAGTTCTAAACATCTTGCATCAAAAATTGTTGGTTGTTTGCAAAACACCTTTCTTACACCACACCCTTCTTCTTTCAACCCCCATCTACCTTAAACTTTTCCAAAACCTAGTTTCAAGTAACTAGTGCTTTCTTTTTCTACTTGCTTTCGGTTTTACTAGTTTATTCTTGTGTCCATTATTGCGTCTTCCTTGAACAAGGTTGAAAGAGGTTGTGGACTTGAGAGGTTGAAGCTGATCAAGAGTGATACACCACAAGAGAATCCTCCTTGAGTGAAACACAAGAGAGAATACAAACACAAAGAGTGGGTTTTATACTACTAACTCCATATCTTCAATTGCAAAAGAAAGAAATCCTTGTTTGTAGGTATGTCATCTGACTCAACTCCACCATCTCCTTCCAAGTTAAGGTTGGAAGAAACTCTTGCCAACCTTATGCAAGAACTTAAGGAGATCAAGGTTCAAATGGTCACTACCAATGAGAAGGTTACAAGACTTGAGGTTGCTCAAGGCAAGCTACCGGAGAGCTCCCATGCCCAAGGGGTAACCGAGATCCCTAGGAGGGAGGATGTCACCATGGAACTGCCTTAAAAGAAACCTCAAAATGCTCCTAGACTTCGGCCTCTTGTTCCACCAAGAAGAGGCCGAATTGTTGAAGAAGTTTCGGAGAGTAGTGATGAAGAACACCATGAAGCACCACCTCTTCGAAACCCTAGAAGAAGGATCTTTCAAGATAGGGTACAAGAAAGAACCTATCTTGAAAGAGACTTAGATGAAGAAGAAGAAGAAGAAGAAAATGAAAGAGGCCACTTTCATCGAGGGTCTAACCAAAACCTAAGAGAAAGAGGCCAAGTTCAAGATCAACACGCCCTCAACAATGTGAAGCTTCAAGTTCCACCTTTCTATGGCTCAAGTGATCCGGAGGAGTACCTCACTTGGGTGAACAAAATCAAGAGAGTCTTTGATGTCATGGGGTACAATGATGCTACCAAACTCAAACTAGCTATCATTGAACTTCATGACTACGCCATCATTTGGTGGGAGCAAGAGCACCAAGCAAGAGCTAGGAACCGAATGGCTCTCATTGACACTTGGGAGGAGCTCAAACATGCCATGAGAGCTCGGTTCATCCCATGCTACTATGAAAGAGAGTGTGCTCAAAAGTTGCAACATCTCACTCAAGGCAACCAAAGTGTTGAAGACTACCAAAAGGAGCTTGAGAGTGCCTTGATGAGAGCAAATGTCAAAGAGAACAATGAAGCAAAGATGGCAAGATTCTTGTATGGATTGAGAGATGACATCTCTCGAGCGGTGGAGCTTTGTGACTATGGAAGCTACCAAAAGCTAGTGCACAAAGCCATAAGAGTGAAGAAACAATTGAAGAGATGTAGTTCCTACACTTCCTACCACGCCTCCAACCAAAACTCATGGGGTAAACCACCCTCCACAAGCAAGCCCTCCACCTCCAAACCCTACCAACCCGCCACCTCCAAGCCTCCATATCACTCCCACACACAACCGAAACCACCATCTCATCCCACTCCCTATTCCACCACACAACCGAAACAAACATACCACTCCAAACCTACAAACCCGCCACCTCCAACTAGAACCATTGAGTGCTTCAAGTGTCTTGGCAAATGGCACTATGCAAGAGATTGTCCCAACAAGAGAGTCATTGTGATTCGGCCCAATGGTGACATATCTAGTGAGGATGAAGAGGAAGCTACACATGAGCTTCCTAATGAAGAAATTGAAGAAGAAGAGGGAGAGTTGCCTCTTGAGGGGCATATCTTGGTCACAAAGAGAGTTCTCCAAAGTTCTCCAAAGCTAACCGAAACTTCAAAAAGGGAGAACCTCTTCCAAACAAAGAGCTTTGGTGAATGGCACACTATGTAGCCTCATTGTTGATAGCGGTAGTTGTGTGAATGCCGCAAGCGAAGACATGATGAATGAGTTGCATCTTCCGACCAAGTTGCACCCAAAACCCTACCAACTCCAATGGGTGGATGATAGATCATTAGTCAAGGTGGTGAAGCAAGTTGAGGTGCCAATCCGAATTGGCAAATATGAAGATACCATCACTTGTGATGTTGTGAGGATGCAAGCCACTCACATCTTACTCGGGAGGCCATGGCAATTCTACAAACATGTCATTCATCATGGAAATGCCAACAAGTATGCTATCACCCACCAAAACCGAAACTACACTCTCCTTCCACTCACCCCTACCCAAGCCTTACAAGACCAAGTGCATCTTGCAAGCAAGGCCGAGAGTTTAAGGAAACAAAAGGGAAGTGAGAAGAGAGAAAATGGTGAGAAGGATCAAGGATCCTTGAGAGAAAAGAAAGAGTGTGCATATGTGGGAAACACTTCAAGAGAGCATGAGAGAAAACAAGAGCGCACACCCCACTTGGCCAAAGAGAGAGATTTCAAAAGAGCAGTCTTGCAAAACAAAACTTGTTTTCTCATGGTTCCAACTTCATGCATGCTAACACTTGAGCAAGTATCTTGTCTTTCTTTGGATGTGCAGGATCTCTTGAAAGCCTATGATGATGTGTTTGAGGATCCTTGCGGCCTCTGTCCATATAGGGGGATTGATCACTAAATTGACTTGATTCCGGGTGCTCCACTTCCCAACAAGGCTGCCTATAGGACTAACCCTCAAGAGTCCAAGGAGATTCAAGCACAAGTGCAAGAATTGCTTCAAAAGGGTTTCATCAAAGAGAGCCTTTCTCCATGTGCTGTGCCGGTCATCTTAGTGCTTAAAAGTGATGGCAGTTGGAGGATGTGCATGGATTGCCGACCCATCAACACCATCACTGTAAAGTATAGACATCCTATCCCTAGACTTGATGATATGCTTGATGAATTGAGTGGTTAATGTGTTTTCTCTAAGATTGACTTGAAAAGTGGCTATCATCAAATTAGAATGAAAGAGGGAGATGAATGGAAAGTAGCCTTTAAAACTAAGATTGACTTGTATGAATGGAATGTCATGCCCTTTGGATTAACTAATGCACCTAGCACTTTCATGAGATTAATGAACCATATTTTAAGGCATTTCATTGGAAAGTTTGTGGTTGTCTACTTTGATGACATTTTGGTGTATTCCAAGAATCATGTTGAACATATTGATCACTTGAAGCATGTTTTAGATACACTTAGGCTTGAGAAGTTGTATGCTAAGTTTGATAAACGTGTCTTTGCTACAAGTGAAGTTAATTTTCTTGGATTTGTTGTGGGAAAGCATGGAGTTAGAGTTGATGAAAGTAAAGTGGTAGCAATAAGGGAATGACCCACTCCTAAGTCCATAACCGAAATAAGATCATTCATTGGTCTTGCTAGTTTTTATACAAGGTTTATCAAGTACTTTTCCTCTATTGCTGCCCCCTTACATGAGTTAACTAAAAAGAATGTTGTGTTTGCATGGGGTAAAGCCCAAGAGGAGTCTTTTCTTGCTTTAAAATCCAAATTGATGAGTGCTCCATTGCTTGCTTTGCCCAACTTTGAGAAGGTTTTTGAAATTGAGTGTGATGCAAGTGGGATTGGCATTGGTGCCGTTTTGCACCAATCGGGCCACCCCATTGCTTATTTTAGTGAAAAATTGAATTGTGCTATATTGAACTACTCCATTTATGATAAAGAGCTTTATGCTCTTGTGAGATCTTTGCAAGTGTGGAGTCATTACTTGTTGCCTAGGGAGTTTGTGATTCATACGGATCACCTCTCTTTGAAGTACCTTCAAGGTCAAGGCAACTTAAACAAAAGGCATGTTAGATGGATAGAATTCATTGAATCATTCTCCTATGTGATTAAGTACAAGAAATGAAAAGAAAATGTTGTGGCCGACGCCTTATCTAGGAGATACGTGCTTCTTTCTTCTCTTGATGCTAAGAATGTAGGATTTGATTGTTTGAAGGATATGTATGAGAATGACCTTGATTTTGGTGAGATATATGCTTCTTGTGCTAAAGGTGGCCGAAATGGCTACTACATATTTGATGGCTTCTTGTTTAAGTTTAAAAGGCTTTGCATACCAAGAAGTTCCATGACAGAAGTCATCACCAAAGAGGCTCATGGTGGCTGTTAGAGACCATGGCTAGATCTTCCCCGACCATGGCTAGATCTTCCCCGGTCCAACCGGCATCGCCATGCATCGGCATCGCCATGCGTCCCAACTCACGGACTTCTCCTACCCGGTTAGGAGTTTTATGCCTCCCCCAAGACTCGAACATGGGACTCCGGGCTTAATGTCCCATTTCACATGAGTCTGAGTACCACTTGAGCTAGTGGTACTCAGACTCATGTGAAATGGGACATTAAGCCCGGAGTCCCATGTTCGAGTCTTGGGGGAGGCATAAAACTCCTAACCGGGTAGGAGAAGTCCGTGAGTTGGGACGCATGGCGAAGCTGATGCATGGCGATGCCGGTTGGACCGGGCAAGATCTAGCCATGGTCGGGGAAGATCTAGCCATGGTCTCTAACAGTGGCGGCCTAATGGGCCATTTTGGTGTCCAAAAGACACTAGAAACTTTGAAGGAAAAATTCTATTGGCCGGGTATGAAGAAAGATGTCACAAGGATGTGTGCAAGATGCATCACTTGTCACAAGGAAAAAGTCACTCTCCAACCGAAAGGGGAGTACACTCCTCTTCCTTCTCCTACTCTCCCTTGGGTTGACATTAGTTTGGACTTTGTTAGTGGCTTGCCTACAACTTCATATGGACATGATACTATTTTTGTGGTTGTTGATAGATTTTCTAAAATGGCACATTTCATTCCATGTCATAAGAGTGATGATGCGTCTAAAGTGGCCGAATTATTTTTCAAGCATGTTGTTAAGTATCATGGACTTCCTAGGTCAATTGTGAGTGATAGGGATTCTAGATTCCTTGGACATTTTTGGAGAACCTTGTGGTCTCAGTTAGGAACTAGCTTAATGTTTTCTACATCTAGTCATCCTCAAACCGATGGTCAAACCGAGGTTACTAATAGAACCTTAATCACTATCTTGAGAACCATACTTAGGAAGAATTTGAAGGAATGGGAGAAATGTTTGCCACATGTTGAGTTTGCTTATAACCGTGCATACCATTCATCCACCTCTTTTAGTCCATTTGAAGTTGTGTATTGTTTTAATCCTTTAACCCCATTGGACTTAATTACTTTAAATCAGGATGATCAAATTGATATAAATGGTCAAATGAAAGACTTGCATGCTAAGGTCCATGAACAACTTAACAAGATCAATGAAGCCTATGCAAGAAGGGTAAATAAAGGCAAGAAGTTTCGGACATTTGAGGTAGGAGATTGGGTTTGGTTGCTCCTTAGGAAAGAAAGGTTCCCACAAGCTAGGAAGAGCAAACTTTCACCTAGAGGGGATGGACCTTTTCAAATCATAAAGAAGATAAATGATAATGTATATGTTCTTGATTTGCCATGTGATGGTTCATATAATGTTCATGCAACATTTAATGTTTGTGATTTGATTCCTTTTGAAGGTGATATGGAAGAACCAAATCCGAGGTCGGATACTTTTCAAGGGGAGGGAATGATGTGGACATCCACACAACTCCCACACAAGAGACTCCAAGTCCCTTCCAAGGCCTCAATGGACCCATGACCCGATCTAGGTTAAAGAAGGTGCAAGAGAAACTCCAAGCCTTTATGAAGATCATGGCACAAGCTGAGGAGCGGAATGAAGACCAAGATCAAGACCTCAAGCTTCAACATATGGGGATTCAAGTGGAAAAGACCCCAAACCCATTGGGAAGCGTCACCTTCACCTCCCTTGAAGCCGAGGAGGACGCCACGCACCTCACGCGCCACCACCCTTCTAACACGCGCCCACGCACGTCCACCAAATCCCGGGAAATGCCCCGCCGCCCTTGGATAGCTGCACCATGTTCCCAAGCCTTGGAGGAGCTGGAAGGTAGCTTGAACACGCCACCTTCCCCCGCCACGCGCCCTCACGCGCCGCCCTCTTCAAGCGCGTGTAACTCACGCCCCACCATGGGCAAATCGGACATTTCAGTCCCTCATCAGATTTTCAGCTTACTTGACGTGTATTTGAATGATATTTGTGTTATTTAGGAAATGGGAGGGAAAGTGAGTTAGTGGAGGTCTTTACTCACTAGTTTTAAGTAATGGTTGGTCCTTATCCTCCATTACCAAAAATGGTGGAATCCTCCCACTCTCCCTCACCATTTTAAGTAGTATCATCATGCCTTTTGCTTTATGCATGAAAATGGTAGGAAGACTTAAGGGGTTGTTACCAAAAGTGTTAGTCACACTTTGGGTAATAACCTCCACACCACTATTCATGTATTTAGGTTAGGCAACTCACATTTCAGCATTTTAGGACTCATTTGGCTGAAAGTATTGCCTCCATTTTGAGAGCATTTTGGCTTTGGTTTCTCACTTCTTCAATCCATTCCCTTGTTCCATAATTTTGGTTCAAGAATCATATCTAGTATTGCTCAATCAAGTAGTTGACAGGTGCTAGATCCATCTTCTTACCTTGGCATCTAAAGTATTGCTTCACCTTGTAGTGAAGAGGTGTTTTTTGTTTGGCCGAAATTATCAAGAGAATTTATTGTTCATCTTCCAAGCTAGATCATTCAAGAGTTGATCGTTTCCATGATCACAAACATATCACTGCACATATTCACATTCCAGCACTGAAGATCAGCACATATCTTCTGCCATCAAAACATATACTCACAATATTTCCGTACAAAACTCACAGAACTTCCAACACATATATACACACAGAATTTCTAGCATAAACCTCAGATATGATACTACTACAAGTATGCATGCAAATTACAATTTACAGAGCCAGAAATATTCAATTGGAATATATACGGGACGTGCGAGGGGGTGACGCTCCAAGGTCCAACCACAATCATCGGCGTAACAGATGCTGCTGCTGCTACACACATAAGAAAGTTAACCGTGATAAACCCCAAAGTGCTCATATATAACTGAATTCAGAACCGAATTATACTTCTCAGAATTTCCAGTATAGAACACACATACAAGGAATCTCGGAACTGAATACACATATCAGAAATCCCCTGCCACACTAATCTAATTGTTTCACACACACAACACACCTACACATGACTGAATTTGCAGAATTACACATACACATGACTGAATTTGCAGAATCACACATACATATAAACTAGCCAAAATCCCGGGACCCAAATCACACATTCACAATGGAAAGCTGATCAAACAGAATAGCCCACACTACGGACCTTACCCATTATCCCGCACACAACGTAACATAACTGGTCAGAATGCACAAATGATACCTGAAATAGCACAACACAAAAGCTAACCCCCGGATTCTACTCGGCGGGTTGCTTGTCAGCACTCTTTCCTGAAATGGGAGAATAAGGGGTAAGTCCTCGAAAGAACTTAGTAAGGGTGCAAGTATAAGCATGGTTTTCTTGTTCCACAAGAAACCTGCAACCAAAGAGAAACGCAGATATACAAGAATATACATGCAAACACATGCTCAATCAATGTAGATTCCACCATATGCAATGCAAGTCAAACAATGGATTATGATGGAGTTAAACACAATGACGGTCTTCTCAGCCTTGGCCGAGGCACACATATCACATCACACATAAGAGCATGGCCAGCTCGGGGTAGCTAAACCCATCAGAACGCCACCCCCGTAGGAGTTGAATCAGAACACCACCCCCGTAGGACTTGAATCAGAACACCACCTAGAAGGAGTTGAATCAGAACACCACCCCCGAAGGAGTTGAATCAGAACAACACCCCCGAAGGAGTTGAATCAGAACACCAACCCCATTGAAGTTGAATCAGAACACCACCCCCGAAGGAGTTGAATCAGATCACCGCCCCCGTAGCAGTTGAATCAGAACACAAGAGCATGGCCAGCTCGGGGTCGCGAGCCCCACCGTCATATCTCAAACACCATAAAGGTGTATCACACACATTGCAGCATTTAGATGCGGTTGCACCTCCCACTCGTATATAACACTATTGTAGGTGCATCGGAATCCCAGAACCTGCAAATCGATGCTTATACCACGGGACTAGGTTTAGCGTCACCGGGCCACCCCTCGGACTAAACCTAGCTTCAATATATATTCTGCTACGCATGCTGAATAATGCAGTACCATAAGACACACTAAACCCTTACCTTTCACAGATGTCCGAAGGGAATTTCCCGATCAGCGGTCCCGATACGGATTTCGGCAGAGTTTCAGCTGCACTTCCGACTACCCCCTACTCACATATGATCCACAGATACAGAATACACATTCATAATTCACAGACTCAATCCACATCAATGTCGCCAAAATTAGGGCTCGGCCAGGAAAAACTGGCTTTCACATACAATCTTTTATGGAAAAACTAAATAGCACAACACGTTTAACTCTTCACCCTGATTACAAATATACCCTTACTTTTCACTGAAACTGAAAATAGGTTTCCGTGCAGGAGATCAGAAACGGATTTCGGCAGCATTTCTGAAAGGTTTATGCTTACACCCCTGTTACAAAACATGCACAAGAAGGCGCAAGGAATGTTTAGAACCCAAGAAATCAAGTAAATCTTGTGGTTCCATAATCACTTCCAAACTTCAGCACCTCACGGTTTCTAAACCGAGCTGAATTCACAAAATATGACCTTAGATTATTTACTTACGCATCCCAAGGATCAGTTTGACAACCTTACCTCGAAGATCGGACCAGTATTTGGAAAGATCAATTGAAGCTCAAAGTTGAGCTACCATGGAAGTTGAAGAATGAAGAACAAGATGCAGGATATGTAAAAGAAAAGTGATACATCACTTTCACTTCTTTTTATCTCATCTATTCTTTTTTTCTTTTCTTTTCTTCTTTTCTACTTTCATGGAAATGGGAAAAGTGTCCCATTTCTTCCAAATAGCCGCCTCCCCCTTTGTCATTTTCCAATTATTGTGCAAATTGTTTCCCTTTTTACACTTTAGCCCCCAAACTTTCAAAAGATGCAATTTAGTCCAACCCGAAAATTGCAATTTCCAAACCGCTTCTCAGATCGGCACGAAATCTAAACTCAACCCTCGGGACATCATATCACACACAAATCATGCTTCACATGTTTAATTATAAGCCCTGAGTGTCATTCTGCGCCAACTTAACCCGACCAAATCCCGACGTGTGTGTTTGCTAGCTTAACCAAGTTATCCCGTCATGTATGCTTACTTGGTTATCACCACAATGCTCATCCCGAGTCATATCGTACCACACATTATTGGCACCAACAAATTATTCAACCCGAGCCCCGAGTGTCACCCGAGAACGAACGTCCGGACCCCAAAAAATATTTTCCGCGGAAATGTGCGGAATGCTCATGCGTCCTCAAATCTGTTGAAAATTCACTTGTATAAGGTTCCGATAAAATTCCCGAGCTTACTGATCGACAGGAAATGTGTCCCGCACCTTTTAACAAAATCCCAGGCCTTCATTGAAATATCCTTGCAACTAAATACAAACCCTGAGACCTCAATCACTCGAAAGAAACGCTTGATAGAAATCCCGACCTTCATAATATGCTGTTAAACCTGGTTTAGCAATTTATCAGATAAAATTATATAAACCCGTAAGGGTGACTGTAACACTTGCTCTTATACCAAATTGATGTGGACCTCCCTAAGGCTGGTTGGAGGCCTTATATTCTTGATCTAGCTCTTGGAATGAGGTGGAAGATAGAAGTCGGCTCCAAGCACCTTCAAGGCTGAGATTGGCTTGACCAGACTTGGATTTGCGCCGAGGAGGGGATGGATCTAGCACCTCTACCCTACGGTGGTGGTAGCAACACTAGATGTAGATTTTGAAGCTCAGGATTGAGCCCCAAAGGCTGAGATGGAGGAAGGATAAGTGAGAACCCTAATGATGAATGCTTGAGTTGAGTTGTCTCCTCAAGCTTGGTTCTCACCCATCCTTCCTCCATCTCGGCCCTTGGGGGCTCAATCTTGAGCTTTAAGATCTACATCTAGTGTTGCTACCAACATCCTAGGGTAGAAGTGCTAGATCTATCTCCTCCTTAGCGTAAATCCAAGTTTTGTCAAGCCAATCTTGGCCTTGAACGTGCTTGGAGCCAGATTCTATCTTCCACCTCTTACCAAGAGCTAGATCAAGGATCTAAGGCCTCTAACAAGCCTTAGGAAGGTCCACATCAGGAACACCCTAAGTGATGAGGACGTCACTTCTAAGAGCACGCCAACCCGAGTTGAAGATCAACCCCAAGCTTCAAAGGCACCAAATCCACTCCAAGGAATAAGAGGACCAATGACAAGGTCCCGATTCAAGAAAGCTCAAGAAAGTCTAAATGCATTCATGAGACTTATGGCACAAGAAGAGGCTCAAGAGAGGACATCCCAACTTCACCAACTCGGTATTCAAGTGGAGGACGGACCCTTTAGCATCCTTGAAGCCGTCCAAGTGAGCATCCTTGCGGAGGAAGGCGAGACAGTGGAACTCTCCCGCGCTTGTAGCACATGCTCCACCATGTCCAATTCTGTCATTTGCCTCCCAAATCAGATATTTTGGCATGTTGACTTGAATTTTGAACTTAGTTTATGTGTTTGAGGAAATGGGAGGGAAAACATGTAAGTGGAGGTCTTTATCTACTAGATATGGTGAGTGGGTGGTTCTTACCCTCACTTTCCAAATCAAGTGGAATATCTCCATCCACTTTTCCCATATTTGGTAGTATCATCATGTCTTCTACATTAAACATGAGAATGGTAAGTGAAATTGAAAGGAAATTTCCAAAAGTGTCTACTACACTTTGGGCAATAACCTTCACTACCATCACGCATCCCATATTTGGTAATATCCGCGATTGGCTTGATCACGCGTCCCTTAACCGTGATCATATCAAGTGGTATCACAGTCAAAGCGCTTGTTGGAGGTATTGTGTTATTTGTTTGATTTTCTTCAAGTAAAACCCCTTGTTGTCTTTCTTACACTTGAAGAAAACTTCGGTTGATGATCTCTTGTTGAAACCGAATTGTTGTTGTTATTTGTTCATGGTGTTCTTGAGAAGTTTATGAAAAAGTGAGTTATTTTCGGATTTAAGAAGGAAAGTGTTATCTTGTAGTACAAAAGTGCAAAGAAAGGTGTTTGAAGAAAGGAAAAGTGTCTACCAAGTTTATGCGTTCTTGAAAAGTTCATGAGTGTTCTTGCATGTTCATATCAAAACACAAGTGAATAGAGCTTTTAATCCGACAGTGATTTCTGAACTTGAATGAAAAGTGTTTGTGGTTGAAAAAGACCTACTCTAAGACATACCCCTACTTCTTTCAACCCCCAACTAAACCATAAAATCTCAACAAAACTAGTTTCAAGTAACTAGTCATTTTCTTGGGTTTCAAGTTACGGTTTTACTAGTGTTATTGTTTGTTCCTATTTGTGTGTTCGCCTTTGATCTAAGGTTGAAATCGGTACCATGTTAAGTGAACTTGTGAAAGTCATTAAGTGGGAGAAAGGCAGGAGTGAAACCATCACAAAAGAGCCTTTTGTGTGAAACACGAGAGTGAGTGTAAACACTAAGGGAGTGATGAGGTTCTTCTTCTAACTGCATATTTTCAACTGCGCTTTGAATATAGATGGCTTCCTCATATTCCACTCCTCCTCATCCATCCCAACTAGGAATGCATGACACGCTCGCGAAAATCTTACAAAGTTTGGATGAGTTGGGAACTCAAGTCGCTACCACAAATGAGAGACTAGAAAAGGTGGAGGTAGCGCAAGGGAAACAACCGGAGAGTTCGCTAGCCCCTGATGATGTCCATGCATCGCGGGCTCAAGGCGGAGTCACACACACTACCCTAAATCCGCCATCGGCGAAGCCGCAAGCCACACCTCACAGTCGGCCAACTCCCTCCAAGAGAGTTGGTCGAGATGTGGATGTTTTGGATAGTAATGATCAGGCATACTATGCGGAGCCACCGCCGAAACAAGCAAGAAGAAAAGTCTTTCCAGATAGGGCCCAAGCAAGAGTCTATCTTGAGAGGGACCTGGAAGAAGAAGAAGAAGAAGCCAAGAGAGGACATTTCCATAGAGGCTTCAATCGAAACCTTGGAGACAGAGGACAAGCGCAAGATCAACAAGTCCTCAACAACTTAAATCTTCAAATACCCCCATTCTATGGCTCAAGTGATCCGGAAGGGTATGTTGCTTGGATAGCCAACCGAGTGGATCATTGGCTTGATAGGATACAATGATGCGACCACATTAAAGCTCGTTGTCATTGAGTTCCATGATTATGCACTCACTTAGTGGGAGCAAAAGCATTACGCGAGGGCAAGGGACCGCGACCGTCCTATTGCCACTTGGGGAGAACTTAAACGAGCCATGAGTAGTCGGTTTATGCCTAGATATTATTATAGAGATTGTGCTAAAAAACTGCAACGTCTCATTCAAGGCAACTGAAGTGTGGAGGACTATCAAAAGAACCCTGAGAGAGCTTTGATGAGGGCCAATGTCAAAGAGGATGATGAGGCCAAATTGGCCAGGTTTTTATACGGTCTAAGGGAGGACATCGCTAAAACAGTGGAGCTTTGTGATTATCGAGATTATTAAGACCTAGTGCACAAGGCTATATGGGTGGAGAAGCAACTGAATAAGGGAAACTCCTATCATTCATCCCATACGCCCATCCAAGGCTCAGGAAGCAAGTCTACCCACTTTTCCAAGCTGACACCTTCAAAACCCTACCAACCTGCCACAGCGATACCCCCTCTCACCACAACTAACCTAATGTGAGGCCCCCATCCCATCCCACCCTCAACCAAAACCCAACACCTACCCTAAACCTTATGACGCCACTCGCCAGACAAGGAGCATCGAGTGTTTTAAGTGTTTGGGTAAGGGACATTATGCAAGGGACTATCCCAACAAAAGGGTCATGGTCATTCGGCCAAATGGGGAAGTATCTAGCGAAGACGAAGAGGAGATTCCTCTTGAACCTCAAGACCAAGAGAGTGAAGCGGAAGAAGGAGAGTTGCCTATGGAAGGCCTGATCTTGGTCACCAAGAGAGTTTTGCAAAGCTCCCCAAGTGTTACCGAAAGCACTCAACGAGAAAACTTGTTTCAATCAAGAGCTTTGGTCAATGGGACTCTTTGTAGTCTCATAATTGATAGTGGAAGTTGTGTAAATGCGGCAAGCGAAGACATGGTTTCCGAAATGGGTCTTCGCACCATCGCACATCCAAAGCCTTACCTATCACAGGTGCACCCGCGCCTGGTTGCGGAGGCGGGGCCGTCCCGCGACGGCGGAAGCGGAAGCTGCGGAAATGGAAGCGGTCGGTCCAACCGAAACCCGCTGAGTGTAGTGGTCCCGTGACCCGGCCAGAAAAGTCTCTTTCTCGAAGGCCCGGTGCCTGAGAACACTTTGCTCACGGAGTATGCAGACAGAGTTATGCGCTTATAACCTTCGGTCGTGTTTCGACCCGCAACCTTGCGTGGAAAGAAAGAGTGTGCATTAATGGGAAACACCGTGAGTGAGCACACGAGAAGACAAGAGTGTATCCCTCCTCTGGCCAAAGAAAGAGATTTCAAAAGAGCACTTTTTGGAAAGAGAACTTGTTTTCTCATGATTCCAACTAATTGCATGTTAACTCTTGAAAACATAGCTTCTCTTCCTTTGTATGTGCAGGAAGTGTTGAAAGAATTCGATGAGCCGCGAAGCTTTCCACCCTACCGCGGCATAGAGCATCAAATAGACTTACTTCCGGGTGCGCCTTTTCCCAACAAGGCCGCGAACCGAACCAACCCCCAGGAGTCCAACGAGATCCAATCGCAAGTGCAAGAGCTGCTTCATAAGGGATTTATCTACGAAAGCCTCTCGCCTTGCGCGGTGCCAGTCATACTCGTGCCCAAGAGAGATGGCACTTGGCGAATGTGCATGGACTGTCGCCCCATCAACTCTATCACTGTAAAGTATCGCCACCCTATACCTAGACTTGATGACATGTTGGATGAATTGAGTGGTGCTTCGTGTTTTTAAAAATTGATCTTAGAAGTGACTATCACCAAATTAGGATGAAGAAATGATGTGGACATCCACTCCACTCCCACACAAGAGACTCCAAGTCCCTTCCAAGGCCTCAATGGACCCATGAACCGGTCTAGGTCAAGGAAAGTGCAAGAGAAACTCCAAGCTTTTATGAAGATCATGGCACAAGGTGAGGAGCGGAATGAAGATCAAGATCAAGACCTCAAGCTTCAACATATGGGAATTCAAGTGGAGAAGACCCCAAACCCTTTGGGAAGCATCACCTTCATCTCCTTAGAAGCCGAGAAGGACGCCACGCGCCTCACGCGCCACCACACCCCAAACACGCGCCCCACGCGCCTGCACCACATCCCGGAAGATGCTCCGCCACCCTTGGATTGCTGCACCATGTTCCCAAGCCTTGGAGAAGTCGAGAAGTAGCATGGACGCGCCACCACACCCCGCCACGCGCCTTCACGCGCCACCTCCCGTCAAGCGCGTGTAGGTCACGCCCCACCATGGGCAATTCGGACTTTTCACTTCTCCATCAGATTTTCAACTTAATCGACTTGTATTTGAATATTATTTGTGTTATTTAGGAAATGGGAGGGAAAGTGAGTTAGTGGAGGTCTTTACTCACTAGTTTGAAGTAATGGTTGGTCCGTACCCTCCATTACCAAAAATTGTCGAATCCTCCCACTCTCCCTCATTATTTTAAGTAGTATCATCATCTCTACTACTTTATGCATGAAAATGGTAGGAAGACTTAAGGGGTTGTTACCAAAAGTGTTAGCCACACTTTGGGTAATAACCTTCACTGTTACACCCACCCCGACGTTTTGTAAATTGTAAATGTGAATCGTAAATACCATTGGGTTATGATAAATTATTGAAATTCAATGTTTGGAAGTGAATTTGGTGATATTTATAAGTGTTTTATGTGTTGGATGACATTTATCGAGTTCCGGGACGTTTTGCGGAAAATCGGTTTTGGGGGGCAAAATGGTCACCGATGGGAACAATTAGGAGATAATCACAAAGATTATCTCCCTTAGTAATTTCTGCAGTAATTAAGATAGGGGAGGAGATATTTTTGGCCCTTGGTCAAAGTATGGTAACCCATACCTTGCCCATACCCACACATGTCACCCATTCATTCCACCACCATTTTATTTCTTTTACTTTCTCCATAAAACCAATTAATTTTTCCTCTCACTCACCATTTATTCAGCCCTTTTAGCATTTCAGAATCACTTATCTCATTCCTCTCTCTCACTCAAACACTTAGAAAGAGAAACAACTTTTGAACACTCTCTCCTTTGCTGGCCAGAATATTTCTCCTCTGTTCGTGGCTGATTCTGCTCGTCTGGAGTTCGAATTGGCTTTGGTGGTAGTTAGAAGAAATCTTCCTTAACCTCTTGGCTTCAACTTTGCTGAAGGGGCCATGGTCCAAAAACGTCGGGAAGACCTCCAGATCTGAGTTGCACGAAAACGGGTCTGCTGTGATGTTGGTGCTGAAAACTCAAACTTGAAGTTTCGAGTTTTGAGGTTCAACAAGCTTGGTTCTACCACTTTCTTAACCTCACAAATCAGTGCCAATCAAGGTAAATTTGAGTTTGTTTTGGGCTAATCATCATGTTTGAAGTTAAACATGTATGGAAGATTTGTGCTTACTCTTGTTGGTTCATGGCCAAATCTTTGAAGGAAACTTTGGTGGTGGTGGTGTCTCAAATTCCAGCAGCTCAATCAAGGTTTGAGTGGAAGTTCTTCAAGGTGAGGATCACTTTTGACAAGTTTTATGGTTTATGTTGATGGTGGGTTGTGATATTCGAGTATGTTGTTGTTGGATGTTTATTGAACAAGTTTTGTTCTTGAGGTAGTATGGAAAAATGAATGGTTGGAATGTTCAAGTTGAGGCCGAAAATTTGGAGAGATTTTTGGTGATGTTTTGTTGAAGGAATATGAAAAAGAAGCATGTTTTAAGCCTTTATGACATGTTGTTAAGTTGTGATAAAAATTTGGAATGATTTGGAGAAGTTTGAGTTGTTGGCCAAAAGTTTGGGTGTTAAGTGTGAAGTTTAGAAAAGATTTGGGTTGAGATGGAAGTTGGGCCGAAAATATGGGCTTGGGCCAAAATTTGGGAAAGAATGGATAAAGGTTGACTTTTTGACCAAGTTGACCAAACCGGGTAAAGTTGACCTTTTTATGAAAATTGGAGGACCATAGTGTAAAATATGGAAAAGTTTGGGTAAAAGTGTAAACTTGTTTTTAATGGAAGGAAGTCGCTGGAATTGTGAAAATTGGGGTACTTTTGCAAGTTCTGAAAAGTTCGAGGACTTAGGTTGTAATTAAGAATAAATTCCCAACACTTGAAACTTTAGTGAAATAACTAAAGTTATTTGTATGTCTCTGATTCTGGCAGATTAAATCTGCGTCTTCCGGGATACTGCTTGTGCGTCAGGGGGCCACAGTAGATATCCGATTTCTGTCGAGGTAAGGGGTTTAACTTTCTTAATGCGCATTAAATGTGTATTAGGTTAGTTAAGGGCTAGTACTCGGGTCGAGGGTGGGGCCCAGTGACTCCCGGGACTAGTTTAATGTACGTAGTGGCGGTTTTGGTTTCGGACTTATATTTATCGGGGTCGAAGATGGACCCATTTTCGCTAGTTATCGGACTTACGCATATCGGGGTCGAAGACGGACCCATTGTTTGTTCTGCATGCGGCCGGCCGTTCGTGATGATTAGGGTCGACGCCTTTCGCTGGTACCAAGCGGTTCTGATCCCGATAATCTGCGTGAGCCTAACAAGCCGCCGTAGGGTGCTGTCAGTGGTCGGGGACCACTTGTATGGGCTTACCTCTGTTAACCTAGTCCGACGGGACTTCTGAGCATCATGTTTCTGCATATCATAGCATTTATTAGGGTTGCTATTTCTGCTAGATCATTGCATGCTAACCCTTTGTGCAGACAAAAACGTTTTCAAAGTTTTGGTTTGACCATTTCGTACCTACCCCCCTTACGGGTTCTTTCGAGAACTCACCCCCCCATGTTTACAATATTTTCAGGGGATCCGGGCAAACGACCTGCGGACTAGATTTCTGCGGTGCTCGTTCTGCACTTCCGTTATTTAGAGGTATATTTGTGTTTGGGGGAATTTCTCGTTAAAATCCCTTCTGTGTTATTATCTTTCTGTTAAGTTTGACGTTCTTCTCTGTGTGTGTGTTTAGCGGCAGCGTCTAGTTGCGAGGTATAATTCCGCACTGTGGCTCGACTCTGTAGAAGTAGTGCATGTAGATACATTAGTGCATACATACTATCGGTCTGTATATTTTGTGGGAGTTTCCGACCCTACGCAGAGGGCGGAACTTCCTCGGCCTGTATCTTTATTTTCCTGCTTCATTAATATCTTTACGCGCGATATCCTGTAAAAACCACTAACGTGTCTCGGGTGCAGGTTTAGGACTAGTAAGATGTCTTAAAATCTGCAAACACGTAACAACCTTAAAACTGAAAGAAAAATGTTTTAAGGGAAGGGTTTCGGGTCCACACCCTTTTAAGAGAAAAATCCGCGATCACCCGCCGCCAATATCTCCAACCTCCGCAACTACGACACTTCCGCCAGGTTCGGGGCGGTGCGGTGGCGATGCCGACGCATGGCGATGCCGGTTGGACCGGGGAAGATCTAGCCATGGTCGGGGAAGATCTAGCCATGGTCCGTGACATGTTACATCCCACATGGAAGGTTTAAAGGGGGATTATGGTGTATATAAGGTACATCACCCTCCTTCCCTTTAAGGGGCCTTTTAGCGGATGTTGGATTGAGGGGGAAAAGGCTGGGCCGTAACCCCAAGACCATCCATTCCGTTAGAAACAAAACCGTGAGGGGGAAATGGCTGGGCTGTAACCCCAAAGCGGACAATATCTTGGCACTGTACACGGTCTGTGACAATTGGTATCAGAGCCCGGGTAGTACAGTGCACATGTGCCAGCGAGGACGCTGGGCTCCCTGGGGGGGTGGATGAGTCCGGATGCATGGCGATGCCGACGCATGGCGATGCCGGTTGGACCGGGGAAGATCTAGCCATGGTCGGGGAAGATCTAGCCATGGTCCGTGACATGTTACATCCCACATGGAAGGTTTAAAGGGGGATTATGGTGTATATAAGGTACATCACCCTCCTTCCCTTCAAGAGGCCTTTTAGCGGATGTTGGATTGAGGGGGAAAAGGCTGGGCCGTAACCCCAAGACCATCCATTCCGTTAGAAACAAAACCGTGAGGGGGAAATGGCTGGGCCGTAACCCCAAAGCGGACAATATCTTGGCACTGTACACGGTCTGTGACATTCACTACCACCACTCATGCATTTAGGTTAGACTTCACAATTTCAGCAAGTTAGAACTCATATTGCCGAAACTTTGGACTCCATTTTGAGAACATTTTGGCTTTGGTTTCTCACTTCTTCAATCCATTCCCTTGTTCCATAATTTTTGTTCAAGAATCATATCTAGTATTGCTCAATCAAGTAGTTGAGAGGTGCTAGATCCATCTTCTTCCCTTGGCATTCAAAGCATTGATTCATCTTGTAGTGAAGAGGTTCTTTGTAAGGCCGAAATTATCAAGTTGCTTGTTGTTCATCTTCTAAGCTAGATCTTTCAAGCATTGATCATTTTCATGATCACATCAAGTGGTATCAGAGCTTTGTTGCTTGGTTGATGTTTGTGTTGTAAGTTTCTTCAAAAACCCATTGTTTTGATTTTCAAAATTTGAAGAAACTACTTTCTACCTTTCCTAAGTTGGTCGAAAGTTCACGGCCATTTCTTACAAAAGTTAAAGTGCAAAAGTTGTTGTTTGTATGATGCTATGATGTTGTGAAGTGAAAAAGTTTGTTGTTATTGAAAAATAATCAAGAAAAGTGCAACTTTTGAAGAGAGAGAAAAGTTTTGTTCATCAAGTGTTCTTTCAAGTTCATCTTGTGTTTATACAAAGTTCATCACAAAAAATACATTTGATCCAAAAGTTCTAAACATCTTGCATCAAAACTTGTTTGTTGTTTTCAAAAGAACTTTCTTACACCACACCCTACTTCTTTCAACCCCCATGTACCTAAAACTTTTCAAAACCTAGTTTCAAGTAACTAGTGCTCTCTTTTTCTACTTGTTTTCGGTTTGCTAGTGTTATTCTTGTGTCCATTATTGTGTCTTCCTTGAACAAGGTTGAAAGAGGTGTTGACTTGAGAGGTTGAAGGCGAACATGAGTGATACACCATAAGAGAATCCTCCTTGAGTGAAACACAAGAGAGACTACAAACACAAAGAGAGGGTTTTATACTACTAACTCCATATCTTCAATTGCAAAAGAAAGAAATCTTTGTTTGTAGGTATGTCATCCGATTCTTCCCCACCATCTTCTTCGAAGTCAAAGTTGTATGAAGCTCTTGCCAACCTTACTCAAGAGCTTAAGGAGATCAAGGTTCAAATGGTCACTACAAACGAGAAGGTTACAAGACTTAAGGTTGCTCAAGGCAAGCTACCGGAGAGCTCTCATGCTCAAGGGGTTACCGAACTCCCTAGGAGGGAGGGTGCTACCATGGAACCGCCCCAAAAGACACCAAAACAATGCTCCTAAACTTCGGCCTCTTGTTCCACCAAGGAGGGGCAGAATTGTTGAAAAGGTTTTGGAGAGTAGTGATGAAGAACACCATGAAACACCACCTCTTCGAAACCCTAGAAGAAGGATCTTTCAAGATAGGGCACAAGCAAGAGCCTATCTTGAAAGAGACCTAAATGAAGAAGAAGAAAATGAAAGAGGCAACTTTCATCGAGGGTTCAACCGAAACCTAAGAGAAAGAGGCCAAGCTCAAGATCAACACGCCCTCAACAATGTGAAGGTTCAAGTTCGACCCTTCTATGGTTCAAATGATCCGGAGGAGTACCTCACTTGGGTGAACAAAACCGAGAGAGTCTTTGATGTCATGGGGTACAATGATGCCACCAAACTCAAACTAGCTATCATTGAACTTCATGACTATGCCATCATCTGGTGGGAGCAAAATCACCAAGCAAGGGCTAGAAACCGAATGGCTCCCATTGACACTTGGGAGGAGCTCAAGCATGCCATGAGAGCTACTATGAAAGAGAGTGTGTCACGATCACCCCACCCGGTTGCGGAGGCGGGGCCGACCGCGATGTTCGGAAGCGGAAGCTACGGCGGAAAGCGCGGAAACGGTACTACCGAATCCCGCTATGTGCAGTGGTCCCATGACCCGGCCCGCAAAGTCTCGTTCTCGAAGGCCCAACGTCTGAGAACACTTTGCTCACTGAACTGATTGGTCGTACTACGACCCGCAACCTACAAAACTCAAACACGGCAAGTATACAAAATAAACTTAAACTATCTGTGGTGAGCCCCGTCCCACTGAAACAGGCGAGCACCCGACCATCACCAAACATGTAGTTCATGGAATAACAGTCATTACTCATAACAACAGAACACAGAACTCATCCGATACATATTCACTAGAAGCAAGTCTCGGGCTCCGCCCTCGACTCAGAAGAAAGTACATAATCAACAAGTATTCCAGAGTATACACCATATTCAACATCATGATCTGATATACATGCATGCAACTACATCTACAGAGCCGCCAAAACAAAACCCTAGAAATACCTAAGTGCGGAATCTGGAAACCTCTCGCTCAGAAGATTCCCGCACGTGGTACTGCTGCTGCTAAAACACAACCAAAGAGAGAGAAAAGAGTCAGTTAACTGCAAATCCAATATAACAGAAGTCTGGTACACCAACCAAAACCTCTACCGAGACTACCCCTTAACTTATCAGAACAGAAGTTCCAAAATGGAACAGTCGATACCTGAAACCCAAAAACAACAGAAAGCACCACGGATCTCTAGTCCGACGACTGCTTTTCAGGTCGACCTGAAATGTGGTAAACAGAAAGGGGTGAGTCCTCGGGAGGACCCAGTTAGGGCTGAGGTAAGATACAGCTTGTACAAGTGGTAATGGGCCGAACCTGCAAAACAGAGCATCACAAGCATATATACATATATAAAACCAAAATTCCACGGGAATATACCACACCAAAACCCGTGGAAACATACCACCAAATCCCGTAGGAAAGTACCACCAAATCCCGTAGGAAAATACCACAAAATCCCATAGGAAAATACCACCAAATCCCGTAGGAAAGTGTCACAGCCACCCCGCCCGGTTGCGGAGGCGGAGCCGGCCGCGACGTCGGAAACAGGAATTACGGCGGAAAACGCGGCAGCGGAGCATCGAGCTCAAATACAAAACAAACGAGTATCGACTAGCAACCTACAGAACCCATACATGGCAAGTATACATGATAACTCGACAAAATACCAACCAAGCAGTTCATGGTATACCAAACATTGCTCATCGCAACAACCACAGAAACACTGAATTCATATCATAACAAATCCAATATAGGCAAGTCGGGGCTCCGCCCTCGACTCAGAAGGCATCAAAGGCAGAATATATTTCCGATCATATGGCATATACAAATTCATGATCTGACCTACATGCATGCAGCTACAACTACAGAGCCATTAAACGAAATCCTATATATACCTAAGTGCGGAATCAGAAGCCTCTCGCTCAAGAATTCCCGCACGTGGTACTGCTGCTGCTACAGAACCCAAAATGTCAGGAAGCACCGCGGATCTCTATTCCGCTGGTTGCTTGTCAGACTGCCTGAAAGATGGTAAACAAATAAAAGGGTGAGTCCTCGAAAGGACCCAGTAAGGGCTTAAGGTAAAAGTGCAGTTTGCCCATAGGGCGACAATCTGAACCTGCAAAACAGAATATCACAGCATATGCATGTACATATAAACATAAAGCATAACGTAAATCAGAATCCAACACATGCGGTCCAACCGCCAGAACGACCCGTAACGACAGCCCTCAACAGAGGTCAGAATATACAGATCGTAATGTAATGTATAGCACGGTACCGGCTGGGGTCGCGAGCCCCAAACTGTCAGACGGTCACGAAGTATATCGGCACCCAAGTGCGGATATACACGTAATGTCGGCACCTCCAAAGGCGGACACAGATCAAGTATCGGCACTCCGGTGCGGATTCGCAGAACAGAATGAAGGTGCACCCGTGGCCTCTACGACCATTCGGGTCTCGTCACAGAACAGAAAATATAATAATAATAATACATAATCATAAACATAAGTAACATTACCTGATAAACATATAGATAACAGACTAGGAACCCGGGCCTCTAAGGTCATCCGGGCCTTGAAACGGAACAAACATACATTTTACCAAATTAAGCCCTTACCTCAGAAACGCTGCCCTGCAGCCCAACACTCGGAAAATCCCGACTTCCGACCCGAAATGCACAACTTGGCTCCTACGGGTCCGCGCTACTCCACCAACGCAGAATCAAGCTGTACAACCATAGTTGGATCAGAACACATCCAAACAAACCCCATAAAACAATTTCCGCACAAACCCGCACTTTCCCGGAAAATTCCACAGAAAGCTCGGTTTTACAAACCGAGCCTGAACATTGTTGTTCCAACACCCGCAAACATCTTCCAACCCTTAAACCCGCATTCCGCATACACTTTTCCCGGTAAACCCGTATAAACCTAACTTTCCCACCGTTGTCCGAAAATGATGTTTCAAACACCATCATGAACCTATTTCCCTACACAATACCAATTTAGGATTCAAACCAACCAAAACACAACCTTAACATGGAAAAAGTTTCACTTGAACATTTTGACCCTTAACCAATTTTTCACCACACCTCCAAATCAAACCATTCAAGCTTCTAATTAATCACACTAATCATCAATTTCATTTCTTAACCCACATTACTAACCAATTGCATCAAAATCCACAAACCCCTTTCTACACAATTCGGCCAAAAGGAGGATTCCTCACCCAACTTCCATTTCAATCCAAACAAAGTTCCATTAGCACTCTTTAATCACCAATTCCAATTATTAAGCAAGCTTACTAACCAATTACATCAAAACAACCAAAACCTCTTCACATTACAATTCGCCCCAAAGAGGGGTTTTCTACCCAACATGTTTTCCTTCAAATTGAAACCATAGATAGTCTTAGAATCATGCAAGGAACAACATACTAAGAGCATGATTCAAGAACACAAACACACACAATTTTAGAATTTTCCATTCAAATTTCGGCACCCTAGGTTTCCATCTTCCATGGAGTTTTTCCAAAATCTAACCATAGATTCTTACTCCTCTCAAGCCCAAGAACAACATACTAAAAGATGGGAGGGAGAGGATCACTCTTTCAAGTAGACAAGAACAAACTCATACTTTGAAAACACCTTCTTTATCCACCCAAATCATGTCCTCAACTTGGAAAGAAGAAGAAAGGGAGAAGCTTACCAAACTTGGAGCTCAAAACCTTGAAGAAATCAGCAAGGAATGATGAAGCACATGGAGCTTGGGAAGCTCAACCATGGCGGCAGAGAAGAAGAAGTAGGAAGAAGAAGAAAGATGAAATGAATTATTATGCTATATATATATATATATTCTTTCCTTTATCCCATTCCTTTTCCATCATAAATAAAAATAGGACATGTGTCCCTTAATTCTCTCCCCTTCCAGCCGAAAGTACCAGCTGCCCATGCTCCATAATTTTCATTTTGTTACCAAATACAATTTAACTCCCAATTTTTCCGAAAGTTCCAATTCTTTTTGCCCAAAAATAATTACCGAATTCCAAAATTAATGAAACTCGGACACAATCTTCAGAATATTATAACATGCACAGAACATTTTTCAGAAATTCATTTGCCTCTCCGGAGTGTCCTACCGAGCTCGCTGAACCCGAACCAAAACCCGACGCGAGCGTGACAACTCGAACCGAAATTCCGTCACTCCAAAATTCTATAAAAATTCCCATAAATTCCATCTTAAATTCAAACACAACTTACCCCAAAGCCGTCAGAAAATTTCCATCCCGAGCCCCGGGATTCCCGGGCCCCGAGTCCCGGAGTCGCCCGAACCGAACGTCCCGCCGCAAATATTAAACTCTACAACCACCTCCGGGACGTCTCCACGACTCCAAAACTGCGAATGGCTTCCCAAACTGAGATCTCGAGAGTGCTACCGAGCCCGCTGTACGTCCCGAGGCGACCCCGACAACCCCCCCGGCGCCAGAAAAATATTTTCGGCGGAAACGTCCGGGGGACCCACACGACCTCAAATACGGAGGGGTTCGCCAAAATGATACTCGGATAGGGCTCGGGAGCCGCCTGAACGCCGGAAAACGTGACCCGCAGGCCAAAACCGGAGCCCCGGGTCACCCGGTCGCAACCCGCTCGGGGTGACCGTAACAGAAAGTATCGCCAAATCCCGTAGGAAAGTATCACCAAATCCCGTAGGAAAGTATCACCAAATCCCGTAGGAAAGTATCACCAAATCCCGTAGGAAAGTACCACACCAAATCCCGTAGGAAAGTACCAAACCAAATCCCGTAGGAAAGTACCAAACCAAATCCCGTAGGAAAGTACCACACCAAATCCCGTAGGAAAGTACCAAACCAAATCCCGTAGGAAAGTACCACACCAAATCCCGTAGGAAAAACCAAATCCCATAGGAAACGGTGCAAATATATAGAACAGATAAAAGATATACAGAACATATAAGAAACCCGAGGTCTCCAAGACCATTTCGGGCCTTGAGACTACAAGCATGTACCTTACCATATGACTGGTCTCGGGATCACCGAACCACCGTCCTCAACCCAGAACCCGCCTCAACTAACCCCGATATACATAATATCCCTCCCAGAATGCATAACGAGAGAAGTTGAACCCTTACCTCAGAAAACTGCCCCGCAGCGAAAGTCCCGGGAAATCCCGGCTCCCGGCCCGAAATATGAAAGTGTGCCTTTTATGGTCCCGCACAACTCCACCAATGCAAAATCAAGCTGAACAACCACACACAAGTCAGAATTCACCAAAATAAACCCCCGGAACCCAAACCCGCACATTCCTGCACTTTCCCGCAAAAATCCACAGAAAGCTCGGTTTCACGAACCGAGCTAGAACATTGTTATTCGCACACCCCCAATCACATTCCAACCTTTAAATCCCACATTCCAGACACTTAACCCGTAACCAAGCATAAAGGTGAATTTTGCTCCTAATACCCGAAAACGACATTCCAAATATCGTTACGCACCTAACTCCATTCCCAATGCCAAAACATCATCCAATTCATCCAAAACACAACACAAACATAACTAAAGTTCCCCTTTAAGTTTCGGCCATTTACCAACTTTTCACCAAACCTTCAATTCAACCCATTCAAGGTTCCATTTACACACTTTAACCACCAATTTCATATCTTAAGCAAGATTACTAACCAATTCCACCTTAATCAACCAAAACCAATCATAAACCCTAACCTACAATTTCGGCAAAGTGGGGGTTTCTTACCCAACATGTTTTCCATCAAATTGAAACCACACAATGCCTTAGAATCATGCTAGGAACCACATACCCAAAGCATGATCCAAAAACACAACTATGCACCATTTTAGAAAATCACCCAATAATTCGGCATAATTAGGGTTTCTTAACCATGATATTTTTCCAAAATCTAAACCTTGATTCTTACTTCTCTCCATACCAAGAACAACATACTAAAAGATGGAAGCAAGAAGATCAACCCAACTAGTAGCAAAGAACAAACCCTAATTCGAATTCAACCTCTCTTTTTCCACCAAAATCATGTTTCCAACTTGCAAATTCATGGAGAAGAGAAGCTTACCAATTTATGGAGCCCAAATCCTTGATGAATCCAGCCAAGATGAAGAACAAGAAGCTTGGAAGAAGATGGTGATAATGGCGGCAATGAAGGGAAGAAGAAGAAGATGAAGAACAAATGTCTTTTTTTCCATTAAAGCTCCCATTTTTATATTTTCCAAGGGGTGAGTCATGGGACACTTGTCCCATGCCCCCTTGGTCAAAGTCATGACTCAACACTTAGCCAAAAATCTGAAAATGGCTAAGTGTCGGCCCGAACCAAGATCCCGCCATGCCAAAAATCCACAAATATTACCATAAAATCCGTCTCATGATATAACATATCTCACACCGTCGTCCTCGGAAAATTTCCATCCCGAGCCCCGGGAGTCGCCCGGGACCGAACGTCCCACCCCAGAAAATATACTCTATAACAAGATCCGGGACGTTTCCATGATTCCAAATATGCAAACAGTATCCCATTCCGAGGTCCCGGGAGCGCTACCGAGCCCGCTATACGTCCCGAGACAAGTCCCGGCCCCGGAAAAATATTTTCGGCGAAAATATCCGGGGGACCCATACGACCTCAAATCCCGAAGGATTCCCAAAAATAATACCCAACTAAGGCTCGGGAGCTGTCTGACCGCCCAAAACCATGACCCGCAGGCCAAAACCAGAGTCCCGGGTCACCCCGGTCACTACCCGCTCGGGGTGACCGTAATAGAGTGCTCAAAAGTTGCAACACCTCACTTAAGGCAACTGAAGTGTTGAAGACTACCAAAATTAGCTTAAGAGTGCTTTTGTCACCGCACGCCACCCGAGCTCGGTTACGGAGGCGGGGGCGCCGAGACGTCGGAAGCGGAAGCCGGAATGATACAGAAAGGCAGGTCCATCGAGACCTGCCGCGCGTAGCGGACCCGAAAGGCGATTGTGGAAGCAACCTGAAAATTTTCATACATAGAACAAAAATGAAATCTATGGTGAGTCTCGTCCCTCGAAAATGGGCGAGCACATCACCATCACCATACAAACAGTTCATGTAATAACAACAAAGTAAGTACCGCCCTCCGAGGACGAGTACTTACACATATAACATAGAACATACAGAGTTCTCCGCACCTAGGGTATCTAGCAAGCGCCAAGCGCTCAGAATATGCAACAGAACAGAATAATAAAACAGAAAATATGCACATGCAGCTACAGAGCCGACCCTAGGCCTAAACATCAAAATACCTCGCGCGGGATTCAGGCCTAGTAGACAAAATCCCAGCCCGCAAGGTACTGCTGCTGCTCAACACAACCAAGGCAGAAGCCTCACGGAAACCTACTTGGCCGCTTACTGCACCTACCTGAAATCCAAAAACAGAACCCAAAAAGGGTGAGTCCTAAAAAGGACCCGTAAGGGATTTGGGGTAAGATAAGCATATGTAACCTTGCAAAACAGAAAAAATAGCAATATACAGAATATATGCAACAGAATACAGAATATCGTGCATGTAATAAAAACAGATCAGAATCCCGAAGGATGTGCGATACTAAATTGCCATAAACCCTTATAACAAATCAGAACGACAGCCTCCCTCTAAGGGAGTCAGAAGCCGAAGCTATTACAGAAGCATGGTGCACCAGCTGGGTAGCGAACCCACAACCGTCGTAGGGTTACTGCAGACAGAGTATGCCACAAGGCATACACCTACAAATTACAGAACGTACCTTAAAGCAGAAATTTCCGAAATACCTGCAAAACAGAAGTGCAACAACACATACACCTACAGACTACAGAATATGCCCTAGGCATATAATACCGAAATACTTGCAGAACAGAAAGTGAAACTAAACATACACCTATCTTACCAAAAATAGCAGAACCAAACCCTTACCTCACAAATCCAGTTTATTAGACTGATTCTGGACGACTTCCACACCACGACCCGAAACTCAGAAACCTCTCTTTTCCTACCCTCCGAACCTCAGAATCTGTCAAACCAAGTTGAATCAGCATCCTTATCGACCACTCTACCAAACTACACCCCCGACCCCAAAACCGAAAATCCGGCAGAATTTCCGTAAAATTCCAGATTTCCACAGAAACCTCAGAATTCAGAACCAACTTAGGCAATGCAAGACTATACATTGTCAAACATAATCCAATAAGCAGAACTGATCAAATCCAACCTTAAAACCCTTCATTACCCGACATTTTCCGATAAACCCGCATAATTGCAACTTTTCTATTTCTTATCCGAATTCAACGTTTCAAACTTCAAACCACACCTAAATTCAACCCCAATACCATTTTAACATCCAATTCAATCAAAGCCAAACTCCAACATGGAAAAAGAATCATTCCAATAATTCGGTTCTTAACCAATATTTCACCCAACATCCAATTCAATCCATTCAAGCTACCAAACAACCATTCTAATCACCAATTTCACTTCTAAACCAAGAATGCTATCCAATTGCATCCAAAACAACAAAATTCAACATTGAACATCAACCTAAATATTCGGCCAAATGGGGATTTCTAACCCAACTTATTTTCCATCAAATTGAATCCACACATAAGCTTAGAATCATGCTAGGATTAACATACTTGAAGCATGAATCAAGATAACAAACACACATCAACTTAGAATTTTCCAAGAATTTCGGCAAATTGGGGGTTTTCATCCAAGGTGTGTTTTCCAAAATCCAACACTTGATTAACACTCCCCCACTACCCAAGAACATCATACTAAAAGATGGGAGGAAGAGAATCATCCTAGCTTATAGCTAAGAACAAACTCATCATTCTCCAAAATCCACACTTTTCTTCACAAAACTCTAAATCCAACAAGTAAAGAGAAGAAGGAAGGATGCTTACCACATAAAGCACCCAATTCCTCTTTGATTTCATCCAAGGAGAAGAACTTCAAGCTTGGAGGTGAGCTCCCATGGTGGCGGATGCTAGAGGAGGAAGAAGAAGAGAAGAAAATGAAATGAAATAATATCTCATTTTGAAAATTATAAGCCTTATATAATTTCCTTCTCTTTTTCCCATACTTCTCTACTTAACTAAAAATAGGACAAGTGTCCCCTAATTCTCTCCCATTCCAGCCGAAAGTATCTGCTGCCCATACCCCCATTATTGCTATTTTGTAGCCAAATACAAATTAATCTCCTAACTTTTCCAAAAGTTCCAATTTTGGCCCAAAAATAACTACCGAACTCCAAATTTAATGAAACTTGGACACAACCCTCAGAATATTATAACATTCATAAAACATGTTCCAAAAGTTCATTTACAATTCCAGAGTATCCTACCGAGCTCGCTGAACCCGAACAAATCCCGACGTGCGAGCGTCTCAACCTGAACCAAAATCCCGTCACACCAAAACCCCACAAAAATACTCATAAAACCATCTTGAATTATAACATGACTTACCCCAAAGCCGTCAGAAGATTTCCATCCCGAGCCCCGGGAGCGCCCGGAACCGAACGTCCCGCCCCATATATTAATCTCCATAGAAACCTTCGGGACATTCCCACGACTCCAAAACCGCAAACGGCTTCTCAATCTGTGGTCTCGGGAGCGCTACCGAGCCCGCTGTACGTCCCGAGACGACCCCGACAACCCCCTGGCGCCGGAAAAATATTTCCGACGGAAACGTCCGGGGGACCCACACGACCTCAAAAACGAAAGGGTTCGCCAAATTGATACTCGGATAAGGCTCGGGAGCCGCCTGAACACCGAAAAACGTGACCCGCAGGCCAAAACCGGAGCCTCGGGTCACCTGGTCGCAACCCGCTCGGGATGACCGTAACATCCTCCCCTCCTTAGAACTCCCGGGGCTCGGGACGGGAATCCCAGGGCTCGGGATGGAAATTTTCTGACGGTTTTGGGGTAAGTTGTGTTATAATTTAAGATGGAATTTATGGGTATTTTTATAGAATTTTGGAGTGACGGAATTTCGGTTCAGGTTGACACGCTCGCACGTCGGGTTTTGGTTCGGGTTCAGCGAGCTCAGTAGGACACTCCGGAATGGTAAATGAACTTCTGAAATATGTTTTGTGAATGTTATAATATTCTGAGGGTTGTGTCCAAGTTTCGTTAATTTTAGAATTCGGTAATTATTTTTGGGCAAAAAGAATTGATAAGTAAATTGTTACGGTCACCCCGAGCGGGTTGCGGCCAAGGTGACCCGGCTCGGTTTTGGGCTGCGGTCACGTTTTCGGTGTTCAGGCGGCTCCCGAGCCCTATCCGAGTATCATTTTGGCGAACCCTTCCGTATTTGAGGTCGTGTGGGTCCCCCGGACGTTTCCGCCGAAAATATTTTTCTGGCGCCGGGGGGTTGTCGGAGTCGTCTCGGGACGTACAGCGGGCTCGGTAGCGCTCTCGAGACCTCAGTTTGGGAAGCCGTTTGCAGTTTTGGAGTCGTGAGAATGTCCCGGAGGTGTTTGTGGAGTTTAATATTTGGGGCGGGACGTTCGGTTCCGGGCGACTCCCGGGGCTCGGGACGGGAATCCCGGGGCTCGGGATGGAAATTTTCCGACGGCTTTGGGGTAAGTTGTGTTGTAATTTAAGATGGAATTTATGAGTATTTTTGTGGAATTTTGGTGTGATGGGATTTTGGTTCTGTTGGACACGCTCGCACGTCGGGATTTGTTCGGGTTCAGCGAGCTCGGTAGGACACTCCGGAGTGGTAAATGAACTTTTGAAAAATGTTTTATGAATGTTATAATATTCTGAGGGTTGTGTCCAAGTTTCGTTAATTTTGGAATTCGGTAAATATTTTTGGGCCAAAAATATTGGAACTTTCGGAAAAGTTGGGAGTTAATTTGTGTTTGGTTGCAAAATAATAATTTTGGAGTATGGGCAGTAGGACTTTCGGCAGAATTGGGATGAGATAGGGACACATGTCCTTCTCTCATTTAAGAAGAATTAGTATGGGAAAAAGAAGAAGAAATTATATAAGGCCTTTTATGTTTATAAATGTGATATTATTTCATTTCTTCTTCTTCTTCTTCTTCTTCTTCTTCTTCTTCCTTTCTGTATCCGCCACCATTGTTGAGCACCTCCAAGCTTGAGGTTCTTCATCTTGGCTCAAATCAAAGAGGAATTGGGTCCTTCATGTGGTAAGTTCCTTCCTAGGTTCTCTTTTCATGTTGGAAACATGATTTAGTGGAGAAAAGAGGAGATTTCTCAAATTATGGGTTTGTTCTTAGCTACTAGCTAGGATGATTCTCTTCCTCCCATATTTTAGTATGTTGTTCTTGGGTTGTAGGGGAGTGATAATCAAGTGTTAGATTTTGGAAAAAACTCCTTGGATTGAAAATTCCCTTTTGGCCGAATTTCTTGGAAAATTCTAAAATTGGTGTGTGTTTGGTTTCTTGAATCATGCTTCAAGTATGTTAATCCTAGCATGATTCTAAGCTTATGTGTGGATTCAATTTGATGGAAAATAAGTTGGGTTAAAAAACCCCCTTTTGGCCGATTATTTAGGTTGATGTTCATTGTGGATTTTGTTGTTTTGGATGCAATTGGATAGCATTCTTGGTTTAGAAGTGAAATTGGTGATTAGTATGATTAATTGGAAGTTTAAATGGATTGATTTGGAAGTTGGATAAAAATTGGCAAAGAAGCCGAATTTTTGGATAATTCTTTTTCCATGTTGGAGTTTCATTTTGGTTGGATTGGATGCTAAGATGGTATTGGGGTTGAATTTAGGAGTGGTTTGAAGTTTGAAACGTTGAATTCGGATAAGAAATGGAAAAGTCACTATTAAGCGGGTTTATCGGAAAATGTCGGGTAATGAAGGATTTTTAAGGTTGGATTTGATCAATTCTGCTTATTGGATTATGTTTGACAATGTATAAGCTTGCATTGTCTACGTTGGTTCTGAATTCTGAAGTTTCTGTGGAAATCTGGAATTTTACGGAAATTCTGCCGGATTTTCGGTTTTGGGGTCGGGGTGTAGTTTGGGTAGTGTGGTTGGTAAGGTTGCTAATTTAACTTGAATTGACAGATTCTGAGGTCCGGAAGTTAGAAAAAGAGAGGTTTCTGAGTTTCGGGTCGTGGTGTGGAAGTCGTCCAGAATCGGTCTAATACTCTGGAATTGTGAGGTAAGGGTTTGGTTCTGCTATTTTTGGTAAGATAGGTGTATGTTTAGTTTCATTTTCTGTTCTGCAGGTATTTCAGTATTATATGCCTAGAGCATATTCTGTAGTCTGTAGGTGTATGTATTGTAGCACTTCTGTTTTGCAGGTATTTCGGAAATTTCTGCTTTAAGGTACGTTCTGTAATTTGTAGGAGTATGCCTTATGGCATACTCTGTCTGTTAACCCTACGACAGTTGAGGGTTCGCTACCCCAGCTGGTGCACCATGCTTCTGTAATAGCTTCGGCTTCTGACTCCCTTAGAGGGAGGCTGTCGTTCTGAGTTGTTATAAGGGTTTATGGCGATTTAGTATCGCATATTCTTCGGGATTCTGATCTGTTTTATTACATGCACGATGTTCTGTATTCTGTTGCATATATTCTGTATATTGCTATCTTTCTGTTTTGCAGGGTTACATATGCTTATCTTACCCCAAATCCCTTACGGGGTCCTTTTAGGACTCACCCTTTTTGGGTTCTGTTTTTGGGTTTCAGGTAGACTTGGTAAACAACCAGCGGAGTTGGTTTCCGTGAGGTTTCTGCCTTGGTTGGGTTGAGCAGCAGCAGTACCTTGCGGGCTGGGATTTTGTCTACTTGGTCTGAGGGATTTTGTCTACTTGGTATTTTGACGTTTAGGCCTAGGGTCGGCTCTGTAGCTGCACGTGCATACTTTCTGTTTTATTGTTATGATGATTGTATGTGTATATATATATATATTCTGTTCTGTTGCATGTCCTGAGCGCTAGGCGCTTGCTAGACACCCTAGGTTCTGTGAACTCTATATGTATCTATGTTTGGTGCGTAAGCACTCGTCCACGGAGGGCGAGGCTTACTCTGTTGCTGATGCATGAATTGCATGTTTTGATTTTATTTTAGTTATATGTATGGAATTTTTGTTAAGTTGCTTCCACTTTCATTTCGCTCTTTGGGTCCGCTACGCGCGGCGGGTCTCGATGGACCTGCCATTCCTATTCATTCCGGCTTCCGCTTCCGGCGTCCCGGCGCCCCCGCCTCCGCAACCGGGCTCGGGTGGCGTGCGGTGACAAGTTGGTATCAGAGCAGGTAAGTGACCATATTGGTCATCAGTGGTGACTTGTAGTGACGACTATTGTTGTACATTTTATTTTAGAATGGTTTGGTACGGAGATTGGCCACCTCCTTACTTGAACCACTTCAAAATAAAATTGTGGAACAAAGTTGATCCTTCAAGTTATCCTGATAGTTGCAGATTTCGAAACTCGGGATTTCTGGATTCTGGTAAAAGTATTACGAGTAAGGGATTGTGGAAAAGTTTCAGGTACGTAAAATTGTGTGTTAGGAAAAGATTTGGTGAAATATGCATGAATTGCTTCTGTGATTTTGTGAAATGCATGATTTTATCATTCTGAGAAGTAACTTCTGTGTCAAGTACTGCATTGCACTACAGAGCCTTAGAAAACTGCTGCTAGCTTCTGTAGAGATTAGGAGTGACCGATTTTTTTTCTGGACTCTGTTTGGTCTGAAATTTTTGAGATATGGTTAACACGCGTTGATAGCGTGATTTGGTACCGGAGGGGCGGGACTGGGATCCCACACCTCCGTGGAATAGGATACGGGTTCAGCGTAACCCAGGGTCTGAACAACCACACTCACCGCCCCCGAGGCTTAGCTGTCGTAGGGACCCCTCTCTGATTTGGTATTACCGCCAGCCTAGCTGGTTCAGGGGCGGCAGTAGGCAGGGGAAAATCTGTTTATGCCACGGTAAGGGCATTTTGATTAGGTGGTGATAGCGAGACTTAAGCCACTGCTCGCCATAGTTTTGGGATCGGTAAGTGAGTGACTCTGACAAGGGTGGTCACTACGACACCTAGACTTCTCGTCGGTCCTATTAACGACGAGGAGATCTGGGGCACCAGTCTGGCGAGGTCAGACTTTTGGAGAGGTTTTAGAGTTTGAACCCCCCCCGAGGTTCAATGACCGAGAAGGGTCTGGGGTAGTAGAGATTTGGTTTGCAGGAGTTGACAAACTCCTGGGGGAGGCTACATTTTCCCCAAAGAAGGCGGCGGGGATGTAGCCAGGGATCTGCGTTAGGCACAGTTCGATGAGCTTCATCAGGGAGACAAGATTGTCGGAAAGTTTGAGTGAGAGTTTGATCGGCTGGTTTACTATGTACCGTAGTATCAAGGTATGGAAGAGGAGAAGACCAAGAGGTTTATTTCGTCGACTGCGCCCCGAGTACAGGTGGGTTTTGAGACCTTTAGACATTACTTTGTTTCGGGAAGCGGTTATTGGGCTCAACTCCTCGAGCAAGAGGAGGTTGAGAGTCGTCTCACCTTGCAATGAGGTCAGGGGAGTACGGAGGGGTTCCATACAGCAGGGACCCCGGCAGATTTCTGGATGGCCGAACAGGCCTGGGCAGTTTAGTAGAGGTAGAGAGGGAGCACCACCGGCACGACCTTGTCTGATTTGCAGTAGGTATCACTCCGGTCGACTTTGTTACCGGCAGGAGGGCCGATGTTTACGTTGCAGGTCTGACACTCTTTGGGTACGGGATTGCCCTCTTACTGTAGGGCAGGGTTTTGGCAGTCTTCAGCGTCCATAGTCTCGAGTACAGCCCAACGCGCCGCGAGGGCGTGGGTTTCAGATGGGTGGCCCGAGACCTCGGTAGCGACAGCAGGCTTCAGCCACCCTCCGTCACAAAGCACTTAGAGCAGGACGGGTTCTCCTTTTTCTGAAGGGAGGCCCTAGTTATCAGGGAGGACCTAGTCAGCGGTCATGTACAGGGAGGCTAGAGTCAGCAGGGTGTTTTGCATGGTACTTTATTTATGAATGAGATACCGGTACATGCAGTTTTTGATACAGAAGCATCTGTTTCCATTGTAACACAGAAATGTTTTACATCTCTGCATCTGTCTGTTAGTACCTTGCCTCAAACGTATTTAGTAAAAACTGCTGGAAGTCGGTTCTGTTTTCTAAGGAGATGGTTCGGAGTTGTGCGATATCGTAGGCGGACATCTGATAGTATCGGATTTGTTGGTTTTAGACACGCCGAACTATGATATTATTCTTGGGATGGACTGGCTATCCAAGAATTCTATGCACATTGATTGTGCAACCCGAACCATTATGGTTTCTGGAGAGGTACTACCTCTCACGGCTACGACTGGTGTGACTATCGCGCAATACAGTATAGAGTTACAGGTTCTGGATTCAGCTGTCGATAGTTGGTGTAGGGGAATGCTATGATCTGAATGAGGCTGGTACTAGGTTGAAGTTGGATGGTTTACCATTGGTTCGAGATTTTCCGCAGGTATTTCCGGAGGAGTTGCCCGGATTACCACAAGAGCGAGAAATTGTGTTTGACATCCACCTGCAGTCGGGTACTGCTCCGATATCTATTCCTCCTTATCGGATGCCTAATTCTGAGATGCAGGAGTAGAAGAAGCAACTGGAGGAATTACAGCAGAAGGGCTTCATCCGACCGAGCACTTCACTGTGGGGTGATATGGTTCCGTTTGTTATGAAGAAAGATGGGACACTCTGACTTTGTATTGATTCCAGGCGGTGGAACACTCTTACTGTGAAGAACAAGTATCCGTTACCGAGGATTAACGATCTTTTTGATCAACTTCAGGGTTCGAGGGTTTTCTCAAAGATTGATCTCCGATCTGGGCACTTCCAGTTTAGGGTGAAGGATGAGGACATACCTAAGACTGTTTTCCGCACCCGGTATGGAAACTTTGAGGTTACGGTCATGCCATTCGGGCTGACCGATGCTCCGGTAGCATTCTTGGATCTGATGCATCGGGTGTTCCGACCGTACTTGGACTCATTTCTGGTGGGTTTTTATCAATGATATTCTGATGTATTCTAGGAATGAGGACTCGCATCGGGAGCATCTGAGGGTAGTTCTGCAGACACTTTGGGAACATCAGCTTTATGCTAAATTCTCAAAGTGTGAGTTCTGGATCCGGGAGGTCACCTTTCTGGGACACGTTATTTCTGAGCATGGTCTGTCTGTGGACCCAGAGAAGGTGAGGGCAGTTCGGGATTGGAAACAACCTACCACGGTACGGGAGATCAGGAGCTTCTTGGGGTTAGCAGGATATTATCGGAGGTTTGTACGGGGATTTTCTATTCTGGCATCTCCGCTCACGCAGTTGACCAAGAAGGGTCAGCCGTTTATCTGGTCTGATAGGTGTGAGCAGAATTTTCAGGAGTCGAAGCGGCAGTTGACTAACGCTCCGATTCTGACTCTTCCAGATCCGAGCTTACCGTATGTGAATTATACGGATGCTTCTACGTCTGGCTTGGGATGTGTGTTGGTGCAGGAGCGTTTTGTGGTAGCTTATGGGTCGACGCAGCTGCGACCGCATGAGCTGAACTGACTGACACATGATCTGGAGTTGGCTATAATAATTTATGCGCTGAAACATTGGAAGCAATATCTGTTTGGTAATAAATTTCAGATTCTTACCGACCATAAGAGTCTGAAATATCTGTTTACACAGAAGGAGCTTAGCATGAGGCAGCGCAGATGTCTCGAATACATTAAGGACTATGATTGTAGTATCGGGTACATCTCTGGCAAGGGCAACACGGTTGCCGATGCTCTGAGCAGGAAGTATACCGGCTTAATTAAGGGAGGAAATGTTGGTGACCGATCTGAGGAGAGTGATTTGATATGCCTTTGGCACAGGGGGCAGCTCTGGGAGCGTGCTCAGGTTATTACACTTACCATACATTCTGAGTGGCTTGATAGGATGCGCGAAGCGCAAGGTAGAGATCTGGTATTGAAGAAGTTATCTGGGGAAGATAATAGTTTATTTGTTACCGACGTTTCAGTATAGGCAGGGATTGCTATACTTCTGAGATCGCCTTTATGTACCTGAGGATCAGGAGTTCTGGAACGAGATTTTAGAGGAGGCACACCTGAGCAGTTTGAGCATCAAAAACCGGCAGGGACACTGCAGACTTTGCCCATTCCACTGGAAGTGGGGTAATGTTACTATGGACTTTCTGGCCGCACCGCCCGACACGGTCTCGCCATGATGCTATCTGGGTTATTGTGGATTAGCTGATAAAGTGCGCACACTTTCTGCTTATTCGGGTCATAGACCCTCTGGAGAAGCTTGCCGGCTTTACATCAGGGAGATTGTACGATTATATGGAGTACCAGGCTCCATTGTATCTGACCGTGATCCGCGTTTTATAGCACGGTTCTGGAGAGCTTTTCATGAAGCACTGGGCACGCGACTCCATCTGCATACAGTTTATCACCCACAGACGGACGGGCAGTCGGAGCGGTGATTCTGATACTGGAGGATATGCTGCGAATCTGTACTTTGGATTTTGGAGGAGATTGGGACCAGCAGTTACCTTTGTTAGAGTTCTCGTACAACAACAGCTTCCAGACTACGTTTGGCATGGCACCATATGAGGCGTTGTACGGGAGGAGGTGTATGACACCACACTGTTGGACAGATGCGTCTGATAGGGTTGAGCTGGGACCCGAGCTTTTTGAGGAGACTACGGCGAAGATCAGATTGTTACAGGCGCGGATCAAAACCGCGAACGACTGCACCACTGCTTATACGAACCGCCGCCGTAGGGCTCTGGAATCTGAGTTTGGTGATAGAATTTGACTGGAGGTAGCACCGATCAGAGGGACAGTAAGATTTGATAGGCGGGGCGAGTTACCCCGAGTTATATCGGTTATCATGAGTTTCCAGAGTAAGTTGTTAGGTTGGCCTTACCCCCCCAACTATTTCTGTTTTACGTGATGTCTTCCAGGATAGCCTGTTGTGGATCGGTTAGACTTAGGTTCGGTACTGTCTGGGGTTGTCTGGTAGAAATACCGGCAACTGACTCGGGGTGCAATAAGATGCACCCGGAGGGTGGGACGCCGTGAGGCTCAGTATGGTAGTTTAAACTACCACTCCCGCAGCACCATTACGGTGGTCCGATGGTTCTTAGTAAGGGAATATTTACATTCGGTTGGTAGCGACACTGTCTGGTTGGTTCAGGCTACTCTTGGAGGACCACGAGTTCTAAGGGGGGGAGAATGTTACGGTCACCCCGAGCGGGTTGCGACCGGGTGACCCGGCGCTCCGGTTTTGGCCTGCGGGTCACGTTTTTCGAGGTTCAGGCGGCTCCCGAGCCCTATCCGAGTATCATTTTGGCGAACCCTTCCGTATTTGAGGTCGTGTGGGTCCCCCGGACGTTTCCGCCGAAAATATTTTTTCTGGCGCCGGGGGGTTGTCGGGGTCGTCTCGGGACGTACAGCGGGCTCGGTAGCACTCTCGAGATCTCAGTTTGGGAAGCCGTTTGCAGTTTTGGAGTCGTGGAAACGTCCCGGTGGTGGTTGTGGAGTTTAATATTTGGGGCGGGACGTTCGGTTCCGGGCGACTCCCGGGGCTCGGGACGGGAATCCCGGGGCTCGGGATGGAAATTTTCCGACGGCTTTGGGGTAAGTTGAGTTATAATTTAAGATGGAATTTATGAGTATTTTTGTGGAATTTTGGTGTGATGGGATTTTGGTTTGGACACGCCGCACGTCGGGATTTGGTTCGGGTTCAGCGAGCTCGGTAGGACACTCCGGAATGGTAAATGAATTTCTGAAAAGTGTTTTGTGAATGTTATAATATTCTGAGGGTTGTGTCCAAGTTTCGTTAATTTTGGAATTCGGTAAATATTTTTGGGCCAAAAATATTGGAACTTTCGGAAAAGTTGGGAGTTAATTTGTGTTTGGTTGCAAAATAATAATTTTGGAGTATGGGCAGTAGGACTTTCGGCAGAATTGGGATGAGATAGGGACACATGTCCTTCTCTCATTTAAGAAGAATTAGTATGGGAAAAAGAAGAAGAAATTATATAAGGCCTTTTATGTTTATAAATGTGATATTATTTCATTTCTTCTTCTTCTTCTTCTTCTTCTTCTTCTTCCTTTCTGTATCCGCCACCATTGTTGAGCACCTCCAAGCTTGAGGTTCTTCATCTTGGCTCAAATCAAAGAGGAATTGGGTCCTTCATGTGGTAAGTTCCTTCCTAGGTTCTCTTTTCATGTTGGAAACATGATTTAGTGGAGAAAAGAGGAGATTTCTCAAATTATGGGTTTGTTCTTAGCTACTAGCTAGGATGATTCTCTTCCTCCCATATTTTAGTATGTTGTTCTTGGGTTGTAGGGAGTGATAATCAAGTGTTAGATTTTGGAAAAAACTCCTTGGATTGAAAATTCCCTTTTGGCCGAATTTCTTGGAAAATTCTAAAATTGGTGTGTGTTTGGTTTCTTGAATCATGCTTCAAGTATGTTAGTCCTAGCATGATTCTAAGCTTATGTATGGATTCAATTTGATGGAAAACAAGTTGAGGTAAAAACCCCCAAATGGCCGAATTTTTGAGTTGATGTTCAATGTTGGATTTTGTTGTTTTGGATGCAATTGGATAGCATTCTTGGTTTAGAAGTGAAATTGGTGATTAGTATGATTAATTGGAAGTTTGAATGGATTGGTTTGGAAGTTGGATAAAAATTTGCAAAGTAGCCGAAATGTTGGATGATTCTTTTTCCATGTTGGAGTTTCATTTTGGTTGAATTGGATGTTAATATGGTGTTGGGGTTGAATTTAGGAGTGGTTTGAAGTTTGAAACGTTGAATTCGGATAAGAAATGGAAAAGTCACTATTAAGCGGGTTTATCGGAAAATGTCGGGTAATGAAGGATTTTTAAGGTTGGATTTGATCAATTCTGCTTATTGGATTATGTTTGACAATGTATAAGCTTGCATTGTCTACGTTGGTTCTGAATTCTGAAGTTTCTGTGGAAATCTGGAATTTTACGGAAATTCTGCCGGATTTTCGGTTTTGGGGTCGGGGGTGTAGTTTGGGTAGTGTGGTTGGTAAGGTTGCTAATTTAACTTGAATTGACAGATTCTGAGGTCCGGAAGTTAGAAAAAGAGAGGTTTCTGAGTTTCGGGTCGTGGTGTGGAAGTCGTCCAGAATCGGTCTAATACTCTGGAATTGTGAGGTAAGGGTTTGGTTCTGCTATTTTTGGTAAGATAGGTGTATGTTTAGTTTCATTTTCTGTTCTGCAGGTATTTCAGTATTATATGCCTAGAGCATATTCTGTAGTCTGTAGGTGTATGTATTGTAGCACTTCTGTTTTGCAGGTATTTCGGAAATTTCTGCTTTAAGGTACGTTCTGTAATTTGTAGGAGTATGCCTTATGGCATACTCTGTCTGTTAACCCTACGACAGTTGAGGGTTCGCTACCCCAGCTGGTGCACCATGCTTCTGTAATAGCTTCGGCTTCTGACTCCCTTAGAGGGAGGCTGTCGTTCTGAGTTGTTATAAGGGTTTATGGCGATTTAGTATCGCATATTCTTCGGGATTCTGATCTGTTTTATTACATGCACGATGTTCTGTATTCTGTTGCATATATTCTGTATATTGCTATCTTTCTATTTTGCAGGGTTACATATGCTTATCTTACCCCAAATCCCTTACGGGTCCTTTTTTAGGACTCACCCTTTTTCGGGTTCTGTTTTTGGGTTTCAGGTAGACTTGGTAAACAACCAGCGGAGTTGGTTTCCGTGAGGTTTCTGCCTTGGTTGGGTTGAGCAGCAGCAGTACCTTGCGGGCTGGGATTTTGTCTACTTGGTCCGAATCCCGCGAGGTATTTTGACGTTTAGGCCTAGGGTTGGCTCTGTAGCCGCACGTGCATACTCTCTGTTTTATTGTTATGATGATTGTATGTGTTTATATATATATTCTATCTATGTTGGTGCATGTTACGAGCGCTAGGCGCTTGCTAGACATGTTTAGGTTACGTGAACTCTATATGTATCTATGTTTGGTGCGTAAGCACTCGTCCGCCCACGGAGGGCGAGGCTTACTATTCATTGCTGATGCATGAATTGCATGTTTTGATTTTATTTTAGTTATATGTATGGAATTTTTGTTAAGTTGCTTCCACTTTCATTTTGCTCTTTGGGTCCGCTACGCGCGGCGGGTCTCGATGGACCTGTCATTCCTATTCATTCCGACTTCCGCTTCCGGCGTCCCGGCGCCCCCGCCTCCGCAACCGGGCTCGGGTGGCGTGCTGTGACAAGAATGATTGTTTGGTAGTTTTAATGGATTGAATAAGAAGTTGGATGAAATGTTGGTTAGGAACCGAAATGTTGGAATGATTCTTTTTCAATGTTGGAGTTTCATGTTGGTTAAATTGGATGTTAATATGGTGTTGGGGTTGAATTTAGGAGTGGATGGAAGTTTGAAACGTTGAATTCGGTTAAGAAATGGAAAAGTTACAATTAAGCGGGATTATCGGAAAAATGGCGGGTAATGAAGGGTTTAAGGTTGGATTTGATCAATTCTGCTTGTTGTATTATGTTTGTCAATGTATAATCTTGCATTGCCTAAGTTGGTTCTGAATTCTGAAGTTTCTGTGGAAATCTGGAATTTTACGGAAATTCTGCCGGATTTTCGGTTTTGGGGTCGGGATGTAGTTTGGTAGTGTGGTTGATAAGGATTCTAATTCAACTTGGTTTGGCAGATTCTGAGGTTCGGAGGTTAGGAAAAGAGAAGTTCTAAGTTTCGGGGCACGGTGTAGGAGTTGTCCAGAATCGGTCTAATACTCTGGATTTTTGAGGTAAGGGTTTGGTTCTGTTGTTTTGGTAAGATAAGTATATGTTTTGGTTTCATTTTCTGTTCTGCTAGTATTTCGGAATTTTATGCCTTTGGGCATATTCTGTAGTTTGTAGGAGTAAGCCTTAGGCACTGTTAACTTTACGACAGTTGTGGGTTCGCTACCCCAGCTGGTGCACCATGCTTCTGTATTAGCTTCGGCTTCCGACTCCCTTAGTGGAGGCTGTCGTTCCGATTTGTTATGAGGGTTATGGCGATTTAGAATCGCACGTCCTTCGGGACTCCGACCTATTTTCTGTACATGCATGTTATTCTGTATTACATTGCATATATTGCTATCTTTCTGCTTTTGCGGGGTTACATATACTTACCTTACCCCATATCCCTTACGGGTCCTTTTAGGACTCACCCTTCTTTGGGTTTTGTTTTTGGGTTTCAGGTAGACCTGATAAGCGGCCTGCGGAGTAGGTTTCCGTAGGGTTTCTACCTTGGTTGGGTTTTGCAGCAGCTACACCTTGCGGTCTGGGATTTGTCTTTTGGATCTGAATCCCGCGCGAGGTATTTTTATACTTAGATCTAGGGCTGGCTCTGTAGTTGCATATGCACACTTTCTGTGTTGCTCTGATGATTGTATGTCTGTATTTATTTTTATATTCTATTCTGTACATGTTCTGAGCGCTTGGCGCTTGCTAAACACTTTAGGTTCTGTGAACTCTATATGTATTTATGTTTTGGTGCGTAAGCACTCGTCCACGGAGGGCGGGGCTTACTCTGTTGCTATTGCATGAATTGTACGTTTGGATTTTATTTTTGGTTGTATGTGCGAAATTTTTGTTAGGTTGCTTCCATAATCCTTTCGCTCTTTGGGTCCGCTACGCGCGGCGGGTCTCGATGGACCTGCCATTCCTATTCATTCCGGCTTCCGCTTCCGGCGTCCCGGCGCCCCCGCCTCCGCAACCGGGCTCGGGTGGCGTGCGGTGACAAGTTGGTATCAGAGCAGGTAAGTGACCATATTGGTCGTCAGTGGTGACTTGAAGTGACAACTATTGTTGTACATTTTATTTTAGAATGGTTTGGTATGGAGATTGGCCACCTCCTTACTCGAACCACTTCAAAATAAAATTGTGGAGCAAAGTTTGGTCCTTCAAGTTATCCTGGTGGTTGCAGAGTATGGAATCCAGAATTTCGGGATTTTGGTAAAAGTGTTACAAGTAAAGGATTGTGGAAAAGTTTCAGGTACGTAAAATTGTGTGTTAGGAAAAGATTTGGTGAAATAAGCATGAATTGCTTCTGTGATTCTGTGAAATGCATGATTCTATCATTTTGCAAGATAACTTCTGAGTTAAGTACTGCATTGCACTACAGAGCCTTAGAAAGCTGCTGCTAGTTTCTGTAGGGATTAGAGGTAACTGATTGTTTTGGACTCTGTTTGGTCCGAAATGTTTCAGGAATGGTTAACACGCGCCGACAGCGTGATTTGCGACCGGAGGGAGGGGACCGTAATCCCACACCTCCGAGAGATAGAGAGCAGAGGCAGGGGGATTACGGGGCGAGGCAGTGTACATACCCCGCCACGGTTGTACAGCAGGTCGAGGGTCTACCACCGCTTTGGTTCATGTCTTTGGAGCAGTCCAGTAGTTGTTGAGAAACTAGTACGGAACAGGTTCCTGATCCACAGTGCGAGGAGGATTCGGCCGTGGCACCGTCTGTGCATTTCGATGGGAGGGTGAGTAGCCACACCGGACTACCACCCACACTCATGTACGGGCCCGATCTCGAGAGTGAGTCGAGGAGGACGCGGAGCGCAGGAATCCGCGATCACGGAGGATACGACGAGCGTAGCTCTGCAGCTCGCCCGATCGCTCGACCAAGAGACTTATCAGCCCCTCGGCGGCGACGGAGGGTTATTGAGCTGGATTCTGATACCACCCGTCGGACCCACCGACGACGGGAGGTTCGGGGCATTACCTCGATTCTCGATGATGTCCGGTTGTTGGAGAGGTTCCAGCGGTTGAACCCTAGGAAGTTTGATGGCAAGGGAGGTCCCGAGGCGGCGGAGACTGGTTCATGGAGATTGACAAGCTCCTTGGGAGGTTACACCTACCTTCTACGGTGATGGTATCCCTTGCCACGTTCAACTGCAGGAGGGAGCGGATCATTGGTGGAGGAGCCTTCGTGGTAACCCGAGGGCGAATGCGGGGCTAGCACCCGATCGGGAGGTGGATGTTACACGGGAGCGGTTACACAGCTGTTCCATCGGAGGTTTATCGGGGCTGCAGCTAGGGATCTGCGACAGGCACAGTTTGATGAGCTTCAGCAGGGAGACAGGACTGTCGCAGAGTATGAGAGGGAGTTTGACAGGCTTATCCACTACGTACCGCAGTACCACGGTATGGAGGAGGAGAAGGCGAAGAGGTTCATCCGTCGACTGCGCCCCGAGTACAGATGGGCTCTGAGGCCGTTGGACATTACTACTTACGGGGAGGCGGTTCATAAGGCCCAACTCCTCGAGCAGGAGGACGTTGAGAGTCGCCTCACCTCGCAGAGAGGTCAGGGGAGTTCGAGGGGTTCCACACAGCGAGGACCCCGGCGAGTTCTTGACGGCGAGCAGACACAGGCGATCTAGCGGAGGCAGGGGGAGCACCACCCTCACGACCTTGTCCGACTTGTGGTGGGTATCACCCGGGTAGACCTTGTTACCGGCAGGAGGGCCGATGTTTGCGATGCGGGTCTGATACTCACTGGGTACGGGACTGCCCCCAGACGGTGGGGCAGGGCTCTGGTAGTTTTCAGCGTCCGCAGTCTCGGGCACCGCCCAACGCGCCGCGAGCGCGTGGGTTTCAGCGGGTGGCCGAGACCTCGGCGGCGACCGCAGCTTCAGCCACCCCCTCCACCGCAGCAGCCTAGAGCAGGACGAGTTTATCAGATTGAGCAGGGAGGTCCTAGTCAGCGAGGAGGCCCTAGTCATCAGGGAGGACCCAGTCAGCAGGCGGGCCCCAGCCAGCAGGGAGGCTCGACTCATCAGGGAGTTTTGCAAGGTACTGTATTTCTGAACGATACATCTGTTCATGCGTTATTTGATACGGAGCATCCATTTCTATTGTAGCACGAAATGTGTTACATCTCTCGCACTGTCTGTTAGTACCTTGCCGCAGATGTATTTAGTAAAAACTACTGGGAGTCAGTTTCTGTTTTCCAATGGGATGGTTCGGGGTTGTACGATATCCGTAGGCGGGCATCAGATAGTATCGGACTTGTTGGTTTTGGACACGCCGAACTATGATGTTATTCTTGGGATGGATTGGCTATCCAAGAATTGCATGCACATTGATTGTGCAGCCCGTACCATTATGGTATCCGGAGAGGTACTACCTCTCACGACTCCGATCGGTTTGACTATCGCACAAACATAGTACGAGTTGCATTCTGGACCAGTGTCGGTAGTTGGTGTAGGGAATGTTTTGATCTGAATGAGGCGGATACTAGGTTGAAGCTAGCTAGTATACCGGTAGTTCGAGATTTTCCGCAGGTATTTTCGGAGGAGTTGCCCGGATTACCACCAGAGCGGGAAATTGTGTTTGAGATCTACTGCGGTTGAGCCTTTGCTCCGATATCTATTCCTCCTTATCGGATGCCCATTTCGAGATGCAGGAGTTAAAGAAGCGATTGGAGGAATTACAGCGAAGGGCTTCATCCGACCGAGCACTTCGCCGTGGGGTGCTCCGGTTACATTTGTAAAGAAGAAAGATGGGACGCTCCGACTTTGTATAAACTACAGACGGTTGAATGCCCTTACTGTGAAGAATAAGTATCCGTTGCCGAGGATTGATGATCTTTTTGATCAACTTCGGGATTCGAGAGTTTTCTCGAAGATTGATCTACGATCTGGATACTTTCAGCTTAGGGTGAAGGAGGAGGATATACCTAAGACTGCTTTTCGCACCCGATATGGACACTTTGAGTTTACGGTCATGCCATTTGGGCTGACCAATGCTCCGGCAGCATTCATGGATCTGATGCATCGGGTGTTCCGACCATACTTGGATTCATTTGTAGTGGTCTTTATTGATGATATTGATATATTCTCGGGATGCGGACTCGCATCGGGAGCATCCGAGGGTAGTTACAGACACTTTGGGAACATCAGCTTTATGCTAAGTTCTCAAAGTGTGAGTTCTGATCCGGGAGGTCACCTTTTCGGGGCACGTTATTTCGAGCATGGTCTGTGCGTGGACCCAGAGAAGGTGAGGGCGATTCAGATCGGAAACAACCTACCACGTGCGGGAGATCGGGAGCTTCCGGGATTAGCAGGATATTATCGGAGGTTCGTACCGGGGTTTTCTATTCTGGCATCTCCGCTCACGCAATTGACCAAGAAGGGTCAGCCGTTTATCTGGTCTGATAGGTGTGAGCAGAATTTTCAGGAGTTGAAGCGGCAGTTGACTAACGCTCCGATTCTGACTCTTCCAGATCCGAGCTTACCGTATGTGATTTATACGGATGCTTCCACATCCGGTTTGGGGTGTGTGCTGATGCAGTATCGAAATGTGAAAGCTTACGGGTCGAGGCAGCTGCGACCGCATTAGCTGAACTATCCGACACAGGATCTTGAGTTTGCTGCTGTGATCTATGCGCTGAAACAATGGATGCATTATCTGCTTTGTAAAAAATTTGAGATTCTTACTGACCTTAAGAGTCTGAAATATCTGTTTACTGTGAAGGAGCTTAACATGAGGCAGCGCAGATGGCTCGAATACATTAAGGACTATGATTGTAGTATCGAGTACATCTCGGCAAGGGCAACACGGTTGCCGATGCACCGGCAGGTGAAGTATACCGGGTTGGTCAAGGGAGGAGATGTTGGTGACCGATCCGAGGATAGTGATTTGACATGCCTTTGGCACAGGTGGCAGCTCTGGGAGCGTGCTCAGGTGTACACACTTACCATACATTCTGAGTGGCTTGATAGAGTGCGCGAGGCGCAAGGTAGAGATCCGGGGCTGAAGAAGTTATCTGGGGAGGATAAGGGGTCTTTGTTACCGGCATTTCAGTATAGGCAGGGATTGCTATACTTCCGAGACCGCCTTTATGTACCGGAGGATCGGGAGCTCGGAATGAGATTTTAGAGGAGGCACACTCGAGCAGATTGAGTATTCATCCCGGGAGTGAGAAGATGTATCGGGATCTGCGTACTCACTTCGGTGGCCTGGGATGAGGAGGCACATTGCCACACATGTGTCTAGGTGTGCCGTTTGTCGGCAGGTGAAGATTGAGCACGTAAACCGGCGGGGACACTGCAGACTTTGCCCATTCCGGTCGGAAGTGGGGCAATGTTACTATTGACTTTCTGACCGCACCACGACACGGTCTCGCCATGATGCTATCTCGGGTTATTGTGGATCGGTGACAAAGTGCGCACACTTTTCGCCTATTCGGTCACGGACCCTGGAAAAGCTTGCCCGGCTATACATCGGGGAGATAAATGCGATTACATGGAGTACCAGACTCCATTGTATCGACCGTGATCCGCGTTTTACGCACGGTTCTCGAGGGCTTTTCATGAAGCGCCGGGCACGCGACTCCATCGAAATCTGACTTATCACCCACGCATGACGGGCAATCGGAGCGGGTGATTCAGATATTGGAGGATATCTTTGCGAAGCCGTACTTTGGACTTTGGGGAGATTGGGACCAGCAGCTTGCCTTTGATTGAGTTCTCGTACAACAACAGCTTCCAGACTACGATTGGTATGGCACCATATGAGGCGTTATGCGGGAGGAGGTGTATGACACCACACCTTTGGACCGATGCGTCGATAGGGTTGAGTTGGGACCCGAGCTTATTGAGGAGACTACGGCGAAGATCAGATTGATTCAGGCGCGGATCAAAGCCGCGAACGACCGCACCACTACTTATGCGAACCGTCGCCGTAGGGCTCTGGAGTTTGACGTTGGGGATAGGGTTTGGCTCAAGGTAGCACCTATCCGAGGGACAGTTAGATTCAGGAAGAAGGGCAAGTTGGCCCCACGGTATATCGGCCCATATGAGATTCTGGAGCGGGTCGGTAGAGTGGCATACCGGTTGGCATTACCTCCTAGTCTCTCTTGTGCACAATGTCTTCCATGTTAGCATGTTGAAGAAGTGCATTCGGATCCGACTCGACGATTCCGGTGGAGGAGGTACAGTGGAACCCGATCTTTCTTATCGGGAGGTACCGTAGCCTTTACGGATAGGGATGTCAGGAGACTCCGTAGCAAGTTGATTCCCATGGTCAAGGTTCAGTGGTCACATCATACTGACCGGGAAGCGACTTGGGAGACAGAGAAGGACATTCAGGACCGATACCCCGAGCAGTATCAGCGGTTGATACAACTCTTGGAGGACCAAGAGTCCTAAGGGGGGGAGGATGTTACGGTCACCCCGAGCGGGTCACGTTTTTCGGCGTTCAGGCGGCTCCCGAGCCCTATCCGAGTATCATTTTGGCGAACCCTTCCGTATTTGAGGTCGTGTGGGTCCCCCGGACGTTTCCGCCGAAAATATTTTTCTGGCGCCGGGGGGTTGTCGGGGTCGTCTCGGGACGTATAGCGGGCTCGGTAGCACTCTCGAGATCTCAGTTTGGGAAGCCGTTTGCAGTTTTGGAGTCGTGGAGACGTCCCGGAGGTGGTTGTGGAGTTTAATATTTGGGGCGGGACGTTCGGTTCTGGGCGACTCCCGGGGCTCGGGACGGGAATCCCGGGGCTCGGGATGGAAATTTTCTGACGGCTTTGGGGTAAGTTGTGTTATAATTTAAGATGGAATTTATGGGTATTTTTATAGAACTTTGAAGTGACGGAATTTCGGGTCAGGTTGACACACTCGCACGTCGGGTTTTGGTTTTGGATCAGCGAGCTCGGTAGGACACTCCGTAAATGGTAAATGAACTTCTGAAATATGTTTTGTGAATGTTATAATATTCTGAGGGTTGTGTCCAAGTTTCGTTAATTTTGGAATTCGGTAATTAGTTTTGGGCAAAAAGAATTGGAACTTTCGGAAAAATTGGGAGCTAATTTGCAATTGGGTGCAAAATTAATAAAAATCAGCATGGGCAATATTTGTTTTTTTCGGCAGAATTTGGAAAGGGGAAGGGACACATGGCTTGTTTTAATTTAGGAAGAGAGGGATGGGTTTAAAGTGAGGGAATAATATAAGTTGACTTATATTTCATAAAAATGAGACTTATCTCATTTCTTTTCATTTCTTCATCTTCTTCTCTTTGCTGCTGCTACTGCCGACTTGTTACGGTCACCCCGAGCGGGTTGCGACCGGGTGACTCGGGGCTCCGATTTTGGCCTGCGGGTCACGTTTTTCGGTGTTCAGGCGGCTCCCGAGCCCTATCCGAGTATCATTTTGGCGAACCCTTCCGTATTTGAGGTCGTGTGGGTCCCCCGGACGTTTCCGCCGAAAATATTTTTCGGGCGCCGGGGGGGTTGTCGGGGTCGTCTCGGGACGTACAGCGGGCTCTGTAGCACTCTTGAGACCTCAGATTGAGATGCCGTTTGCAGTTTTGGAGTCGTGAGAATGTCCCGGAGGTGTTTGTGGAGTTTAATATTTGGGGCGGGACGTTCGGTTCCGGGCGACTCCCGGGGCTCGGGACGGGAATCCCGGGGCTCGGGATGGAAATTTTCTGACGGCTTTGGGGTAAGTTGTGTTGTAATTTAAGATGGAATTTATGGGTATTTTTATAGAATTTTGGAGTGACGGAATTTCGGTTCAAGTTGACACGCTCGCACGTCGGGTTTTGGTTCGGGTTCAGCGACCTCGGTAGGACACTCCGGAATGGTAAATGAACTTTTGAAATATGTTTTATGAATGTTATAATATTCTAAGGGTTGTGTCCAAGTTTCGTTAATTTTGGAATTCGGTAATTATTTTTGGGCAAAAAATATTGGAACTTTCGGAAAAATTGGGAGTTAATTGGAATTTGGTTGCAAAATTAATAAATTGGTATGGGCAGCATCTGATTTTCGGCAGGAAGTGGGAAGAAATAAGGGACACATGTCCTTTCCTCATTTAAGTAGAAATGGTATGGGAAAAAGAAGAAGAAAATATATAAGGCTTTTATGTTCTTAAATGAGATATTATCTCATTTCACTTCTTCTCTTCTTCTTCTTCCTTAAGTGCCGCCACCATTAGAGCATTTCTCCAAGCTTCTTGTTCTTCAAATTTTGGCTCAAATCAACAAGGAAATGGATCCTTTTGTGGTAAGCATCCTCCCTTGATCTCTTTTCTTGTTAGAAACAAGAGTTGGATGGAAAAAGAGAAGAATTTGTGAATTATGAGTTTGTTCTTAGCTACTAGCTAGGATGATTCTCTTCCTCCCATCTTTTAGTATGTTGTTCTTGGGTTGTAGGGGAGTGATAATCAAGTGTTAGATTTTGGGAAAACTCCTTGGATGCTAGAAACCTAAAGTGACGAAATTTTGGGAATTTTCTAAAATGGTGTGTGTTTGGTTTCTTGAATCATGCTTCTAGTATATTGTTCCTAGCATGATTCTAAGCTTATGTATGGATTCAATTTGATGGAGAACAAGTTGGGTAAGAAAACCCCAATTTGGCCGAATTGTATGTTGATGTTCAATGTTGAATTTGGTTGTTTTGGATGCAATTGGTTAGCATTCTTGGTTTAGAAGTGTAATTGGTGGTTAGTATGATTAATTGGAAGCTTGAATGGATTGATTTGGAAGTTGGGTAAAAATTGGCAAAGGAGCCGAATTATTGGATGATTCTTTTTCCATGTTGGGGTTTGATGTTGGTTGAATTGGATGTTAAAGTGGTATTGGGGTTGGATTTAGGTGTGGTTTGATGTTTGAAACGTTGATTTCGGGTGTGGAATGGAAAAGTTACTATTATGCGGATTTATCGGAAAATGTCGGGTAATGAAGGGTTTTAAGGTTGGATTTGATCAGTTCTGCTTGTTGGAGTTAATGTATAATCTTGCATTGTCTAAGTTGGTTCTGAATTCTGACGTTTACGTGGAAATCTGAATTTTACCAAAATGCGGATTTTCGGTTTTGGGGTCGGGGGTGTAGTTTGGTAGTGCGGTTGGTAAGGTTGCTAATTTAGCTTGAATTGACAGATTCTGAGGTCCGGAAGTTAGAAAAAGAGAGGTTTCTGAGTTTTGGGTCGTGGTGTGGAAATCGTCCAGAATCGGTCTATTACTCTGGATTTGTGAGGTAAGGGTTTGGTTCTGTTATTTTGGTAAGATAGGTATATGTTTTGTTGCACTTCTGTTTTGCAGGTATTTCGGAAATTTGTGCCTTAAGGTACGTTCTGTGATCTGTAGGTGTATGTCTTGTAGCATACCCTGTCTGTTAACCCTACGTTTGTAGGAGTATGCCTTGTGGCATACTTTGTCTGTTAACCCTACGACAGTTGTGGGTTCGCTACCCCAGCTGGTGCACCATGCTTCTGTAATAGCTTCGGCTTCTGACTCCCTTAGAGGGAGGCTGTCGTTCTGATTTGTTATAAGGGTTTATGGCGATTTAGTATCGCACATCCTTCGGGATTCTAATCTGTTTTTATTACATGCACGATATTCTGTATTCTGTTGCATATATTGCTATCTTTCTGTTTTGCAGGGTTACATATACTTACCTTACCCCATATCCCTTACGGGTCCTTTTAGGACTCACCCTTCTTTGGGTTTTGTTTTTGGGTTTGTGTAGACACTGATAAGCGGCCTGCGGAGTAGGTTTCCGTGAGGTTCTACCTCGGTTGTGTTTTGCAGCAGCTGCACCTTGCGGGCCGGGATTTTATCTACTTGGTCGGAATCCCGCGCAAGGTATTTGATGCTTAGGCTAGGCTTGGCTCTGTAGCTGCATGTGCATATTTTTCTCGGTTTCTTTGTGATGATTGTATGTCCGTATATATTTATATATTCTGCTCGTACATGTTCTGAGCGCTTGGCGCTTGCTAGAGACTTTAGGTTCTGTGAACTCTGTATGTATTTATGTTTTGGTGCGTAAGCACTCGTCCACGGAGGGCTGGGCTTACTCTGTTGCTAATGCATGAATTGTATGTTTGGATTTTATTTTCAGTTATATGCACGAAATTTTTGTTAGGTTGCTTCCACAATCCTTTCGCTCTTTGGGTCCGCTACGCGCGGCGGGTCTCGATGGACCTGCCATTCCTATTCATTCCGGCTTCCGCTTCCGGCGTCCCGGCGCCCCCGCCTCCGCAACCGGGCTCGGGTGGCGTGCGGTGACAAGTTGGTATCAGAGCAGGTAAGTGACCATATTGGTCGTCAGTGGTGACTTGTAGTGACAACTATTGTTGCACATTTTATTTTTGAATGGTTTGGTATGGAGATTGGCCACCTCCTTACTTGAACCACTTTAAAATAAAATGTGGGACAAAGTTTGGTCCTTCAAGTTATCCTGGTAGTTGCAGTTTACGGAGTTCAGGATTTCTGGATTCTGGTGAAATTATTACAAGTAAAGGATTGTGGAAAAGTTTCAGGTACGTAAACTTGTGTGTTAGGAAAAGATTTGGTGAAATAAGCATGAACTGCTTCTGTGATTTGGTGAAATACATGATTTTAGCATTCTGAGAAATAATTTATGTGTCAAGTACTGCATTGCACTACAGAGCCTTAGGAAACTGCTGCTAGCTTCTGAAGGGATTAAAAGTGACCGATTTGTCTGGACTCTGTTTGGTCTGAAATGTCTCAGGTTTGGTTAACACGCGTAGACAGCGTGTTTTGCGACCGGAGGGAGGGGACTATAATCCCACGTCTCCCAGAGATAGGGTTTGAACTGTTGGTTATGGGTTGAGTTGGTATATGGTTTGGAAATTTGGTTTGGGACAAGTTGTTTTTCTGGTTGGCCTTGGTTTGAGGAATTGTGTACTACACGCGAATAGCGTGATTTGGTACCGGAGGGGTGGGACTGGGATCCCACACCTCCGTGGAATAGGATATGGGTTCAGCGTAACCCAGGGTCTGAACAACCACACTCACCGCCCCTGAGGTTTAGCGGTCGTAGGGACCCTTCTCTGATTTGGTATTACCCGCCAGCCCAGCTGGTTCAGGGGCGGCAGTAGTCAGGGGAAGATCTGATCATGCCACTGTAAGGACATTTTGATTAGGTGGTGATAGCGAGACTTAAGCCATTGCTCGCCATAGTTTTGGGATTGGTAAGTGAGTGACTCCGAGGAGGATGGTCACTACGACACCTAGACTTCTCGTCGGTTCTATTAACGATGGGAAGATCTGAGGCACCAGTCTGACGAGGTCAGACTTCTGGTGAGGTTTTAGAGTTTGAACCCCCCGAGGTTCAATGACCGAGAAGGGCCAGAGGTAGTAGAGACTTGGTTTGCAGGAGTTGGCAAACTCCTGGGGGAGGCTACATTTTCCACCAGCAGTGCAGTGGGGATGTAGCCAGGAATCTGCGTCAGGTACAATTTGATGAGTTTCATCAGGGAGATAGGACTGTTGCAGAGTTTGAGTGAGAGTTTGATCGGCTGGTTTACTACGTACCGTAGTACTATGGAATGGAAGAATAGAAGGCCAAGAGGTTTATTCGTCGACTGCGCCCCGAGTTCAGGTGGGTTTTGAGACCTTTAGACATTACTTTGTTTCGGGAAGCGGTTATTAGGGCTCAACTCCTCGAACAAGAGGAGGTTGAGAGTCGCCTCACCTCGCAGCGAGGTCAGGGGAGTATGAGGGGTTCCACACAGCAGGGACCCCGGCAGATTTCTGGATGGCCGAACAGGCCCGGGCAGTCTAGTAGAGGCAGAGTGGGAGCACCACCGGCACGATCTTATCCGATTTGCGGGCAGGGTTTTGGTAGTCTTCAGCGTCCACAGTCTCGGGCACAGCCCAACGCGCCGCGAGGGCGTGGGTTTCAGCAGGGTGGCCCGAGACCTCGGCGACAGCAGCTTTAGCCACCCCCTCCACCACAGTAGCCCAGAGTGGGCCGAGTTTTCCATTTTGAGGGGGGAGGCCTTAGTTATCAGGGAGGTCAGGGAGGACCTAGTCAGCGGTCAGGTACCAGCCAGCAGGGAGGCTCGAGTCAGCAGGGAGTTCTGCAGGGTACTTTATTTCTGAATGAGATATCGGTTCATGCAGTATTGGATACAGGAACATTTATTCCCATTGTAACACCGAAATGTGTTACATTTCTGTATCTGACTATTAGTACTTTGCCTCAAATGTACTTAGTAAAAACTGCTGGGAGTCAGTTTCTGTTTTCTAAAGAGATGGTTCGGGGTTGTACGACATCTGTAGGCGGACATCTGATGGTATCGGATTTGTTGGTTTTTGATACGCCGAACTAAGATGTTATTCTTGGGATGGACTGGCTATCCAAGAATTCTTTGCACATTGATTGTGCAAACCGTACCATTATGGTTTCTGGAGAGGTACTACCTCTCACGGCTCCGACTAGTTTGACTATCGCACAGCACAATATAGAGTTACAGATTCTGGATTCAGCTGTCGATAGTTGGTTTGGGGTAATGCTATGATCTGTTTGAGGCTGGTACTAGGTTAAAGTTGGATGGTTTACCAGTGGTTCGAGTTTTTTTTCCGCAGGTATTTCCGGAGGAATTGCCCGGATTACCACCAGAGCGGGAAATTGTGTTTGAGATCCACCTGCAGTCGGGTACTGCTCCGATATCTATTCCTCCTTATCGGATGCTTATTTCTGAGATGCAGGAGTTAAAGAAGCAGTTGGAGGAATTACAGCAGAAGGGCTTCATCCGACCGAGCACTTCGCCGTGGGGTGCTCCGGTTCTGTTTGTAAAGAAGAAAGATGGGACGCTCCGCCTTTGTATAGATTACAGACGGTTGAACGCCCTTACTGTGAAGAATAAGTATCCGTTGCCGAGAATTGATGATCTTTTTGATCAACTTCGGGATTCGAGAGTTTCTCGAAGATTGATCTACGATCTGGATACTTTCAGCTTAGGGTGAAGGAGGAGGACATACCTAAGACTGCTTTCCGCACCCGATATGGACACTTTGAGTTTACGGTCATGCCATTCGGGCTGACCAATGCTCCGGCAGCATTCATGGATCTGATGCATCGGGTGTTCCGGCCGTACTTGGACTCATTTGTGGTGGTCTTCATTGATGATATTCTGATATATTCTCGGGATGCGGACTCGCATCGGGAGCATCTGAGGGTAGTTCTGCAGACACTTTGGGAACATCAGCTTTATGCTAAATTCTCAAAGTGTGAGTTCTGGATTCGGGAAGTCGTTTTTCTGGGACACATTATATCTGAGCATGGTCTGTCTGTGGATCCAGAGAAGGTGAGGGCAATTTGGGATTGGAAACAACCTACCACGGTACGGGAGATCAAGAGCTCCCTGGGGTTAGCAGGATTTTATCGGAGGTTTGTACTGAGATTTTCTATTCTGGCATCTCCGCTTACGCAGTTGACCAGGAAGGGTCAACAGTTTATCTGGTCTGATAGGTGTGAGCAGAATTTTCTGGAGTTGAAACGGCAGTTGACTAACGCTCCGATTCTGACTCTTCCAGATCCGAGCTTACCGTATGTGATTTATACGGATGCTTCCACGTCCGGTTTGGGGTATGTATTGATGTAGGAGCGTAATGTGGTAGCTTATGGGTCGACGCAGTGCGACCGCATGAGCTGAACTAACCGACACATGATGCGGAGTTGGCTGCAGTGATTTATATTTGAAACATTGGAAGCAATATCTGTTTGATAATAAATTTCAGATTCTTACTGATCATAAAAGTCTGAAATATCTGTTTACGTAGAAGGAGCTTAACATGAGGCAGCGCAGATGGCTCGAATACATTAAAGACTATGATTGTAGTATCGAGTACATCTTTGGCAAGGGCAACACGGTTTCCGATGCTCGAGCAGAAGTATACCAGATTAGTTAAGGGAGGAGATGTTGGGGATCGATCGAGGAGAGTGATTTGACATGCCTTTGGCACTGTGGCAGCTACGGGAGTGTGCTCGGGGTATACACTTACCATACATTCTGAGTGGCTTGACAGGATGCGCGAAGCGCAAGGTAGAGATCTGGTGTTGAAGAAGTTATCTGGGGAAGATAAGGGTTTATTTGTTACCGACATTTCAGTATAGGCAGGGATTGCTATACTTCCAAGATCGCCTTTATGTACCTGAGGATCAAGAGTTCTGAAATGAGATTTTAGAGGAGGCACACTCAAGCAGTTTGAGCATCAGAAACCGGCAGGGACACTGCAGACTTTGCCCATTCCAGTTCGGGAGTGGGGCAATATTACTATGGACTTTCTGACTGCACTGCCCCTGACACGGTCTCGCCATGACGCTATCTGGGTGATTGTGGATCGGCTGCCAAAGTGCGCACATTTTCTGCTTATTCGGGTCATAGACCCTCTGGAGAAGCTTGCCGGCTTTACGTCAGGGAGATTGTACGATTACATGGAGTACCAGACTCCATTGAATCTGACCGTGATCCGCGTTTTACAAAGACGGTTCGGATTGCTTTTCATGAAGCATTGGGCACGCGACTCCATCGAATACGCTTATCACCCACGAGACGGACGGGCGGTCGGAGCGGGTGATTACGATATTGGAGGATATCTTTGCGAATCTGTACTTTGGATTTTGGAGGAGTTTGGGACTAGCAGTTGCTTTGATAGAGTTTTCGTACAACAACGGCTTCAGTTACGTTTGGCATGGCACCATATGAGGCGTTGTACGGGAGGTGGTGTATGACACCATCCTGTTGGACAGATGCGTCTGATAGGGTTGAGCTGGGACCCGAGCTTTTTGAGGAGACTACGGCGAAGATCAGATTGTTACAGGCGCGGATCAAAACCGCGAACGACTGCACCACTGCTTATACGAACCGTCGCCGTAGGGCTCTGGAATCTGAGTTTGGTGGCAGAATTTGACTGGAGGTAGCACCGATCAGAGGGACAGTAAGATTTGGTAGGCGGGGCAAGTTACCCCGAGTTTTATCGGTTCTCATGAGTTTCTAGAGTGAGTTGTTAGGTTGGCTTTACCCCCCCGACTATTTCTGTTTTACGTGATGTCTTCCAGGATAGCCTGTTGAGGATCAGTTAGATTTAGGTTCGGAACTGTCTGGGGTTGTCTGGTAGAAATACCGGCAACTGACTCGGGGTGCAATAAGATGCACCCGGAGGGTGGGACGCCGTGAGGCTCGTATGGTAGTCTAAACTACCACTCTCGCCGCACCAGTACGGTGGTCCGATTGTTCTTAGTAAGGGGAATATTTACATTCTGGTTGGTAGCGACACCTGTTTAGATGGTTCAGGCTACTCTTGGAGGACCAAGAGTTCTAAGGGGGGGAGAATGTTACGGTCACCCCGAGCGGGTTGCGACCGGGTGACCCGGGGCTCCGGTTTTGGCCTGCGGGTCACGTTTTTCGGTGTTCAGGCGGCTCCCGAGCCCTATACGAGTATCATTTTGGCGAACCCTTCCGTATTTGAGGTCGTGTGGGTCCCCCGGACGTTTCCGCCGAAAATATTTTTCGGGCGCCGGGGGGGTTGTCGGGGTCGTCTCGGGACGTACAGCGGGCTCGATAGCACTCTCGAGACCTCAGATTGAGATGCCGTTTGCAGTTTTGGAGTCGTGAGAATGTCCCGGAGGTGTTTGTGGAGTTTAATATTTGGGGCGGGATGTTCGGTTCCGGGCGACTCCCGGGGCTCGGGATGGAAATTTTCTGACGGCTTTGGGGTAAGTTGTGTTGTAATTTAAGATGGAATTTATGGGTATTTTTATAGAATTTTGGAGTGACGGAATTTCGGTTCAGGTTGACACGCTCGCACGTCGGGTTTTGGTTCGGGTTCAGCGAGCTCGGTAGGACACTCTAGAATGGTAAATGAACTTTTGAAATATGTTTTATGAATGTTATAATATTCTGAGGGTTGTGTCCAAGTTTTGTTAATTTTGGAATTCGGTAATTATTGGGAGTTAATTGGAATTTGGTTGCAAAATTAATAAATTGGGTATGGGCAGCATCTGATTTTCGGCAGCAAGTGGGAAGAAATAAGGGACACATGTCCTTTCCTCATTTAAGTAGAAATGGTATGGGAAAAAGAAGAAGAAAATATATAAGGCTTTTATGTTCTTAAATGAGATATTATCTCATTTCACTTCTTCTCTTCTTCTTCTTCCTTAAGTGCCGCCACCATTAGAGCATTTCTCCAAGCTTCTTGTTCTTCAAATCTTGGCTCAAATCAACAAGGAAATGGATCCTTTTTGTGGTAAGCATCCTCCCTTGATCTCTTTTCTTGTTAGAAACAAGAGTTGGATGGAAAAAGAGAAGAATTTGTGAATTATGAGTTTGTTCTTAGCTACTAGCTAGGATGATTCTCTTCCTCCCATCTTTTAGTATGTTGTTCTTGGGTTGTAGGGAGTGATAATCAAGTGTTAGATTTTGGGAAAACTCCTTGGATGCTAGAAACCTAAAGTGGCGAAATTTTGGGAATTTTCTAAAATGGTGTGTGTTTGGTTTCTTGAATCATGCTTCTAGTATATTGTTCCTAGCATGATTCTAAGCTTATGTATGGATTCAATTTGATGGAGAACAAGTTGGGTAAGAAAACCCCAATTTGGCCGAATTGTATGTTGATGTTCGATGTTGAATTTGGTTGTTTTGGATGCAATTGGTTAGCATTATTGGTTTAGAAGTGTAATTGGTGGTTAGTATGATTAATTGGAAGCTTGAATGGATTGATTTGGAAGTTGGGTAAAAATTGGCAAAGGAGCCGAATTATTGGATGATTCTTTTTCCATGTTAGGGTTTGATGTTGGTTGAATTGGATGTTAAAGTGGTATTGGGGTTGGATTTAGGTGTGGTTTGATGTTTGAAACGTTGATTTCGGGTGTGGAATGGAAAAGTTACTATTATGCGGATTTATCGGAAAATGTCGGGTAATGAAGGGTTTTAAGGTTGGATTTGATCAGTTCTGCTTGTTGGATTATGTTTGTTAATGTATAATCTTGCATTGTCTAAGTTGGTTATGAATTCTGACGTTTCTGTGGAAATCTGGAATTTTACCGAAATTCTGCCGGATTTTCGGTTTTGGGGTCGGGGGTGTAGTTTGGTAGTGCGGTTGGTAAGGTTGCTAATTTAGCTTGAATTGACAGATTCTGAGGTCCGGAAGTTAGAAAAAGAGAGGTTTCTGAGTTTTGGGTCGTGGTGTGGAAATCGTCCAGAATCGGTCTATTACTCTGGATTTGTGAGGTAAGGGTTTGGTTCTGTTATTTTGGTAAGATAGGTATATGTTTTGTTGCACTTCTGTTTTGCAGGTATTTCGGAAATTTGTGCCTTAAGGTACGTTCTGTGATCTGTAGGTGTATGCCTTGTAGCATACCCTGTCTGTTAACCCTACGTTTGTAGGAGTATGCCTTGTGGCATACTTTGTCTGTTAACCCTACGACAGTTGTGGGTTCGCTACCCCAGCTGGTGCACCATGCTTCTGTAATAGCTTCGGCTTCTGACTCCCTTAGAGGGAGGCTGTCGTTCTGATTTGTTATAAGGGTTTATGGCAATTTAGTATCGCACATCCTTCGGGATTCTGATCTGTTTTTATTACATGCACGATATTCTGTATTCTATTGCATATATTGCTATCTTTCTGTTTTGCAGGGTTACATATACTTACCTTACCCCATATCCCTTACGGGTCCTTTTAGGACTCACCCTTCTTTGGGTTTTGTTTTTGGGTTTTGTGGGCACTGATAAGCGGCCTGCGGAGTAGGTTTCCGTGAGGTTCTACCTCGGTTGTGTTTTGCAGCAGCTGCACCTTGCGGGCCGGGATTTTATCTACTTGGTCGGAATCCCGCGCAAGGTATTTGATGCTTAGGCTAGGCTTGGCTCTGTAGCTGCATGTGCATATTTTTCTGGTTTGCTGTGATGATTGTATGTCTGTATATATTTATATATTCTGTTCTGTACATGTTCTGAGCGCTTGGCGCTTGCTAGAGACTTTAGGTTCTGTGAACTCTGTATGTATTTATGTTTTGGTGCGTAAGCACTCGTCCACGGAGGGCGGAGCTTACTCTGTTGCTAATGCATGAATTGTATGTTTGGATTTTATTTTCAGTTATATGCATGAAATTTTTGTTAGGTTGCTTCCACAATCCTTTCGCTCTTTGGGTCCGCAACGCGCGCCGGGTCTCGATGGACCTGCCATTCCTATTCATTCCGGCTTCCGCTTCCGGCGTCCCGGCGCCCCCGCCTCCGCAACCGGGCTCGGGTGGCGTGCGGTGACACGACTCCATTAGAGAGCTCACCTCCAAGCTTGAACTCCTTCTTAGTAGGAATCAAAGAGAAATTGGGTGCTTGAAGTGGTAAGCATCCTCCCTTCTCCTCTTTTCTTGTTAGAATTGGAGATTAGTGAAGAAATATGGATTTATGGTGAATGATGGGTTTGTTCTTAGCTATAAGCTAGGATGATTCTCTTCCTCCCATGTTTTAGTATGTTGTTCTTGGGTTGTAGGAGAGTGTTAATCAAGTGTTGGATTTTGGAAAACACATCTTGGATGAGGAACCCTTTTATGGCCGAATTTTTGGAGATTTTCCAAAACGGTGTGTGTTTGTTATCTTGTTTCATGCTTCAAGTATGTTAGTCCTAGCATGATTCTAAGCTTATGTATGGATTCAATTTGATGGAAAACAAGTTGAGGTAAAAACCCCCAAATGGCCGAAATTATGAGTTGTTGTTCAATGTTGGATTTTGTTGTTTTGGATGCAATTGGATAGCATTCTTGGTTTAGAAGTGTAATTGGTGGTTAGAATGATTGTTTGGTAGTTTGAATGGATTGAATTGGAAGTTGGATGAAATGTTGGTTAGGAACCGAAATGTTGGAATGATTCTTTTTCAATGTTGGAGTTTCATGTTGGTTAAATTGGATGTTAATATGGTGTTGGGGTTGAATTTAGGAGTGGATGGAAGTTTGAAAGCGTTGAATTCGGTTAAGAAATGGAAAAGTTACAATTAAGCGGGATTATCGGAAAAATGACGGGTAATGAAGGGTTTAAGGTTGGATTTGATCAATTCTGCTTGTTGTATTATGTTTGTCAATGTATAATCTTGCATTGCCTAAGTTGGTTCTGAATTCTGAAGTTTCTGTGGAAATCTGGAATTTTACGGAAGTTTCTGTGGATTTTCGGTTTTGGGGTCGGGGATGTAGTTTGGTAGTGTGGTTGATAAGGATTCTAATTCAACTTGGTTTGGCAGATTCTAAGGTTCGGAGGTTAGGAAAAGAGAAGTTCTAAGTTTGGGGCACGGTGTAGGAGTTGTCCAGAATCGGTCTAATACTGGATTTTTGAGGTAAGGGTTTGGTTCGTTGTTTTGGTAAGATAAGTATATGTTTTCGTTTCATTTTCTGTTCTGCTAGTATTTCGGAATTTTATGCCTTTGGGCATATTCTGTAGTTTGTAGGAGTATGCCTTATGGCATACTCTGTCTGTTAACTTTACGACAGTTGTGGGTTCGCTACCCCAGCTGGTGCACCATGCTTCTGTATTAGCTTCGGCTTCCGACTCCCTTAGTGGAGGCTGTCGTTCCGATTTGTTATAAGGGTTATGGCGATTTAGAATCGCACGTCCTTCGGGATTCCGATCTATTTTCTGTACATGCATGATATTCTGTATTTTGTTGCATATATTGCTATCTTTCTGCTTTTGCAGGTTACATATACTTACCTTACCCCATATCCCTTACGGGTCCTTTTAGGACTCACCCTTCTTTGGGTTTTGTTTTTGGGTTTCAGTAGACTGATAAGCGGCTGCGGAGTAGGTTTCCGTAGGGTTTCTACCTTGGTTGGGTTTTGCAGCTACACCTTGCGGTCCGGGATTTGTCTTTTGGATCCGAATCCCGCGAGGTATTTTGATACTTAGATCTAGGGCTGGCTCAGAGTTGCATATGCACACTTTCTGTGTTGCTCTGATGATTGTATGTCTGTATATATTTATATATTCTGTTCTGTACATGTTCTGACCGCTTGGCGCTTGCTAGACACTTTAGGTTCTGTGAACTCTGTATGTATTTATGTTTTGGTGCGTAAGCACTCGTCCACGGAGGGCGGGGCTTACTCTGTTGCTATTGCATGAATTGTACGTTTGGATTTTATTTTTGGTTGTATGTGCGAAATTTTTGTTAGGTTGCTTCCATAATCCTTTCGCTCTTTGGGTCCGCTACGCGCGGCGGGTCTCGATGGACCTGCCATTCCTATTCATTCCGGCTTCCGCTTCCGGCGTCCCGGCGCCCCCGCCTCCGCAACCGGGCTCGGGTGGCGTGCGGTGACAGGTAAGGCCAACCTAACAACTTACTCTGGAAACTCATGAGAACCGATATAACTCGGGGTAACTTGCCCCGCCTACCAAATCTTACTGTCCCTCTGAACGGTGCTACCTCCAGTCAAACTCTATCACCAATCTCAAATTCTAAGTCCCAGTGACATCTGTTCACACATGAGGTGGTGCGGTCATTCGCGGTTTTGATCCGCGCCTGTAACAATCTGATCTTTACCGTAGTCTCCTCAAAAAAACTCGGGTCCCAGCTCAACCCTATCAGACGCATCTGTCCAACAGTGTGGTGTCATACACCTACTCCCGTACAACGCCTCAAACCCAGTGCTTCATGAATAGCTCTCCAGAACCGTGCTGTGAAACGCGGATCACGGTCAGATACAATGGAGTCTGGTACTCCATGTAAACGTACAATCTCCCTGATGTAAAGCCGGCAAGCTTCTCCAGAGGGTCTATGACCCGAATAAGCAGAAAGTGTGCACACTTTGTCAGCCGATCCACAATAACCCCGATAACATCATGGCGAGACCGTGTCAGGGGCAAAGGCAAGAAAGTCCATAGTAACATTGCCCCACTCCCGAACCGGAATGGGCAAAGTCTGCAGTGTCCTCGCCGGTTTCGATGCTCAAACCGCCGAGTGTGCCTCCTCTAAAATCTTATTCCGTAACTCCTGATCCTCAGGTACATAAAGGCGATCTCGGAAGTATAGCAATCCCTGCCTATACTAAAACGTCGGTAACAAATAAACCCTTATCTTCCCCAGATAACTTCTTCAACACCAGATCTCTACCTTGCGCTTCGCGCATCCTGTCAAGCCACTCAGAATGTATGGTAAGTGTATGCCCCTGAGCACGCTCCCAGAGCTGCCACCTGTGCCAAAGGCAAGTCGAATCTCTCTCCTCGGATCGGTCCCCAACACCTCCTCCCTTAACCAACCCGGTATACTTCCTGCTTAGTACATCGACAACCGTGTTGCCCGTGCCAGAGATGTACTCGATACAACAACCATAGTCCTTAATGTATTCGAGCCATCTGCGCTGCCTCAAATTAAGCTCCTTCTGCGTAAACAGATATTTCAGACTCTTATGGTCGGTAAGAATCTGAAATTTATTACCAAACAGATAATGCCTCCGTTGTTTCAGCGGATAAATCACTACAGCCAACTCCAGATCATGCGTCGGGTAGTTCAGCTCATGCGGTCGCAGCTGCCTCAACCCATAAGCTACCATATTACGCTCCTGCATCAACACACATCCCAAACCAGACGTGGAAGCATCCGTATAAATCACATACGGTAAGATCGGATCTGAAAGAGTCAGAATCGGAGCGTTAGTCAACTGCCGCTTCAACTCCTGAAAATTCTGCTCACACCTATCAGACCAGATATACGGTTGACCCTTCTTGGTCAACTGCATAAGCGGAGATGCCAGAATAGAAAATCCCAGTACCAACCTCCGATAATATCTTACTAACCCCATGAAGCTCCTGATCCCCCGTACCGTGGTAAGTTGTTTCCAATCCCGAACTGCCCTCACCTTCTCTGGATCCACAGACAGACCATGCTCAAATATAATGTGTCCCAGAAAAATGATTTCCCGAATCCAGAACTCACACTTTGAGAATTTAGCATAAAGCTGATGTTCCCACAGTGTCTGCAGAACTACCCTCAGATGCTCCCGATGCGAATCCACATCCCTATAATATATCAGAATATCATCGACAAAGACCACCAAAAATGAGTCCAAGTACGGTGGAACACCCGATGCATCGATCCATGAATGGCGCTGGAGCATTGGTCAGCCCAAATGGCATGACCGTAATCTCAAAGTGTCCAAATCGGGTGCGGAAAGCAGTCTTAGGTATGTCCTCTTCCTTCACCCTAAGCTAAAAGTACCCAGATCGGAGATCAATCTTTGAGAAAACTCTCGAACCCCGAAGTTGATCAAAAGACCGTCAATCCTCGCAACGGATACTTATTCTTTCCAAGAAGTGCATTCAACCGCCTGTAATCAATACAAAGTCGGAGTGTCCCATCTTTCTTCTTAGCAAATGTAACCGAGCACCCACGGTGAAGTGCTCGGTCGGATGAAGCCCTTCGCTGTAATTCCTCCAATCAAGCTTTCTTCAACTCCCCGCATCTCAGAAATAGGCATCCGATAAGGAGGAATAGATATCGGAGCAGTACCCAACTGCAGGTAGATCTCAAACACAATTTCCCGCTCTGATGGTAATCTGGGCAACTCCTCCGGAAATACCTGTGGAAAAACTCGAACCACTGTTAAACCATCCAACTTTAACTTAGTACTAGCCTCAAACAGATCATAGCATTACCCCACACCAACTATCGACAGCTGAATCCAGAATCTGTAACACTATACTGTGCTGCGCGATAGTCAAACCAGTCGGAGCCGTGAGAGGTAGTACCTCTCCAGAAACCATAATGCTACGGGTTGCACAATCAATGTGCACAGAATTCTTGGATAACTAGTCCATCCCAAGAATAAAATCGTAGTTCGGCGTGTCTAAAACCAACAAATCCGATACTGTCAAATGTCCGCCTACAGATATCGTACAGCCCCGAACCATCTCATTGGAAAACAGAAACTGACTCCCAACAGTTTTTACTAAATGTGTTTGAGGCAAGGTACTAACAGACAAATGCAGAGATGTAACACATTTCTGTGTTACAATGGAAACAGATGCTCCTATATCAAATAATGCATGAACCGACACCTCATTCAGAAATAAAGTACCTTGCAGAACTCCCTGCTGACACGAGCCGGCTAGTGCCTCGCCGCCGACTAGGTCCTCCCCGATGACTAGGGCCTCCTCTCAAAATGAAAACTTGTCCGCTCGAGCTGTTGTGGTGGAGGGTGGCTGAAGCCGCTGCCGTTGCCGAGGTCTCGGCCACCTGCTGAAACCCACGCCGCGGCGCGCTGGCTGTGCCCGAGACTGTGGACGCTGATAACTGCCAAAAACTCTGCCTTACAATCAGAGGGCAATCCCGTACCAAGTGAGTGTCAGACCCGCAACATAAACATCGGCCCTCCTGCCGGTAACAAAGTCAACCGGGGTGATACCTACTGCAAATCTTACAAGGTCGTGCCGGTGGTGCTCCTCCGCCTCTACTAGTCCGCCCAGCCTGCTCGGCCATCCAGAAATCTGCCGGGTCCTCGCCGCGTGGAGCCCCTCGTACTCCCCGACTCGCCGCGAGGTGAGGCGACTCTCAACCTCCTCTTCCATACCATGGTACTGCGGTACGTAGTGAATAAGCCTCACAAACTCCCGCTCAAACTCGCAACAGCCTGTCTCCCGATGAAACTCATCAAACCGTGCTCGACGCAGATTCCTCGGCTACATCCCCACCGCACCGCTGGTGGAAAATGTAGCCTCCCCGTGAGTTTGCCAACTCCCGCAAACCAAGTCTCTACTACCTCTAGCCCTTCTCGGTCATTGAACCCGGGGGTTCAAACTCGAAACCTCTCCGTAAGTCCGACCTCGTCGATCGGGTGCCTCGATCTCCCCGTCGTTGATAGGACCGACGAGAAGTCTAGGTGTCGTAGTGACCATCCTCCTGAGTCACTCACTTACCAATCCCAAAGTCAGCGAGCAGTGGCTTAAGTCTCGCTATCACCACCTAATCAAAATGCCCTTACTGTGGCATAATCAGATCTTCCCCTGCCTATTGCCGCCCCTGAACCCGCTAGGCTGGCGGGTAATACCAAATCAGAGAGGGGTCCCTACGACCGCTAAACCTCGGGGGCGGTGAGTGTGGTTGTTCAGACCCTGGGTTATGCTGAACCCGTATCCTATTCCACGGAGGTGTGGAATCTCAGTCCCGCCCCTCCGGTACCAAATCACGCTATTCGCGTGTAGTACACAATTCCTCAAACCAAGTCCACCAGAAAAACAACTTATCCCAAACCAAATTTCCAAACCATATACCAACTCAACCCATAACCAACAGTTCAAACCCTATCTCTCGGAGGCGTGGGATTACAATCCCTCCTCCGGTCGCAAAACACGCCTGTCTACGCGTGTTAACCAAACCTGAGACATTTCGGACCAAACAGAGTCCAGACCAATCAATCACTTCTAATCCCTACAGAAACTAGCAGCAGCTTTCTAAGGCTCTGTAGTGCAATGCAGTACTTGACACAGAAGTTATTTCCCAAAATGATCAAATCATATATTTCACAAAATCACAGAAGCAGTTCATGCTTATTTCACCAAATCTTTTCCTAACACACAATTTTTACGTACCTGAAACTTTTCCACAATCCTTTACTCGTAATACTTTTACCAAAATCCAGAAATTCTGGATTCCGTACTCTGCAACTACCAGGATAACTTGAAGGACCAAACTTTGCTCCACAATTTTATTTTAAAGTGGTTCGAGTAAAGAGGTGGCCAATCTCCGTACCAAACCATTCTAAAATAAAATGTACAACAATAGTCACTACAAGTCACCACTGCCGACCAATATGGTCACTTACCTGCTCTTATAACAACTTGTCTCCTCACGCCACCCGAGCTCGGTTACGGAGGCGGGGGCGCCGAGACGTCGGAAGAGGAAGCCGGAATGATACAGAAACGCAGGTCCATCGAGACCAGACGCGCGTAGCGGACCCGAAAGGCGATTGTGGAAGCAACCTGAAAATTTTCATACATAGAACAAAAATGAAATCTATGGTGAGTCTCGTCCCTCGAAAATGGGCGAGCACATCACCATCACCATACAAACAGTTCATGTAATAACAACAAAGTAAGTACCGCCCTCCGAGGACGAGTACTTACACATATAACATAGAACATACAGAGTTCTCCGCACCTAGGGTATCTAGCAAGCGCCAAGCGCTCAGAATATGCAACAGAACAGAATATATATATATGTATACAATCATCACAATAATAAAACAGAAAATATGCACATGCAGCTACAGAGCCGACCCTAGGCCTAAACATCAAAATACCTCGCGCGGGATTCAGGCCTAGTAGACAAAATCCCAGCCCGCAAGGTGCTGCTGCTCAACACAACCAAGGCAGAAGCCTCACGGAAACCTACTGGCCGCTACTGCTACCAAATCCAAAACAACCCAAAAAGGGTGAGTCCTAAAAAGGACCCGTAAGGGATTTTGGGTAAGATAAGCATATGTAACCCAGCCAAACAGAAAGATAGCAAAATACAGAATATATGCAATGTAATACGAATATCGTGCATGTAATAAAAACAGATCGGAATCCCGAAGGATGTGCGATACTAAATTGCCATAAACCCTTATAACAAATCAGAACGATAGCCTCCCTCTAAGGGAGTCAGAAGCCGAAGCTATTACAGAAGCATGGTGCACCCTGGGTAGCGAACCCACAACCGCCGTAGGGGCAGTATGCCACAAGGCATACACCTACAAATTACGTAACTACCTTAAAGCGTAAATTTCCAAATACCGCAAAATGTAGTGCAACAACACATACACCTACAGACTACATGTAATATGCCCTAGGCATATAATACCGTAACAAAACCCTTACCTCACAAATCCAGAGTGTTAGACTGATTATGGACGACTTCCACACCACGACTTCCACACCAAGTTGAATCAGCATCCTTATCGACCACTCTACCAAACTACACCCCCGACCCCAAAACCGAAAATCCGGCAGAATTTCCGTAAAATTCCAGATTTCCACAGAAACCTCAAAATTCAGAACCAACTTAGGCAATGCAAGACTATACATTGTCAAACATAATCCAATAAGCAGAACTGATCAAATCCAACCTTAAAACCCTTCATTACCCGACATTTTCCGATAAACCCGCATAATTGCAACTTTTCTATTTCTTATCCGAATTCAACGTTTCAAACTTCAAACCACACCTAAATTCAACCCCAATACCATTTTAACATCCAATTCAATCAAAGCCAAACTCCAACATGGAAAAAGAATCATTCCAATAATTCGGTTCTTAACCAATATTTCACCCAACATCCAATTCAATCCATTCAAGCTACCAAACAACCATTCTAATCACCAATTTCACTTCTAAACCAAGAATGCTATCCAATTGCATCCAAAACAACAAAATTCAACATTGAACATCAACCTAAATATTCAGCCAAATGGGGATTTCTAACCTAACTTATTTTCCATCAAATTAAATCCACACATAAGCTTAGAATCATGCTAGGATTAACATACTTGAAGCATGAATCAAGATAACAAACACACATCAACTTAGAATTTTTCCAAGAATTCGGCCAAATGGGAATTTTTACCCAAGGTGTGTTTTCCAAAATCCAACACTTGATTAACACTCCCCTACTACCCAAGAACATCATACTAAAAGATGGGAGGAAGAGAATCATCCTAGCTTATAGCTAAGAACAAACTCATCATTCTCCAAAATCCACACTTTTCTTCACAAAACTCTAAATCCAACAAGTAAAGAGAAGAAGGAAGGATGCTTACCACATAAAGCACCCAATTCCTCTTTGATTTCATCCAAGGAGAAGAACTTCAAGCTTGGAGGTGAGCTCCCATGGTGGCGGATGCTAGAGGAGGAAGAAGAAGAGAAGAAAATGAAATGAGATAATATCTCATTTTGAAAATTATAAGCCTTATATAATTTCCTTCTCTTTTTCCCATACTTCTCTACTTAACTAAAAATAGGACAAGTGTCCCCTAATTCTCTCCCATTCCAGCCGAAAGTATCTGCTGCCCATACCCCCATTATTGCTATTTTGTAGCCAAATACAAATTAATCTCCTAACTTTTCCAAAAGTTCCAATTTTGGCCCAAAAATAACTACCGAACTCCAAATTTAATGAAACTTGGACACAACCCTCAGAATATTATAACATTCATAAAACATATTCCAAAAGTTCATTTACAATTCCAGAGTGTCCTACCGAGCTCACTGAACCCGAACAAATCCCGACGTGCGAGCGTCTCAACCTGAACCAAAATCCCGTCACACCAAAACCCCACAAAAATACTCATAAAACCATCTTGAATTATAACATGACTTACCCCAAAACCGTCAGAAGATTTCCATCCCGAGCCCCGGGAGTCGCCTGGAACCGAACGTCCCGCCCCAAATATTAATCTCCATAGAAACCTCCGGGACATTCCCACGACTCCAAAACCGCAAACGGCTTCTCAATCTGAGGTCTCGGGAGCGCTACCGAGCCCGCTGTACGTCCCAAGACGACCCCGACAACCCCCCGGCGCCGGAAAAATATTTTCGGCGGAAACGTCCGGGGGACCCAAACGACCTCAAAAACGAAAGGGTTCGCCAAATTGATAATCGGATAAGGCTCGGGAGCCGCCTGAACACCGAAAAACGTGACCCGCAGGCCAAAACCGGAGCCCCGGGTCACCCGGTCGCAACCCGCTCGGGATGACCGTAACAGCTTTGATGAGAGCAAATGTCAAAGAGAACAATGAAGCAAAGTAGGGGAGATTCTTATATGGTTTGAGAGATGATATCTCTAAAACCGTGGAGCTTTGTGACTATGAAGACTATCAAGAGCTAGTGCACAAAGTCATAAGAGTGGAGAAGCAATTGAAGAGAGGAAGTTGCTACATTTTCTACCACACCTCCAACCGAAACTCTTGGAGTAAACCACCCTCCACAAGCAAGCCCTCCACCTCCAAACCCTACCAACCCTCCACCTCCAAGCCTCCATATCCCTCTCATACACAACCAAGACCACCATCTCACCCCACTCCCTATTCCAACACATAACCGAAACCTACATACCCTCCCAAACCTACAAACCCGCCACCTCAATCAAGAACCGTTGAATGTTTCAAGTGTCTTGGCAAAGGACACTATGCAAGAGAATGTCCTAACAAGAGAGTTATGGTGATTAGACCTAATGGTGACATTTCAAGTGAAGATGATTTGGAAGCTCCACATGAGCTTCCAAATGAAGAAGAAGAAGAAGAGGAGGGGGAGTTCCCTCTTGAAGGTCACATTTTGGTGACAAAGAGAGTTCTTCAAAGTTCCCCTAGACTAGCCGAAACTTCCCGAAGAGAAAACCTCTTCCAAACAAGGGCATTGGTGAATGGGACTCTTTCTAGTCTCACTGTGGATAGTGGAAGTTGTGTCAATGCCGCTAGTGAAGATATGGTGAATGAACTCAACCTTCCCACCAAGCTCCATCCAAAACTGATACGATCACGGGTACACTTGAAGCGAAGCCGCGAGATCGTACGGAAGCGCAGATCTAGCTTGAAGGTGTCGACAAACAAAGAAGGATAGATTCGGCCACAGACACCTCCCAACTACGAGGTTGGGCAATATCTGCGATAAGCCTGGGGAGTATGGAAGATCTAGCACCTCTTAACTACGAGATTAAGCAATACTAGATATTAAACTTGATGATAAACAATCAATAAAGGGGGATGGCGGAATATAGCAAGGGGGTCAGAACCGGGCTTAAGGAATTGTCCTTCTTAAGCTTTACATAAGTTCTACGTTACAAAAGTGTTTGCTGTCCCTTTTATAGGAGGGAGAGGGGACAGTCTCTGACAAATGCGCAGGCATGCTAAAAAGGTATAAAGTGCCTCAACAGCATGCTATCCTAAAAGGTAAAAAGGTAAAAGCTAAAGTAAACAATATAATACTCCCAAGTGTCGGCTTGAAAGGAGGGAGTGTTCCAGATGGGATGGGAGTGATTGGAGATGGTCGGCTGCTTTATTAAGCATAGGTGGCTTCGCTTCTGGGCTTCTGGGCTGCTTTATTAAGCATAGGAGGCTTCGCGAAGAAGACTTTACCTTCACTTTGAAGTCTTTACTTTGGAGTTTCTGGCTTGAGGGCTTCACTTTGGAATTTCTCAGAAATGGCTTCGCACGAAGACTTTGCCATCGTCGAGATGCCTTTGCTTAAGAAGCCTAGCCCTCGCCTTGAGGCTGCACAGGGGCGGCTTTGCCAAAGGGCCTCGCCAACGCCTGGGTGCCTTCGGATGATGAAGTCCAGTCTGCGTTGAGGTTCCTCAGGAATGGCTTCGCTGAGGGGCTTCGCCATTGCCCGGATGTCTTCACTTGAAGAAGCCTTGCCTTTGCCTTGAGGCCTCTTGAGGAGCCCTCGCATAGAGGCGTTGCCTTCTCCTGGTCAGGTGATCGCCTGAACCATGGATCAGGCTACCTGAGCCTATGCACCTCCTCGCCACGGAGTTGCTCCGAGCTTCATTCACCTGCCTCTTCGTCTGGGACACTTTGTTGTTGCTTGCGGACCTCATGATCACATCATTCCCTCCCTCTTAAAAAGATTCGTCCTCGAATCTAAAGGGAAGAAACTTCTGCAAATGAAACAAGCACAACAAACATTTACAGAACATTAGGGGTTAGTGAATGAAAGCTCATCGGTGGAGACTGGGGGGGTCGCGGTGGCGATGCATACAAATAGGGGAGCATAATAACTCCAATATGCATCATAATCATGAACAAAAGTCGATAAAAATTCATGACATGCTTCCTAGAGTATTGTATGTAATTAACAATGAACTTACACTCAAGGAAAGCATGCGGTCTAAAAAGTGTAGACCTTTGTTCATGGAGTGGGGGTGGGTCAAGGGAAGCTTTGCCTTTGCAAACCACATGCACTTGTGCTTCCCAAGACAAAGAAGAGAAAACTAAGCTAGTCGTAAAATGAACGTCAAAGTGTGGTACACACGGACTAGCATTAGTATAAACAGGAGGCTCGGAGAGGGACAATCTGCCTTCTCTCTTCACCTCAACCATTAACATGGTTTCAGTCTTAATCTTTCTAAGATGCTCATGTTTACTAAAGATAGACATGGATGTCTCGCAGGGGGTAAACATGGCATCTTGGGAAGTTCCATATAAATATTCGAACAGTGGGTGTGGAGGATGATCGACGTCTAATCCATCACCCACGTTCGTAGCATGAAAACTTAAGGAAGCCATAGGTTCGTACGCAGGCGTATACCCTTCGCTGCCAGAAGAAAGAGACAAGTTACCTTCCCCCAAGTTAGGGAGGTGCAGGTCCTCTTCGCACATCATCTTCTCCTCCATCAACGGTGTGGCTTCTTCCTCAAGTGGGGGCTCGGTTGGAACTCCCGAGTGAGCTCTTCCTTTTCCAAAGCTGTGGCGCTTTCGCTTTCTTCAACTCTTAGCGCATCCGCCTCTTCACTTTTCTGCACAACCAAAGAAGAACAACAGGATTGAGAAGATGTTGTCAGTTCTTCTTGGAGTTTTGTTGAAGGCCCGGGTGAGTCTTTCTTTTCACTCAGTTGGCTTTGGAGAGCCCTTTCCTTTCTTCTCTCTTTTCTTTTCTTTCTCTCTCTCTCATACTCGATGTACTCATTCTTGAGTCTTTCAATCATTCGAGAGAGGTTCCTCATTTGGATTTTGGTTAGGGTTTGGATTTGGGGTGTGGACTTGGGCTGCACAAGCATTGGGCGGTGGGGTGCGCGGCTCAGCTAAGGAAGTTTGTGGAGACTGGGGTCTTCGCCTCCTGTCATGGCAGGAAGATGGTTCGCTTTGGGGCAAAGACCCTGCGAGTGGATTTTGGTGGCGGAGTCGGGTGGAGCTGCTAGATGTAAGGCACGATGGGGGCCTTGTTTGGTAGTATGGAGAGGGTGGCTCCTCTTGGGGGGAACCATACCTTTGCCATAACAACCTCTTCAATTTACTCCACGTCCGAATAGGGGGTTCGCCATATTGTTTTCGTTGGCGAGCTCTTGGCGATGCCATCTCTCGGGCTTCTCCTTTTAAGCACCTTATGGCAAAGGTTAATCTTTCTTCATCATGAATTTGGCAATACCAAAAGTGGTATTCCAACTTCTCCGTCCAATGCCATAAGTTCTCTTCAAGTTTGCATCTCTTTGTCAAGGGATGAAACCCGATGAAATGGAAGTCTTCTTCCGCCATGAGTTCGCCTGCACATGTAAACAATAAAGTTAGTACCTCTCAAGCTCCTCACGTGTTTAGGCCTTTCCTTTCGCGAAGGGGTCTGCCCTTTCGCGAGGGGACTCACTCGAATTTTCCTCTTTCCTCTTGCTTGTTGCTCTCACAGCTTGCTCTTAGTGCCAAACCCGAAATGATTACCACAAGATAACGTCTAGCATGCAAAAATCATTTTAGAAATGAAGTGCTAGTTACTTGAAGCAAACTAGGTTAAAATGGAGGGGGGTTCTTTGGCAGCAAATGTACAAGAGGGTCTGAAATGAGGTTTTGGCGCACAAACACCTTTTGGCTCAATTTGAAATCGAAATTAGATCAAGGTCACTATTCATATGAGTTTTGGTATGAACAGGTATGAACACTCATATGAACACCAAGAACATCAAGAACACAGATTCGATTTCCTTTATGCTTTAACAACCAAGCTTTAATACACCACTTTCTTTCCTCTTTTCAACTATAACCTCACTCTTTTGAGCTTAAAAACTTCGCACGTTGCGGTTTTGAATCAAAACTGAGATTTGCGATAAAACCCGCAACTGCGTTCTTTTCTTTTTCTTCTTCTTCTATGTTTCTCTTCTTCTTTCCCTTTTTTTTGACTTTTTGATTAATGAAGTTGCTAACACAACAACAACTTCTAACACAGAAACAACACAACAGATAAACCGAAATAAAAGCGGATGGGGGAGGGAACAGAAACGAATAGAGTATAACACGGTTTGAAAAACGCAAAGATAAATCTTTCTTCAAGTAGAAGTTAAAGGGCTTAACCTTGAAGAAATCACAAACAACTCCAGCAAGCGATCTGGCTCTGATACCACTTGATACGATCACGGGTACACTTGAAGCGAAGCCGCGAGATCGTACGGAAGCGCAGATCTAGCTTGAAGGAGTCGACGAACAAAGAAGGATAGATTCGGCCACAGACACCTCCCAACTACGAGGTTGGGCAATATCTGTGATAAGCCTGGGGAGTATGGAAGATCTAGCACCTCTTAACTACGAGATTAAGCAATACTAGATATTAAACTTGATGATAAACAATCAATCAAGGGGGATGGCGGAATATAGCAAGGGGGTGAGAACCGGGCTTAAGGAATTGTCCTTCTTAAGCTTTACATATGTTCTACGTTACAAAAGAGTTTGCTGTCCCTTTTATAGGAGGGAGAGGGGACAGTCTCTGACAAATGCGCAGGCATGCTAAAAAGGTATAAAGTGCCTCAACAGGCATGCTATCCTAAAAAGGTAAAAAGGTAAAAGCTAAAGTAAACAATATAATAATCCCAAGTGTCGGCTTGAAAGGAGGGAGTGTTCCAGATGGGATGGGAGTGGTTGGAGATGGTCGACTGCTTTATTAAGCATAGGTGGTGGTGGCAAATCGGTGCGCGTGATCGCCACGTTCCGGTTTGACTTGCGTGTCACGACATTGACAGAAGCCATTAGGTCGACTTTGCGTACTAGAGCGCGATTGTCGAGGAATAGAGAGATCCTCTGAGGTAGTGATTTGACGAGTCGCGTTGAGTAGTTGTAAAACGTTACCCCTTTTGGTATGAATAGTGAATGTATTTATAGTTCCATGTCTCAGTGGTATTATCGTAATATCTCAATATAAAGTGATTATGTATTTTAAGTCATATATACCCTTCGGGAGGCATAGTTCGGGAAAGTTCTTAAGCTTTATTCGGATTACTTACTAGTTTTTTAGTGGGGCCCTTATTTCGGGCTTATGTATGGGCCTTTTGTTAGGCCTTTTATGCATATTGGGCCTGGCGGCCATCAAGTCCCCTCCCAAGCCCTTTTGGATGACTAAAAGGAGTCCAAAGTTCTTTTCTTCAAGATCCATTTTAGAATTTCTGTGAGTCATGTTCGGGGAACTGCTTGGTTCGGGATACTTTCTTTGTTCGGGCATGTGATTCCTCTTCTGTTCGGGTAACTGAGTCTGTGTTTTGAAAGCATTGTTCGGGCACGTGATTCCTCTGGTGTTCGGGTAACTGAGTCGTTTACCGTACTTTTGTGTTCGGGAAACTGAGGATGTGGATTACCCCAATTCTCGAACAAATTTAGGGCTTCTGAGTATTCTCCCATATTATTGTGTTCGGGAAACTGAGGATGTTGATTCCTCCTTTTGTCTCGAACAATGTTCGGGCTTCTGAATCGTTTCCCGTACTATTGTGTTCGGGAAACTGAGGATGTTGATTCCTCCTTTTGTCTCAAACAATGTTCGAGCTTCTGAATCGTTTCCCGTACTATTGTGTTCGGGAAACTGAGGATGTTGATTCCTCCTTTTGTCTCGAACAATGTTCGGGCTTCTGAATCGTTTCCCGTACTATTGTGTTCGGGAAACTGAGGATGTTGATTCCTCCTTTTGTCTCAAACAATGTGGATGTTGATTCCTCCTTTTGTCTCAAACAATGTTCGAGCTTCTGAGTCGTTTCCCGTACTATTGTGTTCGGGAAACTGAGGATGTGAATTCCCGTACTATTTTAGATGGTCGGCTGCTTTATTAAGCATAGGTGGCTTCGCTTCTGGGCTTCGCCTGAACAGGAAGGCCTCGTACTGAAGGCTTCTCCTTCGCTTGGAAGCATTGCGGAGATGGTTTCGCCAAAAGGCCTCACCTTCTCCTGGAGGCTTCGAGAAGAAGACTTTACCTTCACTTTGAAGTCTTTACTTTGGAGTTTCTGGCTTGAGGGCTTCACTTTGGGATTTCTCAGAAATGGCTTCGCCCGAAGACTTTGCCATCGCCGAGATGCCTTTGCTTAAGAAGCCTAGCCCTCGCCTTGAGGCTGCACAGGAGCGGCTTTGCCAAAGGGCCTTGCCAACGCCTGGGTGCCTTCGCATGATGAAGTCCAGTCTGCCTTGAGGTTCCTCAGGAATGGCTTCGCTGAGGGGCTTCGCCATTGCCCGGATGTCTTCACTTGAAGAAGCCTTGCCTTTGCCTTGAGGCCTCTTGAGGAGCCCTCGCATAGAGGCGTTGCCTTCTCCTGGTCAGGTGATCGCCTGAACCATGGATCAGGCTACCTGAGCCTATGCACCTCCTCGCCACGGAGTTGCTCCGAGCTTCATTCGCCTGCCTCTTCGTCTGGGACACTTTGTTGTTGCTTGCGGACCTCATGATCACATCAAAAACCCCACCAACTCCAATGGGTGGATGATTGATCATTTGTCAAAGTGGTCAAGAAAGTTGAAGTTCCCATCCAAATCGGCAAGTATGAAGATACCATCACATGTGATGTGGTGAGAATGCAAGCAACTCACATCTTGCTTGGGAGACCTTGGTAATTTGACAAACATTCCATTCAGCATGGAAATTCCAACAAGTTTGTTATCACCCATGAAGGCCGAAACTTCACACTCCTTCCCCTTACACCTACCCAAGCCTTGCAAGATTAAGTCCACCTAGCCTCCAAGGCCAAAACTTCAAGAAGGAAAGAGGGAAATGGGAAGAGAGGAAAGAATGAGAAGGATCAAGGATCCTTGAGAGAAAAGAAAGAGAGTGCATTTGTGGGAAACACTTCAAAAGAGAATGAGAGAAAACAAGAGTGCATCCTCCACTTGGCTAAAGAAAAAGATTTCAAAAGATCACTTTTGCAAAACAAAACATGCTTTTTCATGGTTCCCACTTCATGCATGCTAACACTTTGATAGTCGCGTTCCTGAAGCAGGTGCAGACTCTCAGTTGAATGGTTGATGATGGTGGTGTTCTTGAGAGCTCCAAGCTTGCTGTTCAGAGTAATTTGTGGAAGACAAAGAGAATACTCAGAAGTAGGAAGAGAGGAGTGGGGGGCGTGTAGTAGCTTACCCATTTTAAGGTGGGTGATGCCAGGAGAAGAAGCCGCCCCCAGTTGAAGCCCTTAGACAGGCTGTGAGACAAGTCTGTCAGACTTTTGGAGATAAGGCGGCTGTGATGATGAAGATCTCAGCAAACCGCCTCAGGTGATTCATTTGTCAGAGAATAGAAGATATCTGGCGTGAGAGCCAAGGGAAGATCACTCAGGCTCGTGCTTCCCTTTTCATTGGCTTCTGAATGTGAGATGACCAAGTGGTCTTTCCTTAGTTGAGTATGCAGCGGCGATGGCCAGCAAGGGGCTAAGGCCAGCAAAGGGGCGAAGGCCCAGATAAAGCGAAGCCAATAAAGGTATAAGGGCCGCATGAACCATGAGTGCAAGGGCCTTGTCTGGCGGGGCCAGTATAGGCATGAGAGACCTCGCGAAGGCAAGCTGAGACCGAAGGGGCGAGACCTGTGAAGGCGAGTGAGACCACTAGGGCGAGACCCGCGAAGGCGAGTGAGACCGCGAGGGCGAGACCCGCGAAGGCGAGTGAGACCGCGAGGGCGAGACCCGCGAAGGCATAAGAGACTCGCGAAGGCGAGTGAGTCGGTAAGGGCGAGACCTACGAGGGCGAGACCTCGCGCAGGCGATACTTGAGACCACGAGGGCGAGACCTCACGCAGGCGATACTTGAGACCACGAGGGCGAGACCTCGCGCCATTCGTTCGGCAGCTGGCGGAATCCCACGGGCTAGCGGTTAACCAATTCAGCCCGAATACCTACTGCCACATAAACGCCTATCTCATTCTTTGTGCTCTATTCGAGACAGAGCCAACCGTATCCACTTTCCTCCAGTACTATAAAGTTAACGTGATCCCGAGGAACTGTTTCTACTTCTTCAGTGCCCGGGGTCCTCCTACTGTGAAATTCAGCTTCGTTTGGAACTTGCCAACCAGCCGCAAGGGATGGCATCGGGAATTTTTCTCCATGAAGCCTGAAGCGTCGTGGGGCTTGCAAACTGCACAGAAGGTAGGAGGACTGCCGGACGTGCAGAATCCTCGGCGATTGCTCAAGGGGGCTGCTGCCAAGGAGAATTATGACCTGTTCGATAGTAAAATCCGGACCATTGCTCCTTGGTGCGGGGATGGACCGAAGGAAGTCCTCCCCTTGCCTTTGTACTGGAGGTTGATTACTCAAGGGGTCCTTTCTCACTTGGGTATTATCCAGGGGGATTTGGGGAGTTGGGCATCCGGGAATCTCCCCTTCGACCGAGACTTGGCCTTGGTGCACCATCTTCGGGCGAGGCGCCCTTCGAGGACTTCAAGAAAGGTTTATATTGTTCTTGTTTATTGATGCATTCGTTTGATATTAACTAATTCTTCCCCTTTTGCAGAATTGGAGCCCGAGTTTGATCTCGGTGCCATCTTCCGGACGCGAGGGAGAAGAAACCGGGCTCTAAAGCCGGAGGTTCGAAGCCCGCAGCAGCTGAGAAGAAATGAAAGAGGGCTGCTTCGGTTGATGTTGAGGCTGCGGGCCAGCCTGCGGAGAAGTCGGCCGGGGAAGTTCCATCTCCGGTTCATGTTGAAGGTCAGCCCACTCGGGATGACGTTTACGAGATGCTCCAGAACTCCCCCGAACGAGTCAGAAGGGCTAGGGGGAAGTTCACGGCCTCGAGGGTGACCGAGCAAAGAGCCCCGGAGGTCCCACCAATCGAGTTCCAATTAGGTAACCAGTTTGTGAAGTTACGTAATCTCTGCTTTTGGAACTTGTTCGGAAATCTTTCCCGAATGTTTGGTGAAGACCCGCTGCATGACGTGGTTCGATCTCATTTTTGTACACTAGGTCCGGACTGGAAAGAGTCCCAGGAAGAGAGGAGGCGGTTGCGGGACGAGAAGCTCTCGCACTTCGGGAACAATCTCATTCCCCGGGAGCCGGGGTGGCTGATCCATGAGGATCAGAACATCCTGGACGACGAAGATGCCAAAGATATGGCTCCCGAGCTATTTGAAGGGACCGCCACTGCCCGAACTATGGAGTGCTTAGAACACTTCTACCCTGACTTGGACGTCGCCGCTTCTAAAATGGCCGTCCTTGGGTATCAGGTTAGAAAACGGCTTTTATTTCCTAAGTCTGAGCTTTTGTGGTACGTCAGCGGTATGGTAATCCTTCCTCTTTTTTTTTGGTGAACAGATGGCAACAATGGGCGGGTGGGTTTCCCGAGTCATCCGAGCGTCAAGCCGCATACGGTCCGAAGCCGAGCAGCGGGCGACCAAGGCCATAGCTGTGGTGTCTAAGCTGATCCAGCGAGTCCACCATTATGAACAGCTGTTGCGGCTCTCCCGTACTTCCCCCGTACTCGAGCTTCCCGAGGGTTCTCACATTCGGGAGAACCTCAGCCCGGCCGAAGCTGATGACTTTGCCTTGGCTGAGGTTGCATTCCTGAGCGCGGTGAAAGAAAACTGTCATTCTGAAGACGCTCTTCGTGAAGAAGTTCGGAAGCTCGAAGCTGAGAAAGACAAATTTCAGGTTGACTTCGCCAACCTTAAAGAGCATTATGAGCACGAGCATCGGGCCAAGGATGAGGAGATCCGCAAGCTTCGGGAGGAGCAGGATCTGAAGGCCAAAGATGAGGAAATTCTGAGACTTCGAGATGCACTTGCCAAAGTTGAGGATAGAATCCCGAAGTATCAGAAGGCGCTGAAAGACTCCATAAATCTGGCCGTCGACAAATACACCTTCGGGTTCTGTCTGGCCAAGAAGCAAATTGTTGAGCGCAATCCTCATGTTGACCTGACCAGGCTTGACGGGAATGACGAGCCCGAAGAAGATCCTAGTTGGTATGGCGAGGAGTTTATGCAACCGCCCGAGCCAGTCACAGTGGACGACTTTACTGACCCCTAATGATGTAACTTTCTTTTCGAGTCCATTTTTTGTAATCCAGCCTCGGGCGCTTATTAATGAAAATATTCAAGGATTGGTTCAACACTTGTCTCCAAATTCAGTCGCGCTTTATTACTCTTCGGTCATACAAAATATTTCTTCAATGCCTCGGAATGATAAGAATTTGCTAATTCCCTTCCTTCGAGATCCAACAACTTGTAAACTCCTTTCCTTTCTTCAGCGATAACCTCGAATGGTCCTTCCCAGTTCGGGGCGAAGGCACCCCCTTTTGGTCTTCGGGATCCTAGTTTGGTTTGCCGTAGAACCAAATCACCCACTTTGATATTCTTTGCCTTTACTTTGGAATTTGTTGTTGATGCGGTTCGTTGTTGGAAAGCTTTCCTTCGTAACTCTGCTTCATCTCTTCTTCCTTCGAGTAGGTCCAAATTTGCCCGCAAACCTTGCTCATTCGCAGTTTCTTCGAACACCTCGGCTCGGAGGGAAGAGTTCGCTACTTCGATCGGGATGAGCGCCTCGGTCCCGTACGCAAGAGAGAACGGGGTTTCTCCAGTAGACCTTCGGGGCGTGGTCTGGTAGCTCCATAAAACATGAGGGAGTTCTCTGGGCCATTTCCCCTTCGCTTTTCCAAGTCTCGTTTTTAATCCATCCTTCAAAGTTCGGTTAGACACTTCGACTTGGCCATTGCTCTGCGGGTGGGCAACCGGAGCAAAATGAATTTTGATCCCGAATTCCTCGGCGAAGTCCTGGAATCCACTATCAGTGAACTGAGTTCCGTTATCGGACCTTCGGTCATCCGAACCTGCAAATGATGTTCTTCCACACGAACTTTCGGATGTTTTCAGCCGTAATTGTGGTCAGTGGTTCGGCTTCTATCCACTTGGTAAAGTAGTCCACAGCGACTACGCAATACTTGATCCTCCGGGGCGGTAGGCAAGGCCCCGATCAAATCGATTCCCCATACAGCAAATGCTATGGGGTAGTCCGAAGACGATACGTACTCCGAGGGAATTCTCTGTATTCGGGCGTGTTCTTGACACTTCCTGCACTTGTTAACTAGCTTCCTTGCGTCTTCCTTGAGGGTAGGCCAAAAGAACCCTTGTCTCAGTATCACCGCGGCCAAGGCATCTGATTTAATGTGCGACCCGCAGGTGCCTTCATGGGTCTCCCATAGAATGTCCTCGATGTCTCCCTCTCCGACGCATTTTTGCATCGGGGAAGAGAATCCCTTTCGGTACAGATTATCTCCAATGATAACGAACTTGCTTGCCTTCCTCCTGATGTTCGCAGCTTCGACCGGGTTGTCCGGGAGTATCCCTTCATCGAGGTACTTCCAATAAGGGACCCTCCATCCCGAGGTAATGCAGCATATTCGGGAGTAGTCAATGCAAGGTTCACTTCTTACTTCGTCGTAAGAAGCGAGGAAGTCAGCTTCCGAATTGAGCTACCGCGGGATCTTCTCGATACATAGCTTCTCGAAATCCGTGGCCAATTTTCTAGCTACCTCGGCGTATTTCTTGAGACTTGGATCCTTGATCTCGTACTCCCCATTCATCTGCTGGACGAGGAGGTTTGAGTCGCTACATGCTTTTAGCGATCGGATTCACGCTTTCTTGGCCAGTTCTAGACCAGCGATAAGGGCTTCATACTCGGCCGCGTTGTTTGTTACCGGGAAAGTGAACTTGATAGATTTTCATGCTTTCATTCCTTCTGGGCCTTCGAGGACTAGTCCGGCACCTTGCTTGTCCGATCCCGAAGCTCCATCCACATGTAGGGTTCAGACCGGGCTATCCTCGTTCAAAGAGTCCTCGCTTTCGGATTCCTTGGGCAATTCTGTGATAAAATCTGCTAACGCTTGTGCCTTGATCGCTCTTCGAGGTTCGTATTTGATCTCATACTCGCTCAGTTCTATGCACCATTTGTGATCTCCGGAGTGGTCTACCCGTTTTAAGATGTCCTTGATAGGGACATTACTTCGGACAATGATGGAAAATCCGAGGAAGTATGGTTTCAATCTTCTGGCTGATAGGACTAGAGAGTACACCGCTTTCTGGATCATCGGGTAATTGAGCTCGGCTCCGTGCAACGATTTGCTTACGTAATAGACCGGCCACTGCTTCCCTTGGTCGTCTTCTTGGACAAGTACCGAACTTACGGCCTTTTCTCCTACGGCAAAGTATACAATGAGGGGTCTATCCTCGGTTGGTTGCCGAAGCGTAGGCATTTCCAAGAGGTAGGTCCTGATTTCCTCCCAGGCCTTTTGACATTCGGGATTCCAACTGAACCTAGCTCGTTCCGTTGCGTTCTCGTCCTTAGATTTCTTTTCTCCTTTTCGTTCCCCGATCCTCCCGGGCTCCGCACCTTCTTTGATCAGGAGTTTGAAGAAAGGGCGGCACTTGTCTCCATATCGAGATATAAAACGACTTAGGGCCGTAATTTTCCCGAGAAGTCTCTGCACGTCCTTTATCGATGAGGGTGTCCTCACGTTTAGAAGAGCTTCGATCTTTGCTGGGTTCGCATCGATGCCGCCCTCGGACACCATAAACCTGAGAAATTTCCCGGATGTTACTCCGAAAACACACTTGTCCGGATTCAATCGTAGTCCATACTTTCGGATCTGCCCGAACACCTCTTCAATATCGCGGACGAGGTCCACTTCCTCCTTGCTCTTGATGATGATATCATCAACGTAAACTTCAAGAATTCTTCCTATCTGTCCGGAGAATACCTTATCCATCAACCTTTGGTAAGTCACCCCGGCGTTCTTAAGTCCGAAGGGCATCCTGGTATAACAGTGTGTCCCGGCGTCACTTATGAATGACGTCTTTTCTTCATCTGCCGGGTTCATCCTGATCTGATGATAACCACTGTAAGCATCGAGGAAAGAGAGCCTTGCGTGTCCGGCCGTGGAGTCCACAAGCCTGTCGATCGGAGGAGTCGGGTACGAATCCTTCGGGCAAGCGTCGTTCACGTTAGTAAAGTCGATGCACATGCGCAACTTATTGCTGTCTTCTCGGGTTGCAACCACAGGATTGCTTAACCATTCGAGATACGATACTTCTCTTATGACCCCGGCATCGAGAAGCTTCGAGATTTGCTCTTTTCTTCTGTCTTATAGGTCTTGAATTTGGGTCAATGTGCAGGTTGTGTTGGATGACTTTCGGGTCGATCCCGGGCATATCACTCGGAGAGTAGGCGAACAAGTCTTTATTCATTTGAAGCAAGTTTACAAGATTTTCCTTACTGCCCTTGGGCAAGTCTTTCGCAATTCTTGTTGTTCTATCTCCTTCTAAAACGACTTCTTCGGTATCCTCTTTTCCCTTGTCATCCTTCGAGCAGCTTGGAGTAGGATCCTTCTGAGCTATAGCCATGACGTCCTTGGCCTCTCTTTGGCTTACGTATATCGAGGCGTCACCCTCATCTGTAGCAAAAGTGATGGTCAAGTACTTCACGTCGGTTCTCATGTGGATAGCCACCTGGGTTTCTCTCCCGATGATAGCGTTGTACGCAGAGGGGACATCGATGACAAGCCATTTGACCATCAATGTCGTGTATCGGGATTGACCTTCGGGACCGACTCCAAGGAACATCGTAGGTAGCTCGATAGAACCGAGCACTGGCAGCTCATCCGGGCCTACGCCGTAAGTCGCTGTCTTGACAGGGCTCAGTCGGCTTGACTTAAGCTTGAGGCCTTCATAGGCCTTCCCGAATAGAACATCTGCGTTTGAACCATCGTCGCAGAGAACCCTCTTGACATCTATGGTTCCAATTCGGAGGGTGATGATGAGCGGGTTGTAATGCGGAAAACGCACTTCGGACCCGTCCGCCCGTTTCACCCTCGAAGACGGATCCCCGTAGCTCAATGAGGCCACCTCCCTTGCTTTTCTTTTCCTTGCGTTTGAACCCAGGGTGGTCGTTATCGTATTCAGCACTCCGGTTGGTTGAGGTGGGGATCTCTTCTCTTTGCCCTTCTTGTTCGGTCCTGAAGTGTCTTCTTCAGCCTTCCCCTTCCCCCGGGAAACTTCCTCGTTCCGAGGCATCTTCAGATACTCGCCCAGAGATCCCCTCTTGATGAAATGTTTGATGTATCTCTTCAACTGATGGCACTGCTCAGTCTCATGCCCGGTGTCCCTATGAAACTGGCAGTACTTGGACGAATCGCGCTTTGCTCCCTCCGGCATGGCTCTGGGCCAGTTAATGTTTCCCGCACCTTGTCTCTGGAGGGCTGCGAGGATGCTAGCTCGAGTTGTATTGAGGGGGGTGAAACTCGGGCTTCTCTCGAAAGTTCTCTTCTGTCCTCCCCAATTCCCTGGCTGTTTGACCTGCGGAGTTCTGATGTTCTCCTTCCTTGGCTCTCGGTTATCTCTGCTGTCCTGCTTCCCTTCACGTTGGGACAACATCTCCTGAGCGATCATATGCTCCTGTGTGACAGCGTACATTTCCTCGACGCTGGTGAAATTCTTTCGAGATAATTCATAAGCCAGGCGTGAATTGGGGATGAGCGCCTTTGTGAATGCCATGATCCGAATGTTGTCCGTCAGATCAGACGCGTGTACGGCTTCACGGTTGAATCTTTCGACGAACTCTCGAATACTCTCGTTCGGTCTTTGTTTGGTGTCAAACATTTGGATGGCCCTTTTCGCTGACCTCTTACATCCGATGAAGTGTGTTGTGAATTTGGTGGCCAGGTCCCCGAACGATGATACCGAGTTCGGGAGGAGCGAGTTATACCAAGCTGAGGCTGGACCTCCGAGGGCTACTTCAAAACACTTGCACAGGGCCGCCTCGTTGGCTCCTTTCAGCTCCATCGCTCTTTTGTACTTGCGGACAAAAGCATCAGGGTCTCCCGAGCCTTGGTATACCTCCAATGGGTGTGGTAAGTTAAACACTCGGGGCATCTGGGCGTCCCGAATCCTACTAGTGAATGGCCCATCATCAGGGATGACCTCGCACTTGGGTTCGGGAATGCCCGAATTTCTCTCGACTTGTTCCAGACGATGCAACATTTGCCTGATCACATCGTCCCGAGGATCTCCACGTACCAGTCTCTCCGGTCTGGGGGATCGGTCTCTCTTGTACTCCCTCGGGGATCTTGACCGCTGTCGGCTTTGACGGTCCGGGCAGCCAGCTTGCTGTGAAGCTGCCTGCTGTCTACCATGGTCCGGTCGTTTCTGCCGGGGCAACGAGCTGTCCCGAGGAGTATAAGATTGACTGGCCTGGTCGTCTCGGCTTCTTCACTCTTCCTGAAGAACCATCCGAACTGCTTGGACAAGATCAGGGTCCAAGTGTCGAATGTCGCTTCGACGGAAGCTGGATGTAGGCCGTAGGGAGGTTGCTCCATTGGACGATTCCTCTAGGGAGCCCTTGTAACTGGGATGGGCCGAACGGCGGTTGGTGGAGCCTTCTCCCTCCGGTCTAGTTGATCGGGAACGGGAATGGCCCCCACGTTCAATCTGATTTTGGTGACCACCGCCTTTCCCACAGACGGCGCCATTTAGTGGCTGATCTGTGCGCGTGATCGCCACGTTCCGGTTTGACTTACGTGTCACGATGTTGACAGAAGCCATTAGGTCGACTTTGCGTGTTAGAACGCGATTGTCGAGAAAAAGAGTGATCCTCTGAGGTGGTGATTTGACGAGTCGTGTTGAGTAGTTGTTAAACGTTACCCCTTTAGGTATGAATAGTGAATGTATTTATAGTCCTATGTTTTAGTGGCATTATTGTAATATCTCAATATACGGTGATTATGTATTTTAGGTCATATATACCCTTCGGGAAGTATGGTTCGGGAAAGTCCTTAAGCTTTATTCGGGCTATATGCTAGTTTTTTAATGGGGCCCTTATTTCGGGCTTATGTGTGGGCCTTTTGATAGGCCTTTTATGCGTATTTGGGCCTGGCGGCCATCATGGCCTTTAAGACTAAGATTGGCTTGTATGAATGGAATGTCATGCCCTATGAATGAACCATGTTTTGAGCAATTTCATTGGAAAGTTTGTGGTTGTCTACTTTGATGACATTTTGGTGTATTCCATGAATCATGTTGAGCATGTTGATCACTTGAAGCAAGTTTTAGATACACTTAGACTTGAGAAGTTGTATGCTAAGTTTGAAAAATGTGTCTTTGCTACAAGTGAAGTTAATTTTCTTGGATTTGTTGTGGGAAAGCATGGAATTAGAGTTGATGAAAGTAAAGTGGTAGCAATAAGGGAATGGCCCACTCCTAAGTCCATAACCGAAATAAGATCATTTCTTGGTCTTGCTAGTTTTTATAGGAGGTTTACTAAGGACTTTTCCTCTATTGTCACCCCCTTTCATGAGTTAACTAAGAAGAATGTTGTGTTTGCATGGTGTAAATCCCAAGAGGAGTCTTTTCTTGCTTTAAAATCCAAACTGATGAGTGCTCCCTTGCTTGATTTGCCCAACTTTGAGAAGGTTTTTGAAATTGAATGTGATGCAAGTGGGATTGGCGTTGGTGCAGTTTTGCACCAAGAGGGCTGCCCCATTGCCTATTTTAGTGAGAACTTGAATGGTGCTACATTGAACTACTCCACTTATGATAAAGAGCTTTATGCTCTTGTGAGATCTTTACAAGTGTGGAGTCATTACTTGTTGCCTAGGGAGTTTGTGATTCATACGGATCACCTCTCTTTGAAGTACCTTCAAGGTCAAGGCAACATAAACAAAAGGCATGTTAGATGGATAGAAGTCATTGAATCATTCTCCTATGTGATTAAGTACAAATAAGGAAAAGAAAATGTTGTGACTGATGCTTTATCTAGGAGAAAATGTTGTGACTGATGCTAAGACGATCCTAAATTAAGAATTTCAGCCCCTTGATAGTCTTAGTACTGGTTTTGTACCACTATAATGGACTTGAGGGAATTGAAGCTTAAATTAAGTGAAGGAACATACGTCTATTGAAACAAGAGATTCTACCTTAAGATAGTTCAAGTACTTGTACGGTGAACTTGAAGGACTTGAAACTTGATGCAATTGATGAGACACTTCATTAAACTAAGGTCTCTAGGGACCCTGTCAAGCTAATATAATGCTGTCTAAGGAAGTGGTACTTAAGTGAGACCGTTTGTGACTCCACCAATATTCCTGGGCATTGTATTAAGGAGACTTATGGGTGATGAGACTAAGGTTTAAATGAAGTGTTATGGTTGTTACGATCACGCATGAGTGCGTGATTCAGGCCTTCTTGGAGGCTCAAGTAAAGTTATAAACTGATGTATGCTTGGTTGCCCATTGATTGATTGAATGTATAGGCTTATTAAGGGTATGTTCATAGAATGGCAAAGTTATGCTTAGGCGTTTCTGATCGGATGATATATGCATACCTTTTGCTACGTCTGGGTATAAACTAAGTTATTTCATGAACATATTGCTTGAATAAGTCTAATTGTGTGAATTGGAATCTAAAACATGTGAAATGCATATTTGTAGATGGCTACTAAGAACATAGTAGCAGAGTTGAACCGTGACATCAAATTGGATGGTGAAAACTATCTAATTTGGCAGCAGAAGGTCAAGTTCATCTTAACTGAGCAAGAGACACTTGAGGTGCTCGACGCTGAGGTCAACCCCCAGAGGAAGGGGGAAATAGGGTGGCTTATGAAGCCTACCTTAAAAAGAACTCTATGTGTAGAGTCACACTCTTGTCCACAATGGTGGATGAGATCATGGTGGAGTTCTCCATGCTCCCCTTGGCCAAAGGCATCTGGGATCTTTGTGAAGGCCAAGTATGGAGATGTTTCCGTGGAGAAACAAGGCTCAATGATACTAAGGTTTGAGAACTATGGTAAACGAGCGGATCACACCATGAGTGCCCACCTTCGTGAGATGTCACGAATGATTCATCAGCTTAAACAAGCTAGGCACGACCTCACCGACGAGCAGCAGTGCAAGCAATAATAAGGTCCTTACGATCAGGAGTGGCAGTTGATGAAGGTCAACTTACGCCACAACCCTCAGATTAAGACCTTTGATGACATCGCCCGTCTCCTTTTACTTGAGGCTGAAGTAATGGCTCTCAAGGACCACTCCAAGGCATATGTTGCCAATACCTCCGATAACAACGAGGGTAGAAAGAAGAAGTGGTTCAAGGGTGGGAAAAAGGGCGGCTTCAAAGGCAAGGGTAAGGGAAAAGGCAAAGGAAACGGGCCCGGGAAGAAGAAAAGGGACGTTTCGAAGCTCAAGTGCTTCAACTGTGGCAAAAAAGGACACTTTGCAAAAGATTGCAAAAGTGCACCTAAGGTACATTTTGAACCTTCTACTTCAATAGCAAATGTGACGTCATGTACTATGCTAACTGAAAGCAATTCTTTATGGATTGTAGACTCAGGAGCAACAGACCACATAGCTCGGGATAAGTCCTGGTTTGTGGCATACCGCAAGCTCTCAAGAGGTGTGAAGCACATCTCGGTGGGAAATGATGCAAAGTTAGAAGTAGTTGGAATAGGAACCTGTAATGTTCCCTTGTGTAATAGATATTTGTATCTTGTGGACACATTATATATTTATATGTACCTGATATATGTAGAAATTTAATTTCTATTTCTGCCATGTTGAAGTACAATTATTGCTTTCAATTCTTTAATGATAGTGTAACTATATTAAAGGATAATCAAGTTCTCACAAAATGCTTAGTTAATAATGGACTGTATGAGTTAAGGCCCGATGGCCATTCTGTTGCAACTCCTAGTTGCCACGTGACTAAAGTCATAGATCAAAATCTATGGCATGAACGGTTGGGACATATAGGACAAGATAGGATGAATAAGTTAGCCAAAAGTGGCTTGCTTGAATCCTTGACCAAGGTTGTCCTACCAACTTGTCAACCTTGCTTAGAAGGCAAGTCAACGAGAAAGCCCTTTTGGAGGGCAACTAGGAGAACCGAGGCACTAAGTTTAGTCCATTCTGATCTTTGTGGACCTATGAGAATTGAATCTAGAAATGGGTTCAAGTACTTCATCACTTTTACTGATGACTGTACACGATTCACCCACGTCTTCTTACTCAAAAACCAGGCAGAGGCCTTAGCATATTTTCAGAAATATGTACACTTGGTTGAGAACCAAGTAGATGAGAAGGTGAAGTCCTTAAGGACTGACAGAGGTGGTGAGTACAGTTCACTTGCATTCAAGCCGCCCTTAAGGTGTTCCCCAAGCCGAGTCTTCTACATCAGCAAGGAGCAAGAATCTCTAAGATTCTTAAGCTGCGTCCAGAAGCAAGGTTCATACTCTTAATCCTTTCTTCGGTATTATTAAATGCGAACATGAGAAGCATGTTAAAGATGATCCTAAAATCAACACTCTCTTTGAAGTACCTTCAAGGTCAAGGCAACATAAACAAAAGGCATGTTAGATGGATAGAATTCATTGAATCATTCTCCTATGTGATTAAGTACAAATAAGGAAAAGAAAATGTTGTGGCTGATGCTTTATCTAGGAGATATGTGCTTCTTTCTTCTCTTTATGCTAAGATTGTAGGATTTGATTGTTTGAAGGATATGTATGAGCATGACCTTGATTTTGGTGAGATATATGCTTCTTGTGCTAAAGGTGGCCGAAATGGCTACTACATATTTGATGGCTTCTTGTTTAATTTTAAAAGGCTTTGTATACTGATAGTCTCGTTCCTAAGGAAGGCCCGGACTCTCAGTTGAAGTGGTGGAGAAGATGATGTTCTTGAGACTCCAAGCTTGCTTGTTATGAGTAATCTGTAAAAGATAGAGAGAATACTCAGAAGTAGCAAGAGAGGAGTGGGGGGGCGTGTAGTAGCTTACCCGATTTAGGGTGGACATCACCCTATTTATAGAGTGATGCCAGGAGAAGAGCCTCCCCCAGTTGAAGCCTTTTAGACAGGCTGTTGAGATAAGTCTGTGTCAGACTGATTGGAGATAAGGTGGCTGTGATGATGAAGATCTCAGCAAACCGCCTTAGGTGATTCGCTTGTCAGAGAATGTCGCGTATAAATGCAGTGAAGATCTCCCGAGGCTCGTGCTGCCCTCCTTATTGGCGGTTGATGTCGACGACCAAGTGGTCTATCTCCAAGTGGAGCAAGTGGCGGGCGAAGGCTGTAAGGGCGAAGGCCCAAATAGAATATAGCCGAATAAGGGTGAGGTTGCACGAACACAGGTACAAGGGCCTTATGCAGGCGGGGCCGGTATAGGCGGGAGGCGGGAGTAAGACCCATGGAGGCGAAGGAGATCGTGAGGGCTCGCCTAAGACCGCGAGGGTGCCCGCGAAGGCCTCGAAACACAAGGGTGAGTATGAGGCGTCGCCCATGCGAGACTTGAGGCCCGCGAGGCGGGACCCCGCGTAGGTGAGGTGGAGACCACAAGGATGAGATCTTGCGAAGGCTATCTTGGAGACCACAAGGATGAGACTTCCTCAAAGGCCTTGTACGATTATAATATGACGCGAGGCGCGTTTGCTTGGGTAGTGTACCAAGATGCCTCCTCCCGAGAGCGGAGTATGGGCAGGGTTACGTACTCCGTTTTTGAAAGTACTTTCTTTGAGGACCATGTAGCAGCCATAAGTGAAGATCTTTTGTGATCCTTGTGAGTTTTTGAGGGGGGGCATTTGCTTGGGTAGTGTACCAAGATGCCTCCTCCTGAAGGCAGAGTATGGGCAGGGTCCCGTACTCTGTTTAAATTCCAAGCCTCTGGAGCTGGCGAAGGCGCTTAGACCGTTTGTGGACCGCTTGGGTGTAACGGCAGCGAAGAGTCCCTTCAGCATTTAATGCAGGAGAGATAAAGGAAGATGAGAGGTTTACTGACCGTTATGGGACGCAACACGTGGCGCCGTAGGGGTCGATTACGCTTTGTAAAAGCGTTTCTTCTTTGTTGTATGCGGGGAGAGGTTTAATAACCGCTGGATCTTTGGCACGTGGCGCCTCGAGCCGATCACGCTTAAAAGCGCTTTTTCATTTTGGCGGGCTTATAAAAGTGTATCCGAGAAGATTGAAGCCTTTCTTCTTCACTCTCGTATTTCCTCGCTCTGCTCTGAGTAACCTTTTCGCATTCTTGCGTTTCTTGACATTTATCGGCAGTGGAGAGGTGATTTGCGGTGGTTCCTCCTTTTCGTTTGAGATTCCGCCGGTCAACTGTTCGCTTGCCAACTGCTCCGTCCGTTCTTGCTTACTTTCTAACAAATCAGGTAAGTTTCCACTCCCCGCACACTGAGTGCCTCAAGTTCTCTGAGCGCACTGAGCGTTTGACGAAATGCCTTTGCTGGGCTGTTTTGATTTATATGCCTGTTTGTTCCTCTTTTTGCAGAGATGGATTCCAAGGAAGCTGTTCGCCCAGTGGTCGCTCCTCTCGAGAAGACCACGGTGAAGTTCGAGAGAATTCACCAGGATATGGTGGAGGCCTTCTGGCCTGTGGAGAAAACGCCGGTATATGCGTCCCGTGCGGGTGTTTGTCGGGCGATGGGTTGGCCCGTTACTGAGGAGAACAAGGAGAACCGGGTGCTGTGCCTGTACACGGCGCAGCTTGCGGCGGGATTACGGTATCCCTTTCCGCAACTGGTGCAAGATCTATGCGCTGATTGGGGAATGCCCCCAACTCAGCTGGCGCCCAATACTTTTCTGAGCATCGCGGGCTTTATTGTCGCCTGCCACATGGCCGGCGTGAAGCCATTCGCCGACGTCTTCAACCGTTTCTATCGGTTGGAGCTGAGGAGTGGGGGTGCGTTCTTCTCGTCACTCCCATAAAGCGTTGGAGGTAACCACTCCATCTCCTTTACTGCCTCACCCAGATCCTACCATAATTGGCATGGGTCCTTTTTCTTCTTGCCCCGCGAAGGCTCATGGGACTTTCCCGTGGCGAGGACGCGACAATCCGTGCAAAGCATTGCGTGGAGGCCTGAGCTGACTCACGGGGGAGTGCGATGGCAGGCATACGTTCAACTACTGGGGTGGTTAGACGATGTCTTTTCGAGGAGCGCGTGCGAGGCGTTCTTCCCCTTCTCAGCTGCCCAACTGGACGAGACCACCCTTAGGTGGGCTGGGATTAGCACGGGTTTCGTGCTGGACCCTAAGGTGCCCCCACCATACGAGGGATGGGCTCCCGTCCATCGTGGGACAATGATAGACTCTTTCTTCACTGCTCTAGCGGCGCCCAAAAGTACGCTGCGCATATATACAAATATATCAGAAATTTGTAAGAGGTGCAGTAGAACACAGTGCGAAGTCCCTCTTTGTCTGCAGATCTTTGTTGCAGTAGTGCAGCGAAGCCTGTGGCAAGAAAGCATCCATGCGTATTGCCCAACGAGTGCACCTGGCCTGTGCACTTGGGAAGATGCCCTGGGGCGGTCAAGGTGTTGGGACCCATTGTCCCCAAACCGCCCAAAAAGAGGGCTGGTATCAAGGCTTCGATGATTTCTCACCGGAGAAGAAGAAGAGAAAGGTGGCTGCGGCGCAGCTGGAGAAGGAGTGCCCTTGCTGTTCTTTGAGGATCCAGGGCCGTGGAGCCCGGAGAGGCGGAGATGCCTGCTGAGGCAGAGGGGCCCGTTGTAGTCCTTTTAACTGCGGAGGCCAGGGAGCCTGCTGGGGAAGAAGTTCCCAGTGCTATGGGGGAGGCTGGGGAGCCCATGGTTGAAGAAGCCAGAAGAGTGGAGGTTGAAGTGCCTCTCACTGTTGAAGAGGTCGTGCCTTCTGCAGAGGGCCCAAAGGGAGCGCAAGCAGATAGCGCTGTTCCCATAGAGGCTGTACCCATCTCAGTGGTGCAGCCTATTTCTTCCCGAGGAGGCTGCTGCTGAAGCCTTTGTATCTCGGGCTCTTCGCGAGCCCTTCACCAGCTCAAGGTGAAGACTTGCCCGGTCATGTGGTCGCGGCGGAGATCATCACCGGAGGAAAAGTGCCTCCTCCCAAGGGCAAAATGTCAGCGGCTAACATCCCGATCTCTATGAGAAGGAGGGGCAACCAAGCTGCAAAGGCCATTGGGAGTCACTGCCAACGGAGGTACCAGTCATTCCCACGGAGGAGGCGGAGACCACTAATGCAAGGGAGGAGATCCCCGCAGCCATCCCTTCGGAGAGGGGATCACAGGCGGCTCCTTCGGTGGAGAAGGCCCCTGCAACAAGGGGAAGAGGATCACGGTGGTTGAGGAGACTTCTTCCTCTTCTAATAGTGAGGCCCGGAGGAAGGGAGTGCAGTAACACGGTCCTCTGCGAGGACAAGTGGTTGGGAGATTACCCAACCTTCCAAAGCAGCCAGCTGGAAGTCGGTGGATAGGGCGTCCTTCTGCTGGTAAGTCTTTTTGACTTTGACAGTGTTTTCTTTGTTTTTGAGTTCATACTTCTGTTTCCTAGTTGCTTGATGCCTGTACTTTGTAGGTGCGGGCCCTTCAGGCCAAAGGGCTGGTCCCTGTGAGGCTCTCGTGGACCAAGGGGTCCTGACAGAGATCCCTGCCGATTTGGGGACCAGGACCGAGGTCCTTGAGAAAACCGGAGTCTGGTCTCACTATTTGGAGCGGAGGCGAGTTGCTTTGCCAAGTCTGTCCCCAAGTGGTCGAGGAGCCGGACCTTCCGAGAGTCCGAGAGGCACGAGACCAGGCTCGGGGTGTACGAGGAGCAAGGGAGGCTCTGAAAGATGCATGGGATCCGGTCTTCCTTCTCGGGAACAGCAGTTCCTTTGCTGCGGGGAGGAGCAAACCCTCCAATCCTGCTGGAGGGCTGCGCACCCCTATGACAGGGAGGTGACCGAGGGGAGCCTGGACTCCCCTGCTGAATTCATGAGGGAGGCAGCTCAACAGAGTCTGCAGGTAAGACAGCTTCTGGTCTTTATGTATAAGTTCAGTTTAGCCTTTTTCTGCCTCTGCTTTAATAGCACTGGGATGTAGGCGGCTGTCAAAGGACATGCTGCTGCTGAGCAATGGCATGACTTCCTGAAGTATGCCAATAAGCGGGACGACGCCCAGATATCAGAGATTGCTTCTCTCAGGAGGGAGCTGGAGGCCTCAAAGAAGAGGGAGGAGGAGCTTAAAGAGGAGCATGCCAAGCGTGTGGCCCAACTAGAGAGTTGGTGCGATTATGGCAACAAAGAGCGGGCACACAGCATGCGGTACCGGTGGGAGCAGGCCTGCTTACTTGATGTTGCGAAGCAACGCTTCCTTCAGCAGGTAGCAATGCTGGAAGCCAAGCAGCTTGAAAATGCCGTTTTGAAGGAGTCCCTCCTTTCTTTGGAGGCAGAAACCAAAGCTGCCCTTGCAGTGGTGAAGGCCCAAGTTGAGCGGCAGAGGCCGCGGCTGAGGAGGCGAGAGCCAAGCTACGCCTGAGGCTCAATTGGCAGAGAAGAAGGTGGAGGAGGGCAGGCTTGCTGCTGAGGCTGCCATGAAGGCATGCCTGGAGGTCGCTACTGATCTGGAGAAAGCAATGGCCTCAGTGCGGGAGATGGAGAAGGCTCTGGGCCTTCCCTCCTTTGAAGGTGAGGATCCTGAGTCCTCTTCCTCTATCAAGGTGTCCATCCCCGAGCGGATGCCTCGACTGGTGGAGAAGCTTGGCGAGATCCAAGCCCTAGGTGAAGCGGCGGCGCAAGCCTACGAGGAGGGCTGGCTGCGATGCCGCTTCCAAGTGGAGAAGGCGTTCCCAAAACTGAGTCTTGGGATCCTGGACGCTGCTAATACTAGTAGCCCAACAGTAGAGGCTCTGCTCGACTGGGGAGAGCAGGGAAAGAAAATGGGCGAAGCCTGGTATGCCCTTTTGGATTAGGGTGGAGGTTCCAACATCTGGATGCCCCCCCTTTCTGCTTCTTCTTTTTTTTTTTGCATAAGGAACACCTGCATTCATGCATATTTTTGCAAATAGTAGATGAAGTAAAGTTTCATTTTACCTTCCTTGTCTTGTAGCCTCGCTTTTATTTCGCGATAGTAGTGTAGGGTACGTTAGCCAGGTTAACAACCCTAGGCTAAGTCCTGTTTGTGGGGAGAAGCCTTTCGAGGCTCGGAGCAGTGAAGCCACGAGATTACCTTTGTCCGTAAGCTGAAGACTCGGTTTGAGTTTGTAGTGATGAGGCACTTATAATCCGCAACGGTGGGGCCCCAAATATCATTCCGGATAACTTATGGGTTCACTTGTTGAGACAAGCTGAGATGGAGACCACTTCTTGGGACAAGATATAAGTGTCTTTTTAGGGATTGCAGAGGAGAAACCCAAGAAGACCATGGGCAATTTTCAGGGAGCAAGCCCTTGGGTAGTGTACAGTGTACCAAGTAGAAGACCCCTGCAGGTTGCTCACCATATATATGAAAGGAATGAAGTAAAAACTCAGTTTACCTCAAGCATGAAGTCGCGCGTTGGCGGCAGCAAGAGGGCACTGTTGAGACAAGCGAAGAATCATCGAGGTTTTGGGGAGTGAGACCCACGCTTTGTGTTGAGGAGCCCGGGCGGAAGGTCTGTGTGGCGCTCGAGGACGACTTACACATAGACCTTCCTGAAGGAGCCAAAAGGGGGTTACCCTTCCGCAGCGCAAGGGGATTACCCTTGGGGCGGGGCGAGGTGAAGGTCGGTTGGGGAATGAGACCCGCAACCACCTGTGTGGAGAAGTCCGAGCGGAAGGTCTGCTGTTGCGTGCGAGGACGACTTACACATAGACCTCCTGAAGGAGCCAAAAGGGGGTTACCCTTCCGCAGCGCAAGGGGATTACCCTTGGGGCGGGGCGAGTTGAAGGTCGGTTGGGGAATGAGACCCGCAACCACCTGTGTGGAGAAGTCCGAGCGGAAGGTCTGCCGTGGCGTGCGAGGACGACTTACACATAGACCTCCTGCAGAGCCAAAGGGGGTTACCCTTCCGCAGCGCAAGGGGTTACCCAGGGCGGGGCGAGTTGAAGGTCGGTTGGGGAATGAGACCCGCAACCACCTGTGTGGAGAAGTCCGAGCGGAAGGTCTGCTGTGGCGTGCGAGGACGACTTACACATAGACCTCGCCGTCTGATCCTAACCTGTGTTACCCTTCCGCAGCGCAAGGGGGTTACCCCTGGGGCGGGGCGAGTTGAAGGTCAGTTGGGGAATGAGACCCGCAACCACCTGTGCGGAGACTTTAGGGAGCTTCCCCCTGTGGGTGCGTAAGTGAGACCTGACAAGGTCTGATGCCATAACTCAGGCAGGTAGCCAATACGTAATATGGGCGCAAGTCATCCGTATGAAAATTGCGGGGGAGAAGACGACCATCATGGTCTTGTAGTTCATAGACTCCCGGGCGAAATTGTTTATGAACGATATAAGGCCCGTCCCAGTTGGGTCGCAGGACACCCTGTTTGGGGTCGCGAGCGGTGAGGGTCGACTTAAGCAAAGCAAGGCCTCCTTGTTGCAGTGCCTTGGGTTTTACCCGGGAATTATGGTGAAGACTGAGCCTCTGTTTGAGGACCTTCGCGTAATTCTTCGATTAAGTCGAGTTTGGCACGGAGCCCTTGAGCATTGGCTTCGGTGAAGTTGATCATACGGATTGTAGGAGGTCTACCTCAATAGGCAGGAGCGCATCTCGCGCCGTATACTAGAGAGAAGGGCGTCTCGCCTGTGGGGGTTCGCGTTGTGGTGCGATAGTCCCATAAGACACTTGGGAGTTCATCTACCCAGCGGCCCTTGGCCCCCTCCAGGCGCTTCTTGAGGCCTTCCTTGAGGGTTCGGTTGGTGACCTCAACCTGCCCATTAGACTGGGGGTGCGCCACCGGGGCAAAAAGCATGCGGACATTATTGTCCTGCGCCCATTGTTGGACACTGTGACTGGCGAACTGAGTGCCATTGTCTGTAATAATAGCACGAGGGCTGCCGTACCGGCAGACAAGATTCTTCCAAAGAAACTTGATAATCTTGGCGGAAGTGATGGAGACCAGGGGCTCTATCAACTGCTACAACACAGAAGCGGTACTGACCTGGAGCGTTCGGCATTGGACCAATGAGGTCGAGGCCCCACAGGGCGAAGGGCACTGGATTTGTCAGTGCTGGAGATTCCGCGGATGGTAGCCGCTGGATGCGAGAATTGATTTGGCACTGGTGGCATGTTTTGACCAGTGCAGCGGCGTCCTTTTTCAAGGTAGGCCAGTAATACCCTTGACGAAGGGCTTTGTGGGCAAGTGCCTCCGCAGCGATGTGAGCGCCACAATTGCCTTGGTGGAGAGTGTCCAAGACAGAGTGTCCCTCAAGGGTGCTAAGGCACCGTTGTAGAGGCGCCGCAAACCCGCGATGCCATAATTGGTCATCAATGAGGACGAAGCGGAGGGCTTGCTTGCGAACCTGGAGATCTGTGGTGCTGGCCTTTAGCGCAGCAATGATAGGGTTTCTCCAGTCTGTGGATCGGATCATGCGTTGCTAGAGAGGCAATATCAATATCTTCCGTGATGGAAGGACCTGGCCGAGTGGCTGAGGTGGAGGGAGTCTTTCCCTTTGATAGCATGTCTGCTGTAGTGTTCTCAGAACGAGGAACATGTATGAAGATGACTTCTTCAAAGTCGGTTCGCAAGGTGTTTACCAACTTAAGGTATTTGATCAGGGTGGCGTCCTTGCACTCGGCGCACCCTTGGACCTGGTGAATCACCAGCTGCGAGTCGCTGTGGACATGGAGGCGGCGAATGCCTGCCCTTGTGGCGAGTTTCAGCCCGGCGACGAGGGCCTCATATTCTGCAACATTGTTAGTTACTTGAAATTGAAAAGAGACACGAAGGAATACTTCCATACCTAGGGGTCCACGTAGATACACACCCCCCGCGGGGGATTCAAGCTTGGATGAGCCATCCACAAATAAGTCCCATTCGGGAGGAGTGGGTCGAGGTGCGGGGCCCTGCTCAGGGCCGAGAGTATATCAGCATTCGAGAATTCCGCAATAAAGTCGGCGAGGGCCTGGCCCTTAATTGCCTTTCTGGGCTCATAATTGATGTTAAAACCGCCAAGTTCGATATACCACTTGGCGAGGCGTCCTGAATGTTCGGGCCGCCTTAGGATGTCCTGAATTGGCAAGTCCGTTCGGACTATAATAGTGTGCCCTTGGAAGTAGGGCTTGAGCTTCCTTGCTGCATATACAAGAGACAATATAGCCTTTTGGAGGGGAGGATACCTTGTTTCCGTATCTTGGAGAGTATGGCTGGTGTAATAGACCGGCCATTGTTTGGCGGCCTCTTCCTTAATAAGGACAGAAGCGACACTTCTTTCTGAGGTGGCGAGGTAGAGAACCAGGTCATCGTCTGGCCTAGGGCACTTGAGTGCCGGTAGTTCTTGCAAGTGTCGTTTGATGGAGGCATATGCCTCCTGACATTCCTCCGTCCATTTGCAAGCTTTTTTCTTGCGAATCTGATCGAAGAAAGGTTTGCAACGATCACTTAGTTTGGAGACGAATCGTCCCAAGGCCACTAGCTTTCCTGCCAGCTGTTGGACTTCCTTGAGCCTCCTGGGGTGCGCAAGGTAGTGATTGCCTCAATCTTTTTGGGATTTGCATGGATTCCTCCTTTGGAGATTTGGTATCCCAGAAACTTCCCTTCGCCCACGCCGAAGATACACTTCTTTGGGTTTAATCGCATATTGTATTTGCGGAAGTTGTCGAATGTTTCCTTCAAGTCTGTGAGATGGGTTGAGGTGGCCTTGCTTTTGACCACAATGTCATCCACATAAGCTTCAAGATTTCGGCCAATCTGGCCTGCGAAGACTTGATTTACAAGCCTTTGGAAGGTAGCCCCCGCATTCTTTAAGCCGAAGGGCATTCTGATATAATGATATACGGCCTCGCCTTGATAGTAAAGGCGGTTTTACCGCGTCCTCTGGGTCCATAAAGACTTGGTGGTACCCGCTGTAAGCATCGAGAAAAGAAAAGACCGAGTGATGAACGGTTGAGTCAACCAGTTGGTCAATGGATGGCAAGGGATAGGGGTCCCTTGGGCAGGCCCTATTAACCCCCTTGTAGTCCACACAAAGTCGCCACTGACCGCCCTCTTTATCGGCGAGGACAATATTCGCAACCCATTCAGAGTAGTGAACCTCCTTGATTATATTTGCCTTAAGCAATTTCGCACTTCAGTGCATAAAGTCCTTACGGTCAGGGGCCATGCCCCTTGTTTTCTGTCTAACCGGGCTAAAGCCGGGGAGTACACTCAACTTGTGAGAAATAACAGCAGGATCAACTCCTGGCAGGTCCTCAGGGCTCCATGCGAAGACATCACTATTGGCATGGAGGAGATGGATGAGCGCTTGCTGGTCTTTTTCCTCTAGGTCCTTTCCCACCCGAAACTTCTTCCCGGGGGAGATCTCAGCTTCTTCAAAGGCTCCAGACAAGTCAGGGGCAGTTTCGCCCGTAGGACCAGCTTCCTCTGCGGGTGCCTTCCTCTTAGGTTCGGATGGCCGGGGAAGCTGTGGGGGCCCGGCGAGGGCAGAGACATAATTGCCTCTGGCCACATTACAGTTGACAAAGATATAGGCATCCCCACCGCGGTGTGAAAAACTAAAGTCGGGGTTCGTACATCACAGCGGACATGGAACTCGGTTTGAGTATGTCACCCGATGATGGCGTTATATGGCGTAGGGAGATCCAGACAATAAAGTCCACAAAGTTCGAGTGACATACCGCTTCTTTTCCTTGGTGGTTCCCATCATCATGTAGGGCAGGGTGATCGACCCCAAGGTTGGGATTTCATCCCGTCCTATTCCAAAGGTGGCCCCCTTTGCGGGTTGAATTTGTGACAAAGGCACCTTGGCGTCAACCAGAGTGTGTTTGTAGATCACGTTGGCATTTGCCCCCGTATCCATGTAGATTCTGTCAACGTCCCATCCCGCAATACGGGCGGTGATAACCAAGGGATCAGCGTGCGGTACTGCCACAGAGGTGCCATCGCTGCGATGCAAAAACTGAGTAGAGGGGTGGTCTATCTGGTAGATCTGCCTCATATGTCGGCGTCTTGCCGAAGCGCCTTCGCACTGTGTGATTACGCCGTTATGTCCCCTTGCCGGGGGGATCTGAACCAGATTCTCCTGACCTGGGTTTTGCTGGGAGCACCCCCGCCTGCGGTCCTCCGGTCGGCGCCCTTCACGGTCACCATCTCTCCTACGGCCCCCCTCAGTTTGGAGCAAGTATTCCCTGAGTTTGCCTTGAGCCAGCATTTCCCCAATCATGCGCTTGAGCTCAAAACAGTCCTCAGTGTCGTGACCCTTGTCACGGTGGTAGCGGCAAAACTTGTTGCTTTGCCTTGTTATTTCCTGGGAGAGGGGGCGAGGCCAAGTGGGGACCTCCCTCTTTTGTTCCAAGGCATGAAGGATGTTGGTACGAGACTCCCTTAGCGGGGGAAGAGAAATGTACGCCTTCTCCCTACTGGGGGGCGTAGGGTACCGCCCTTGAGACCTAGGGTCCGGTCGCGAGGGTTGTCCCTTAGCGTCTGCCGTGACGGCTCTGGCGAGTGGTCGAGTGACCTCTTCCGTATTCATAAACCGCGACGCCGTACTTAAGAATTGTTCCATATTGGTGGGAGGGTTAGTGTGGATATCCACAAAGAAAACAGACTCCCAGCGGAGGCCTTGGATAGCTGCCAGCAGGCTAGCTTCTTCTCCCGCATTAGGGACCCGGATAGACTCGGCCCAGAAGCGTTGAATATATTCTCTGAGGGGTTCATCCTTTTTCTGCCGTATCTTAAGAAGGTATCCCGCCGTTTTAGGAGGTGGTTTAGACACCACAAAATGGTTGGAGAAGTTGCGGGATAGCTCCTCAAAGGAATCAAACCGCTTATCCCGGAGAGTGGTATACCAGTTGGCAGCGGCCCCAGTAAGTGTGGAGCTGAAAGCTCTACAGAGCGTGTTGTCGTCTGCCCTTGCTATTGCCATTGTGGAGACGTAACGCTGGAGGTGAATATCAGGGTCTGATAGGCCATCATAAGCATCCAGCTTAGGCTGACGAAACTGGTCCGGAAGGGGAGTTTCTAAAACCCGCTGAGTAAAAGGTTGGGTCCAGAGGTGGTCCAGACCCATCCTGGAGATATTATGGACACTAGTCCTTTCATCCCTTTTTTCCACTTCCTCTAATCGTCTAGTAAGCACGATAAGTAACGACGAAGAAGGATCAGGGTTACTTACTTGTTGAGGAGGAGTAGCTGGGCGTTCAGGCTGATTGGTCCGCAGCGTTCCCACGCTATCCAGAACGCCCCGAAGAGTGGTGGCGAGAGTTTCGCGTAAGTTGAAAGCGACTGCCTCAGTGATCGTTTGCAGAACGGCCGGATCCAGGCTCGTTGGAGGTGGAGTGTTACGCTCCTGAGGCACGTTACGATTAACGTGGGAGGAGCTTTCCTCCGTTGAGTGAATAGAGAGTTCTCCCCGTTGTGGGGGAACATGGTTCGGGGATGGCTCCGATGGGGGATCATTGTTCGTATTCGCCCCGGGAGGATTCCTCCTTCCTTGACGACTGTTCCTGTTTGCACTCCGGGTGGTTGGCATGACTTATTACTTGTGGTTTGTGATATGGGCTTATAATAAGAACTTTCGTTCCCACAGACGGCGCCAAATCGATAGTCTCGTTCCTAAGGAAGGCCCGGACTCTCAGTTGAAGTGGTGGAGAAGATGATGTTCTTGAGACTCCAAGCTTGCTTGTTATGAGTAATCTGTAAAAGATAGAGAGAATACTCAGAAGTAGCAAGAGAGGAGTGGGGGGGGCGTGTAGTAGCTTACCCGATTTAGGGTGGACATCACCCTATTTATAGAGTGATGCCAGGAGAAGAGCCTCCCCCAGTTGAAGCCTTTTAGACAGGCTGTTGAGATAAGTCTGTGTCAGACTGATTGGAGATAAGGCGGCTGTGATGATGAAGATCTCAGCAAACCGCCTTAGGTGATTCGCTTGTCAGAGAATGTCTGGCGTATAAATCTGGTGAAGATCTCCCAGGCTCGTGCTGCCCTCCTTATTGGCCGGTTGATGTCAGACGACCAAGTGGTCTATCTCCAAGTGGAGCAAGTGGCGGGCGAAGGCCTGTAAGGGCGAAGGCCCAAATAGAATATAGCCGAATAAGGGGTGAGGGTTGCACGAACCTGGGTACAAGGGCCTTATCTGGGCGGGGCCAGTATAGGCAGGAGACTGGGAGTAAGATCCATGGAGGTGAAGGAGATCGCGAGGGCTCGCCCTAAGACCGCAAGGGTGCCCCGCGAAGGCCTCAGAAACGCAAGGGTGAGTATGAGACGTCGCCCATGCGAGACTTGAGGCCCGCGGGCAGGGCCCCGCGTAGGTGAGGCTGGAGACCACAAGGATGAGATCTTGCGAAGGCTATACTGGAGACCACAAGGATGAGACTTCCTCAAAGGCCTTGTACGATTATAATATGACGCGAGGGCGCGTTTGCTTGGGTAGTGTACCATATACCAAGAAGTTCCATTAGATAAGTCATCACCAAGGAAGCACATGGTGGCGGCCTAATGGGCCATTTTGGTGTCCAAAAGACACTAGAAACTTTGAAGGAAACATTCTATTGGCCGGGTATGAAGAAAGATGTCATTAGGATGTGTGCAAGGTGCATCACTTGTCACAAGGCAAAAGTCACTCTCCAACCGAAAGGGAAGTACACTCCTCTTCCTTCTCCTACTCTCCTTTGGGTTGACATTAGCATGGACTTTATTAGTGGCTTGCCTACAACTTCGCATGGACACGATGCTATTTTTGTGGTTGTTGATAGATTCTCTAAAATGGCACATTGTATTCCATGTCATAAGATTGATGATGCATCTAAAGTGGCCGAATTGTTTTTCAAGCATGTTGTTAAATATCATGGACTTCCTAGGTCAATTGTGAGTGATAGGGATTCTAGGTTCCTTGGACATTTTTGGAGGACCTTGTGGTCTCGGTTAGGAACTAGCTTAATGTTTTCTACATCTAGTCATCCTCAAACCGGTGGTCAAACCGAGGTTACTAATAGAACCTTAATCACTATCTTGAGAACCATACTTAGGAAGAATTTGAAAGAATGGGAGAAATGTTTGCCACATATTGAGTTTGCTTATAACCGTGCATACCATTCATCCACCTCTTTTAGTCCATTTGAAGTTGTGTATGGTTTTAATCCTTTAACCCCTTTGGACTTAATTGCTTTAAATCACGATGATCAAATTGATGTAAGTGGTCAAAAGAAAGCTCAACAAATGAAAGACTTGCATACTAAGGTACATGAACAACTTAACAAGATCAATGAAGCTTATGCAACAAGGGTAAATAAAGGCAAGAAGTTTCGGACATTTGAGGTAGGAGATTGGGTTTGGTTGCACCTTAGGAAAGAAAGGTTCCCACAAGCTAGGAAGAGCAAACTTTCACTAGAGGGGATGGACCTTTTCAAATCACAAAGAAGATAAATGATAATGCATATGTTCTTGACTTGCCATGTGATGGATCATATAATGTTCATGCAACATTTAATGTTTGTGATTTGCTTCCTTTTGAAGGTGATATGGAAGAACTAAATCCGAGGTCGGATTCTTTTCAAGGGGGAGGGAATGATGTGGACATCCACTCCATTCCCACACAAGAGACTCTAAGTCCCTTCCAAGGCCTCAATGGACCCATGACCTAGTTTAGGTTAAGGAAAGTGCAAGAGAAACTCCAAGCATTTATGAAGATCATGGCACAAGGTGAGGAGCGGAATGAAGATCAAGATCAAGACCTTAAGTTTCAACATATGGGAATTCAAGTGGAGAAGACCCCAAACCCTTTGGGAAGCATCACCTTCATCTTTCTAGAAGACGAGAAGGATGCCACGAGCCTCACACGCCCCTACACCACAACCACGCACCCCACGCGCCTCCACCACATCCCGGAAGATGTTCCGCCACCCTTGGATTGTTGCACCATGTTCCCAAGCCTTGGAGAAGCCGATAAGTAGCTAGGACACGCCACCACACCCCGCCACGCGCCTTCACGCGCCACCTCCCTTCAAGCGCGTGTAGGTCACGCCCCACCATGGGCAACTCGGACTTTTCACTTCTCCATCATATTTTCAGCTTAATTGACTTGTATTTGAATGTTATTTGTGTTATTTAGGAAATGGGAGGGAAAGTGAGTTAGTGGAGGTCATTACTCACTTGTTTGAAGTAATGGTTGGCCTTTACCCTTCATTACCAAAAATGGTGGAATCCTCCCACTCTCCCTCACCATTTTAAGTAGTATCATCATGTCTACTACTTTATGCATGAAAATGGTAGGAAGACTTAAGGGGTTGTTACCAAAAGTGTTAGCCACACTTTGGGTAATAACCTTCACTACCACCACTCATGCATTTAGGTTAGACTTCACAATTTCAGCAAGGTAGAACTCACATAGCCGAAACTTTGGACTCCATTTTGAGAGTATTTTGGCTTTGGTTTCTCACTTCTTCAATCCATTCCCTTGTTCCATAATTTTGGTTCAAGAATCATATCTAGTATTGCTCAATCAAGTAGTTGAGAGGTGCTAGATCCATCTTCTTCCCTTGGCATTCAAAGAATTGCTTCATCTTGTAGTGAAGAGGTTCTTTGTAATGCCGAAATTATCAAGTTGCTTGTTGTTCATCTTCCAAGCTAGATCTTTCAAGCATTGATCATTTTCATGATCACGTCAAGAAAGGTGATGAGTGGAAAATGACATTCAAAACTAAAATTGGTCTATATGAATGGAATGTCATGCCCTTCGGATTATCTAATGCACCTAGTACCTTCATGCGCCTAATGAATCATGTCTTGAGACGATTGATTAGAAAATTTGGTAGTATACCTTGATGATATACTTGTGTATTCCAAGAATCATGATGAGCATGTTGAGCATTTGAGGCAAGTCCTTGATACACTTAGGTTAGAAAAATTGAATGCTAAATTTGAGAAGTGTGTCTTTGCGTCAAATGAAGTTAACTTTCTTGGGTATGTATTTGGTGCGAATGGTGTCAAAGTGGATGGAAGTAAAGTAAGTGCAATCCGAGAATGGCCTACCCCTAATTCATTAACGGAAGTAAGAACCGTTTTAGGACTTGCTAGCTTTTATAGGAGACTTGTTAAGGATTTCTCTTCCATCGCCGCCCCTCTACATGAATTGGCTAAAAAGAATGTAGCATTTGAATGGGGTAGATCACAAGAAGAGTCTTTTAATGAATTAAAATCTCGTTTGACCAATGCACCATTGCTTACTTTACCAAACTTTGACGATGTCTTTGAAGTGGAGTGCGATGCAAGTGGGATAGGCATTGGTGCCGTTTTGCACCAAGAAGGCCACCTCATCGCCTTCTTTAGTGAGAAGCTAGGTGGAGAAACTTTGAATTACTCTACATATGATAAAGAGCTGTACGCTCTTGTGAGATCATTGCAAACATGGAGTCATTACTTATTACCTAGAGAATTTGTCATCCACACGGATCACTTGTCTTTGAAGTACCTTCAAGGACAAGGAAATTTGAGCAAGAGACATGTTAGGTGGGTAGAGTTCATTGAGTCTTTCTCTTATGTCATTAAGTATAAAAAGGGAAAGAAAATGTTGTTGCCGATGCACTTTCTAGGAGATATGCTTTACTCATGACCCTTGACACGAAAATTGTTGGCTTTGAGTGTTTGAAAAGCATGTATGAGCATGATATGGATTTTGAGAAATATATACTAATTATGCTAAAGGAAGCCGAAATTGCTACTATGTATTTGATGGGTTCTTGTTTAAGTTCAAAAGGTTGTGCGTCCCAAGGGGCTCAATGAGAGAAGTCATCATCAAAGAGGCACACGGCGGCAGCCTTATGGGACATTTCGGTGTCCAAAAGACACTTGAGGCCGTGAAAGAGAACTTCTTATGGCCAGGAATGAAAAACGATGTCACCAAGGTTTGCGCCAAATGTGTGACATGCCACCAAGCCAAATCCACTCTCCAACCGAAAGGGAAGTACACTCCTCTCCCTACGCCTTCGCTTCCTTGGGTTGATATAAGCATGGATTTCATAAGTGGTTTGCCTAGAAAATCCCATGGTCATGATGCTATATTTGTTGTAGTGGATTGATTTTCAAAAATGGCCCATTTCATTCCCTGTCACAAAACTGATGATGCATCGCATGTGGCCGATTTATTCTTTAGAGAGATTGTGAAATACCATGGTCTTCCGCAGTCTATTGTTAGTGATAGGGATTCTAGATTCCTAAGTCATTTCTGGAAGACCATTTTGTCTAGACTAGGCACTAGTTTGATGTACTTTACATCAAGCCATCCTCAAACCGATGGCCAAACTGAAGTGACCAACAGAACTTTAACCACTATCTTAAGAACCCTTCTTAGGAAGAACTTAAAGGAATGGGAGAAGTGCTTACCACATGTTGAGTTTGCTTCTAACCGAGCCTACACATCTCATAGTCCATTCAAGGTCGTATATGGTTTCAATCCTTTAGCTCCTTTGGACTTGGTTGCATTAAATCATGTTGAACAAATGGATGTAGATGGGAAAAAGAAAGCCCAACACATGAAAGACTTGCATGCTAAGATTCACAAGCAACTTAAGAAAATTAATGAATCTTATGCAAAAAGGGTTAATAAGGGTAGAAAGTTTAGAAGTTTTCAAGTTGAGGATTGGGTGTGGTTGCACTTAAGAAAGGACCGGTTTCCCCAAGCTAGGAAAAATAAACTTACGTCAAGAGATGATGGCCCTTTCTGAATCACTAAGAAAATTGGTGATAATGCATATGTACTTGATTTGCCATGTGATGGATCTTATAATGTACATGTGACACTTAACGTATGTGATTTGGCACCTTTTGAAGGTGAAGCAGATTTTGAGAATACGCGGATAGATTCTTTTAAATAGGGAGAGTATGATGTGGATATCGCTCCAAGGACTCCCCAAGCTCAAGGTGGTGATCAATCTCAAGCGCGCGTCCCCAGATCCGATCCAAGGTATAGGAGGACCTATGACACGGTCCTGGTTCAAACAGGTCCAAGCGTACCTCAACGCTTTCATGAGACTCATGGTGGAATGAGAGGAACAAGGGGAAGTTGAAGAAAGGACCTTACAACTTTGCCATCTCGGCATCCTATTGAAGGAAGAACTCGCGAAGCCTTTCGGAGTCTTGAACGTGAGCACTCTGCAGAAAAGAGGTGATGGCGAGGCCCCCGTGCGAGACCCCCAGACGCAGGCGAGGCCCCCAAGCGAATCCGTCCATGCGAAGACCCCTAGCGAGGTCCCCGCGTGAGACTTCCAGGTGTAGGCGAAGCCATACTTGGGAAGACAAATATTTACTTTATAGGTAAAAGACATGCGGCCACTTTTAGGTTAACTTTTACCTTTTTGGAAGCTTTTAGGATGGCATGCATGCAAAAGCACTTTATGATTTTGGCATGCATCCAAAGGTGTAAGAACCTTTTTGCCTTTCTTTCACATCATCCCTCACCATTTAAGCTAGCTTCCAACACATTTGTAACTTAGAACATAATTTTGAATCAAGAATTCGGCCGAAACTCTCCCAAGTGAGAATTGGCTTTTGTGTTCTCTTTTCTTGCATTTCCATCTCCCTTATGATCCATGCAAGAGGATCCAAACATAATATGCAGTATTGCTTGATCTAGTAATCAAGAAGTACTAGATCTCATCTTCTTCCCTAGGCATTATCAAGTGCATTGCCTCACCTAGTAGTGAGGAGGTTCACTTGGCCGAAAACTGTGTGAATGTTCGTGTTCGCCTCCGCCAAGCTAGATCTGCGATTGGCTTGATCTCGTGTCCCTTAACTGTGATCTTATCAAGCTCTCTCAGCATTGTTTTCTCCTTACATAAGACTCGAATCCGAGACATTGCTTAAACATGGTTGTAAGTTACCACACATGCAGATCATGGTATGCTAACATCAATTATCGCCATCAACACGAAGCACTAAGTCCGAGATAAACCAAATCTACTATAGGCATGTCGGGGCTCCGCCCACGACTCAGAAGACAGACAGAACAGAATACATCTCAAGTTATGCAACATTTACAAATTACATGATTTGATCTAAATGCATGCAGTTACAGCTACAGAGCCAGTAGACAAAATCCTATAAATACCTAGCGCGAATCAAGCGACCTCCGCACGTGGTACCGCTGCCGCAACCCAACCTCAAAATGAAGGAAGCACCGCGGAATCTCTACTCCGCCGGTTGCTTGTCGACGGCCTGAAAGTGGTAAACAGATAAAAGGGTGAGTCCTCGAAAGGACCCAAGGGCTTAAGGTAAAGTGCGGTTGCCACAGGCAACAATCAACTCGCAAAACAGAATAACACGGCATATACATGTACATACGAACATAAAGCATATAGTGAATCATAAACCATCGCACGCGGTCCAACCGCCGAACGACTACATGACCCTCAACAGAGGTCGAATATACTGATCGTAATGTAGCAGATAGCACGGTACCGGCCGGGGTCGCGATCCCCAAACCGCCGTAGGGTCACGAGCGAAGTATCGGCACTCCGGTGCGGATACGTAATGTAACTCAGAGTACCCGTGGTCTCTCCAACCATACGGGTCTCGCCACGTAATCGTAACATATAAATGAAACATACAAATACAGCAGAGATATCATACCTGATAACATATATGGAGCAGAACAAACGTACATTTTACCAAATTAAGCCCTTACCTCAGAAACGCTGCCCCGCAGCCCAACACTCGGAAAATCCCGACTCCCGACTCGAAATGCACAACTTGGCTCCTACAGGTCCGCGCTACTCCACCAACGCAGAATCAAGTCAGCACAACCATAGTTGGATCGAACACATACAAACACACCCCAGAAAACAATATCCGCACAAACCCGCACATTCCAGGAAAATACCACAGAAATCTCGGTTTTACGAACCGAGCTAGAAACTATTTATTCCAAAACACACAAACGTATTCCAACCCTAAAACCCGCATTCCGGACACTTTTCCCAGAAACCCGTATAAAACTAACTTTCTCATTTCTAACCCGAAAATGGTGTTTCAAACACCATAACGCACCTACTTCCACCCACATTACCAATTTAGCATCCAATTCAATCAACACACACCACCAACATAGAAAAAGAATCACTTCAACAATTTGATCCTTAACCAATTTTTCACCACACTTCCAATTCAAACCGTTCAAGCTTCCAATTAATCCCACTAATCACCAATTACACTTCCTAACCAAACTTACTAACCAATTGCATCAAAACAACAAAACCCCAATTTTGAATAATTCGGCCTTAATGGGGATTTCTCACCCAACTTCCATTTCAATCCAAACAAAGTTCCATTAGCACTCTTTAATCACCAATTGCAATTATTAAGCAAGATCACTAACCAATTTCACCTAAACAACCAAAACTTCTTCACTAATAATTCGGCCAAAGAGGGCTTTTTCCCTCAACTTGTTTTCCATCAAATTAAAACCATAGATAATCTTAGAACCATGCTAGGAACAACATACTTAAAGCATGATTCAAGAAAACAAACACACACAATTTTGGAAAAATCACCAATAATTCGGCCTCCCTAGGATTTCTTCATCCATGAAGTTTTCCAACATCTAACCATAGATTCTTACTCCCCTCTAGCCCAAGAACAACATACTAAAATTTGGGAGAGAGAGGATCACTCAAACACCTAGTCAAGAACAAACTAATCTTTCAAAATCCTCTTTCTTCCACCAAATCATGTTTCTAATTTGAAAAGAGAAGGAAGGAAGAAGCTTACCAATTGTTGGAGCCAAAACCTTGAAGTTTCAACCAAGAAAATGAAGAACATGGAGCTTAAGAGGAGATGGCTATGGCGGCAGAGAAGGAAGAAAGAAGAAGAAGGAGAAATGAAATGGTAATGTATTTTTCATACTAATTATCCCCTTTTATATTTTCTCCCCTTTAACCCATACTTCTCCTCCTTAAATAAAATTTGGCCAAGTGTCCCAAAAAACCTCCCCACTTGCTGCCGAAAATATCAGCTGTTGTGCCCATGCTGATTTTTATTAAATTTGCACCCCATTGCAAATTAACTCCCAATTTTTCCGAAAGTTCCAATTCTTTTTGCCCAAAAATAATTACCGAATTCCAAAATTAACGAAACTTGGACACAACCTTCAGAATATTATAACATTCACAGAACATTTTTCAGAAATTCATTTACCTTTCCGGAGTGTCCTACCGAGCTCGCTGAACCCGAACCAAAACCCGACGTGCGAGCGTGTCAACCTGAACCGAAATTCCGTCACTCCAAAATTCTATAAAAATACCCATAAATTCCATATTAAATTAAAACACAACTTACCCCAAAGCCGTCAGAAAATTTCCATCCCGAGCCCGGGATTCCCGCCCCGAGCCCCGGAGTCGCCCGAACCGAACGTCCCACCCCAACTATTAAACTCCACCACCACCTCCGGGACGTCACCACGACTCCAAAACTACAAACGGCTTCCCGAACTGAGATCTCGAGAGTGCTACCGAGCCCGCTGTACGTCCCGAGGCGACCCCGACAACCCCCCGGCGCCAGAAAAATATTTTCAGCGGAAACGTCCGGGGGACCCACACGACCTCAAATACGGAGGGGTTCGCCAAAATGATACTCGGATAGGGCTCGGGAGTCGTCTGAACGCCGAAAAACGTGACCCGCAGGCTAAAACCGGAGCCCCGGGTCACCCGGTCGCAACCCGCTCGGGGTGACCGTAACATCCTCCCCCCCTTAGGACTCTTGGTCCTCCAAGAGGGGCATCAAACGCTGATACTGCTCGGGGTATCGCTCTCTGATGTCCTGCTCGGTTTCCCAAGTCGCTTCCCGGTCCGTATGATGTGACCACTGAACCTTGACCATGGGAATCAACTTGCTCCGGAGTTTCCGAGTATCTCGCCCCGTAAAGGCACCCGGTACCTCCCGATACGACAAATCAGGCTCCACTGAACCTCCTCCACCGGAATCGCCGCACAGGATCCGTGATGCACTTCTTCAACATACCGACGTGAAAACGTTGTGCACCGCAGACATGCTCGGAGGTAGAGCCAACTGTAGGCCAATCGCCTATCCGCTCCGTAATCTCGTGACGGTCCGATATACCTTGGGGCTAACTTACCCCGTCTGCCGAATCATTTGTCCCCGAATCGGCGCCACCTTCAGCCAAACTGCCGCCCACCTCAAACTCCAAGTCTCGCGCGCCTGCTCGCATATGAGGTGGTGCGGTCGTTCATGGTCTTCAACCGCGCCCGAATCAACTTGATCTTTGCGGTGGTCTCCTCAATGAGCTCGGGACCCAGCTCAATCGCTGACGCCTCGCCCAACGGTGCGGTGTCATGCACCGTCGTCCCATACGCCTCAAACGGTGCCATGCCGATGGTACTGATAATCAAGTATTATATGAAAATTCTACCAACGGCAATCGCTTGTCCCAATCCTCCGAAATCCAAGGTACAACTCGCAAAGATATCCTCCAGAATCTGAATCACCCGCTCCGACCGACCGTCGGTTTGGGGATGGTAAGTCAGTACTCAGATGGAGTCTCGTGCCCGTGCCTTATGGAAGGCGCCGAAATGTGCGGTAAAACGCGGATCCCGATCGACACAATGGAGTCTCGGTACTCCATGTAACCGCACAATCTCTCGATATACGAGATGGGTAAGCTTCTCAGAGTCATCATCCGGATCGCGAAAGTGAGCACACTTCTTTAAGCGGTCCACGATAACCCAGAAGGCATCGAGGTGAGACCGGGACAGGGGTAGTGCAGACAGAAAAACCATCGTGATGTAGCCCCACTTCCACACTGGAATGGGCAAAGTCTGTAACGTCCCTGCCGGTTTCTGATGCTCCACCTTCACCCGCTGACAAGTGGCACACTTAGACACATGTGTGGCAATGTGTCTCCGCATACCCGGCAACCAGAAATGGGTACGCAAGTCCTGATACATCTTCTCACTACCGGGATGAATGCTCAATCGACTCGAATGTGCCTCCGTCAGAATTTCATCCCGTAGTGCCTGATCCCCTGGCACATACAACCGATCTCTGAAGTACAGTAGCCCCTGCCTGTACTGAAACGCTGGTAGCAGTGCCCCTTTGTCCTCTCCGGACAGCTTCTTCAGCTCTGGATCCCTCTCCTGTGCCTCTCGCACTCTGTCCAACCACTCCGAATGAATGGTCAAAGTGTATACCTGAGCCTGCTCCCAGTGCTCCCACCGGTGCCACAGGCAAACTAGATCATTCTCCTCTGTCCGTTCCTCAGCACTGCCTCCTCTGACAACCCCAGTGTACTTCCTACTCGAGCATCGGCCATCCGTATTACCTTTGCCCTCGGTGTACTCGATGGTGCAATCGTAGTCCTTGATGTACTCGAGCCACTGCGCTGCCTCATGTTCAACTCCTTCGAGTGAACAGATATTTCAGACTCTTATGATCCGTGAAAATCTGAAATTTGCCGAGTAGGTAGTGCCTCCATTGCTTCAACGCATAAATCACCGCGGCCAACTCCGGATCGTGTGTCGGGTAGTTCGCTCATGCGGTCGCACTGCCTCGACCCATAAGCTATCACATTCCGCTCCCGCATCAACACACATCCTAACCCCGACCTAGATGCGTCTGTATAGACCACATACGGTAAGCTCGGGTCGGGTAGAGTCAAGATCGGCGCATTTGGTCAGCCGCCGTCAGCTTCTGGAAACTCTCCTCGCACTTCTCTGTCCATACAAACGGCTGCCCCTTCTTGGTCAGCTGCGTAAGCGGGAAGCCAAAACGGAAAACCTCGCACAAACCGTCGGTAGTAGCCTGCTAACCCCAGAAAACTCCTGATCTCCCGTACCGAGGTTGGCTGCTTCCACTCCTGTACCGCCTTAACTTTCTCGGGATCCACTGCCAAACCGTGCTCACCGATGATATGCCCCAGAAAAGACACCTCTCGGATCCAGAAGTCACACTTTGAGAACTTAGCGTAAAGCTGGTGTTCCCAAAGTGTCTGAACAATCCTCAGATGCTCCCGGTGTAAATCCTCATCCCGAGAGTAAATCAGAATGTCATCGATGAACACTACCACAAATGAGTCCAGATACGGCCGGAACACTCTGTTCATCATATCCATAAACGCAGCCGGTGCATTAGTCAAACCAAACGGCATCACTGTATACTCATAGTGCCCATACCGCGTACGGAAAGCTGTCTTCGGAATGTCCTCCTCCTTCACTCGCAACTGAAAGTACCCCGATCGCAGATCGATCTTCTGATCAAAGAGATCGTCGATCCTCGGCAATGGGTACTTGTTCTTGATGGTGATGGCGTTCAGCCGTCTATAATCGATACACAATCGGAGTGACCCATCCTTCTTCCTAACAAAATGAACTGGAGCACCCCATGGTGAAGTGCTCGGGCGGATGAAGCCCTTCTCCTGCAGTTCCTCTAACTGCTTCTTCAGCTCCACCATTTCCACTATCGGCATCCGATAAGGTGGAATGGAAATGGGAGTAGAACCAGGTTGCAACTGGATCTCAAACGTGACCTCCGCTCTGGTGGCATCCCGGGCAAATCCTCCGGAAATACTGCGGAAAATCCCGGACAATCGGAATTTTATCCAGCTCCAACCGAGTGTCTCACGTGTTCGACCGTAGTACTCCTCTGAATCCACTATCGGGACTCGATCCGTAACTCGCAGCTCCATGTCTGGTCTGACCGCCTTCGCCCCAATCGAACTCGAGAGGGGTAACACCTCTCCGTAAACCGTAATACTACGGCCGGGCATCAATATGCACGGAATTCTTGGACAGCCAATCCATCCCAAGAATAACGTCATACTTCGGTGTGTTCAACACCCAGATCCGACATAATCCGCGATCGCCAATGGATAGCACGCAGTCCCGCACCACCTCATTGAAAGCGGTAAATCGACTTCCCAGCCGTCTTCACCATGAAGACGCTCGGAAGTCCACCGTAGCGGTGGAGAGACTCGACACACTTTTGTGCCACAATCAAACAGACGCCCAAGATCAAACAATGCACGAACAGGAGTATCGTTCGAAGTAAAGTACCTTGAGCGCCCACGCTGCGAAGTCTCTCCACGCTCGATCGAAACACCCGCCCCGCTGCGGGCTGCCGTGGTGGAGGCTCACGCTGCGATGACTCACCCCGCTCCACCTGGAATACACGTCCTACTCCAGGCCTTTGTGGCGGAGGGTGGCTGAAACGGTCGCCTCGGCTGCTGTGATGGCCTCGCCCCGCCTCGTGAACCGCGCCCTCGTGGTGCGTTAGGCTGAAACCGAGGCTGCGGACGCGTAGTCTTGCCGGATCCTCGACCCGGTGTCAAAGGACAATCACGAATCCAATGATCATGGCCCCACATCTCGACAACGCCCGATCGCCGGTAACATGGCCGGCCGGGGTGCTGCCCGCCACAACTCGCACAAGTCGGGGATACTGGCGTAGTCCTGTTGCCCCTCGCCGCTCGCCTGCACTCCGCCCGACCTCCCTGAAGACCTCGCTGAACCCTGCTGTGCAGAAGCCCTCCCTCTATCACTGGGTCGGTGTGGTAGGTACCGACTCTCAACCTCCTCCTACTCGAGGAGCTGGGCCTTCTGCACAACCTCGTGGTAAGAAGTGATATCCAGAGGCCTCAGAGCCCACCTGTACTCCGGGCGTAGGCGGCGAATGAACCGCTTGGCCTTCTCCTGCTCCATGCCGTAATACTGTGGCACGTAGCGGACCAATCGGTCAAACTCCCGCTCGTACTCACCAACGGTCCCGTGCCTCGCCTGTGTCATCAAACCGTGCTCGACGGAGGTCCTCGACGGCATCCCCAATGTATCGCTGATGGAAGTAGTAAGCAAACCGCTACCAAGTCAAGTCCGAATCCCGCCCCCATCACGTGCCGCCTCGGCTCTCGACGGCCCCGAGGCTCCTCCACCAATGATCTGCAGCTGCCCCGCAGATTGAATGTAGCCAACGAGACTCTCACCTCAGACGGAAGGTGTAGCCTCCCAAGGAGCTTGTGAACTCCCACAAACCATGCCTCAGCCGTCTCAGGTCCTCCACGGCCGTTGAACCTCGGGGGGTTCAAACGCTGAAACCGCTCCACAAGTCTGATATCATCAGACTGGCGTCTCAGCTCCTCCCGTCGGTGGTGGGACCGACGAGAACTCTCAGCACTGCGCAGATCTCCCTCCTCAGAATCACTATACTGCTGATCTCGCGCACCGAGGTGGCTGCTGCCCACCTCTGTACCGGCTGTCTCGCCGTGGCCTGTCCGGCCCTCCCCGTGCCTGCCGCTGCCCCCGAATCCGCGGCTGGTACTACGGTACTCGAATCGCTGAACTCGACCCAACACCCGTAGTATATCAGAGCGGGTCCCTCGACCGCTGATCACTCGGGGTGTGTGTGATCGCTCGAGATCCCGGGTTTCTCGAACCCGCCTTCTAACCCTTGGAGGTGTGGGATCCCGGTCCCGACCCTCCTGCTTCTTGCTCACGCCGGCGGCGCGTTCTAGCCATACCGAAAATGGATCAACCCAAAACCATATAACCCAATAATAAACTTTCTCTTCCTAAAGCTAGCAGCAGATTTTATGGCTCAGAGTGTAATGCAATGTATGATGCAAAGATTCTTTTGAATCCCGAAACTAAATAATAATCCTTAAAATAGAATCAGATCATGCTTATAATCACGAAATCACTTCATGTATCACCCACACCTTCCATAATGCTCCAAAGAACCGCCACCGCTCCACACGCATTCCGAGATGTTTCAAATAAGGAGTTGATCAGGCTCCGTACCGAACCACTCCAGAATGAGGTGTAAACCAGTAGCTTGCCCTTCGAAGTCATTACTTGTAAAGCTTACCCATGAGCTAGCATAACTTGCCTTCCACAACCCATACTTTAACTAACCATGCTTTACCTCTTGGGTCACTTCGACCCGACCTGCTCTGATACCAACTTGTCACAGCCACCCCGCCCGGTTGAGGAGGCGGAGCCGGCCGTGACGTCGGAAACAGAATTACGGCGGAAAACGCGGCGGCGAGCATCGAGCTCAAATCACGTAATCGTTGAGTAACAACTAGCAACCTATAACTCATACAAGGCAAGCATGCTTAACAATCTTACTTCTACCACACATGCAGATCATGGTATGCTAACATCAATTATCGCCATCAACACAGAAGCACTAAGTCTGAGATAAACCAAATCTACTATAGGCATGTCGGGGCTCCGCCCACGACTCGAAGGCATCAAAGGCGAATACATCTCAAGTTATGCAACATTTACAAATTACATGATCTGATCTAAATGCATGCAGTTACAGCTACAGAGCCAGTAGACAAAATCCTATAAATACCTAGCGCGGAATCTGAAGCCTCTCGGCGACCTCCGCACGTGGTACCGCTGCAACCCAACCTCAAATGAAGGAAGCACCGCGAATCTTTACTCCGCCGGTTGCTTGTCAGGACGGCCTGAAAGTGGTAAACAGATAAAAGGGTGAGTCCTCTAAAGGACCCAGTAAGGGCTTAAGGTAAAAGTGCAGTTTGCCCACAGGGCAACAATCTGAACCTGCAAAACAGAATAACACAGCATATACATGTACATACGAACATAAAGCATATAGTGAATCATGAACCATCGCACGCGGTCCAACCGCCAGAACGACCCGTTACGACAGCCCTCAACAGAGGTCAGAATATACGATCGTAGCAGAGCAGTATAGCACGGTATCGGCCGGGGTCGCGATCCCCAAACCGCCGTAGGGTCACGTAACGAAATATCGGCACTCGGTGCGGATACGCGAATGTCGGCACCCCTTCGGTGCGGACATAGAGTACCCGTGGTCTCTCCAACCATACGGGTCTCGCCACAAAATCAGAACATATAAATGAAACATACAAATACAGCAGAGATATCATCCCTGATCACATATATGGAGCCTTGAAACGGAACAAACGTACATTTTACCAAATTAAGCCCTTACCTCAGAAACGCTGCCCCGCAGCCCAACACTCGGAAAATCCCGACTCCCGACTCGAAATGCACAACTTGGCTCCTACAGGTCCGCGCTACTCCACCAACGCAGAATCAAGCTGTACAACCATAGTTGGATCAGAACACATCCAAACAAACCCCAGAAAACAATTTCCGCACAAACCCGCACTTTCCCGGAAAATTCCACAAAGCTTCGGTTTTACGAACCGAGCTAGAATCTTGTTATTCCAACTCCCACAAACATATTCCAACCCTTAAACCCGCATTCCAGACACTTTTCCCGATAAACTCGTATAAAACTAACTTTCTCATTTCTAACCCGAAAATGGTATTTCAAACACCATAACGCACCTACTTCCACCCACATTACCAATTTAGCATCCAATTCAATCAACACACACCACCAACATAGAAAAAGAATCACTTCAACAATTTGATCCTTAACCAATTTTTCACCACACTTCCAATTCAAACCGTTCAAGCTTCCAATTAATCCCACTAATCACCAATTACACTTCCTAACCAAACTTACTAACCAATTGCATCAAAACAACAAAACCCCTTCACTTATCAATTCGGCCAAAGAGGGGTTTTCTCACCCAACTTCCATTTCAATCCAAACAAAGTTCCATTAGCACTCTTTAATCACCAATTGCAATTATTAAGCAAGATCACTAACCAATTTCACCTAAACAACCACAATTTCTTCACTAATAATTCGGCCAAAGAGGGGTTTTCTACCCAACATGTTTTCCTTCAAATTGAAACCATAGATTGTCTTAGAATCATGCTAGGAACAACATACTTAAAGCATGATTCAAGAAAACAAACACACACAATTTTGGAAAAATCACCAATAATTCGGCCTCCCTAGGGTTTCTTCATCCATGAAGTTTTCCAACATCTAACCATAGATTCTTACTCCCCTCTAGCCCAAGAACAACATACTAAAATTTGGGAGAGAGAGGATTACTCAAACACCTAGTCAAGAACAAACTAATCTTTCAAAATCCTCTCTTTCTTCCACCTTTTCTTGTTTCCAAATTTGAAAAGAGAAGGAAGGAAGAAGCTTACCAATTGTTGGAGCCAAAAACCTTGAAGTTTCAGCCAAGAAAATGAAGAACATGAAGCTTGAAGAGGAGATGGCTATGGCGGCAGAGAAGGAAGAAGGAAGAAGAAGAAGAAATGAAATGAAATGTATTTTTCATACTAATTATCCCCTTTTATATTTTCTCCCCTTTTCATACTTCTCCTCCTTAAATAAAATTTGGCCAAGTGTCCCAAAAACCTCCCCACTTGCTGCCGAAAATCAGCTGTTGTGCCCATGCTGATTTTTATTTATTTTGCACCCCATTGCAAATTAACTCCCAATTTTTCCGAAAGTTCCAATTCTTTTTGCCCAAAAATAATTACCGAATTCCAAAATTAATGAAACTCGGACACAATCTTCAGAATATTATAACATTCACAGAACATTTTTCAGAAATTCATTTACCATTCCGGAGTGTCCTACCGAGCTCGCTGAACCCGAACCAAAACCCGACGTGCGAGCGTGTCAACCTGAACCGAAATCCCGTCACTCCAAAATTCTATAAAAATACTCATAAATTCCATCTTAAATTATAACACAACTTATCCCAAAGCCGTCAGAAAATTTCCATCCCGAGCCCCGGGATTCCCGTCCCGAGCCCCGGGAGTCGCCCGGAACCGAACGTCCCGCCCCAAATATTAAACTCCACAACCACCACCGGGACGTCACCACGACTCCAAAACTACAAACAGCTTCCCAAACTGAGCTCTCGAGAGCGCTACCGAGCCCGCTGTACGTCCCGAGGCGACCCCGACAACCCCCCGGCGCCAGAAAAATATTTTCAGCGGAAACGTCCGGGGGACCCACACGACCTCAAATACGGAGGGGTTCGCCACAATGATACTCGGATAGGGCTCTGGAGTCGTCTGAACGCCGAAAAACGTGACCCGCAGGCTAAAACCGGAGCCCCGGGTCACCCGGTCGCAACCCGCTCGGGGTGACCGTAACAGTAAGTACAAGACCGACCGGTTCAATCGGTAGGACCGTGAACCGATCCTTATTTCGGTTAACTAGTAGATGATGTAAGAACCGCAAAAGATCATAAGAACCTTTTTAAACATGTTGAACCTTACCTAGTGCTTTAATTAATTTTGTGGTCTATTTGAACTTTTTTAATAAAACTAAAGGAGCAATTTCATATTCAACTTAGAAACTTTAAAAAGAATGAGAACTAGTTCATTATTCAACTAAATGAATAATTCGATATTAACAAATTAGTCATTAAAGTTTCATTTATCATACAAATTAGGCATCAAACTTTTGTCACTATAAAAATTAGCTCTTACATTCTTTATATTTATTAATTGCACTCTTATAATCTTTTATATAAATAATGTCTCTTCCTCATGTGTAGAAATTGAAGATTTAAAGTTCCTCAGGACTTCAATCATGTTACATGCACGTTTAGATATAGTGATTCTAATTAACAGCGCATGACGTGTTTTATTCATAATCATGTCGTTCTTCACCATTCATCATCGGAAGAAGAAGGGGAAGAAGAAGAAGAAGAAGAAGAACGTACCTTGTTCTTCAAGAAACCGGATGAAGTTGAAGTATTTCGGATTTGATCTTCCGCAATCTTCAGTTTCATCAACTGCTCTATAATGATGAATTGAGAATGCATGCAGCAAGAGGCGGATTGTGTTGATAGAAACACAATCCGGTTCCACCCGAAATCTCTAACAAATGTGCTTAGGAATTTCGACCAAGAAGATGAATTTCGGATTAATGATAATTATGTTAATTGTGAAACCTCTCCCTTTATATATGGGTAAGAGAGAGGTGCCAAGGGATGGTTGAGACACTCCTTTGGCCGAAAATACATGTATTTTCGGCACAAGGGTGTAACCAACTCCTTTGGGTCACAAGAGGAGGGAAGGTTCATGGTAACCTCCCTCTAACTTCCATTTTGGCGAATTGGTGCCTCCCTAGAGGCACCTCTTCGCCTCTTTCAGCCTTCCTAGGAGGAGTTAGACATATGTAACTACCTAGGAAGTATTCCCATGTAGTAAGGTGCATACACCATGCACCTAGGATGCCCCTTTTACCAAAATACCATTTATTTTGTCCAGAAGGTGTAAATGGAAGTTATATCATGTGAAACATCACAAAGATGTTCCAAAATGAACATAACACACATATTTGAGCTCCCATAAGCTCCTTTCAGTTCACCTCGAACTGAAAGTCACTTCTTCATCAAGACTAGCTCTCTTGAGCTGGAGTTGAGCTGCCACAGCTACTTCTAGCTATAATGAGCTTACGTGAGTTTACTTCTAGCTACTTCTAGCTATAATGATCTTGGTTCGCCAAATATACTAACAAACTCCCACTCGCACCAACGATACATTTGTGAATCAACTCCCACTCAAAAGATATAATCTCAAACTAAGAATAAGCCGAAAAATACAAAGCACATTCACACAAGTAGAGTTAAGGGTGCGACCCCAAGGCATACACACTCAATCACCTCCATTGCGGTTGTTAGACTCACAATGAAAGCTTATCCTCTATAGAACAACATGCTAGAACTCATATAGCAACGGAGTGTTGTTTGAACTTCTTCAAACTCACTTGAACTCATCAAGCTCATCTGATCACATCAAATGAAGCCTTACAGACCCCAGACACATGATACACGTTACTTAATCTCAACCAGTCTCTTTTCTGAATTTCAACTTATTGAAAAATCATGGTCGTATTAAGCCATTGAGTACTCATTTACAAATTCTCATAATTCAATCAAAAAATTCATACTACGCATAGCATGTGGGCCCAAGATTGAATCAAGAGTAGGTGTATCATACAAACTGTGTCTTTCCTATCAGTTTTAAACTACTTAACACATTACACAAACTCTACTACCCAAAAGGAAGATATTACAGTCTTCAAACTAAGACCTTCAACATCCAATCAAAGTAGTGTTGTAAGTGTAAAGTACTAATAGCAAACTAAAGTCACTAAGAGTCTGGATTAAAGAACCTCACATTAAACAAGAATAAAGACAACTTGTTTAAGTTCTTTGTATAGTCGAATTTTCATGGATATGGAACTTGTAAGTTCTCAAATAACACTAGTGGGTGTTTTACGTACACCACTCTCACTTGGAATGATGTCCACTCGATCGATTTGGGAGTGTGTCATTTCTCCCTCTTAAAACACCATAGTGTTCTCCACTTATCAAATAATAGGACATGTCAAATCCATGAATTTGTTAACAAGTAAGTACTCGCTTACTACTAAAATATAGACTAGGATGTATGGAGATCATACAAACTCGATGAACCAGTTCATCTTATCCTGATTTTAGGAAACCAAGACAACAAATAGTTAAGGTGACAGGTGTTGGACATGTCTCCCACTTAGAAATATGACAATGAGTCACAAGTTCTTTGGATAGAACTACATATTCTAAGTCCTTAACTTGTCTCATCCTCAAATCTACTCAAGACAGAAGGCGAGAGGCTCATGTGAGAAAGCCCTCTCTAATGTCTATACTTGACATGTTCTAATTTTCGTTGTGAACATAAGTAGATTTGAACCAAAAGAAATGAATGAAATAAGTTACATTATTAAACAATCATTCATATTACATGTGTGACACCAAAGATGGTGAAGTACATCAAACAAACTATAATCTACGTAGACCCATTGCCTTAACATGATCGGAAAATACAATTGGTGGAAGTGGTTTAGTTAGAGGATCAGCCACCATGAGGTCTGTAGAAATGTACTCGATCTTAAGTTCACCCTCTTCAATTGCATCCCGAACGAAATGATACTTCATGCTTATATGTTTGGTTTTCCCGTGATACTTGGGATCCTTGGTGTAAGCCATGGCCTCCATACTATCACTGTAGATAGTAATAGGCCTGTCCACCATAATTCTAGATTCCAAATTTTTAAGGAAATAACCAAGCCAGAGGGCCTCCTGTACAGCTGATGCACATGAGATAAACTCAGCCTCCATGGTTGATAATGCCGCATGTGTCTGTTTTTTGCTACACCATGTAGTTGCCCCTCCGTTAAGCATGAAAACATAACCAGAAGTAGACTTGCATGAATCTCGATCACCACCCCAATCAGCATCAGAATAGCCATGCCAATCAAGATTCTTTCCTTGATAGCATAGCCAATAATCCTTCGTACCTTTGAGGTACCGGAGAACCCTCTTGACACTCTTCCAATGCTGAATTCCCGAGTTTGAAGAGTACCGTGCTAACAAGCCAACTGCTTGGCTAATATCAGGCCTGGTACACAACATTGCGTACATAAGGGAACCAATCGCACTTAAGTATGGGATGTGAGCCATCTCTTCCTTTTCTTTTGGAGTTGTGGGACACATATCCCCTCCAATCTTGCATCCATATGCAAGTGGTGTATTCATGGGTTTTGAGTTGCTTAGGTTAAACCTATCCAGAATCTTATCTACATAAGGTTCTTGAGATAAGCCTAACAAGCGTTCCTTTCTATTCTGGTGGATTTTGACACCTAGAATAAAGGAAGCTTCCCCCATTTCTTTCATGTAGAAAGTGGAGGATAACCATTCTTTGATGGTTATCATCAAACCAACTCCATTGCTGGCAATCAAAATGTCATCAACATAAAGAGTCATTATGGCATAATCGGATCCAGGTGAGTACAAGTACACACAATGGTCTTCATGCATCATCACAAATCCATAGCTTGTGACTGCATGGTGAAACTTCAAGTACCACTGTCTTGAAGCTTGCTTAAGACCATAGATAGACTTCTTGAGTCTACAGACCTTGTCCTCAAGACCTTCCTGGACGAACCCTTCAGGTTGTCTCATATAGATCTCTTCACTCAAATCACCATTAAGGAAGGTTGTCTTGACGTCCATCTGATGGAGTTCAAGATCCAGATGCGCCACAATGGCCAGCAGTAACCTGATGGAATTTAACTTCACAACTGGAGAGAATGTATCCTTAAAATCAATTCCCTCCTTCTGTGTGAAGCCCTTGGCCACCAAACGGGCCTTGTACCTTTCGATACTTCCATCAGCGTTTTTCTTTATCTTTAAAACCCATTTATTACCAATGGCCTTACGGCCAGCAGGAAGATCAGAAAGCTCCCACACACCATTCACTGCCATTGAATGCAACTCTTCATTCATGGCATTCATCCATTCCTCCTTTTGTGCACTATTTAGAGCTTCTTTGATGTTACTTGGTTCATCAATCTCAGATGATACCAAATAAGTTTCTCCCTCCGAGAGACCCCACCTTTTGGGTTGTCTCGATTCCCTAGTTGATCTTCTCAACATGGGTGGAGGTTGTTCCAGCTCTTGTTGATCCTCAACTCCCTCTTGAACAGATCCTCCTACTTCAGGATCTTGTTCCATGGAATCCTCCAATTCATTGGATTCATTATTAGGAATCACTACTCCCTCCTGTTGAGGTATTCCATCTAAGATGGGTGCATCTTGTGCAACTGGCAATTCTGTAGTACCTAGTTGATCGTTTTCTAGGATTGGTACCAAAGAGTCTAGATCATCACAATTACCAACTTTTAGAAACTCATTCTCCAAGAAGTTAGCGTTTCTTGCATCAAATACAAGACCGTTTTTGTGACTTAGGTCCAAGAAGACATAACCCCTAGATTCAGTGCAGTAACCAAGAAATGCACATTTCTTGCCTCGGGGACCTAATTTCCCCAAAGGGTGGTCCGTTACATGCACATAAGCCAAGCAACCCCATGGGTGCATATAGCTAAAATTAGGCGTCTTCTTCTTTCATAACTCATATGGAGAAGAATTAATGCTCTTGGTAGGGATTCTATTGAGAATGTGAACTGCACAAAGCAGTGCATCATTCCAGTAGATGGTGTCCAAATTGGCCTTAGCCATCATGGACCTAACCATGTCCATAAGAGTCCTATTCTTCCTTTCTGACACTCCATTTTGTTGAGGTGTCCAAGCAAGAGTAAACTCTCGGCAATTCCTCCATGTCACTAAATGCCTTATATACATTTGAACTATACTCTCCACCACGGTCCGTTCTCAAGGACTTGATTTTCTTACCCATTTGGTTCTCAACCAAATGCACATACTTTTGAAAGTAAGTGAAAGCCTCTGCTTTGTTTCGTAGTAAGAAAACGTGAGTAAATCTAGTGTAATCATCTGTAAATGTGATGAAGTATTTGAATCCATTTCTGGACTCAACTCTTAATGGTCCACACAAATCAGAATGGACCAAATCTAACGCTTCTTCCCTTCTAGCTCCATGCCCGAAAGGCTTTCTAGTCATTTTGCCTTCAAGGCATGCTTGACAATTTGGTAAAACAACTTTGGTCAAGGATCCAAGTAGCCCTTTCTTGGCTAACTTATTCAACCGATCTTGACCCACATGTCCTAACCTTTCGTGCCAAGTCATTTCAGTAGTGACCTTGGTCACATTACAACTAGAAGATGCATTAAAATCGCAATTCGGTCTAAGTTCATACAAACCATTGTTAACGAAGCATTCATGAACAAATAGGTCATCTTTATAAATATTTACACTACTATTGGTAAAGTTCAAGCTATATCGATACTTCAACAAACTACTAATAGAAAATAAATTCCTACTAATATTAGGTACATATAAAGTGTCAATAAGATACAAATATCCATTACACACTGGGACTTTACAAGCCCCTATTCCTAATACCTCTATTACATCATTGTTCCCAACTGCAACACACTTTGCGCCCTTGGGAAGTTTCCTGTATGCCAAGAACCATGACTTATCACGGACTATGTGGGCCGTTGCCCCTGAGTCTACAATCCACAAAGAACTGCTCTAAGTTAGCATAGTACAAGATGTAACAAATACATCAGAAATAGAAGTAGGAAAGTGTACCTTGGGAGGGTTCTTGCAATCCTTAGCAAAATGGCCCTTAGTCCCGCAGTTGAAGCATTTGAGTTTGGAAACGTCCCTTTTCTTCTTGAATTTCTTCAAGTTCGGACCATTTCCACCACCCTTTCCCTTGCCATTGCCGCCACCCTTCTTACCTCCTTTGTTGAACCACTTACCCTTCTTTTTGAATCCTCCCTTTTTAGAGGAAGAGGTAGATGCAACATATGCACGGAAATGGATCTTGAGCGCCAACACCTCGGCCTCAAGTATTAGGTGACGTGCAATATCATCAAATATTTTGATTTGAGCATTGTGACACAAGTTGACCTTCATCAACTGCCAATCCTCATCTGGCAAGGATCTAATAATAGCATGGACCTGTTGTTCGTCCGTGAGCTCATGTCCAGCCTTCTTCAACTGGTAGATCATCCGGGACATCTCCTTAGGTGAGCACTCATGGTATGGTCAGCACGCTTCTGATAGTCCTCAAACCTCAGAATCATGGCTCTCTGTTTTTCAACCGAGACATCACCATACTTTGCCTTGACTCGGTCCCAAATCTCTTTGGCACTATCAAGGGTCGAGAACTCAACCATGATCTCATCTACCATAGTTGACAAAAGAGTAACCCGACAATGACCATTCTTTTTCAAGAGTGCCACATAGGCAGTTTGGTCTTGATCATCCGGTGGTTGAACAACTCAGTAGTCAGGACATCTAATGTCTCCTGCTCCGTCAAGATGAACTTGACTTTCTGTTCCCAAATAGGATAGTTCTCACCATCCAATTTCAGGTCTTTGTTAAGTTCAGCAACAATACTTTTATATGCCATCTACATGATGCAAATCACATGTATCAAAATTCAATCAATCACAACAAGACTCAAAACAAGTTACAAACACATGAAACCACACAAACATGTTCATATGTGGCAAAAGGATTGCTTATAGCATCCAATTAGAAACACATAAACAAGTTTGCATAATTTCACTTACATGTTCATTTTGAGCCTTCAAGAAGGTTCAATATACACTTACTTTATAATTTCATGTACACATACGTGAAACCCTAATGTAACAACCATGAGCACTTCATCCATGCCTTAGTTCCATCACCCATAAGTCTCATCAATACAATACCCATGAAAGATGGTGGAGTCACAAACGGTCTCACTTAAGTACCACCTCCTTAGACAGTATCATACCAACTTGACAGGGTCCCTAGAAACCCTAACTTATTTGAAGTGACTCATCCATTAAATCAAGTCTCAACTCCCTTAGATTCACCATAGTAATGTCGAAACATTAGTACTTGAATCATCATAGGGTAGAGTATCTTGATATAATGAATGTCATGTTCCTTCTTAAACTAAGTTTCAATTCCCTCAAGTCCATCATAGTGGTAACATACACCAGTACTAAGACCATCAAGGGGCTGAAGTTCTTAGTCTAAGTCAAGGATTAATGTCACATGTATGCTATAAAAGCACACTAAGTAAGAACATGTATCACAAGTGATGGCCGCCAGGCCCAATACGCATCAAAGGCCTAACAAAAGGCCCACACATAAGCTCGAAATAAGGGCCCCATTAAAAAACTAGTAAGTAACCCGATAAAGCTTAAGGACGTTCCTGAACCATGCTTCCCGAAGTGCATATATGACCTAAAATACATAATCACCTTATATTGAGATATTACAATAATACCACTGAGACAAAGAACTATAAATACATTCACTATTCATACCTAAAAGGGTAACGTTTAACAACCACCTAAAAGGGTCAAATCACTACCTCAGAGGATCTCTCTATTTCTCGACAATCGCGCTCTAGCACGCAAAGTGGACCTAATGACTTCTGTTAACATCGTGACACTCAAGTCAAACCGGAACGTGGCGATCACGCGCACTGATCCGCCACCAAATGGCGCCGTCTGTGGGAAAGGCGGTGGTCCCCAAAATCAGAATGAACGTGGGGGTCATTCCCGTTACCGATCATCTAGACCGGAGGGAGAAGGTTCCACCAACGGCCGCACGGCCGACCCCAGTTACAAGAGTTCCTCGGAGGAAACGTCTCATGGAGCGACCTCCCTACGGCCTACATCCAGCTTCCGTCGAAGCGACATTCGACACTTGGACCCTGATCTTGTCCAAGTAGTTCGGATGGTCCTTCAGGAAGAGCGAAGAAACCAAGACGACCAGGCTGGTCAATCTTATAAACCTCGGGATAGCCTGTTACCACAGCAGAAGCGGTCAGACCATGGTAGATAGCAGGCAGCTTCACAGCGAGTTGCTTCCCCGGACCGTCAAAGCCGACAGCGGTCAAGATCCCCGAGGGAGCACAAGAGAGACCGATCCCCTAGACCAGAGAGACTGGTGCGTGGTGATCCGCGGGACGATGTGATCAGACAAATGTTGCATCGTCTGGAACAAGTTGAGAGAAACTCGGGCATTCCCGAACCCAAGTGCGAGGTCATCCCTGATGATGGACCATTCATCAGCAGGATTCGGGACGCCCAGATGCCCCGAGTATTTAACTTACCGCACCCATTGGAAGTATACCAAGGTTCAGGAGACCCTGATGCATTTGTCCGCAAGTACAAGAGAGCGATGGAGCTGAAAGGAGCCAATGAGGCGGCCCTGTGCAAGTGTTTTGAAGTAGCTCTAGGAGGTCCGGCCTCAGCTTGGTATAACTCACTCCTCCCGAACTCGGTATCATCGTTCGGGGACCTGGCCACCAAGTTCACAACACACTTCATCGGATGTAAGAGGTCAGCGAAAAGGGCCATCCAAATGTTTGACATCAAACAAAGACCGAACGAGAGTGTTCGAGAGTTCGTCGAAAGGTTCAACCGAGAAGCCGTACACGCGTCTGATCTGACGGACAACATTCGGATCATGGCATTCACGAAGGCGCTCATCCCCACCCGCGCCGGCTTATGAATTACCTCGAAAGAATTTCACCAGTGTCGAAGAAATGTACGCTGTCACACAGGAGCATATGATCGCTCATGAAATGTTGTCTCAACGCGAAGGGAAGCAGGACAACAGAGATAATCGAGAGCTAAGAAAGGAGAACATCAGAACTCCGCAGGTCAAACGGTCGGGGAACTGGGGAGGACAGAAGATAACTTTTGAGAGAACCCCAAATTTCACCCCCCTCAATACAACTCGGGCTAGCATCCTCGCAGCCCTCCAGAGACAAGGTGCGGGGAATATCAACTGGCCCAGAGCCATGCCAGAGGGAGCGAAGTGCGATTCGTCCAAGTACTGCCAGTTCCATAGAGACATCAGGCATGAGACTGAGCAGTGCCATCAGTTGAAGAGATACATAGAACATCTCGTCAAGAGGGGCTCTCTGGGTGAGTACCTGAAGATGCCTCGGAACGAGGAAATTTCCCGAGGCAAGGGGAAGGTTGAAGAAGACACTTCGGGACCGAACAAGAAGGGCAAAGAGAAGAAATCCCCACCCCAACCAACCGGAGTACTGAACACAATAACGACCACCCTGGGTTCAAATGCAAGGAAGAGGAAAGCGAGGGAAATAGCCTCATTGAGCTACGGGGATCTGTCTTCGAGAGTGAAACGGGCGGACGGGTCCGAAGTGCGTTTTCCGCATTACGACCCGCTCATCATCACCCTCCGAATTGGAACCATTGATGTCAAGAGGGGAGATAGCGCTGAGATCAAACTCGGGCTCCATTTCTACAAAAGGGGAAGAATTAGTTAATATCAAACGAATGCATCAATGAACAGGAGAACGATATAAACCTTTCTTGAAGTCCTCGAAGGACGTTTCGCCCCGAAGACGATGCACCAAGGCCAAGTCTCGGGTCGAAGGGGGAGATGCCCGAATGCCCAACTCCCCCAACTCCCCCTGGATAATACCCAAGTGAGAAAGGACCCCTTGAGTAATCAGCCTCCAGTACAAAGGAAAGGGAAGGACTTCCTTCGGTCCATCCCCGCACCAAGGAGCAATGGTCCGGATTTTATTATCGAACCGGTCATAATTCTCCTTGGCGGCAGCCCCCTTCAGCAATCGCCGAGGATTCTGCACGTCCGGCAGTCCTCCTACCTTCTGCGCAGTTTGCAGGCCCCATGACGCATCAGGCTTCATGAAGAAAAATTCCCGATGCCATCCCTTGCGGCTGGTTGGCAAGTTCCAAACGAAACTGAATTTCACAGTAGGAGGACCCCGGCATCAAGAAGTAGAAACAATTCCTCGGGATCACATTGACTTTATAGTACTGGAGGAAAGTGGAAACGGTTGGCTCTGTCTCGAACAGAGCACAAAGAATGAGATAGGCGTTTATGTGGCAGTACGTATTCGGGCTGAACTGGTTGACCGCTAGCCCGTGGGATTCCGCCAGCTGCCGGACGAATGGGTGTGGGGGGAAGCGGAGCCCGCACAGCAGTTGATCCTTAAAGATCACCAACCAGCCTTTTCCGTGCTCATACGCCCGGCATTCTGGGGAAGGAACCCGAGTACGAACTGTCATCGGGACAAAATAGGTGGATTGCCACTCTTTTATTAGCTCCGGAGTTGCCTTGCTCTGGTAGTTCTCTATCTCAGACCACCAACCTTCGGGAACCTCGCCCTTGGTTTCTAAAAGGCAACCTGAAGGACGAACAGTAGAAGGGGTGGGAAAAGTATGAGCCATTCTCATGTACCTCGGGTAAATGGCCGGAGGAGACAAGGATGACTCGCTGGAAGAAGGCTAAAGGACGGGCTGACGGCAGCGGCGTCAACAACCCGATGGTGGAGTCGGTAGAATTGATGGACAGCCATTCTCATGTACCTTTGTAACCGTCCGGAACGGTAGTTTCTCCGATGAAAGGGGGGAAGAAGTCTTCTGGATTAGATTCTTCAACAGTCCTACACCTCTTGAAGATATTAACCGCCTCCTGGAGCGTAGGATTATCCGTCGTGATTTAATTGTGAGAAGAGAGAAGAGAGCTTGAGAGATACAAATGAAAGTGACGCTCAACTCACATTTATAGAAAAGATCGGGCAGATGAAATGTCAAAAGTCATTTGATCCCTGCCGTCGATTCAAAAAGTGGCAGTTAAGGAGATGAACCGTCGCAGATCCCGAAGAGAAAACCCCAGAGCCGACTTCAGTTTCCCGGACGTTATTGTACTGGAAACGCTTCAAAAGCCCGAACATTGTTCGAGACGAAAGGAGGAATTCACTTCCTCTGTTTCCTGGACATTATAGTACGGGATACACTTCAAAAGCCCGAACATTGTTCGAGACAAAAGGAGGAATTCACATCCTCAGTTTCCCGAACGTTATAGTACGGGAAACGTTTCTAAAGCCCGAACATTGTTCAGGACAAAAGGAGGAATTTACATCCTCAGTTTCCCGGACGTGATAGTACGGAAAACGCTTCTAAAGCCCGAAAGTTGTTCAGGACAAAAGGAGGAATTCACATCCTCAACTTCCCAGATAATATATCACAGGAAGTGCTTCGAATGCCCGAACATTGTTCGGGACAAAAAGAGGACTTTTCGTCCTCAGTTTCCCGGACAGTACAGTCCGGAATACATTTCCAATGCCCGAACAAACTTTCGAAACAAAAGGACTCAGTTACCCGAACACCACAGAGAGGAATCACATGCTCGAACAACGAAGGTTACCCGAACCAAGCAGATCCCCGAACATGACCCATATACATTACAACACGGATCTTGGAGAAGAGAACTTTGGACTCCTCTTAGTCGGCCAAAAGGGCTGAGGGGGGACTTGATGGCCGCCAGTCCCAATACGCATAAAAGGCCTAACAAAAGGCCCACACATAAGCCCGAAATAAGGGCCCCATTAAAAAACTAGTAAGTAACCCGAATAAAGCTTAAGGACGTTCCCGAACCATGCTTCCCGAAGTGCATATATGACCTAAAATACATAATCACCTTATATTGAGATATTACAATAATACCACTGAGACATAGAACTATAAATACATTCACTATTCATACCTAAAAGGGTAACGTTTAACAACTACTCGACGCGACTCGTCAAATCACTACCTCAGAGGATCTCTCTATTTCTCGACAATCGCGCTCTAGCACGCAAAGTTGACCTAATGACTTCTGTTAACATCGTGACACGCAAGTCAAACCGGAACGTGGCGATCACGCGCACTGATCAACAACATTCACATGTTCAAAGATACAAGCATGGATCATACAAGCAATTTAACATGTTATTCAACCATATACAAGCATGATTCAAATCACATATTACTTTCATGCTTCCTTCGAATAAACAATTTAAACCAGGCGAACACATGCCATCGCGGAACATATGCCATCGCGAATACATACCATCACGAACACATGCCATCACGAACACAGACTGGCGAACACATGCCATCGCGAATACATGCCATCGCGAAAACCAGGCGAACACATGCCATCGCGAACACAGACTGGCGAACACATGCCATCCCGAATACATGCCATCGCGAAAACCAGGCGAACACATGTCATCGCGAACACATGTCATCGCGAACACAGACTGGCAAACCCAGTCCCCGCGACCACGGACTGGCGAACCCAGTCCCCGCGAACGCCTAGACACCCACGAACAATCATACTTAACATATCACAGATGCAACACATATGTCATCAAGGCCGAAATCAACTCTGAACAAGTTACTCAACATGATGAACAAGTGGCGGTTATATCATGAAGCATCACATCTTTTCGCATTTACAGATGACTTTTCTACATATTTCGGTTACAAGTGTTACTATGAACAATTTTTAACAAACCGAAATTGTTACTAAAGCAATCATATAACATGAATTTCGTAACCAAGCTCTGATATCATTTGAAGATTTAAAGTTCTTCAGGACTTCAATCATGTTACATGCACGTTTAGATATAGTGATTCTAATTAACAGCGCATGATGTGTTTTATTCATAATCATGTCGTTCTTCACCATTCATCATCGGAAGAAGAAGGGGAAGAACGAAGAAGAAGAAGAAGAAGAAGAAGAAGAAGAAGAAGAACGTACCTTGTTCTTCAAGAAACCGGATGAAGTTGAAGTATTTTGGATTTGATCTTCCGCAATCTTCAGTTTCATCAACTGCTCTATAATGACGAATTGAGAATGCATGCAGCAAAAGGCGGATTGTGTTGATAGAAACACAATCCGGTTCCACCCGAAATCACTAACAAATGTGCTTAGGAATTTCGGCGAAGAAGATGAATTTTGCATTAATGATAATTATGTTAATTGTGAAACCTCTCCCTTTATATATGATGAGGACATCCCTGTAAGAACGTCGCCGACTCGAAGTGAAGCTCAACCCCAAACGCGCGAGGCCCCAGATTCTCTCCAGAATATAGGAGGGCCAATGACAAGGTCACGCTTCAAGCAAGTCCAAGCCAGCCTTAATGCCTACATGAAACTGATGGCGCAAGCAGAACAAGCGGAAGCACAAGGAAGGACCCTACAGCTTCGTCGCCTCGGCATTCCTTTAGAAGGAGAGTTCACGAAGCTCATTGGCGTCTTGAATGTGAGTCTGGTTGAGAAAGGGAAAGACAATACCCCCTCGCAAGACTCCCAAATGCAAGCAAGGACCCAAGGCGAGACCAATCGCGCGAGGGCATACGACGAAGCCCCTTCATCAGAATTCCAGACTAAGGTACAGCCCCAAGGCGAAGCCTTTTTCGCAAAAATATACGGCGAGGCCCCTGCGCCGAACCTTCAGTTACGGGCGAAGCCCCAAGGGGAGACCATTCACGCGAGGACCTATGGCGAAGCCCCAACGCAAGGCTTTCAGGCAAGCGGAGCCCCAGGCGTTCGCCAATATGAAGAAGACTTCCCTCCCATTTCCCGCCAACTGTAAATTCTGGGGAAATGGAAGCGACAGGAGCAGTTAGCCTACAATGTCACCCATCATCTACTCCCTTTCACTTCGCCCACCATAAAACAAGGAAGACGGTTCCCTGGTTGTTACGGTCACCCCGAGCAGGTTGCGACCGGGTGACCCGGGGCTCCGGTTTTAGCCTGCGGGTCACGTTTTTCGGCGTTCAGACGGCTTCCGAGCCCTATCCGAGTATCATTTTGGCGAACCCTTCTGTATTTGAGGTAGTGTGGGTCCCCCGGACGTTTCCGCCGAAAATATTTTTCTGGCGCCGGGGGGTTGTCGGGGTCGCCTCGGGACGTACAGCGGGCTCGGTAGCACTCTCGAGATCTCAGTTTGGGAAGCCGTTTGTAGTTTTGGAGTCGTGGTGACGTCCCGGAGGTGTTTGTGGAGTTTAATATTTGGGACGGACGTTCGGTTCGGCGACTCCTGGGCTCGGACGGGAATCCGGGGCTCGGGATGGAAATTTTCTGTCGGCTTTGGGGTAAGTTGTGTTTGAATTTAAGATGGAATTTATGGGTATTTTTATAGAATTTTGGAGTGACGGAATTTCGGTTAAGGTCGACACGCTCGCACGTCGGGTTTTGGTTCGGGTTCAGCGAGCTCGGTAGGACACTCCGGAAAGGCAAATGAACTTTTGAAAAATGTTCTGTGAATGTTATATTATTCTGAAGATTGTGTCCGAGTTTCATTAATTTTGGAATCCGGTAATTATTTTTGGGCAAAAGAATTGGAACTTTCGGAAAAATGGGGAGTTAATTGAATTATGGTTGCAAAATAAATAAAAAGGGGTATGGGCAGCAGCAGCCTATTTCGGCAGCAAGTGTGTGTGTGTGTGTGATAAGGGACACATGTCCTATTTTTATTTATGATGGAAAAGGAAAGAATATATATATATATATATAGCCTAATAATTCATTTCATTTCTTCTTCTTCTTTCTTCCTTCTCTTCTCTTTCTCTGCCGAAATGAGCAGCCATGGGAGCTGTTCATCAAGCTTCTCCTTCTTCAATTCTTGGCTGAAACTTCATGGGTTTAGGCTCCAAAAGATTGGTAAGCTCCCTTTCTTCTTCTCTTTCAAGTTTGGAAACAAGAAAAGGTTGGAAAAGAGAGAGTTTTAAGCTAGGAGGTTTGTTCTTCACTACATGCTAGAGTGATCCTCTTGGTCGTCTTGCTTCCGTTTTACCATATCTTCCTCAATTTTTCTTTTCCCAGCTAAAATCGGTAGAAATGGTAGATGGGTTAGGTCATCTCGTCTTGCTTGAGTCCGTCTCGGGTCGCCGGAGTTGTGCATTCCGCTCCCTGATGTGTAAATTCGAGCTCGCTTAGCAGTGCGGCCACGAAATATGTGCGCGGCCGCAGGCTTGCGCACAGGTTGTGCACAGCCTTGTGCGCAGCGCATGCCTTGCGCACAGATTGTGCACAGCCTTGTGCATGATTGTGCATGTGCCTTGTGCACAGACAACAAGCGCACAGATTGTGCACAGTTGTGCATGTGTTGTGCACACTTGCAGACAGTGCTTGCGCACAGGTTGTGCACATGCCAAAACTCACCCAAGAAGAACTTAGATGTGAAGAGAAGTAAGTTTCGATGAAGGGAAAGTGCGGGTTTGTGCGGAAATTGTTTTCTGGGGTTGTTTGGATGTGTTCTGATCCAACTATGGTTGTACAGCTTGATTCTGCGTTGGTGGAGTAGCGCGGACCCGTAGGAGCCAAGTTGTGCATTTCGGATCGGGAGTCGGGATCTTCCGAGTGTTGGGCTGCGGGGCAGCATTTCTGAGGTAAGGGCTTAATTTGGTAAAATGTATGTTTGTTCCGTTTCAAGGCCCGGATGACCTTAGAGGCCCGGGTTCCTATTACATTACGTATATGGTTATCGAGGTAATGTTACTTCGTTTATGTTTATGTATTCTTATTATTATTATATGTTCATTACGTGTCCACCGAAGGGTGCCGACATTCTCGCGTATCCGCACCAGTGAGTGCCGATATTGCCTACGTGTCCGCACCGAAGGGGTGCCGACATTCTGCGTATCCGCACTGTGAGTGCCGATACTTTGCTCGTGACCCTACGACGGTTTGGGGCTCGCGACCCCAGCCGTACCGTGCTTCGCTCGCTCGACCAGTATATTCGACCTCCGCTGAGGGCCGTCACATGGTCGCTCGGCGGTTGGACCGCACATGTTGGTTTCTGATTTTCGTTATACTTTATGTTTATATGTACATGCATATGTTGTGATATTCTGCTTTTGCGAGTTCGATTGTTGCCCCGTGGGCAAACCGCACTTTTACCTTAAGCCCTTACCGAGTCCTTTCGAGGACTCACCCTTTTATTTGTTTACCATCTTTCAGCGATCGACAAGCAACCAGCGGCATAGAGATCCGCGGTGCTTCCCGACATCTTGGGTTCTCAGAGCAAGAAGTACCACGTGCGGGAATTCTTGAGCGCGAGGCTTCGATTCCGCACTTAGGTATATATATATATATAGGATTTTGTTTAATGGCTCAGAGTCAGAATCGCATGCATATAGATCAGATCATGGTTTTGTATATGTGTCTATATCTGGAATATATTCGCTTTATTTGTCTTCGTGTCGCGGGCGGAGCCCTGACTTGCTTACATCGGAATTGCTATATTATGGATTTGGTACTTGTGTTGCGGCGATGATTGAAATGGGATATACCATGAACTGCTTGTGTGGTGAAAGTTGGATTATTCGTATACTTGCCTTGCATGAGTATTTAGGTTGCTAGTGGTTACTTGACGGTTTTGTTTGGAGCTCGATGCTCCGTTGCCACGCATTCCGCCGTAGTTCCTGTTTCCGACGTCGCGGCCGGCTCCGCCTCCGCAACCGGGCGGGGTGGCTGTGACAAGTTGGTATCAGAGCAGGTCGGGTCGGGATGACCCAAAAGGTAAAGTATGTTTGGTTTTGGGTATGGAATGTGGGAGGCAAGTATACAAGTCCGAGGGTGGACTTTTGGAGTAAGTTAAGTCTGTTCATGGTTAAGTACCTGCGGAAGATGACTTCGAAGTGCGAGCCACTGGTTCTACGTTTCATTCTGGGGCGGTTCTGTACGGAGACTGGCCACCTCCTTATTTGAACCACCTTGGAATGGGTGTGGAGCAGCGGGCGGTTCTTTGAAGCATTTTGAAGGTCTAGAAGTTGGACTTACGGTATGATCCGGTACTTTAATTCATTGTTTGGTATATGGTGTGATTCGTAATATGAACATGAACTGATTACGTGTTTGAGGATTTGATATTTTGTTGTGTGATTCTAAAATTAATTTCTGCATCATGCATTGCATTACACTACAGAGCCTTAGAATACTGCTGCTGGCTTTTGGATAGATGGGGAAGTGTTAGTTGATTTGGACTTTTGAATATGAGATAAGTTGGCTTTGGTTGGACTTGGTTTAAGGGAATGTTTACTACACGCGAACAGCGTGTTTTGGCATCGGAGGGGCGGGACTGGAATCCCACACGTACGTAGAATGTGATACGGGTTCGGCGTAACTCGGGGTTGAACAATCACAATCATCACCCCGGGTTCTAGTAGTCACGAGACCCTTTCGTTTGGTATTGGTGTTGGACCGTGCAGTGCAGTGCTGGTACTTTACTACCAAAGACAAAGAGTTCGGAGGCGGCAGTAGGCAGGGGAAGATCTGTTTATGCCACGGTAAGGGCATTCTGATCAGGTGGTGATAGCGAGATTTTAGCCACTGCTCGCCACAGCTTTGGGATTGGTATGTGAGTGACTCCGAGGAGGATGGTCACTACGACGCCTAGACTTCTCGTCGGTCCTATCAACGACGGGGAGATCTGAGACACCAATCTGACGAGGTTGGACTTTTGGAGAGGTTTTAGAGTTTGGATCCCCCCCGAGGTTCAGCGGCCGAGGAGGGCCGGAGGTATTAGAGACTTGGTTTGCAGGAATTGACAAACTCCTGGAGGGAGGCTATTCTGAGTCGGTTGCCGCCGGGTTAACGGCTACTCCGGCCGATTGCTTCCATTCTCGAACCGGAGTTCGGATTGACCCGATATCTGATTTCTAGTGTCTGGCAGTGTACCGGACATTTCGCGGAAAATATTTTTGGGGCCGGGGTTGCCGTCGGACGATTTTCGGGGATTCTGGGCAGAGAAACGGCTCCCGGGAGTGACCCGGGACTCAGATTTGCAGTTTTGAGAAAGATCTGGAGTCAGGGATATAATTTACATTTTTCTGTGAAGAAAAATGTTCTGGGTCGGAAATTACGGTTTCGGGCAGTTTAGTAGAGGTAGAGAGGGAGCACCACCGGCACGATCTTATCCGATTTGTAGTAGGTATCGTTCAGGTTGAATTTGTTATCGGCAGGAGGGCCGATGGTTACGTAGCAGGTCTGATACTCTTTGGGTACGGGATTGCCCTCTTACTGTAGGGCAGGAGTCAGCAGGAAGTTCTGTAAGGTACTATATTTCCGAATGAAATACCGGTTCATGCGTTATTTGATACAGGAGCATTTGTTCTCATTGTAACACCGACATGTGTTACATTTCTGTATCTGTCTGTTAGTACCTTGACTCAAACGCAGTTAGTAAAAACCGCTGGGAGTCAGCCGTTTTCCAATGAGATGGTTCGGGTGTACGATATCTCGTAGGCGGACATTTGACAGTATCGGATTTGTTGGTTTTAGACACGCCGAACTATGATATTATTCTTGGGATGGACTGGCTATCCGAGAATTCTGTGCACATTGATTGTGCAACCCGAACCATTATGGTTTCTGGAGAGGTACTACCTCTCACGACTCCGACTGGTTTGACTATCGCACAGCACGGTACAGTGTTGCAGATTCTGGATCATCTGTCGATAGTTAGTGTAGGGGAATGCTATGATCTGAATGAAGCTGGTATTAGGTTGAAGTTGGATGGTTTATCGTTGGTTCGAGATTTTCCGCAGGTATTTCCGGAGGAGTTGCCCGGATTACCACCAGAGCGGGAAATTGTGTTTGAGATTTACTGCGCAATGGCTCGCTCCGATATCTATTCCTCCTTATCGGATGCCTGCTTTCGAGATGCAGGAGTAGAAGACGCAACTGGATGAATTACAGCAAAATAGTTTCGACCGACCGAGAAAATCAGCGTTGGGTGCTCTGGTTCTTTTTGATAAGAAGAATGAAGGGACACTCTGACTATGTATTGATTACAGACGGTTGAATGCTCTTATTGGTAAGAATAAGTATCAGTTATCGAGGATTAACGATCTTTTGATCAACTTCGGGTTTGAGGGTTTTCTCAAAGATTGATCTCTGATCTGGGTATTTTCAGCTTAGGGTGAAGGTAGAGGATATACCTAAGACTGCTTTCCGCACCCGATTTGGACACTTAGAGATTACGGTCATGCCATTTGGGCTGACCAATGCTCCGGTAGCATTCTTGGATCTGATGCATCGGGTGTTCCGACCATACTTGGATTTATTTGTAGTGGTCTTTATTGATGATATTCTGATATATTCTCGGGATGCGGACTCGCATCGGGAGCATCTGAGGGTAGTTCTGCAGACACTTTGGGAACATCAGCTTTATGCTAAATTCTCAAAGTGTGAGTTCTGATTCGGAAGTCACTTTTCTGGGACACATTATATCTGAGCATGGGCTGTCTGTGGATCCAGAGAAGGTGAGGGCGGTTCGGGATTGGAAACAACTTACCACGGCACGGGAGATCAAGAGCTCCCTGGGGTTAGCAGGATTTTTATCGGAGGTTTGTACCGGGGTTTTCTATTCGCATCTCCGCTACGCAGCTTGACCAGAAGGGTCAACGATTTATCCGGTCTGATAGGTGTGAGCAGAATTTTCAGGAGTTGAAACGGCAATGACTAACGCTCCGATTCTCGACTTTTCAGATCCGATCTTACCGTATGTGATTTATACGGATGCTTTCACGCCTGGTTTGGGATGTGTGTTGATGCAGAGCGTAATGGGGTAGCTTATGGGTCGAGGCAGCTACGACCGCATGAGCTGAACTATCCGACACACGATCCGGAGTTGGCTATAATAGTTTATGCGCTGAAACATTGGAATCAATATCTGTTTGGTAGTAAATTTCAGATTCTTACCGACCATAAGTCTGAAATATCTGTTTAAATGAAGGAGCTTAGTATGAGGCAGCGCAGATATCTCGAATACATTAAGGACTATGATTGTAGTATCGGGTACATCTCGCACGGCAACGCGGTTGCCGATGCTCGAGCAGGAGGTATACCGGCTTAATTAAGAGAGGAAATGCTGGTGACCGATCCGAGGAGAGTGATCCGACGTGCCTTTGGCATGTGTGGCAGCCTCCGGGAGCGTGCTCGTGTTATTACACTTATTATACATTCTGAGTGGTTTGATAGGATGCGCGAAGCGCAAGGTAGAGATTTGGTATTGAAGAAGTTATCCGGGAAAATAAGGGTTTATGGGTTACCGACGCTTTCAAGATAGGCAAGGATTGCTATACTTCTGAGACCGCCTTTGTGTATCAGAGGATCAGGAGTTCTGGAATGATATTTTAGAGGGGCACACTCGAGCAGTGTGAGCATCAGGAACCGGCAGGGACTTTCTAACTGCACTGCCCTGACACGGTTTCATCATGATGCTATCTGGGGTTTTGTGGATCGGCTGACAAAGTGCGTACACTTTCTGCCTATTCGGCCGCTGCACCCTCCGGAGAAGCTTGCCCGGCTTTACATCGGGAAGATTGTACGTTTGCATGGAGTACCGAGACTCCATTGAATCGACCGTGATCTGCGTTTTACAAGCACGGTTACGGATTGCTTTTCATGAAGCATTGGACACGCAACTCCATCTGAATACTGACTTATCACCCTGCACGGACGGGCAGTCGGAGCGGGTGATTCTGATATCGGAGGATATGTTGCGAATCTGTATATTGGATTTTGGAGGAGTTTGGGACTAGCAGTCACTTTGATAGAGTTCTCGTACAACAATTGCTTTCAGACTACGTTTAACGTGGCACCCTATGAGGTGTTGTACGGAGGTGTATGACACCATCTTGTTGGGATGATGCGTCGATCGGGTTAAGTTGTAACCCAAGCTTTTGAGGAGTCTACGGCAAAGATCAGATTATTACAGCGCGGATTAAAACCGCGAATGATTACACCACTGCTTGTACGAACCGTCGCCGTAGGCTCTGGAATATGAGCTTGGTAATAGAATTTGACTGTAGGTAGCACCGTTCAGAGGAACAGTAAGATGTGATAGGCGGGGCAAGTTACCCCGAGTTATATCGGTTATCATGAGTTTCCAGAGTAAGTTGTTAGGTTGGCCTTACCCCCCCAACTGTTTCTGTTTTATGTGGTACCTTCCAGGATAGCCTGTTGTGGATCGGTTAGATTTAGGTTCGGTACTGTCTGGGGTTGTCTGGTAGAAATACCGGCAACTGACTCGGGGTGCAATAAGATGCACCCGGAGGGTGGGACGCCGTGAGGCTCAGTATGGTAGTCTAAACTACCACTCCCGCCGCACCAGTACGGTGGTCCGATTGTTCTGGGTTAGAGGAATGGTTGTATATTCTGGTTGGTAGTGTCACCTGTCTGGTTGGTTCAGGCTACTCTTGGAGGACCAAGAGTTCTAAGGGGGGGAGAATGTTACGGTCACCCCGAGCAGGTTGCGACCGGGTGACCCGGGGCTCCGGTTTTGGCCTGCGGGTCACGTTTTTCGGCGTTCAGACGGCTCCCGAGCCCTATCCGAGTATCATTTTGGCGAACCCTTCCGTATTTGAGGTCGTGTGGGTCCCTCGGACGTTTCCGCCGAAAATATTTTTCTGGCGCCGGGGGGTTGTCGGGGTCGCCTCGGGACGCAGCGGGCTCGGTAGCACTCTCGAGATCTCAGTTTGGGAAGCAGTTTGTAGTTTTGGAGTCGTGGTGACGTCCCCGAGGTGTTTGTGGAGTTTAATATTTGGGACGGGACGTTCGGTTCGGCGACTCCGGGGCTCGGGACGGGAATCCTGGGCTCGGGATGGAAATTTTCTGTCGGCTTTGGGGTAAGTTGTGTTTGAATTTAAGATGGAATTTATGGGTATTTTTATAGAATTTTGGAGTGACGGAATTTCGGTTAAGGTCGACACGCCGCACGTCGGGTTTTGGTTCGGGTTCAGCGAGCTCGGTAGGACACTCGGAAAGGCAAATGAACTTTTGAAAAATGTTCTGTGAATGTTATATTATTCTGAAGATTGTGTCCGAGTTTCATTAATTTTGGAATCCGGTAATTATTTTTGGGCAAAAAGAATTGGAACTTTCGGAAAAATGGGGAGTTAATTGAATTATGGTTGCAAAATAAATAAAAAGGGGTATGGGCAGCAGCAGCCTATTTCGGCAGCAAGTGTGTGTGTGTGTGTGTGATAAGGGACACATGTCCTATTTTTATTTATGATGGAAAAGGAAAGAATATATATATATATAGCCTAATAATTCATTTCATTTCTTCTTCTTCTTTCTTCCTTCTCTTCTCTTTCTCTGCCGAAATGAGCAGCCATGGGAGCTGTTCATCAAGCTTCTCCTTCTTCAATTCTTGGCTGAAACTTCATGGGTTTAGGCTCCAAAAGATTGGTAAGCTCCTTTCTTCTTCTCTTTCAAGTTTGGAAACAAGAAAAGGTTGGAAAAGAGAGAGTTTTAAGCTAGGAGGTTTGTTCTTCACTACATGCTAGAGTGATCCTCTTGGTCGTCTTGCTTCCGTTTTACCATATCTTCCTCAATTTTTCTTTTCCCAGCTAAAATCGGTAGAAATGGTAGATGGGTTAGGTCATCTCGTCTTGCTTGAGTCCGTCTCGGTCGCCGGAGTTGTGCATTCCGCTCCCTGATGTGTAAATTCGAGCTCTGCTTCTGGTGCAGCACGAAATATGTGCGCAGCGCACAGGCTTGCGCACAGGTTGTGCACAGCCTTGTGCGCAGCGCACAGCCTTGCGCACAGATTGTGCACAGCCTTGTGCGCAGCATGCGCATGCTTGCGCACAGATTGTGCAGCGCTTTGCGCAGCACTGACAACCTGCGCACAGACAGGTGTTGTGTGCAGCAAGCACAAGACAAAGCTTGCGCACAGGTTGTGCACATGCCAAAACTCACCCAAGAAGAACTTAGATGTGAAGAGAAGTAAGTTTCGATGAAGGGAAAGTGCGGGTTTGCGCGGAAATTGTTTTCTGGGGTTGTTTGGATGTGTTCTGATCCAACTATGGTTGTACAGCTTGATTCTGCGTTGGTGGAGTAGCGCGGACCCGTAGGAGCCAAGTTGTGCATTTCGGGTCAGGAGTCGGGATCTTCCGAGTGTTGGGCTGCGGGGCAGCGTTTCTGAGGTAAGGGCTTAATTTGGTAAAATGTATGTTTGTTCCGTTTCAAGGCCCGGATGACCTTAGAGGCCCGGGTTCCTATTCTGTTCTGTATATGGTTATCAGGTAATGTTACTTCTGTTTATGTTTATGTATTCTTATTATTATTATATGTTCTGTTCTGTGTCCGCACTGAAGGGGTGCCGACATTCTGCGTATCCGCACCAGGAGTGCCGATATTGCTTCGTGTCCGCACCGAAGGGGTGCCGACATTCTGCGTATCCGCACCAGAGTGCCGATACTTCTATTCTCGTGACCCTACGGCAGTTTGGGGCTCGCGACCCCACCGGTACCGTGCTTCGCTCGCTCGATCTGTATATTGACCTCTCGTTGAGGGTCACGCATGGTCGCTCGCGGGTTGGACCGCACATGTTGGTTTCGATTTTCGTTATACTTTATGTTTATATGTACATGCATATGTTGTGATATTCTGTTTTGCGAGTTGATTGTTGCCCCAGCGGGCAAACTGCACTTTTACCTTAAGCCCTTACTGAGTCCTTTCGAGGACTCACCCTTTTATTTGTTTACCATCTTTCAGGCAGTCTGACAAGCAACCAGCGGCATAGAGATCCGCGGTGCTTCCTGACATCTTGGGTTCTGTAGCAGCAGCAGTACCACGTGCGGGAATTCTTGAGCGCGAGGCTTCTGATTCCGCACTTAGGTATATATATATATATATAGGATTTTGTTTAATGGCTCTGTAGCTGTAGCTGCATGCATGTAGATCAGATCATGAATTTGTATATGCCATATGATCGGAAATATATTCTGCCTTTGATGCCTTCTGAGTCGAGGGCGGAGCCCCGACTTGCCTATATTGGATTTGTTATGATATGAATTCAGTGTTTCTGTGGTTGTTGCGATGAGCAATGTTTGGTATACCATGAACTGCTTGGTTGGTATTTTGTCGAGTTATCATGTATACTTGCCATGTATGGGTTCTGTAGGTTGCTAGTCGATACTTGTTTGTTCTGTATTTGAGCTCGATGCTCCGCTGCCGCGTTTTCCGCCGTAATTCCTGTTTCCGACGTCGCGGCCGGCTCCGCCTCCGCAACCGGGCGGGGTGGCTGTGACACTGGTCAAAATCAAATTCTTTCCTTTCACCAAATTCATCCTATATAAGGAAAGCTTGACCATTGTAATCGGCATAATATATTTTAGAAATCAAAACATTTCAAGAGATTGGTTTTTGTGTTCTCATATCTTGCACTTCCACATTCCTTTGTGATCCATGCAAGAGGATCCAACTGTAATATCTAGTATTGCTTGATCTTGTAATCAAGAGGTGCTAGATCCCATTTCCTTTTCCAGGCATTATCAAGGGCATTGCCTCACCTCGTAGTGAGGAGGTTCCCTTGGCCGAATCTGTGTTCTTGGTAACTATTCGCCTCCGTCAAGCTAGATCGGCGCCAGTTGGTCGCGGTGTAACGGCCGTGACCACATCAATTGGTATCAGAACCAAAGCGCTTGTTGGAGGTACCGTATCAGTTGTTTAGATTTCTTCAAGTAAAGCTTTTGTTTTCTTTCGAAAACTTGAAGAAAGGTTTTCGGTTAATGATCTCTTGAGAGAAACCGAATAGTTGTTATCCTTGTTTGAAGTCCTTAAAAAGGTTTAAGAAACTGAGTTGTTTTCATTAGCAAGGAAGAAAGGGTTCTCCTCATTGAAAAAAAAAATCCGAGTTTACAGAAAAAGGAAGTTCGAATCAGTTCATAAAATTCTGGGAAAAGTCCAAAGTGTTCTTGGGGTGTTCATCACAAAACTCAAGTGAACAGTACTCTCAAATTGAAAATAGTTTCAAAACCTGGACTCAAGTGTTTGTAGTTTTGAAAACCCTCTTATAACATCTCAACCAATATCTTTCGACCCCCCCACCTTTGAAAGTTTCGAAAGCTAGTTCAAGTAACTGGTTCTTCTCTTGCTTCTCAAGTTTCGGTTTTACTAGAGGTTAATATTTGAATCTGCTTGTGTGTTCCCCTTTGATCTAAAAGTTGATAGTGCAATCAGGTTAAGAGAACTTGTGAAAACCAACTTGAGTGAAACACGAGTGAGAGGGCAAACACTAAGGAAGTAAGGAGGCTATTCCTGTTACTAACTCCTTATTTTCGCTTGTAAAAGAAAAGAATCTTTGCTTATAGGAATGGCATCACCCAGTACTTCACCATCACCTCCTCATCCATCTCAACTTCCTGTTTTGGAAGCTCTCAACCGAATTAATAGAAGATTGGATGACATTGATCAAAGGCTTGATAACTCAGAAGCTCGACAAGCCGCCTTTGAAACCAAACTTGGAAGGTTTGAGGTGGCTCTAGGCAAGCAGCCTTCAACTTCTAGACAGCAGGAGGAAGCTGAAGCCTCCAGGGACTTGGGTGGTACCACATACACCACCTTCGATCCCACTCTCAAACAGTCACAGCAGACCACCCTCAGTAAGCTTTATCACTCAAGAAAAGGTCCTGTTGTACAGGACATTCCGGATAGCAATGAGGATGAATATTTCGAGGAACCCCCACGGAAGAACCCAAGGAAGAAAATCTTTCGAGATAGAGCACAAGCAAAGGCCTATCTCAAAAGAGACCTGGAGGAAGCCGAGGAAATGGAAAGAGGGCACGCTCATAGAGAGTTCAACCGACACCTCGGAGAACGGGAGCAAGCGCTAGACCAACAGGTCATCAATAACTTGAAGCTCCAAATACCCCATTCAGTGGTTCTAGTGATCCGGAAGAGTACCTCGCCTGGATAGCTAAAACCGAGACAATAGTGGACATGATGGATTACAGTGACGCTACCGCATTAAAACTTATTGTCATTGAGTTTCATGACTTCGCTCTCATTTGGTGGGAGCAAGAGCATTACAAGAGAGTAGTTGAACGAGATCAACCCATCTCCACTTTGGAAGAACTCAAGAGAGCCATGCGAAAGCAGTTTGTGCTAAGTTACCATGACCGGGACTGTGCTCAGAAGTTGCAACACCTCACTCAAGGCAGCCGACGGGTAGAAGATTACCAGAAGGACCTTTAGAAGGCACTAATGAGAGCAAGTGTTCGGGAAAATGATGAGGCCAAATTGGCACGATTTTTATAAGGCCTAAGGGAGGACATCGCCAAAACGGTGGAGCTTTGTGATTATAAGGATTACCAAGACTTGGTGCAGAAGGCGATCAGGGTGGAAAAACAGCTTAAGAAAGGAAATTCTTACCACTCTTACTTCACCCCTCCGCGAAGCCCAGGGAGCAGACCCGCCCCCTTCGCCAAGGCGGTTCCTTTAAAACAATACCATCCTGCTGCCGCGATACCCCCCACTCGCCAAAACCAACCCTTCATGAGGCCACCATCCCACCAAACAACCCCACCCCATTCTCAACCAAGAACAAATGCTTATCATAAACCTTCCGACACTTCGCGCCCAACAAGGAGTATTGAGTGTTTTAAGTGTTTGGGAAAAGGACACTACGCTAGAGACTGTCCCAACAAAAGGACCATGATCATTCGACCAGATGTGGACATCTCTAGTGAGGACGAAGCGGAACATGTTCCTGAGTCTCCAAGCTAAATGGAACATGTTCCAATCCAGGGCCTTGGTAAATGGGACCCTCTGTAGTCTCATTATTGATAGTGGCAGCTGTGTCAACGCGGCCAGCGAAGACATGGTCGCTGAAATCGGCCTTCACACCATCGCGCACCCCAAGCCATACCAACTCCAATGGGTTGATGACCGAACTTTTGTCAAGGTTGTCAAACAAGTAGAGGTACCCATAAAGATTGGCAAGTATGAAGACTCAATCACCTGCGATGTGGTACGGATGCAGGCCACCCACATTCTATTAGGGAGGCCCTGGCAATACGACAAGGACTCCATGCATCATGGAAAGGTCAACAAGTACTCCCTCACTCACCATGGACGACCTTATACGTTACTACCCCTCACCCCAGCTCAAGCCCTTCAAGACCAACTTCACTTAGCAAGTAAGGCTGAGAAGAAAAAGAGGGAGGAGGGAAGAGAGAAGAGAGAAAATAGTGAGAAGGTTCAAGGAACCTCGAGTGAGAAGAAAGAGTGCGCATTTATGGGAAACACTGAGACCAAACAAGAGAGAAAACAAGAATGCAGCCCTTCACTGGCCAAAGCTAAACATCTTAAGAAGGCACTCTTTGGAAACAAAACATGTTTCCTCATGATTCCTACGCATTGCATGCTAACTCTCGAGAACATAGCCTCTCTTCCTTCATATGTGCAGGAAGTGTTGAAGGAGTTCCAAGAAGTATTCGATGAGCCGCGAAGCCTTCCCCCCTACCGCGGCATAGAGCATCAGATAGATCTACTTCTGGGTGCGCCTTTACCCAACAAGGCTGCATACCGAACAAACCCCCAAGACTCCAAGGAGATCCAAACCCATGTACGTGAGTTGTTGGACAAGGGCTTCGTCCGCGAAAGCCTTTCACCCTGCGCAGTACTAGTCATTCTCGTACCCAAGAGCGATGGCACATGGCGCATGTGCATGGACTGCAGACCCATCAACAATATCACTGTAAAGTATCGCCACCCTATACCTAGACTTGATGACATGCTAGATGAATTAAGTGGTGTCTGTGTGTTTTCAAAGATTGATCTTAGAAGTGGCTATCACCAGATTAGGATGAAGAAGGGTGATGAATGGAAGACAGCTTTCAAAACGAAAATTAGTTTATATGAATGGAATGTCATGCCCTTCGGATTATCTAATGCACCGAGTACTTTTATGCGTCTCATGAATCATGTTTTACGGGAATTGATTGGGAAATTTGTGGTAGTCTACTTTGATGATATACTTGTCTATTCTAAGAATCATGATGAGCATGTTGAGCATCTTCGGCAAGTCCTCGACACACTTAGGCTAGAAAACTGTATGCTAAGTATGAAAAGTGTGTCTTCGCATCAAAAGAGGTGAACTTCCTGCACGTAGTTGGTGTAAATGGTGTGAGAGTAGATGAGGGAAAAGTCAGTGCCATTCGGGATTGGCCTACTCCTAAGTCCTTAACAGAAGTGAGGTCCTTTTTAGGACTTGCTAGTTTTTATCGAAGATTTGTTAAGGAGTTCTCTTCTATCGCCGCCCCTCTGGATGAATTGGCAAAGAAGAACGTAGCCTTTGACTGGGGTAGAGCCCAGGAGGAATCTTTTAGTGAGCTGAAAGCCTGTTTGACCAATGCCCCTTTGCTCACTTTACCAAATTTTGACAAAGTTTTTGAGGTAGAATGCGATGCCAGCGGGATAGGCATTGGTGCTGTCTTACATCAAGAAGGCCGCCCCATAGCCTTCTTTAGTGAGAAGTTATGTTATGGCCGCCCCTGAGGGAGGCCATTCTGAGCCGGTTGGCCGCTGGGGCCAACGGCTACTCCGGTCAGATTGCTTCCAGATTCTGTACCGGAGTTCGGATGGACCCGATATTTGATTTTTGGTGTCCTGGTAGTGTACCGGAAATTTCCGCGGAAAATATTTTCCGCCGCCGGGGGGTTGTCGGGGTTGTTTCGGGACGTACAGCGGGCTCGGTAGCGCTCCCGAGACCTCAGATTGAGAAGCCGTTTGCAGTTCTGGGACCGTGGGAATATTTTAAATTTTTCTGGGAAGAAAAATGTTCTGGGCCGGGAATTTCAGTTTCGGGTAGTTTTCGGGCTCGGGACGAATCGAGCCGTGACACGTGGCGAGTGGTCATTGGGTGGAATTTGTGACCTTATCTTATATGTGTGACTGGGGTGTGATGTCATTTTGACATCATGATGATGTCATAAAACAAGTCATGTGCTTGGCACATGATCTAATATTACTTAAGAAGTAATATTTGGGAAAGAAAATGCAAACATACGTACTTCTTCTTCTTTCCTTGGCCGGCGCATGTCTCTCACTCTACCACCATTATTGCATGTCTCTCACTCTACCCCAGAATCGCACATCCTTCGGGATTCTGATCTGTTGTTATTGCATGCACGATATTCTGTACTCTGTTGCATATACCCTGTGTATTGCTAACTTTCTGTTTTGCAGGGTTGCATGTGCTTATCTTACCCCAAATCCCTTACGGGTCCTTTTGAGGACTCACCCTTTTTTGGTTCTGTCTTTGGGTTTCAGGTAGACCTGGTAAGCAGCCAGCGGAGTAGGTTTCCGTGAGGCTTCTGTTTTTGGTTGTGTACGTGTGAGCAGCAAGCTTTACCTTGCGGGCCGGGATTTTGTTGAGGTAGCGGTTTTGGTCTGGATCCCGCGCGAGGTATCTGACGTATAGGGCTTAGGTTGGCTCTGTAGCTGCATGTGCATACTTTCTGGATTGTTGTGAGGATTGTATATATTCTGTTATGTTGCATGTTCAGAGCGCTTAGCGCTTGGTAGATACCCTATGTCGGGGAATACTGTGTGTGTATCTATGTTGTGTGCGTAAGCACTCGTCCACGGAGGGCGAGGCTTACTTTGTTGTTAATGCATGAACTGTATATATGGTGATGGTGATGTACTCGTCCGCTTTCAAGGGGCGGGACTCACCATGGACGTTTTGGTTATATGTATGAAATTTTCAGGTTGCTTCCACAATCACTTTCGGGTCCGCTACGCGCGGCAGGTCACAATGGACCTGCCATCTTGTATCAGTCCGGCTTCCGCTTCCGATGTCCCAGCGCCCCCGCCTCCGCAACCGAGTTCGGGTGGCGTACGGTGATGATAGTCTCGTTCCTAAAGAAGGTCCGGACTCTCAGTTGATATGGTGGAGAAGATGATGTTCTTGAGACTCCAAGCTTGCTGTTCAGAGTAATCTGTAAAAGATAGGAAGAATACTCAGAAGTAGCAAGAGGGGAGTGGGGGGGCGTGTAGTAGCTTACCCGATTTAGGGTGGACATCACCCTATTTATAGAGTGATGCCAGGAGAAGAGCCTCCCCCAGTTGAAGCCCTTAGACAGGCTGTTTGAGATAAGTCTGTGTCGATCGATTGGAGATAAGGCGGCTGTGATGATGAAGATCTCAAAGAAACCGCCTTAGGTGATTCACTTGTCGAGAATGTCCGCGTATAAATCTGGTGAAGATCTCCTGTGCTCGTGCTGCCCTCCTTATTGGCCGGTTGATGTCGACGACCAAGTGGTCTATTTCAAGTGGAGCAAGCGGTGGGCGAAGGCCCATAGGGGCGAAGGCCCTACATAGAATATAGCCAAGTAAGGGGTGAGGTTGCACGAACTGGGTACCAAGGCCTTATTCGGGCGGGGCCAAGATAGGCAGTGAGACTGGGAGTAAGACCCATGGAGGCGAGGGAGATCGCGAGGGTTCGCCCTAAGACCGCGAGGGGGGCCCGCGCAGGCTTTAGAAACGCAAGGGTGAGTATGAGACGTCGCCCCTGCGAGTCTGGAGGCCCGCGAGGGCAGGACCTCGCGTAGGCGATACTGGAGACCACAAGGATGAGACCTTGCGAAGGCGATACTGGAGACCACAAGGATGAGACCTTGCGAAGGCGATACTGGAGACCACAAGGATGAGACCTCTCCCAAGGCCTCGTATGATTCTCGATACAACGCGAGGCGCGATCGCTTGGGTAGTGTACCAAGATGCCTCCTCCTGAGAGCGGAGTATGGGCAGGGTCCTGTACTCCGTTTTTTGAAAGTACTTTGCTGAGGACCGATGTAGTAGTCACAAGTGAAGATCTTTTATAATCTGATAGTTTGTGTTGGATCCTTCACGACCCTTTACTTTGTGTTGAAGATCCTGTTTGAAAATACCATGTTGAGGGCAGTAGCAGTCACAGAACTGAGTTTGTGGAGCGCGATGACCTTTTATGGTCTGATATTCTGTGTTGGATCCTTCACGATCCTTGTGAGTTTTTGAGGAGGGGGGCATTTGCTTGGGTAGTGTACCAAGATGCCTCCTCCTGAAGGCAGTATGGGCGGGGTCCCGTACTGCTCAAATTCCAAGTCTTTGGAGTTGGCGAAGGCGCTTGGGCCGCTTATGGACCGTTTGATTGCAAAGGCAGCGAAGAGTCTCTTCAACATTTAATGCGGGAGAGATAAAGGAAGATGAGAGGTTTATCGACCACATGGGACGCAACACGTGGCGCCGTAGGGTCGATTACGCTTTGTAAAAGCGTTTCTTCTTTTTGTACGGCAGGGGAGAGGTTTAATCCTCAGGAGTCATTCACGCTTAAAAGCGCTTTTTCATTTTGGCGGGCTTATAAAAGCGTACCCGAGAAGATTGAAACCTTTCTTCTCCACTCTTGCATTTGTTCGCTCTGCTTCGAGTAACCCTTTCGTATTCTTGCGTTTCTTGGCGATTTCATCGGCAGTTGAGAGGTGATTTGCGGTGGTTCCTACTTTTCGTTCGAGATTCCTCCGGTCAAGCTGCTCATTTGCCAACCGCTCCGTTCGTTCTTGCTTACTGCTTTAAACCACTCAGGTAAGTTTTTTCTTCCCGCACACTGAGTGCTTCAAGTTCTCCGAGCGCACTGAGCGCTTGCCGAAATGCCTTTGCTGGGCTGTTTCGATTTATATGTCTGTCTGTTCTTCTTTTTGTAGAGATGGATTCCAAGGAAGCTGTTCGCCCGGTGGTCGCTCCTCTCGAGAAGACCATGGTGAAGTTCGAGAGAATTCACCAGGAAATGGTGGGGGCCTTCTGGCCCGTGGAGAAAACGCCGGTATACGCATCCCGTGCGGGTGTTTGTCGGGCGATGGGTTGGCCCGTTACCGAGGAGAACAAGGAGAACCGGTGTTGTGCTCAGACACGGCGCAGCTTGCGGCGGGATTACGGTACCCCTTTCCGCAATCGGTTCAAGATCTCTGTGCTGATTGGGAATGCCTCAACTCGGTTGGCGCCCAATACTTTTCGAGTATTGCGGGCTTCATTGTCGCCGCCACATGGCCGGCGTGAAGCCATTCGCCGATGTGTTCAACCGTTTTTATCGGTTGGAGCCGAGGAGTGGGGGTGCGTTCTTCACGTCACTCCCATAAATGTTGGAGGTAACCACTCCATCTCCTTCACTGCTGCGCCTGCATCCTACCACAACCGGCACGGATCCTTTTTCTTCATGCCGCGAAGGCACATGGGACTTCCCGTGGCGATGACGCGACAATCCGTGCATAGCATTGCTCTGAGGCCTGAGCTGACTCACGGGGGAGTGAGATGGCAGGCATACGTTCAACTGCTGGGGTGGTTTGACGATGTCCTTTCGAGGAGCGCATGCGAGGCGTTCTTCCCCTTCTCAGCTGCCCAATTGGACGAGACCACCCTGAGGTGGGCTGGGATTAGCACGGGTTTCGTGCTGGACCCTAGGATGCCCCCGCCATACGAGGGATGGGCTCCCGTCCACCGTGGGACAATGATAGACTCTTTCTTCGCCGCTAGCGGCACTCCAAAGGTACGCCGCGCATACATACTAATATATTGTAAATTTGTAAGAGGTGCAGTAGAACCCAGTCTCAAGTCCCTTTTTGTTTGCAGATGCCGTTGCGAGTCCGGCGAAGCCTGTGGTAAGAAAGCATCCATGCGCACGCCCAACGAGTGCACTGGCTTGTGCACTTGGGAAGACGCCCGCCATGGCGGTCAAGGTGTTGGGACCCATTGTCCCCAAACTGTCCAAGAAGAGGGCGGGTATCAAGCCTTGATGGCTTCTCACCGGAGAAGAAAAAGAGAAAAGTGGCTGCCACGCAGCAGAAGAAGAGAGAGCCGCTGGTGCTGAGGGAACCCCGGCTGAGGGGCCGGCTGGGGAGGCTGAGAATCCTGCTGGAGCAGAGGGGCCTACTCCAGTTATTTTAACTGAAGAGGTCAGGGAGCCTGCTGGGGAAGAGGGTCCTACTCCAGCCATTTCAGCTGAAGAGGCCAGGGAGCCTGCTGGGGAAGAAGTTCCCAGTGGGGAGCCCCTGGCTGAAGAGGCCAGAAGGGTGGAGCTTGAAATGCCCCCTACTGCTGAAGAGGTCGTGCCTTCTGCAGAGGGCCCAGAGGGGGCGCGAGCAGATAGCGCTGTTCCCATCGAGGCTGTGCCCATCTCAGTGGTGCAGCCTATTTCTTCTGAGGAGGCCGCCGAGGCCTTTGTATCTGGGCTCTTCGCGAGCCCTTCACCAGATTCAAGGTGAAGACCTGCCCGGTCATGTGGTCGCGGCAGAGATCATTACTGAGGCAGAGTGCCTCCTCCCAAGGGTAAGATGTCAGCGGCTAACGTCCTGATCTCTATGAGAAGGAGGGGCAACCAAGCTGCAAAGGCCATTGGGAGTACCGGCCCAAGGGAGGTACCAGTCAGTCCTTCGGGGGAGGCGGAGACCACTAATGCAAGGGAAGAGATCCCTACAGCCATCCCTCTTGGAGAGGAGATCCCTGAAGAGGCCCCTTCAGGGGAGAAGGCCCCGCCACAAAGGGGAAGAGGATCCTGGTGGTTGAGGAGACTTCTTCCTCTTCTAATAGTGAGGCCCCGGAGGAAGGGGGTCTGGTGACACGGTCCTCTGCGAGGACAAGTGGTTGGGAGGTTGCCCAACCTTCCAGCAGCCAGCTGGAAGTCAATGGATGGGGGCGTCCTTCTGCTGGTAAGTCTTTTTGATTTTGACAGTATTTTCTTTGTTTTTGAGTTCATACTTCTGTTTCCTAGTTGCTTGATGCCTATTCTTTGTAGGCGAGGGCCCTTTAGGCCAAGGGGCTGGCCTCTGTGAGGCTCTTGTGGACCAAGGGGTTTTGACAGAGATCCCTGCCGATTTGGGGACCAGGACCGAGGTCCTTGAGAAGACCGGAGTCTGGTCTCACTATTTGGAGCGAAGGCGTATTACTGCCAAGTTGGTCCCCAAGTGGTCTGAGGAGCCAGACCTCCTGAGAGTCCAGAGGCACCAGGCAAGACTCAGGGTGTACAGGGAGCAAGGGAGGCTCCTAAAAGATGCATGGGATCCGGTCTTCCTCCTGAGAAATAGCAGTTCACTACTGCGGGGAGGGGAGCAAACCCTTCAATCCTGCCTGGAGGGGCTGCGCACCCCCTATGACAGGAGGTGACCGAGCGGAGCCTGGACTCCCCGCCGAGTTCATGAGGGAGGCAGCTCAACAAAGTCTGCAGTAAGACAGCTTCGGTCTTTACGTATGAGTTTAGTTTAGCCTTTTTCTGCTTCTGCTTTAATAGCATTGGGGTGCAGGCGGCTGTCAAAGGTCACGCTGCTGCTGAGCAATGGCATGACTTCCTGAAGTATGCCAATAAGCGGGACGACGCCCAGATATCAGAGATTGCCTCTCTCAGGAGGGAGCTGGAGTCCTCAAAGAAAAGGGAGGAGGAGCTCAAGGAGGAGCATGCCAAGCGCGTAGCCCAACTAGAGAGTTGGTGCGATTATGGTAACCAAGAGCGGGCGCACAGCATGCGGTACCGGTGGGAGCAGGCCTGCCTTCTTGATGTTGCGAAGCAACGCTTCCTTCAGCAGGAAGCAATGCTGGAAGCCAAGCAGCTTGAAAGTGCTGTCTTGAAGGAGTCCCTCCTTTCCTTGGAGGCGGAAACCAAAGCCGCCCTTGCAGCGGCGAAGGCCCAAGTTGAGCAGGCAGAGGCCGCAGCTGAGGAGGCGAGGAGCCAAGCTACTGTCCAGGCTCAACTGGCGGAGAAGAAGGTGGAGGAGGGCAGGCTTGCTGCTGAGGTTGCCCTGAAGGCACGCCTGGAGGTCGCCACTGACCTGGAAAAGGCAATGGCCTCTGTGTGGGAGATGGAGAAGGCTCTGGGCCTTCCCCCCTTTGAAGGTGAGGATTCTTCCTCCATTAAGGTGCCCATCCCTGAGCGGATGCCTCGACTGGTGGAGAAGCTTGGTGAGATCCAAGCCCTGGGCGAAGCAGGGGCGCAGGCCTATGAGGAAGGCTGGCTGCGATGCCGCTTCCAAGTGGAGAAGGCGTTTCCAGCTCTAAGTCTTGGGATCCCGGATGCTGCCAACACCAATGAGCCAACGGTAGAGGCGCCGTGATGGGGGAGCAGGGGAAGGAAGATGGGCGATGCCTGGTATGCCCTTCTGGACTAGGGTGGAGGCTCCAACATGTGGATGCCCCCCCTATTTTGTATAAAGACCTGCATTCACACACTTTTGGGAACAATAGATGAAGTGAAACTTCCTTTTTCTTCACTGTTTTGTAGATTCGCTTTAACTCGCGATAGCCTTGTAGGGTACGTTAGCTTAGTTTAATAACCATAGGCTAAGTCCTGTCTCATGGAGAGATGTCCTTCTGGGGTCCGCGAAGGCGAAGCCACAGGGACTATTTATCAAGGAGCTGGAGACTTAGTCTTAAGTTTATAGTGACGAGGCACTTCAAGATCCGCAACGGCGGAGCCACATGAGTCATTCCAAATGACTTGTGGGTTTACTTGTTGAGCCCCTTTCTTAGGCAACTGTTTAGGGAGTAAGCCCTTGGGTAGTGGACGGTGTACCAAGTAGAAGTTCCCTGTAGTTTGCTCATCGGTCATACGATAAGTACTCAGTAAAAAGGTTCAGTTTACCTGGAGTCTGGAGTCGCGCGTTTGGCGAAGGCAGTAAGACGCTTGTTGAGACAAGTGGAGAACCATCTGAGGTTCTGGGGGGTAAGACCCGCAGCGCAAGGGGATTACCCTTGGGGCGGGGCGAGTTGAAGGTCGGTTGGGGAATGAGACCCGCAACCACCTGTGTGGAGAAGTGAGACCTGACAAGGTCTGATGCCATAACTCAGGCAGGTAGCCAGTCTGACCGGCCGGGTACAGAGGGCGGTGAAGAGGGCATTTGAAATGCCATGTAAGTCAGAAGACAGAAGAAATACATATGTATTTTATTGAATTTGCAAGACTAAGGACTTACACGTAATATGGGCGCAAGTCATCCGCATGAAAGTTGAGGGGGAGCAGACGACCATCATGGTCTTGTAGTTCATAGACTCCTGGGCGGACTTGTTTATGAACAATATAAGGCCCGTCCCAGTTGGGTCGCAGGACACCCTGTTTGGGGTCGCGAGCGGTGAGGGCCGATTTAAGTAAGGCAAGGCCTCCTTGTTGCAGTACCTTGGGTTTGACCCGGGAATTATGATGAAGACTGAGCCTCTGTTTGAGGGAAGTCATGCGAAGGCGAGCACCTTCGCGCAATTCTTCAATTAAGTCGAGTTTGGCACGGAGCCCTTGAGCATTGGCTTCACAAGTGAAGTTGATCATACGGATTGTAGGGAGGTCCACCTCAATAGGTAGGAGCGCATCTGCGCCGTATACTAGAGAGAAAGGCGTCTCTCCCGTGGGGGTTCGCCAGGTGCGATAGTCCCATAAGACACTTGGGAGTTCATCTACCCAGCGGCCCTTGGCCCCATCCAGCGCTTGAGGCCTTCCTTGAGGGTTCGGTTGGTGACCTCAACCTGCCCATTAGACGGGGTGTGCCACCGGGCAAAAAGCATGCGGACATTATTGTCCCGTGCCCATTGTTGGACACCGTGATCGGCGAATCGAGTGCCATTATCTGTAATAATAGCACGAGGGCTGCCAGATCGCAGACAAGATTCTTCCAAAGAAACTTGATAATCTTGGCGGAAGTGATGGAGACCAGGGGTTCTACCTCGACCCATTTAGAAAAATAATCAACTGCTACAACACAGAAGCGGTACTGACCTGGAGCGGTCGGCATTGGACCAATGAGGTCGAGGCCCCACAGGGCGAAAGGCACTGGATTTGTCAGTGCTGGAGATTCCGTGGATGGTAGCCGCTGGATGCGAGAATTGATTTGGCACTGGTGGCACGTTTTGACCAAAGGCACGCGCCCTTTTTCAAGGTAGGCCAAGAGTACCCTTGACGGAGGGCTTTGTGGGCAAGCGCCTCCGCAGCGATGTGAGCGCCACAATTGCCTTGGTGGAAAGTGTCCAAGACAGGCGTCCCTCAAGGGTGCTAAGGCACGTTGCAGAGGCGCCGCAAACCCGCGATGCCATAATTGGTCATCAATGAGGACGAAGCGGAGGGCTTGCTTGCGAACCTGGGGATCTGAGGTGCTGGCTTTTAGCGCAGCAATGATAGGGTTTCTCCACTGGATCGGATCTCGCGTTGCTAGAGAGGCAATATCAATACCTTCCGTGATGGAAGGACTGGTCAGAGTGGCTGTGGTAGAGGGAGTCTTTCCCTTTGATAGCATGTCTGCTGTAGTGTTCTCAGAACGAGGAACATGTATAAAGATGACTTCTTCAAAGTCGGTTCGTAGGGTGTTTACCAACTTAAGGTATTTGATCGTGGTGGCGTCCTTGCACTCGGCGCACCCTTGAACTCCGGTGAATCACCACCGCGAGTCATCTTGTGGACATGGAGGCGGCGAATGCCTCGCCCTTGTGGCGAGTTTCAGCCCGGCTACGAGGGCCTCATATTCTGCAACATTGTTAGTTACTTGAAATTGAAAAGAGACACGAAGGAATACTTCCATACCTAGGGGTCCACGTAGATACACACCCCCTGCGGGGGATTCAAGTTTGGATGAGCCATCCACAAATAAGTCCCATTCGGGAGGAGTGGGACGAGGTGTGGGCCCTGCTCAGGGGCCGAGAGTACATCAGTATTTGAGAATTCCGCATAAAGTCGGCGAGGGCCTCGGCCCTTAATTGCCTTTCTGGGCTCATAATTGATGTTAAAGCCGCCAAGTTCGATGCACCACTTGGCGAGGCGCCCGAATGTTCGGGGCGCCTTAGGATGTCCTGAATTGGCAAGTCCGCTCGACTATAATAGTGTGCCCTTGGAAATAGGGCTTGAGCTTCCTTGCTGCATATACAAGGGACAATATAGCCTTTTGGAGGGGAGGATACCTTGTTTCTGTATCTTGGAGAGTGTGGCTGGTGTAATAGACCGGCCATTGCTTGGCGGCTTCTTCCTTAATAAGGACAGAAGCGACACTTCTTTCTGAGGTGGCGAGGTAAAGGACCAGGTCATCGCCTGGCCTAGGGCACTTGAGTGCCGGTAGTTCTTGCAGTGTCGCTTGATGGAGGCATATGCCTCCCGACACTCCTCCGTCCATTTGCAAGCTTTTTCTTGCGAATCTGATCGAAGAAAGGTTTGCAGCGATCACTTAGTTTAGAGACGAATCGTCCCAAGGCCACTAGCTTTCCCGCCACTGTTGACTTCCTCGAGCCCCCTAGGGTGCGCAAGGTGGTGATTGCTTCAATCTTTTTGGGATTTGCATGGATCCCTCCTTTGGAGATTTGGTATCCCAGGAACTTTCCTTCGCCCACGCCGAAGATACACTTCTTTGGATTTAATCGCATATTGTATTTGCGGAAGTTGTCGAAAGTTTCCTTCAAGTCTGTGAAATGGGTTGAGACGGCCTTGCTTTTGACCACAATGTCATCCACATAAGCTTCAAGATTTCGGCCAATCTGGCCTGCGAAGACTTGATTTACAAGCCTTTGGAAGGTAGCCCCCGCATTCTTCAAGCCGAAGGGCATTCTGATATAATGATATACGGCCTCGCCAGTAGTAAAGGCGGTTTTTACCGCGTCCTCTGGGTCCATAAAGACTTGGTGGTACCCGCTATAAGCATCGAGAAAAGAAAAACCGAGTGATGAACGGTTGAGTCAACCAGTTGGTCAATGGATGGTAAAGGATAGGGGTCCCTTGGGCAAGCCTCGTTAACCCCTTGTAGTCCACGCAAAGTCGCCACCGACCGCCCTCTTTATCGGCGAGGACAATATTCGCAACCCATTCGAGTAGTGAACTTCCTTGATTATATTTGCCTTAAGCAATTTCTGCACTTTCATGCATAAAGTCCTTACGGTCAAGGGCCATGCCCCTTGTTTTCTGCCTAACCGGCTAAAGCCGGGAGTACACTTAACTTGTGAGAAATAACAGCAGGATCAACTCCTGGTAGGTCCTCGTGGCTCCATGCGAAGACATCACTGTTGGCATGGAGGAGGTGGATGAGCGCTGCTGGTCTTTTTCCTCGAGGTCCTTTCCCACCCGAAACTTCTTCCCGGAGAGATCTCAATTTCTTCAAAGGTTCCGGACAAGTCGGGGCAGTTTCACCCACGTGACCAGCCTTCCTCTGCGGGTGCCTTCCTCTTAGGCTCGGATGGCCGGGAAGCTGGGGCCCGGCGAGGGCAGAGACATAATTGCCTCTCGCCACATTCTCGGTTGACAAAGATATAGGCATCCTCACCGCAAAGGTGAAAAACTAGAGTCAGAGTTCGCACATCACAACGGACATGGAACTCAGTTTGAGTATGTCGCCCGATGATGGCGTTATATGGCGTAGGTAGATCCAGGACAATAAAGTCCACATAGCTCGAATGACATACCTGCTTTTTCTCCTTGGTGGTTCCCATCATCATATAGGCAGTGGTGATCGACCCCAAGGTTGGGATTTCATCCCGTCCTATTCCAAAGGTGGCGCCTTCGCGGGCTGAATTTGTGACAAAGGCACCTTTGCCTCAACCAATGTGTGCTTGTAGATCACGTTGGCATTCGCCCCGTATCCATGTAGATTCTATCGACGCCCCAGCCCGCACACGGGCAGTGATAACCAAGGGGTCAGCGTGCGGTATTGCCACAGAGGTGCCATCGCTGCGATGCAAAAACCGAGTAGAGGAGTGGTCTATCTCGGTAGATCTGCCTCATATGACGGCGTCTTGCCGAAGCGCCTTCACACCGTGTGATTACGCCGATATGTCCCCTTGCCGGGGACTCGAACCAGATTCTCCCGACTGGTTTTGCTGGGAGCACCCCGCCGGCGGTCCTCTCGGCCGGCGCCCTTCACGGTCACCTTCTCTTCTACGGTCCTCGCTTGGAGCAATTACTCCCTGAGCTTGCCTTGAGCCAGCATTTCTCCAATCATACGCTTGAGCTCAAAACAGTCCTCAGTGTCGTGACCTTTGTCACGGTGGTAGCGGCAAAACTTGTTGCTTTGCCTTGTTATTTCCTGGGAGAGGGGGCGAGGCCAAGTGGGGACCGCCTCTTTGTTCCAAGGCATGGAGGATGTTGGTTCGAGATTCCTCGGTGGGGAAGAGAAATGTATGCCCTTTCCCTACCGGGGCGTGGTACGCCTTTGAGACCTAGGGTCCGGCCGCGGGGTTGCCCTTGGCGTCCGCCGTGGCGGCTCGCGAGTGGTCGAGTGACCTCTTCCGTATTCATGAACCGTGACGCTGTACTTAAGAATTGTTCCATGTTGGTGGGCGGGTTAGTGTGGACATCCACAAAGAAAAGGGACTCAAATGAGGCCTTGGATAGCTGCAAGCAAAGCGGGCTTCTTCTCCCGTGTTAGGGACCCGGATAGACTCGGCCCGGAAGCGTTGAATATATTCTCCGAGGGGCTCATCCTTTTTCTCGCCGTATCTTAAGAAGGTGCCCCGCCGCTTTAGGAGGTGGTTTTGATACCACAAAATGGTTGGAGAAATTGCGGGATAGCTCCTCGAAGGAATCAAACCGTTTGTCCCGGAGAGTGGTGTACCAGTTGGCAGCGGCACCAGTAAGTGTGGAGCTGAAAGCTCTACAGAGCGTGTTGTCGTCCGCCCTTGCTATTGCCATTGCGGAAACGTAACGCTGGAGATGGATATCAGGGTCTGACAGGCCATCATAAGCATCCGGCTTAGGCCGATTTAAATCGGTCCTAAGAGGGGTTTCTAAAACCCTCTCGAGTAAAAGGTTGGGTCCAGAGGTGGTCCGGACCCATCCTCGGAGATATTATGGACACCGGCCCTTTCATCTCTTTTTCCACTTCCTCTAATCGTCTAGTAAGCGCGATAAGTAATGACGAAGAAGGATCGGGGTTACTTACTTGCCGAGGAGGAGTAGCCGGGCGTTCAGGCTGATTAGTCCGCAGCTGCCCAACGCTATCCGTAACGCCCAAGAGTGGTGGCGAGAGTTTCACGTAAGTTGAAAGCAACCGCCTCGGTGATCGCTTGCGGGACGGCCGGATCCAGGTCCGTTGGAGGGGTGTTTGGAGGTGGAGTGTTTCGCTCCCGAGGCATGTTACGGCAACGTGGGAGGAGCTTTCCTCCGTTGAGTGAATAGAGAGTTCTCCCGTTGTGGGGAACGTGGATCGGGATGGCTCCGATGGTGGGTCATTGTTCGTACTTGTCCCGGGAGGATTCCTCCTCCCGACGACTATTCTGTTGGCACTCCGGTGGTTGGCATGACTTATTGCTTGTGGTTTGTAATATGGGTTTATAGCAAGAACTTTCGCTCCCACAGACGACGCCAAACTGATAGTCTCGCTCCTAAAGAAGGTCCGGACTCTCAGTTGATATGGTGGAGAAGATGATGTTCTTGAGACTCCAAGCTTGCTGTTCAGAGTAATCTGTAAAAGATAGGAAGAATACTCAGAAGTAGCAAGAGGGGAGTGGGGGGGGCGTGTAGTAGCTTACCCGATTTAGGGTGGACATCACCCTATTTATAGAGTGATGCCGGAGAAGAGCCTCCCAGTTGAAGCCCTTAGACAGTTGTTTGAGATAAGTCTCGTGTCGATCGATTGGAGATAAGGCGGCTGTGATGATGAAGATCTCAGCAAACCGCCTTAGGTGATTCACTTGTCGAGAATGTCTGGCGTATAAATCTGGTGAAGATCTCCCAGGCTCGTGCTGCCCTCCTTATTGGCCGGTTGATGTCAGACGACCAAGTGGTCTATTTCCAAGTGGAGCAAGCGGTGGGCGAAGGCCCATAGGGGCGAAGGCCCTACATAGAATATAGCCAAGTAAGGGGTGAGGGTTGCACGAACCTGGGTACCAAGGCCTTATCTGGGCGGGGCCAGTATAGGCAGGAGACTGGGAGTAAGACCCATGGAGGCGAGGGAGATCGCGAGGGTTCGCCCTAAGACCGCGAGGGGGGCCCGCGCAGGCTTTAGAAACGCAAGGGTGAGTATGAGACGTCGCCCCTGCGAGTCTGGAGGCCCGCGAGGGCAGGACCTCGCGTAGGCGATACTGGAGACCACAAGGATGAGACCTTGCGAAGGCGATACTGGAGACCACAAGGATGAGACCTTGCGAAGGCGATACTGGAGACCACAAGGATGAGACCTCTCCCAAGGCCTCGTATGATTCTGATACAACGCGAGGGCGCGATCGCTTGGGTAGTGTACCAGGTGACAAGTTGGTATCAGAGCAGGTAAGTGACCATATTGGTCGCCAGTGGTGACTTGTAGTGACAACTATTGCTGCACATGTTATTTTAGAATCGTTCGGTACGGAGATTGGCCACCTCCTTACTTGAACCACTTTAAAATAAAATTGTGGAGCAAAGTTTGATCCTTCAAGTTATCCTGGTAGATGCAGATTTCGGAAGTTGGGATTTCTGGATTCTGGTAAAATTATTATGAGCAAGGGATTCTGGTAAAATTATTATGAGCAAGGGATTTCTGGATTCGGAAGTTGGGATTTCTGGATTTCTGGATTCTGGTAAAATTGTGTGTTAGGAAAAAGATTTGGTGAAATAAGCATGAACTGCTTCTGTGATTTTGTGAAATACATGATTATATCATTGTGAGAAATAACTTCTGTGTCAAGTACTGCATTGCACTACAGAGTCTTAGAAAACTGCTGCTAGCTTCTGCAGGGATTAGAAGTGACCGATTTGTCTGGACTCTGTTTGGTCTGAAATGTTTCAGGTATGGTTAACACGCGCAGACAGCGTGATTTGTGACCGGAGGGAGGGGACCGTAATCCCACGCCTCCGAGAGATAGGGAGAGGAGGCAGAGGGATTCTGGGGTAGAGCAGATACATACCCCGCCACCGGTTGCACAGCAGGGTCAGGAGTCTTCTACTACTTTGGTTCAGGTGCTGGAACAGGTTCAGTAGTTGTTGAGGACATTAGTTCCGGCACAAGTTCCAATACAGCCACAAGTGCAGGAGGACTTAGTCGTGGCACCATCTGTACATTCTGACAGAGGGGTGAGTAGCCATACCCGGACTACCACCCACACCATGTACGGGCACGATCTTAGAGTGATTCTGAGGAGGACGAGGATCGCAGGAATCCGCGATCACAGAGGGTACGATCGGAGCGCAGTTCTGCAGCTCGCTCTGATCGTTCTGACCAGGAGACACATCAGCCACCTCGACAGCGACGGAGGATTATCGAGCTAGATTCTGATACCACCCGTCGGACCCACCGACGACGGGGAGGTTCGGGGCACCACTCTGACTCTGATGATGTCCGACTGTTGGAGAGGTTTCAGCGCTTGAATCCTAAGAAGTTTGATGGCAGGGGAGGTCCCGAGGCAGCAGAGATGTGGTTCATGGAGATTGACAAGCTCCTAGGGAGGTTACACTTACCTTCTACAGTGATGGTATCCCTTGCCACGTTTAATTTACAGGAGGGAGCAGATCATTGGTGGAGGAGCCTTCAGGGTAATTTGAGGGCGAATGCGGGACTAGCACTCGATCAGGATGTGGACGTTACCTGGGAGCAGTTTACACAACTGTTCCATCAGAGATTTATCGGGGCTGCAGCTAGAGATCTGCGTCAGGCACAGTTTGATGAGCTTTATCAGGGGGACAGGACTGTCGGGGAGTATGAGCGAGAGTTTGACAGACTTATCCACTACGTACCGCAGTACCATGGTATGGAGGAGGAGAAGGCCAAGAGGTTTATTCGTCGACTGCGCCCCGAGTACAGGTGGGCTTTGAGACCATTAGATATTACTTTGTATCGGGAGGCGTTCAGAAGGCTCAACTCCTCGAGCAAGAGGAGGTTGAGAGTCGCCTCATCTTGCAGCGAGGTCAGGGGAGTACGAGGGGCTCCACACAGCAGGGACCTCAGCAGATTTCTAGACGGCCAAACAGGCCTGGGCAGTTTAGTAGAGGCAGAGGGGGAGTACCACCGGCACGACCATGTCCGACTTGTAGCAGGTATCACCCTGGCCAACCTTGTTACCGACTGGAGGGCCGATGTTTACGTTGTGGGTCCGACAGTCACTGGGTACGCGATTGCCCTATGACTGCGGGACAGGGTTTTGGCAGTCTTCAGCGTCCACAGGCTCGGGAACAGCCCAACGCGCCGAGAGGGCGTGGGTTTCAGCAGGGTGGCCCGAAACCTCAGTAGCGACAGCAGCTTCAGCCACCCCCTCCACCGCAGCAGCCTAGGGCAGGACGAGTTTTTCACATAGAGCAGGGAGGTCCTAGTCATCGGGGAGGACCAAGTCGGCAGGCGTGTACCGGCCCGGCAGAGAGGCGAGTCGGCGGGGAGTTACGCAAGGTACTTTATTTCTGAATGATATACCTGTTCCTGTATTGTTTGATACAGGAGCATCTATTTCCATTGTAACACAGAAATGTGTTACATTTCTGCATCTGTCTGTTAGTACTTTGCCTCAAATGTATTTAGTAAAAACTGCTAGGAGTCAGTTTATGTTTTCCAATGAGATGGTTCGGGGTTGTACGATATCTATAGACGGACATCAGATAGTATCAGATTTGTTGGTTTTAGACACGCCGAACTATGATATTATTCTTGGGATGGACTGGCTATCCAAGAATTCTGTGCACATTGATTGTGCAACCCGTACCATTATGGTTTCTGGAGAGGTACTACCTCTCATGGCTCCGACTGGTTTGGCTATCGCACAGCACAGTACAGAGTTGCAGATTCTGGATTAGCTGTCGATAGTTGGTGTGGGGGAATGCTATGATCTGAATGAGGCTGGTATTAGGTTGAAGTTAAATAGTATACCAGTGGTTCGAGATTTTCCGCAGGTATTTCCGGAGGAGTTGCCCGGATTACCACCAGAGCGGGAAATTGTGTTTGAGATCCACCTGCAGTCGGGTACTACTCCGATAACTATTCCTCCTTATCGGATGCCCATTTCAGAGATGCAGGAGTTGAAGAAGCAGTTGGAGGAACTACAGCAGAAGGGCTTCATCAGACCGAGCACTTCACCGTGGGGTGCTCCGGTTCTGTTTGTTAAGAAGAAAGATGGGACGCTCCGACTTTGCATTGATTACCGACATTTGAATGCCCTTACTGTGAAGAATAAGTATCCGTTGCCGAGGATTGACGATCTTTTTGATCAGCTTCGGGATTCGAGAGTTTTTTCGAAGATTGATCTCCGATCTGGGTACTTTCAGCTTAGAGTGAAGGAAGAGGACATACCTAAGACTGCTTTCCGCACCCGATATGGACACTTTGAGTTTACGGTCATGCCATTCGGGCTGACCAATGCTCTGGCGGCATTCATGGATCTGATGCATCGGGTGTTCCGACCGTACTTGGACTCATTTGTGGTGGTCTTTATCGATGATATTCTGATATATTCTAGGGATGAGGACTCGCATCGGGAGCATCTGAGGGTAGTTCTGCAGACACTTTGGGAACATCAGCTTTATGCTAAATTCTCAAAGTGTGAGTTCTGGATTCGGGAAGTCACTTTTTAAGGACACGTTATTTCGAGCATGGTCATGCGTGGATCTAGAGAAGGTGATGGCAGTTCGGGATTGGAAGCAACCTACCACGGTACGGGAGATCAGGAGCTTCTTGGGGTTAGCAGGATATTACCGGAGGTTTGTACCGGGATTTTCTATATTGGCATCTCCGCTTACGCAGTTGACCAAGAAGGGTCAGCTGTATATTTGGTCTGAGAAGTGTGAGCAAAATTTCCAAGAGTTGAAGGGGCAATTGACTAACGCTCCGATTCTGATTCTTCCAGATCCGAGCTTACCATACGTGATATATACGGATGCTTCCACATCAGGTTTGGGTGTGTGTTGATGCAGGAGCGTAATGTGATAGCTTATGGGTCGAGGCAGCTGCGACCGCATGAGCTGAACTATCCGACACACGATCTGGAGTTGGCTGCAGTGATCTATGCGCTGAAACAATGGAGGCACTATCTGCTTGGTAACAAATTTCAGATTCTTACCGACCACAAGAGTCTGAAATATCTGTTTACGCAGAAGGAGCTTAACATGAGGCAGCGCAGATGGCTCGAATACATTAAGGACTATGATTGTAGTATCGAGTACATCTCTGGCAGGGGCAACATGGTTGCCGATGCACTGAGCAGGAAGTATACCGGGTTGGTTAAGGGAGGAGATGTTGGGGACCGATTCGAGGAGAGAGATTTGACCAGTCTGTGGCATAGATGGTAGCTCTGGGAGCGTGCTCAGGTATGTACACTGACTATACATTCGGAGTGACTGGACAGAGTGCGCGAGACGCAGGGTAGGGATCCAGAGTTGAGGAGGATTTTTGGGGAGGACAAGGGATCCTTGTTACCGACATTCCAGTATAGGCAGGGATTGCTATACTTCCGGGATAGACTTTATGTACCAGGGGATCAGGAGCTCCGGGATGAGATTCTAGGAGAGGCACACTCGAGCAGATTGAGTATTCATCCCGGGAGTGAGAAGATGTATCAGGATCTGCGCACTCACTTCTGGTGGCCTAGTATGAGGAGATACATTGCCACACATGTGTCTAGTTGTGCCATATGTCAACAGGTGAAGATTGAGCACCAGAAACCGGCAGGGACACTGCAGACTTTGCCCATTCCAGTCCAGAAGTGGGGCAATGTTACTATGGATTTTCTGACTACATTGCCTCTGACACGGTCTCACCATGATGCCATCTGGGTTATTGTGGATCGGTTGACTAAGTGCGCACACTTTCTGCCTATTCGGGTGACAGACCCTCTGGAGAAGCTTGCCCGACTTTATATCAGAGAGATCGGTTACATGGAGTGTCAGACTCCATTGTATCTGACCGTGATCCGCGTTTTACGGCACGGTTCTGGGGTGCTTTTCACAAAGCACTGGGCACGCGACTCCATCTGAGTACAGCTTATCACCCGCAGACGGACGGCCAGTCGGAGCGGGTGATTCAGATACTGGAGGATATGCTACGTAGCTCTACTTTGGATTTTGGAGGAGATTGGGACCAGCAGTTGCCTTTGATAGAGTTCTCGTACAACAACAGCTTTCAGAGTACGATTGGTATGGCACCGTATGAGGCGTTGTACGGGAGGAGGTGTATGACACCACACTGTTGGACAGATGCGTCTGATAGAGTTGAGCTGGCACCCGAGCTTATTGAGGAGACTACGACAAATGACTGCACTACTGCTTATGCGAACCGCAGCCGTAGGGCTCTGGAGTTTGAGGTTGGGGATAGGGTTTGGCTCAAGGTAGCACCTATCCGAAGGACAGTCAGATTTGGGAAGTAGGGCAAGTTGGCCCCACGATATATTGGTCCATATGAGATTCTAGGAAGGGTCGGTAAGGTAGCATACCGGTTAGCATTACCTCCGAGTCTGTCTGCTGTGCACAATGTCTTCCATGTTAGCATGTTGAAGAAGTGCATTCTGGATCCGACTCAGACGGTTTCAGTGGAGGAGGTACAACTGGAACCCGATCTTTCCTATCAGGAAGAACCGGTAGCCTTTCTGGATAGAGATGTCAGGAAACTCCGTAGCAAGTTGATTCCAATGGTCAAGGTTCAGTGGTCACATCATACCGACGGGGAAGCAACTTGGAGACGGAGAAGGATATCCAGGACCGGTATCCCGAGCAGTATGAGCGTCTGAGAGAGCTCTTGGAGGACCAAGAGTTCTAAGGAGGGGGGAATGTTATGGCCGCCCCTGAGGGAGGCCATTCTGAGCCGGTTGGCCGCCCGTCTGCGGGTGATCGCCACGTTCCGGTTTGACTTGCGTGTCACGACATTGACAGAAGCCATTAGGTCGACTTTGCGTACTAGAGCGCGATTGTCGAGAAATAGAGAGATCCATTGAGATGGTGATTTGACGAGTCGAGTTGAGTAGTTGCTAAAACGTTACCCTTTTAGGTATGAATAGTGAATGTATTTATAGTTCCAGGTCTGAGTGGTATTATTGTAATATCTCAATATAAGGTGATTATGTATTTTAGGTCCTATATGCTCTTCGGGAAGTATGGTTCGGGAAGTATCGATTCGGGAACGTCCTTAAAGCTTTATTCGGGTTACTTATTTACTAGTTTTTTAATGGGGCCCTTATTTCGGGCTTATGTGCGGGCCTTTTGTTAGGCCTTTTATGCATATTGGGCCTGACGGCCATCAAGTCCCCCCACAACCCTTTTGGCCGACTAAGAGGAGTCCAAAGTTCTCTTTTCCGAGATCCGCTTTTGAATGTATGTGGGTCACGTTCGGGGAATTGTTTGGTTCGGGCAACCTTCGTTGTTCGGGCATGTGATTCATCTCTCTTGTGTAGTGTTCGGGTAACTGAGTCCTTTTGTTTCGAAAGTTTGTTCGGGCATTGGAGATATATTCCGGACTGTAATGTCTGGGAAACTGAGGACGCGAAGTCCTCCTTTTGTAGCGAACAATGTTCGGGCAGTCAAAGCATTTCCCGAGATATAGTGTCCGGGAAGTTGAGGATGCGGAGTCCTCCCTTTGTCCCGAACAATGTTCGGGCATTTGGAGCTTTTCCCGTGATATATCATCCGGGAAGCTGAGGATGCATTCCTCCTTTGGTCCCGATGAATGTTCGGGTTTTAGAAGCGTTTCCGTGATATATTGTCCGGGAAATTGAGGTGTGAGGTCCTCCTTTTGTCTCGAACAATGTTCGGGCTTTTGAGATATATCCCGGACTATAACGTCCGGGAAATTGAGGATGCGGAGTCCCCCTTTTGTCCCGAACAATGTTCGGGCTTTTGAAGGTATATCCCGGACTATAACGTCCGGGAAATTGAGGATGCGGAGTCCTCCTTTTGTCCCGAACAATGTTCGGGTTTTAGAAGCGTTTCTCGTACTGTAACGTCCGGGAAACTGAGGATGTGAATGCCTCCTTTTGTCCTGAACAATGTTCGGGCTTTAGAAGTGTTTCCCGTACTATAACGTCCGGGAAACTGAGGATGTGAACTCCCCCTTTTGTCCTGAACAATGTTCGGGCTTTAGAAGCGTTTCCCGTACTATAACGTCCGGGAAATTGAAGTCAGCTCTGGGGTTTCTTCTTCAGGATCCACAACGGTTCATATTCCCAACGGTTACTTTTTTAATCGACGGTGGAGATTAGATGACCTTTGACATTTCATCTGCCTGATCTTTTCTATAAAATGTGAGTTGAGCGTCACTTTCATTTGTATCTCTCAAGCTCTCTTCTCTCCTCACAATAAAATCACGACGGATAATCCTACCCTCCAGGAGGCGGTTAATATCTTCAAGAGGTGGAGGACTGTTGAAGAATCTAATCCAGATGATTTCTTCCCCCCTTTCCTCGGAGAAACTACCGTTCCGGACGGTTACAAAGGTTCGTCCGCCGTCCATCAATTCTACCGACTCCACCGTCGGGTTGTTGACGCCGCTGCTGTCAGCCCGTCCTTTAGCCTTCTTCCAGCGAGTCGTCCTTGTCTCCTCCGGCCATTTACCCGAGGTACATGAGAATGGCTCCTACTTTTCCCACCCCTTCTACTATTCGTCCTTCAGGTTGCCTTTTAGAAACCAAGGGCGAGGTTCCCGAAGGTTGGTGGTTCGAGATAGAGAACTACCGGAGCAAGGCAACTCCGGAGCTAATAAAAGAGTGGCAGTCCACTTATTTTGTCCCGATGACAGTTCGTACTCAGGTTCCTTCCCCAGAATACCGGGCGTATGAGCCTGGAAAAGGCTGGTTGGTGATCTTTAAGGATCAACTGTTGTGCGGTCTCCGCTTCCCCCCGCACCCATTCGTCCGGCAGCTGGCGGAATCCCACGGGCTAGCGGTTAACCAATTCAGCCCGAATACCTACTGCCACATAAACGCCTATCTCATTCTTTGTGCTCTGTTCAAGATAGAGCCAACCGTATCCACTTTCCTCCAGTACTATAAAGTCAATGTGATCCCGAGGAATTGTTTCTACTTCTTCAGTGCCCGGGGTCCTCCTACTGTGAAATTCAGTTTCGTTTGGAACTTGCCAATGAGCCGCAAGGGATGGCATCGGGAATTTTTCTTCATGAAGCCTGATGCGTCATGGGGCTTGCAAACTGCACAGAAGGTAGGAGGACTGCCGAACGTGCAGAATCCTCGGCGATTGCTAAAGGGGGCTGCCGCCAAGGAGAATTATGACCGGTTTGATAATAAAATCCGGACCATTGCTCCTTGGTGCGGGGATGGACCGAAGGAAGTCCTTCCCTTTCCTTTGTACCGAGGCTGATTACTCAAGCGGTCCTTTCTCACTTGGGTATTATCCAGGGGGACTTGGGGGAGTTGGGCATCCGGGCATCTCCCCCTTCGACCCGAGACTTGGCCTTGGTGCATCGTCTTCGGGGTGAAACGTCCTTCGAGGACTTCAACAAAGGTTTATACCGTTCTTCTATTCATTGATGCATTCGTTTAATATTAACTAATTCTTCCCCTTTTTGCAGAAATGGAGCCCGAGTTTGATCTCAGCGCTATCTTTCGGGACGCGAGGAAAGAGAAACCGGGCTCTAAAGCCGGAGGTTCGAAGCCCGCAGCAGCCGAGAAGAAACGAAAGAGGGTTGCTTCGGTTGATGCTGAGGCTGGAGGCCAGCCTGCTGAAAAGTCGGCCGGGGAAGTTCCATCTCCTGTTCATATTGAAGGTCATCCTACTCGGGATGACGTTTATGAGATGCTGCAGAACTCCCCCGAACGAATCAGAAGGTCTAGGGGGAAGTTCATGGCTTCGAGGGTGACTGAGCAAAGCGCCCCGGAGGTCACACCAATCGAGTTTCAACTAGGTAACTAGTTTGTGAAGTTACGCAATCTCTGCTTTTGGAACTTATTCGGAAATCTTTCCCGAATGTTCGGTGAAGACCCGCTGCATGACGTGGTTCGATCTCATTTTTGTACGTTAGGTCCGGACTGGAAAGAGTCCCGTGAAAAGAGGAGGCGGCTGGGGGACGAAGCTCTAGCAATTCGGGAATAATCTCATTCCCGGGAGTTCGGGTGGCTGATCCATGAGGATCAGAACATCCTGGACGACGAAGATGCCAAAGATATGGCTCCCGAGCTATTTGAAGGGACCACCACCGCCCGAACAATGGAGTGCTTAGAACACTTCTACCCTGACTTGGACGTTGCCGCTTCAAAAATGGTCGTCCTTGGGTATCAGGTTAGTATTTGGTTTTTCATTTTTTATGTCTGGACTTCCGGGGTAATACCGTGGGAAGGTAATCCTTTTTGATGGCGTGCAGATGGCCACGATGGGCGGGTGGGTTTCCCGAGTCATCCGAGCGTCAAGCCGGATCCGGTCCGAAGCCGAGCAACGGGCGACCAAAGCCATAGTTGTGGTGGCTAAGCTGATCCAGCGAGTCCACCACTATGAGCAGCTGCTGCGGCACTCCCGTACTTCCACCATACTCGAGCTTCCCGAGGGCACTCACATTCGGGAGAACCTCAGCCCGGCCGAAGCTGATGATTTTGCCTTGGCTGAGGTTGCTTTCCTAAGCGCGGTCAAAGACCACCGCCATTCTGAAGACGCTCTTCGGGAAGAAGTTCGGAAGCTCGAAACCGAAAAAGAGAAATTTCAGGTTGACTTCGCCAATCTGAAAGAGCATCACGAGCACGAGCAGCGGGTCAAGGATGAAGAGATCCGCAAGCTTCGGGAGGAACAGGATCTGAAGGCTAAAGATGAGGAAATCCAGAGACTTCGGGATGAACTTGCCATAGTTCAGGACAAAATCCCGAAGTATCAAAAGGTGCTGAAGGATTCTGTAAGGCTGGCCATTGACAAATAAACCTTCGGGTTCTGTCTGGCCAGGAGGCAAATTGTTGAGCGCAACCCTCATGCTGACCTATCCGGTCTTGACGGGAATGAGGAGGCCGAAGAAGATCCTAGCTGGTACGGCGAGGAATTTCTGCAGCCGCCCGAACCAGTCACCGTAGACGACTTCGCTGATCCTCAATGATGTAATTTTCTTTCAAGTCCATTTTTGTAATCCTAGCCTCGGGCGTTATTAATGAAAACAATCAAGGATTGGTTCAACACTTGTTTCCAAATTCAGTCGTGCTTTATTATTCCTCGGTCATACAAAATATTTCTTCAATGCCTCGGAATGATAAGAATTTGCTAATTCCCATCCTTCGGGATCCAATAACTTGTAAACTCCTTTCCTTTCTTCGGCGACAACCTCGAATGGACCTTCCCAGTTCGGGGCGAATGCGCCCCCTTTTGGTCTTCAGGATCCCAGTTTGGTTTGCCGTAGGACCAAATCACCCACTTTGATATTCTTTGCCTTCACTTTGGAATTTGTTGTTGATGCGGTTCTCTGTTGGAAAGCTTTCCTTCGCAGCTCTGCTTCATCTCTTCTTCCTTCGAGTAGGTCCAGATTTGCCCGTAAACCTTGCTCATTCGCCATTTCTTCGAACACCTCGGCTCGGAGGGAAGAGTTCGCTACTTCAATCGGGATGAGGGCCTCGGTCCTGTATGCCAAAAAGAACGGGGTTTCTTCAGTAGACCTTCGGGGCGTGGTCCAGTAGCTCCATAAAACATGAGGGAGTTCTCCGGGCCATTTTCCCTTTTCTTTTCCAAGTCTTGTTTTTAACCCATCTTTCAAAGTTCGGTTAGATACTTCGACTTGGCCATTGCTCTGCGGGTGGGCGACCGGAGCAAAATGAATTTTGATCCCGAATTCCTCGGCGAAATCTCGAATACACCGTCGCTGAACTGAGTTCCGTTATCAGCAACTAGAACCTTCGGGCATCCGAACCTGCAAATGATGTTCTTCCACACGAACGTTCGGACGTTTTGCCGTAATTGTGGCCGTAATTGTGGTAAGTGGGACTACGCAATACTTCAGTCCTCCGGGGGCGGTAGGCAAGGCCCTAATCAGATCGATTCCCCATACGGCAAATGGTATGGGGTAGTCCGAGGACGATACGTACTCTATGGAATTCTCTGTATTCGAGCGTGTTCCTGACACTTCTTGCATTTGTTAACTAGCCTCCTTGCGTCTTCCTTGAGAGTAGGCCAAAAGAACCCTTGTCTCAGTATGACCGCAGCCAACGCATCCGATTTAATGTGTGACCCGCAGGTGCCTTCATGAGTTTCCTTCAGAATGTCCTCGGTGTCTCCTTCTCCGACGCATTTTTGCATCGGGGAAGAGAATCCCTTTCGGTACAGATTATCACCAATTATAACGAACTTGCTTGCCTTTCTCCTGATGTTCGCGGCTTCGATCGGATTGTTCGGGAGTATCCCTTCATCGAGGTACTTCCAGTAGGGGACCCTCCATCCTGAGGTAATGCAGCATATCCGGGAGTAGTCGACGCAAGGCTCATTTCTTACTTCATCGTAAGAGGCTGCCTTCGAAAGCTGATCGGCTTCCGAGTTGAGCGACCGCGGAATCTTCTCGATACACAGTTTCTCGAAATCCGCGGCCAATTTTCTAGCTACCTCGGCGTATTTCTTGAGACTTGGTTCCTTGATCTCGTACTCCCCATTCATCTGCTGAACAAGGAGGTTTGAGTCGCTACATGCTTCTAGTGATCGGATTCCTGCTTTCTTGGCCAGTTCTAGACCAGCAATAAGGGCTTCATACTCGGCCGCGCTGTTTGTTACCGGGAAAGTGAACTTGATTGACTTTGTCGCCTTCATTCCTTCCGGGCCTTCGAGAACTAATCTGGCACCTTGTTTGTCCGATCCTGAAGCTCCATCTACATGTAGGGTCCAGACCGGGCTATCCTCGTTCAAAGAATCCTCACTTTCGGATCCTTGGGTAATTCTGCGATAAAATCCGCCAATGCCTGTGCCTTGATCGCTCTCCGAGGTTCCTATTTTATCTCATACTCGCTTCGATCTTTGCTGTATTCGCATCGATGCCGCGCTCGGACACCATAAATCCGAGAAATTTCCCGGATGTTACTCCGAAAACACACTTGTCCGGATTCAATCGTAGTCCATACTTTCGGATCTGCCCGAATACCTCTTCAATATCGCGGACGAGGTCTTCTTCCTCCTTGCTCTTGATGATGATATCATCAACGTAAACTTCAAGAATTCTTCCTATCTGCCCGGAGAACACCTTGTCCATCAATCTTTGATAAGTTGCCCCGGCGTTCTTAAGTCCGAAGGTCATTCTCGGTATAATAAATGCGTTCGGCCGCTTATGAAGGACGTCTTTTCTTCATCTGCCGGGTTCATCCTGATCTGGTGATAACCACTGTAAGCATCGAGGAATCCACAAGCCTGTCGATCGGAGGAGTCGGGTATGAATCCTTCGGGCAAGCATCGTTTACGTTAGTAAAATCGATGCACATGCGCAACTTATCACTGTCTTCTCGGGTTGCAACTACGGGATTTCTTAACCATTCGGGATACGATACTTCTCTTATGACCCCAGCATCGAGAAGCTTCGAGATTTGCTCTTTGATGAAGGCCCTTTTGAAGGGGGCATTATTTCTTTTCTTCTGTCTTATAGGTCTTGAATTCGGGTCGATGTGCAGGTGTGTTGGATGACTTTCGGTCGATCCCGGGCATATCACTCGGAGAGTAGGCGAACAAGTCTTTATTCATTTGAAGCAAGTTTACAAGATTTTCCTTACTGCCCTCGGGCAAGTCTTTCACAATTCTTGTTGTCCTATCTCCTTCCAAAAAGACTTCTTCAGTATCCTCTTTCCCCTTGTCCTCCTTCGAGCGGCTCGGAGTAGGATCCTTCTGAGCTATTGCCATGACGTCCTTGGCCTCTCTTTGGCTCACGTAGATCGAGGCGTCACCCTCATCTGTAGCGAAAGTAATGGTGAGGTATTTCACGTCAGTTCTCATGTGAATAGCCACCTGGGTTTCTCTCCCGATGATAGCATTGTACGCAGAAGGAACATCGATGACAAGCCATTTGACCATCAATGTCGTGTACCGGGATTGACCTTCGGGACCGACTCCCAGGAACATCGTCGGGAGTTCGATAGAGCCGAGCACTAGCAGTTCATCCGGGCCTACGCCATAGGTTCTTTGTCTTGACAGGTTCATCGGCTTGACTTAAGCTTGAGGCCTTCATAGGCCTTTCCGAATAACACATCTGCATTTGAGCCATCGCCGCAGAGAACCCTCTTGACATCTATGGTTCCAATTCGGAGGGTGATGATGAGCGGGTCGAATGCGGAAGACGCGCCGGACCCGTCCGCCTGCTTTCACTCTTGAAGACGGATCCCCGTAGCTCAATGAGGCTATTTCCCTCGCTTTCCTCTTCCTTGCATTTGAACCCAGGGTGGTCGTTATTGTGTTCAGTACTCCGGTTGGTTGGGGTGGGGATTTCTTCTCTTTGCCCTTCTTGTTCGGTCTCGAGGTGTCTTCTTCAGCTTTCCCCTTGCCTCGGGAAATTTCCTCGTTCCGAGGCATCTTTAAGTACTCACCCAGAGAGCCCCTCTTGATGAGATGCTCGATGTATCTCTTCAACTGATGGCACTGCTCAGTCTCATTCCCGGTGTCTCTATGGAACTGGCAGTACTTGGACGAATCGCGCTTCGCTCCCTCTGGCATGGCTCTGGGCCAGTTAATGTTCCCCGCTCCTTGTCTCTAGAGGGCTGCGAGGATGATAGCCCGAGTTGTATTGAGGGGGTTGAAATTTGGAATTCTCTCGAAAGTTCTCTTCTGTCCTCCCCAGTTCCCCGGCTATTTGACCTGTGGAGTTCTGATGTTCTCCTTCCTTGGCTCTCGATTATCTCTATTGTCCTGCTTCCCTTCGCGTTGAGACAACATTTCCTGAGCGATCATATGCTCCTGTGTGACAGCGTACATTTCTTCGACACTGGTGAAGTTCTTTCGAGATAATTCATAAGCCAGGCGCGAATTGGGGATGAGCGCCTTCGTGAATGCCATGATCCGAATGTTATCCTTCAGATCAGACGCGTGTACGGCTTCTCCGTTGAACCTTTCGACGAACTCTCGAATACTCTCGTTCGGTCTTTGTTTGATGTCAAACATTTGGATGGCCCTTTTCGCTGACCTCTTACATCCGATGAAGTGTGTTGTGAACTTGGTGGCCAGGTCCCCGAACGATGATACCGAGTTCGGGAGGAGCGAGTTATACCAAGCTGAGGCCGGACCTCCTAGAGCTACTTCAAAACACTTGCACAGGGCCACCTCGTTGGGTCCTTTCAGCTCCATCGCTCTCTTGTACTTGCGGACAAAAGTATCAGGGTCTCCTGAACCTTGGTATACTTCCAATGGGTGCGGTAAGTTAAATACTCGGGGCATCTGGGCGTCTCGAATCCTGCTGGTGAATAGTCCATCATCAGGGATGACCTCGCACTTGGGTTCGAGAATGCCCGAGTTTCTCTCGACTTGTTCCAGACGATGCAACATTTGCCTGATCACATAGTCCCGCGGATCACCACGTACCAGTCTCTCTGGTCTAGGGGATCGGTCTCTCTTGTGCTCCCTCGGGGATCTTGATCGCTGTCGGCTTTGACGGTCCGGGGAAGCAACTTGCTGTGAAGCTGCCTGCTGTCTACCATGGTTTGACCGCTTCTGCTGTGGTAACAGGCTGTCCCGAGGTTTATAAGATTGACCAGTCTGGTCGTCTTGGTTTCTTCGCTCTTCCTGTAGACCCATCCGAACTGCTTGGACAAGATCAGGGTCCAAGTGTCGAATGTCGCTTCGACGAAAGCTGGATGTAGGCCGTAGGGAGGTCGCTCCATGAGACGTTTCCTCCGAGGAACTCTTGTAACTGGGGTCGGCCGTGCGGCCGTTGGTGGAACCTTCTCCCTCCGGTCTAGATGATCGGGAACGGGAATGGCCCCCACGTTCAATCTGATTTTGGGGACCACCGCCTTTCCCACAGACGGCGCCATTTGGTGGCGGATCTGTGCGCGTGATCGCCACGTTCCGGTTTGACTTGCGTGTCACGACATTGACAGAAGCCATTAGGTCGACTTTGCGTACTAGAGCGCGATTGTCGAGAAATAGAGAGATCCTCTGAGATGGTGATTTGACGAGTCGGGTTGAGTAGTTGCTAAAACGTTACCCTTTTAGGTATGTATAGTGAATGTATTTATAGTTCCAGGTCTGAGTGGTATTATTGTAATATCTCAATATAAGGTGATTATGTATTTTAGGTCCTATATGCTCTTCGGGAAGTATGGTTCGGGAAGTATGGATTCGGGAACGTCCTTAAGCTTTATCCGGGTTACTTATTTACTAGTTTTTTAATGGGGCCCTTATTTTGGGCTTATGTGCGGGCCTTTTGTTAGGCCTTTTATGCATATTGGGCCTGGCGGCCATCAGGTATGATAAGGACATCCCTGTAAGAACATCGCCGACTCGAAGTGAAGCTCAACCCTAAGCGCGCGAGGCCCCAGATTCTCTCCAGAATATAGGAGGGCCAATGACAACATCACGCTTCAAGCAAGTCCAAGCCAGCCTTAATCCCTACATGAAATTGATGGCGAAAGCAGAACAAGCGGAAGCACAAGGAAGGACCCTACAGCTTCGCCGCCTCGGCATTCCTTTAGAAGGAGAGTTCGCGAAGCCCATTGGCATCTTGATATTCTCGTTCCCGGAGTAGGAGATGAAGATGGTGTTCTTGAGACTCCAAGCTTGCTATTCAGAGTAATCTGTAAAAGATAAGGAGAATACTCAGAGGTAGCAAGAGAGGAGTGGGGGGCGTGTAGTAGCTTACCCAGTTTAAGGTGGACATCCCCCTATTTATAGGGAGATGCCAGGAGAAGAGCCTCCCCCAGTTGAAGCCTTGGACATGCTGTGAGACAGATCGACAAGTCAGCCGATTTGGAGAGATAAGTTTGTGTCGGACTGATTGGAGATAAGGCGGCTGTGATGATGAAGATCTCAGCAAACCGCCTTAGAAGATTCACCTGTAAGGGAATGTTTGGCGTACAAATCTGGTGAAGATCACTCAGGCTCGTGCTGGCCTTCTTATTGGCTGATTGATGTCAGATGACCAAGTGGAGCAAGTGGAGCAAGTGGCAGGCGAAGGCCTGCAAGGGGCGAAGGCCCAGATAGAATACAGCCAAATAAGGAGTGAGGGTCGCACGAACCTGAGTATAAGGGCCTTATCTGGGCGAGGCCAGTATAGGTAAGAGAGCCCTCGCGAAGGCGAGTTGAGGCTGCGGGAGTAAGACCCGCGAAGGCGAGTGAGATCGCAAGGGCGATACCTGAGACCGCGAGGGCAATCCGCGCAGGCCTAAGAGACGCAAAGGCGAGTGTGAGACATCGCCAAGGTGAGGCTTAAGGCCCGTGAGGGTAAGACCTCGCGCAGGTGAGATTGGAGACCTCGCGAAGGCGAGACTGGAGGCCGCACGGGTGAGACCTTGCGAAGGCGATACTGGAGACCACAAGAATGAGACCTTTTCAAAAGGCCTTGTATGATTCTGATGTGACGCGAGGACGCGTTTTCTTGGGTAGTGTCACCCCACCGCCCGGAACACCGGAAGCGCGGTTGTCGAGTGGTTGCGGAAGCTTGCGAAGACGGCGGCAGATAAGATATACAAGAAGAAGAAGTTCCGCCCTCTTCGTAGGGCCGGAAACTTCCTACGAAATAGATACAACCCAAGTACTTGAAACTAACCTATATGCAGAACATTTACAGAGCCGAGTCCAAAACAGTAATAATACCTTGCTAGCTAGTACTGTCTGTGAGAACATAAACAGGAGAATATAAGTCAAACCCAACTCAAAAAGATCACACAAGTATCTAACGAGAAAACACACCAACTTAACAAATAGTACCTTATAGCCAAAAACGCACAACGATAACTGCGGGAAATCTACACCACAGGTCGTTTGCCCGGATCCCCTGAAACCATAATAAGTGGGGGGGTGAGTTCTCGAAAGAACTCCGTATGTGGGTAGGTACTGTAGTGGTAAAACCATTTAAAAACATTTCACTGCATAAAAGGGTTAGAATGACATGAACTAAATAATATAGTCCTAAATATATCAGGATCATGACATGCATATGTGATGATGCTCTTAAGTCCCGTTGGACAGGTGGTACACCAATACAAAGGTTCCCCGAACCCTCGACAGCACCCTACAGCGGCTTGTTAAGCTCACACTGATGATCGGGTCATAACGCGAGGTACCAGCGAGGGGATATCGCCCCTAACTGTCGGCCCAAAACAGCATAAAGCCAACACATAACATCGTGAGTTAACGACCACGGTTGGCATACCGGCTTAGGGCGTCCCCGTCAGCCGAACTCACGGACTTCTCACGTACCAACATAAATATGGGTCCGTTGTCGACCCCCGATAAGCAAGTCCGATATGATAAAAGTCCAACCCATATTTAAGCAAAAACCCTGCAGACTACTACGTACCATGTGACTAGACCCGGGAGTCACCGGGCCCCACCCTCGACCCAAGTACTAGCCCTTAACTAACCTAATACACATGAAATGTGCATTAAGGAAATTAAACCCCTTACCTTGGCCAAATGGAACTCTACTGAGGCCACCTACACCTCGCAGCAAAACCCCGGGAAAAACCCCGGCTCCCGGCCCGAAAAGTGGTAGTGTGACTTTTGAAGTCCCGCACTACACCACCAACACCGAAACAAGCTGGACAACCAAACAACAGTCAGAAACTACCAAAACACGACCCTGGAACCCAAACCCACACAATCCCGCACTTTTTCGCAAAATTCCACGAAGCTCGGTTTCTCAAACCGAGCTAGAACATCCTTACCCAAACATCCACAAACACATCCAAACCATAAAATCCAGATTCCATACACTTTTACCCGTAATCCCGCAAAAAGGTAACTTTTTCACCTATCGTCCGAAAATGACGTTCCAAACATCATTTCGAACCTACTTCCATCCACAATACCAATTCACCATCCAAAACATCCAAAACACAACACCAACCTAACTAAAGTTTCATTCCAATTTTCGGATTCCCAACTTTTCACCATTCTTCCAAATCAATCCAAACAAAGTTCCAATTGCTTACTTTAACCACCAATTTCACTTCTTAAGCATGCTTACTAATCAATTACACCTTAATCACCCAAAATCAACCAAAACCCTAACCAATTGAATTCGGCCATTTGGGTATTTTTTACTCAACATGCTTACTTCCAAATTGAATCCATACAACACCTTAGAATCATGCTAGGAACAACATATTAAAAGCATGATTCAAGAACACCACTAATCACCAAGTTAGAATTTTCAACTTTAATTCGGCATTTTAGGGTTTTCTTTAACCATGGTGTTCTTCCAAAATTAAACCTTGATTCCTACTCTCCTCCATACCAAGAACAACATACTTAAACATGGAATCAAGAGAATCATCACAACACATAGCAAGGAGTAAACTCAATTCGGTTTCAACTCTTCTTTTCCAACCAAAATTCATGCTTCAAACTTGCTAAAACATGAAGAAGAAAAGCTTACCAAAAGATTAAACCCAGCTTGTTAAACCTCAAAACCCGAAACTTCAAGTTTGAGTTTTCAGCACCAACATCACAGCAGACCCGTTTTCGTGCAGCTCAGAATTGGAGGTCTTCCCGACGTTTTTGGACCATGGCCCCTTCATGAAAGTTGTAGCCAAGAGGTTAAGGAAGATTTCTTCTAACTACCACCAAAGCCAATTCGAAACACAGAAGAACAGAATCAGCAACGAACTTACTAAGAACATGGAGAAGAGGAGCTTACCAAAATCTTAAGCCCAATCCTTGATGAAATCAGTCATGGATGAAGAACACTTGGGAGCTTGAAAATGGAGAAGATGGTGGCGGATGAAAGGGAAGAAGAAGAAGAAGAAGAAGAAATGTTGATTAAATGGCATTTTTAGCATAAAAGCCTCTCTTTTATGCCAAAAATGTGGTGGGCCATGGGACACTTGTCCCATGACAAAATAGTCATACCCATGACTCACCACATTCCAAAAAAAATCTGAAATGCCAAGTGTTGGCGCGCCAATCCGCGCCAACGCCAACCGCGTAATTCCCGACGTACGCGCGTGAAAAGCCGAACCAAAATCCGGCCATGTCAAAAATCCACAAAAATTGCCATAAAACCCGTCTCGTGAAATAACACGTCAAACACCGAAGCCGTCGAAAAAACTCCATCCCAAGCCCCGGGAAACCCGTCCCGAGCCCCGGGAGTCGCCCGGGACCGAACGTCCCGTCCCAAAAAAATATACTCCGTAAAAGGTGCGGAATGTTCCCACGATCCCAAATATGCAAACGGTTTCCTTTTCCGAGGTCCAGGGAGGGCTACCGAGCCCGCTGTACGTCCCGGACAAGTCGGCCAGGAAAAATATTTTCCGCGGAAATGTCCGGGGTACCTGTAGGACCTCAAATCCAGAAGGATTCCCAAAAATAATCCCCAGGTAAGACTCGGGAGCTCGCTGACCGCCCGAAAACATGACCCGCAGGCCAAAACCGAAGCCCCGGGTCACCCAGGTCACAATCCGCTCGGGGTGACCGTACCAGTTTTCCCACTACGCAAAACACTTAATTAACCACATAATTAACATTCAAATACTGATTCCATAAAATAATCACAAGTCATATGTGATCTGAAAGTTACAGTATTTGACCTTCCGGCCGATATTTACAGAAAAGGCAAAACGTCGGGGGTGGGTGTAACAGGTAGTGTACCAAGATGCCTCATCCTGAGAGCGGAGTATGGGCAGGGTTTTGTACTCCGTTTTTTTTTAAAGTACTTTGCTGAGGACTGATGTAGTAGCCACAAGTGAAGACCTTTTATGATCCAATAGTTTGTGTTGGATCCTTCATGATCCTTGTGAGTTTTTGAGGGGGCATTCGCTTGGGTAGTGTACCAAGATGCCTCTTCCTAAAGGCAGAGTATGGGTAGGGTCCCGTACTCTGTTAAAATCCCATGGCTTGGAGCTGGCGAAGGCGCTACGCTGCTAGTGGGCCGTTTGGAGTGCAATCGGCAGTGAAGGTCCCTTCAGCATTTAAAGCAGGAGAGATAATGGGAGATGGGAGGTTTACTAACCGTTACGGGGCGCGGCATGTGGCGCCTCAGGAGTCGATTACGCTTTTGAAAAGCGTTTCTTCATTTCCACACGGAAGGTGAGGGGTTTACTAACCGCTAGATGATGGCACGTGGCGCCTCAGGAGCCAATTATGCTTAAAAGCGTTTTTCATTTTGGCGGGCTTATAAAAGCGTACTTGAGAAGTTTGAAGCTTTTCATCTTCATTCTCGCATTTCCTTGCTTTCGCACTGAGCAGCGTATTCCGCATTCTTGCGTTCTTGAACCGTTTATCGGCAGTTGAGAGTTTTCTTGCGGTGGTTCTCTACTTTTCGCCCGAGATTTTACCGTTCATCTGTCACTTGTCGCCTGTCCTTTCCACTTTTCCTACCGGAAACGAGTCAGGTATGATCTAGCTCTCCAGCACAGTGAGTGCTTCAAGTTTGTCTGAGCACACTGAGTGCTTGAAGAAATGCCTCTTTTAGGCCGTTTCGATTTATATGCTTGTTACTCAGTTTCTTTTTTGCAGAGATGGAATCCAAAGAGGCCGTTCGTCCAGTGCTCGCCCCCGTGGAGAAGACCACGGTGAAGTTCGAGAAAATCCATCAGGACTTGGTGGAGGCCTTCTGGCCTGTGAAGAGAGTGCCGGTGTTCTCGTCCCGTTCGGGCGTCTGCCGGGCGATGGGTTGGCCCGCCACCGAGGAGAACATGGAGAACCGGGTCTTGTGCTGACACGGCACACGGTGGCGGCGGGGCTACGGTTTCCCCTTCCTCGGTTGGTGCAAGATCTGCGCTGGGTGGGGCTGCCACCAACGCACTGGCGCCCAACACCTTCTTGACCATAGCCGGTTTCATCGTTGCTGTCACTGGTGGCGTGAAGCCCTTCGCCGATGTTTTCCACCGGTTCTACCGGTTGGAGCGAGAAGTGGGAGTGCGTTTTCACGTCACTCCCATAAATGTTCAGTAACAACTCCATCTCCTTCACCGCCGCACCCAAATCCTACCACAATCGGCACGGTCCTTCTTCTTCGTGCCTCGTGAAAACTCATGGGACTTCCCCGTGGTGAAGACGCAACGATCCGTGCAAAGTATTGCGCGGAGGCCTGAACTGACCGCTGAAGGAGTGCGGTGGTAGGCATATGTCCAACTACTGGACTGGCTGGGCGATGTTTTCTCAAGGAGCACTTGTGACGAGTTCTTCCCCTTTTCTGCCGCCCAGTTAGATGAGACCACTCTGAGGTGGGCTGGGATTAGCACGGGCTTCGTCCTGGACCCCGATGTTACGGTCACCCCGAGCGGGTTGCGACCGGGTTACCCGGGGCTCCGGTTTTGGCCTGCGGGTCACGTTTTTCGGCGTTCAGACGGCTCCCGAGCCCTATCCGAGTATCATTTTGGCGAACCCTTCCGTATTTGAGGTCGTGTGGGTCCCCCGGACGTTTCCGCCGAAAATATTTTTCTGGCGCCGGGGGGTTGTCGGGGTCGCCTCGGGACGTACAGCGGGCTCGGTAGCGCTCTCGAGACCTCAGTTTGGGAAGCCGTTTGCAGTTTTGGAGTCGTGAGAATATTCCGGAGGTGTTTGTGGAGTTTGATATTTGGGGCGGGACGTTCGGTTCCGGGCGACTCCCGGGGCTCGGGACGGGAATCCCGGGACTCGGGATGGAAATTTTCTGACGGCTTTGGGGTAAGTTGTGTTATAATTTAGGATGGAATTTATGAGTATTTTTATAGAATTTTGGAGTGACGGAATTTCGGTTAAGGTTGACACGCTCGCACGTCGGGTTTTGGTTCGGGTTCAGCGAGCTCGGTAGGACACTCCGGAATGGTAAATGAACTTCTGAAAAATGTTCTGTGAATGTTATAATATTCTGAAGATTGTGTCCGAATTTCATTAATTTTGGAATTCGGTAATTATTTTTGGGCAAAAAGAATTGGAACTTTCGGAAAAATTGGGAGTTAATTAGTAATTGGCCACAAAAATCAAAAGTATTCAGCATGGGCAGCAGCAGCCCATTTTCGGCAGCATGTGTGTGTGTGTGTGATGAGGGACACATGGCTTCTTTATGTTTAAGTTGAGAGGGATGGGAAAAAGAGGAAGAAAATATATAAGGCTTATATTTTCTTAAATGGGTTATTATTTCATCACTTTTCTTCTTCTTCTTCTTCCTTCTCCCTTGGATGCGCCATTTTCACTATTCATCAAGCTTGGTGTTCTTCAAGTCTTGGCTCAAATCAACAAGAAAATGAATCCTTTTAGTGGTAAGCTTCCTCCTTTCTTCTCTTTTCAAGTTAGAAGCATGATTTGGTGGAAGAAAGAGAGGATTTTTGAAAGATTGGTTTGTTCTTGGCTATGTGTTTGAGTGATCCTCTCCCTCCCAAATTTTAGTATGTTGTTCTTGGGCTTGAGAGGAGTAAGAATCTATGGTTAGATTTTGGAAAAACTCTATATTTGGAAGAAACCCTAGGTGCCGAAATTAAGAGGGAAATTTCTAATATTGTGTGGTTGTGTTCTTGGATCATGCTTCAAGTATGTTGTTCCTAGCATGATTCTAAGACAATCTATGGTTTCAATTTGAAGGAAAACATGTTGGGTAGAAAACCCCTCTTTGGCCGATTTGTTAAGTGAAGAGGTTTTGGTTGTTTAGGTGAAATTGGTTAGTGATCTTGCTTAATAATTGTAATTGGTGATTAAAGAGTGCAAATGGAACGTTGTTTGGATTGAAATGGAAGATGGGTGGGGAATACCTCTTTTGGCCGAATTGTGTAGAAAGGGGTTTGTGGATTTTGATGCAATTGGTTAGAAATGTTGGTTAAGAAATGAAATTGATGATTAGTGTGATTAATTAGAAGCTTGAATGGTTTGATTTGGAGGTGTGGTGAAAAATTGGTTAAGGGTCAAAATGTTCAAGTGAAACTTTTTCCATGATAAGGTTGTGCATTGGTTGGTTTGAATCCTAAATTGCTATTGTGTATGGAAATAGGTTCATGATGGTGTTTGAAACATCATTTTCGGACAACGGTGGGAAAAGTTAGGTTTAAGCGGGTTTTCCGGGAAAGGCGTCCGGAATGTGGGTTTAAGGGTTGGAATGGGTTTAGTGGTGTATAATTAACAATGTTCAGGCTCGGTTTGTAAAACCGAGCTTTCTGTGGAATTTTCCGGGAAAGTGCGGAAATTGTTTTCTGGGGTTTGTTTGGATGTGTTCTGATCCAACTATGGTTATGACTTGATTCTGCGTTGGTGGAGTAGCGCGGACCCGTAGGAGTCAAGTTGTGCATTTAGTCGAGTCGGGATTTTCCCGAGTGTTGGGCTGCGGGCGCGCTTCCGAGGTAAGGGCTTAATTCGGTAAAATGTACGTTTGTTACGCTCCACGAATGTTATCGGGTATGATATCTCTGCTTGTATTTGTATGTTACGATTATATGTTACGATTACGTGGCGAGACCCGTATGGTTGGAGAGACCACGGGTACTCCTTGGTTACATTACGTATCCGCACCGGAGTGCCGATATACATTACGTGACCCTACGACAGTTTGGGGATCGCGACCCCGGCCCGGTACCGTGCTATACATTACATTCTTATCTGTATATTCGACCTCTGTTGAGGGCATGCATGTAGTCGTTACGGCGGTTGGACCACATGTGATGGTTTATGATTCACTATATGCTTTATGTTCGTATGTATATGTATATACTGTGTTATTACATTTTGCGAGTTCGATTGTTGCCACTGTGGGCAAACCGCACTTTTGCCTTAAGCCCTTCTCGGGTCCTTTCGAGGACTCACCCTTTCATTTGTTTACACCTTTCAGTTGTTACGAAAAGCAATTGGCGGAATAGAGATCCGCGGTGCTTTCGGATTTCTTGGGTTTCAGCAGCGAGTAGTACCACGGGCGGAAAATCTCTGAGTGAGAAAGTTTCCGATTCCGCACAATAGGTATATATATAGGTTATGGTTTAATGGCTCTGTGTGTAGTTTGCATGCATGTAGTTTAGATCATGTATTTGTATAAGACGTATAATCGAGACATACTCGCCTTTATTGTCTTCTCGAGTCGAGGCGGAGCCCCGACTTGCTTATATTGGAGTTGTGGTTATATCATGGATTTTGGTGTTTCTGTGTTGTGGCGATGTTTGATGTTTAACACCATGAACTGCATGTTTGGTAGAAGTTGGATTTTTCTAGTATGATTGCCTTGAATGAGTATCTGGGTTGCTAGTTGCCACTTGGCTATTTGTTATTTGAGCTCGATGCTCCGCTGCCGCGCTTTCCGCCGTAGGTTCCGGTTCTCGACGTCGCGGCCTGCTCCGCCTCCGCAACCGGGCGGGGTGGGCTGTGACAAGTTGGTATCAGAGCCAAGTTGGGTCGGATTGACCCAAAAGGTAAAGTATGTTTGGTTTTGATATGAAATGTGGAAGGCAAGTATACAAGTCCGAGGGTGGACTTTTGGAGTAAGTTAAGTCTGTTCATGGTTAAGTACCCGCGGAAGATGACTTCAAGTGCGAGCCACTGGTTCTACGTTTCATTCAGGCGGTTACGTACGGAGACTGGCCACCTCCTTATTTGAACCACCTTGGAATGGGTGTGGAGCAGCGGGCGGTTCTTTGAAGCATTTTTGAAGGTTTAGAAGTGGGACTTCTGGTATGATCCGGGTACTTTAATTCATTGTTTGGTGGAAGGTCTATGTGTAAGTCGTCCTCGCACGCCACAGCAGACCTTCCGCCCGGACTTCTCCACACAGGTGGTTGCGGGTCTCATTCCCCAACCGACCTTCAACTCGCCCCGCCCCAAGGGTAATCCCCTTGCACTGCGGAAGGTCTATGTGTAAGTCGTCCTCGAACGCCACAGCAGACCTTCCACAAGGGCTCCCCAGACACAGCAGTGGGTCTTACCCCCCAGAACCTCAGATGGTTCTCCATTTGTCTCAACAAGCATCCTACTGCCTTCGCCAAACACGCGAGTCCAGGCTCCAGGTAAACTGAGCCTTTTTTACTGCATACTTATCGTATAAATGATGAGCAAACTGCAGGGGTCTTCTACTTGGTACACCGTCCACTACCCAAGGGCCCTGAACTTATCTCAAAAAGTGGTCTCCATCATAGCGGCTCAACAAGTAAACCCACAAGTCATTTGGAATGACTCATGTGGCTCCGCCATTACGGATCTTGAGTGCCTCGTCACTATAAACTTAAAGCTGAGTCTCCAGCTCCCTGATAAGTAGTCCCTGTGGCTTCGCCTTCGCGGACCCCAGAAGGACATCTCTCCATGAGACAGGACTTAGCCTATGGTTATTAAACTAAGCTAACGTACCCTATAGGGCTATCGCGAGTTAAAGCGAATCTACAAAACAGTGAAGGTAAAAGGAAGTTTTACTTCATCTATTGTTCCCAAAAAGCATGTGAATGCAGGTCTTTATACAAAATAGGGGGGGCATCCACATGTTGGAGTCTCCACCCTAGTCCAGAAGGGCATACCAGGCATCGCCCATCTTCCTTCCCTGCTCCCCCCACTGAAGCAGCGCCTCTACCGTTGGCTGATTGGTGTTGGCAGCATCCAGGATCCCAAGATCTAGAGATGGAAACGCCTTCTCCACTTGGAAGCGGCATCGCAGCCAGCCCTCCTCATAGGCCTGCGCCCCCGCTTCGCCCAGGGCTTGGATCTCGCCAAGCTTCTCCACCAGTCGAGGCATCCGCTCAGGGATGGGCACCTTGATGGAGGAAGAGGACTCAGGATCCTCACCTTCAAAGGAGGGAAGGCCCAAAGCCTTCTCCATCTCCCACACTGAGGCCATTGCCTTCTCCAGGTCAGTGGCGACCTCCAGGCGTGCCTTCAGGGCAACCTCAGCAGCAAGCCTGCCCTCCTCCACCTTCTTCTCCGCCAGTTGAGCCTGGACAATGGCTTGGCGCCTCGCCTCCTCAGCTGCGGCCTCTGCCTGCTCAACTTGGGCCTTCGCCACTGCAAGGACGGCTTTGGTTTCTGCCTCTAAGGAAAGGAGGGACTCCTTCAAGACAGCATTTTCAAGCTGCTTGGCTTCTAGCATTGTTACCTGCTGAAGGAAGCGTTGCTTCGCAACATCAAGTAAGCAGGCCTGCTCCCACCGGTATCGCATGCTGTGTGCCCGCTCTTGGTTGCCATAATCGCACCAACTCTCTAGTTGGGCCACCCGCTTGGCGTGCTCCTCCTTAAGCTCCTCCTCCCTCTTCTTTGAGGACTCCAGCTCCCTCCTGAGAGAGGCAATCTCTGATATCTGGGCGTCGTCCCGCTTATTGGCATACTTCAGGAAGTCATGCCATTGTTCGGCAGCAGCATGACCTTTGACAGCCGCCTGCATCCCAATGCTATTAAAGCAGAAGCAGAAAAAGGCTAAACTAAACTTATACATAAAGACCAGAAGCTGTCTTACCTGCAGACTTTGTTGAGCTGCCTCCCTCATGAATTCAGCAGGGGAGTCCAGGCTCCGCTCGGTCACCTCCCTGTCATAGGGGGTGCGCAGCCCCTCCAGGCAGGATTGGAGGGTTTGCTCCCCTCCCCGCAGCAGTGAACTGCTATTCCTCAGGAGGAAGACCGGATCCCATGCATCTTTCAGGAGCCTCCCTTGCTCCCTGTACACCCTGAGTCTGGTCTGGTGCCTCTGGACTCTCAGGAGATCTGGCTCCTCAGACCACTTGGGGACCGACTTGGCAGCAACGCGCCTCCGCTCCAAATAGTGAGACCAGACTCCGGTTTTCTCAAGGACCTCGCTCCTGGTCCCCAAATCGGCAGGGATCTCTGTAGGGACCCCTGGGTCCACAAGAGCCTCACAGGGACCGGCCCCTTGGCCTGAAGGGCCCGCGCCTACAAAGGACGGGCATCAAGCAACTAGGAAGCAGAAGTATGAACTCAAAAACAAAGAAAATACTGTCAAAGTCAAAAAGACTTACCAGCAGAAGGGCGCCCCCATCCACTGACTTCCAGCTGGCTGCTGGAAGGTTGGGCAATCTCCCAACCACTTGTCCTCGCAGAGGACCGTGTTACCAGACCCCCTTCCTCCGGGGCCTCACTACTGGAAGAGGAAGAAGTCTCCTCAACCACCAGGATCCTCTTCCCCTTTGTTGCAGGGGCCCCCTCCCCTGAAGGGGCCTCTACAGGGATCCCCTCCCCAGAAGGGATGGCTGCAGGGATCTCCCCCCCTGCATTAGTGGTCTCCGCCTCCTCCGTGGGAATGACTGGTACCTCCTGCTGGCCAGGATTCCCAATGGCTTTTGCAGCCTGGTTGCCCCTCCTTCTCATAGAGATCAGGATGTTGGCCGCTGACATCTTACCCTTGGGAGGAGGCACTCTTCCTCTGGTGATGATCTCTGCCGCGACCACATGGCCGGGCAAGTCCTCACCTTGAATTGGTGAAGGGCTCGCAAAGAGCCCAGATACAAAGGCCTCAGCAGCGGCCTCCTCAGAAGAAATAGGCTGCACCACTGAGATGGGCACAGCCTCTATGGGAACAGCGCTATCTGCTTGCGCTCCTTCCGGGCCCTCTGCGAAGGCACGACCTCTTCAACAGTGAGAGGCACTTCAAACTCCACCCTTCTGGCTTCTTCAGCCAGGGCTCCACTGGGAACTTCTTCCCCAGCAGGCTCCCTGGCCTCTTCAGCTGAAATGGCTGGAGTAGGACCCTCTTCCCCAGCAGGCTCCCTGGCCTCTTCAGTTAAAATAACTGAAATAGGCCCCTCTGCTCCAGCAGGATTCTCAGCCTCCCCAGCCGGCCCTTCAGCCAGGGTCCCCTCAGTACCGGCAGGGGCTCTCTCTTCTTCAGGCTGCGTGGCAGCCACTTTCCTCTTTTTCTTCTCCGGCTGAGAAGCCATCGAAGGCTTGATACCAGCCCTCTTTTTGGACAGTTTGGGGACAATGGGTCCCAACACCTTGACCGCCATGGCAGGGGCATCTTCCTCAAGTGCACATGCCAGGTGCACTCGTTGGGCGATGCGCATGGATGCTTTCTTACCCAGGCTTCGCTGCACTGCAACGGCATCTGCAGACAAAGAGGGACTTCAGACCGGGTTCTACTGACCTCTTACAAATTTACAGTATATTAGTATGTATGCGCAGCGTACCTTTGGGCGCCGCTAGAGCAGCGAAGAAAGAATCTATCATTGTCCCACGGTGGGCGGAGCCCATCCCTCGTATGGCGGGGGCATCCGGGGTCCGGCCACGGAACCGTGCTAATCCCAGCCCACCTTAGGGTGGTCTCGTCGATTGGGCAGCCGAAAAGGGAAGAACGCCGCACGCGCTCCTCGAAAGGACATCGTCTAACCACCCCGGTAGTTGAACGTATGCCTGCCACCGCACTCCCGTGAGTCAAGACAGCCTCCGCGCAATGCTTTGCACGGATTGTCGCGTCCTCGCCACGGGATAGTAACATGTGCCTTCGCGCGGCAAGAATAAAAAGGATCCGTGCCAGTTGTGGTGGGATCGGGGCGAAGCTGTGAAAGATATGGAGTGTTTACCTCCAACGTTTATTGGAGTGACGTGAAGAACGCACCCCCACTCCTCGGCTCCAACCGATAGAAAGCGGTTGAACACATCGGCGAATGGCTTCACGTCGGCCATGTGGCGGCGACAATAAAGCCCGCAATACTCGTGAAAGTATTGGCGCCAACCGAGTTAGGGGCATTCCCCAATCAGCACAGAGATCTTGCACCAGTTGCGGAAAGGGGTACCGTAATCCCGCCGCAAGCTGCGCCGTGTACAGGCACAGCACCCGGTTCTCCTTGTTCTCCTCGGTAACGGGCCAACCCATCGCCCGACAAACACCCGCACGGGATGCATATACCGGCGTTTTCTCCATGGGCCAGAAGTGATGTGGACATCAGGCCCATTTTTGGAGACAAGGCACGACCCTCATCCAGAAGGTCAAAAGGGCCCTTGGCGAAGGCACGGGCGAAGAAGAAGCAGCATTCTAGGCACCGGCGAGGCCCCAAGGCAAGTCCGTGGTCGCTATGTTCTTGGCGCACCCATGCCCCGCTGGCGAACCCTTGGCCTTTGGCGAGGCCAAGGCCATTTGCGAGGCCATGGCTCTTTGCGACCCCCATGGTCGTTGGCGAAGACCCTGTGCCACACTTCCAGAAGCAAGCGAAGCCCAGGTGTTCGCCAAGCAGAAGAGGCCTCCATACGCAAGTCAGGCGAACCCTTCAACTTGTGCAGAGGCCCTCTTCTTCCCTTTTCCCGCCGAAAGCAATTCATGGGGAAATGGGAGCCGCAAAAGCAGGTAGCCTACAATGTCACATCCGCTGCCACCTCTCATTTCGCCTACCATAGATCCATGAAGCTGTCCCCTTGTCAAGACATCTTTTATTATTTCCTTCTTTCTTTCTCCTTCTATAAAAGGAGGTTGTAACCTAAGTATTAGGAGAACTCATTTTGTAAGAACACATATTTGCGGAAGTACGCATATTGTTCTTCGTGGGTCTCAAATCTTGCTCCACCAATCCATTAGTGATCCATTGCAAGAGGATCCAATATAATACCTAGCATTGTTTGATCTCGTAGTCAAAAGGTTCTAGGTCCCATTTTCCTTCCCCAGGCATTTTCAAGGGCATTGCCTCACCTCGTAGTGAGGAGGTTCCCTTGGCCGACTCTGTTTCCTTCGTGTTCTTCCTCTGTTCTTCGTTTCCATTCTTGCTGGAAACCGCCTCCTTCGAGCTAGATCCGAGCTCGTGATCACTTACCCCCCCGTGATCACATCAGTTGGTATCAGAGCCAAAGCGCTTGTCGGAGGTATCATACCGTATCAGTTGTTTGTTTCCTTCAAAGTTAAAACCTTTGCTGTTCTTTCGAAAACTTGAAGAAAAGTTTCGGTTAATGATCTCTTGAGAGAAACCGAATATTTGTTATCCTTGTTTAAAGTTCTTAAAGGTTCATAAATCTGTGAGTTATTTCGGATTTGAAAAGAAAGAGAGTTTCCCTGTGTGCAAAAGAACAAGAGTTTACGTAAAAGAAATATTCGAATCAGTTCATAATTTCGGGAAAAGTTCTAAGTGTTCTTGAAGAGTTCATCCGAAACTCGAGTAAACAAGTACTCACAGATCGAAAATAATTTGAAACCTGAACTTTTGTGTTTACATATGTGAAAAGCCTTTTCTATATCATTTCCAACTTCACAACCACCAACCAACTTCCAACACTAGTTGCGAGTTCCTAGAACTTTGTGCTTTACTTGTTTCGGACATTGCTAAGATTTCTTTGGATATTCTTGCATGTTTGCATTTGATCTTAATCGCAGATTGGTGGTAAGTTTTGAAGCTTGAAAGAACCGTTGTGTTCTAAACACGAGAGAAGAGTGTAAACACTAAGGGAGTGTAGCGAGGTTTCACAAAACTGTTCACATGTGCAGAACTTGAGCCTCATGGAGTATATGGAAGAGGACTACTACCCGGAAACGGATCCTTGTTATCAAGAATCTGATTTCTGGGCGGAGGAAACCCTCGACCATACATACTCGGAGAGCTATTCAGAGTACCCCCTTGGCCAAGAAACCTGGCCCGAACCGACCCCATCCTCTGAATACGACCCTCCATACCCTGCTGCATATGAGCATCACTCAGGCCTAGACCCTGAACAATTGGTGGCGAACCCATGCCATCGCCAAGATGACTCCTCTCATTATCGCTACCCCTCCCACTCCTATTATTCACCCATACCGTCGTATCCTAGCTGTACGACGCCCAGATTGGAGCCCCCTCTCATTCGCGGTTTTCCATCCACCAACAGGAAGCCAGCGAGGACCCCCGCTCACAAGTTTGCTTCGTCGCACCAATCACCTCCTGACCAACAGGGCGAAGCAACACCAGAAGTGCCTCAAAGACCCAGCTCCTCCGCTATCATTAATGAGCTAAAACAACTTGTACTTATGGTCCAGGACCAGATGTTACAAGGACACGTGGAGGAAGCTGCAACCGGTGGTAAGGTTGAGAGGAAAACAACTGAGAGGAAAGGAGAAATTATGAGGGAAAAGAAAAGAGAAGAAAGAGAGAAAAGCGAGGCGGTCCAAGAGACCTTGAGCGAGAAAGAGAGCGATCCGAGAGAAGAGATTGAGAAGAAAGCGGAGAGAAAACAAGAGGGAAGCTCCATGAGCCAAAATAGTGGAAGTGAGGAAAACATGCCTTCAACAGACCCAACTTTTCCACTAATTTCTGTCTTGCAACCCCCTTGTTTATCTTCTTTGAATGTACAGATCGCTGTGGACAGCAAGGCTGAAGGAAGCCTTCAACAGTCCGGGAAGGAAGTGTCACCCCCTCTCGGTAAGGAAGAAAAGAGCAAGAGGGAGAGAGTGAACATGGGTAACTGTGCTTCTAATCTCTCATCTCTTAACATTAAACATGGTTTGGGTGACATAATGGGCGATCCCATGTCTGTTGTGGGATATGCTTTAGGCCCGGTACATTGGGGCCATGCCCATGAATGGCCGAGGCTTATATTTGATCCCGGAATAACTATGAGGGTCTGTCTTAAGGCTAAGTATAAGAGTGAAGCGAAGAGAAAGGGCGGATTGTCCATCTCATTCCTTCAGTCTATTTTTAGGGGAATTTTGATGTCTAACGCTTTCAGTTCACTAACCCTTAACGCCTCTTCCAGTTTGTTGTGGTGTCTTAAGATTTGTAGGGACAATTTCCTTATGAATCCGAGGACGGATTCTTCTGAAGAGGAGGGTATGATGTGGACATCAGCCCCATTTTTGAGACAAGGCGCGACCCTTCATCCAGAAGGTCTAAAGGGCCCTTGGCGAAGGCACGGGCGAAGAAGAAGCAGCATTCTAGGCACCGGCGAGGCCCCAAGGCAAGTCCGTGGTCGCTATGTTCTTGGCGCACCCATGCCCGTTGGCGAACCCTTGGCCTTTGGCGAGGCCAAGGCCATTTGCGAGGCCATGGCTCTTTGCGACCCCCATGGTCGTTGGCGAAGACCCTGTGCCTCATTCCCAGAAGCAAGCGAAGCCCAGGTGTTCGCCAAACAGAAAGGGGCTCCATACGCAAGTCAGGCGAACCCTTCAACTTGTGCAGAGGCCCTCTTCTTCCCTTTTCCCGCCGAAAGCAATTCATGGGGAAATGGGAGCCGCAAAAGCAGGTAGCCTACAATGTCACATCCGCTGCCACCTCTCATTTCGCCTACCATAGATCCAGGAAGCTGTCCCCTTGTCAAGACATCTTTTATTATTTCCTTCTTTCTTTCTCCTTCTATAAAAGGAGGTTGTAACCTAAGTATTAGGGGAACTCATTTTGTAAGAACACATATTTGCGGAAGTACGCATATTGTTCTTCGTGGGTCTCAAATCTTGCTCCACCAATCCATTAGTGATCCATTGCAAGAGGATCCAATATAATACCTAGCATTGTTTGATCTCGTAGTCAAAAGGTTCTAGGTCCCATTTTCCTTCCCCAGGCATTTTCAAGGGCATTGCCTCACCTCGTAGTGAGGAGGTTCCCTTGGCCGACTCTGTTTCCTTCGTGTTCTTCCTCTGTTCTTCGTTTCCATTCTTGCTGGAAACTGCCTCCTTCGAGCTAGATCCGAGCTCGTGATCACTTACCCCCCCTGTGATCACATCAAGAAGGCCCCCACCATTTCCTGGTGAATTCTCTCGAACTTCACCGTGGTCTTCTCGAGAGGAGCGACCACCGGGCGAACAGCTTCCTTGGAATCCATCTCTACAGAAAGAAGAACAGACAGGCATATAAATCGAAACAGCCCAGCGAAGGCATTTCGTCAAGCGCTCAGTGCGCTCAGAGAACTTGAAGCACTCAGTGTGCGGGAAGAAGAAACTTACCTGATTTGTTAAACAGTAAGCAAGAACGGACGGAGCGGTTGGCAAATGAACAGTTGACCGGCGGAATCTCAAACGAAAAGGGGGAACCACCGCAAATCACCTCTCAACTGCCGATGAAATAGCCAAGAAACGCAAGAATACGAAAGGGTTACTCAGAACAGAGCGAACAAATGCAAGAGTGGAGAAGAAAGGTTTCAATCTTCTCGCACGCTTTTATAAGCCCGCCAAAATGAAAAAGCGCTTTTTAAGCGTGAATGACTCCTGAGGCGCCACGTGCCAGCATCCAGCGGTTATCAAACCTCTCCCCTGCCGTACAAAAAGAAGAAACGCTTTTACAAAGCGTAATCCACCCCTACGGCGCCACGTGTTGCGTCCCATAACGGTCAGTAAACCTCTCATCTTCCTTTATCTCTCCTGCATTAAATGTTGAAGGGACTCTTCGCTGCCTTCACAATCAAACGGTCCGCAAACGGCCCAAGCGCCTTCGCCAACTCCAAAGACTTGGAATTTGAACAGAGTACGGGACCCTGCCCATACTCTGCCTTCAGGAGGAGGCATCTTGGTACACTACCCAAGCAAATGCCCCCTTCATCAGAAACTCACAAGGATCATGAAGGATCCAACACAGAATATCAGACCATAAAAGGTCATCGCGCTCCACACAAACTCAGTTCTGTAACTGCTACTGCCCTCAACAGGGTATTTTCAAACAGTATCTTCAACACAGAGCAAAGGGTCGTGAAGGATCCAACACAAACTATCAGATTATAAAAGATCTTCATGGATGACTACTACATCGGTCCTCAGCAAAGTACTCTCAAAAAACGGAGTACAGGACCCTGCCCATACTCCGCTCTCAGGAGGAGGCATCTTGGTACACTACCCAAGCAATCGCGCCCTCGCGTTGCATCAGAATCATACGAGGCCTTTGGAGAGGTCTCATCCTTGTGGTCTCCAGTATCGCCTTCGCAAGGTCTCATCCTTGTGGTCTCCAGTATCGCCTTCGCAAAGTCTCATCCTTGTGGTCTCCAGTATCGCCTGCGCGAGGTCTCGCCCTCGCGGGCCCCAAGTCTCGCATGGGCGATGTCTCACACTCACCTTTGCGTCTCTGGGGCCTTCGCGGGCTACCCTCGCAGTCTCAGGTCTCGCCTTTGTGATCTCATTCGCCTCCATGGGTCTTACTCCTAGTCTCAGCTCGCCTTCGCGAGGACTCTCCTGCCTATGCTGGCCCCACCCAGATAGGACTCTTACACCCAGGTTCGTGCAAACCTCACTCCTTATTTGGCTATATTCTATCTGGGCCTTCGCCCGCCACTTGCTCCACTTGGAGATTGACCACTTGGTCGTCTGACATCAACCGGCCAATAAGGAGGGCAGCACGAGCCTGGGAGATCTTCACCAGATTTATACGCCAGACATTCTCTGACAAGTGAATCATCTAAGGCGGTTTGCTGAGATCTTCATCATCACAGCCGCCTTATCTCCAATCGATCGACACGAGACTTATCTCAACAACTTTGTCTAAGGGCTTCAACCTGGGAGGCTCTTCTCCGGCATCACTCTATAAATAGGGTGATGTCCACCCTAAATCGGGTAAGCTACTACACGCCCCCCCACTCCCCTCTTGCTACTTCTGAGTATTCTTCCTATCTTTTACAGATTACTCTGAACAGCAAGCTTGGAGTCTCAAGAACATCATCTTCTCCACCACATCAACTGAGAGTCCGGGCCTTCCTTAGGAACGAGACTATCACACTGGTGGCATGTTTTGACCAGTGCAACGGCGTCCTTTTTCAAGGTAGGCCAGTAGTACCCTTGACGAAGGGCTTTGTGGGCAAGTGCCTCCGCGGCAATGTGTGCACCACAATTGCCTTGGTGGAGAGTATCCAAGACGGAGTGTCCCTCAAGGGTGCTGAGGCATCGTTGGAGGGGTGCTGCGAACCCGCGATGCCATAATTGGTCATCGATGAGAACAAAACGGATGGCCCTTTTGCGAGCTTGGGGGTCCGTGGTACTGGCTTTCAGCTCAGCGATAATAGGGTCTCTCTAGTCGACGACCGGATCCTGTGTCGCCAGTGAGGCAATATCAATAGCCTCTGAAATGGAAGGGCTGGCCAGGGTGGCCATGGTGGAGGGAGTTTTTCCCTTGGATAGCATGTCTGCTGTGGTGTTCTCAGAACGAGGAATGTGGAGAAAAATAGCCTCCTCAAAGTTGGTCCGCAAGGCGTTCACCAATCTGAGGTATTTAGTCAGGGTGGCGTCTTTGCATTTAGCGCACCCCTGGACCTGGTGAATCACCAGTTGCGAGTCGCTGTGGACATGAAGGCCTCATATTCTGCAACATTATTAGTTACTTGGAACTGGAAAGAGACACGAAGAGATACTTCCATACCTAGGGGTCCGCGCAGATATACGCCCCCTGCGGGGGATCCGAGTTTGGATGAGCCATCCACGAACATGTGCCACTCTGAGGGAATGGGTTGTGGTGCGGGACCCTGCTCAGGGGCCGGGATGATGTCGACATCCGAAAATTCCGCAATGAAGTCGGCGAGGGCCTGGCCCTTAATTGCCTTTCTAGGCTCATAGTTGATGTTAAAGCCACCAAGCTCTATACACCATTTGGCAAGGCGTCCTGAATGTTCGGGTCACCTCAGAATATCCTGGATTGGCAAGTCCGTTCGGACTATAATTGTGTGCCCTTGGAAGTAGGGTTTGAGCTTCCTTGCTGCATATACAAGAGATATGTCACCGTACGCCACCCGAGCCCGGTTGCGGAGGCGGGGGCGCCGGGACGTCGGAAGCGGAAGCTGGAATGATACAGAAAGGCAGGTCCATCGAGACCTGCCGCGCGTAGCGGACCCGAGAAGCGATTGTGGAAGCAACCTGAAAATTTCATACATATAACCAAAATATTCATATATACAGTTCATGTATTAACAACAAAGTAAGCACCGCCATACAAGGACAAGTACTTACGCATATAACATAGATACATACAGAATTCCCTGAACCTAGAGTATCTAGCAAGCGCCAAGCGCTCAGAACATGCAACAGAACAGAATATATGTATATATACACAGTCCTCAAATCAGAAACCAATCATCACAAACAGAAAGTATGCACATGCAGCTACAGAGCCAACCCTAGGCCTAAGCATCAGATACCTCGCGCGGAATCTAGACCAAAACCGCTACATCAACAAAATCCCCGCCCGCAAGGTAAAGCTAAAGCTGCTGCTTACCAGGTTTACCTGAAACCCAAAAACAGAACCCAAAAAGGGTGAGTCCTCGAAAGGACCCGTAAGGGATTTGGGGTAAGATAAGCATATGTAACCCTGCAAAACAGAAAGATAGCAATATACAGAATATATTCAACAGAATACAGAATATCGTGCATATAAAGAAAACGGATCAGAATCCCGAAGGATGTGCGATTCTAAATCGCCCAAAAACCCTTATAATAAATCAGAACGACAGCCTCCCTCTAAGGGAGTCAGAAGCCGAAGCTATTACAGAAGCATGGTGCACCAGCTAGGGTAGCGAACCCACAACTGTCGTAGGGTTAACAGACAAAGTATGCCACAAGGCATACACCTACAGACGTCGGGTTAACAGACAGAGTATGCCACAAGGCAAACACCTACAGATTACAGAACGTACCTTAAAGCACAATTTCCGAAATACCTGCAAAACAGAAGTGCAACAACACATACCCTTACAGACTACAGAATATGCCCTTAGGCATATAATACCGAAATACTTGCAGAACAGAAAGTGAAACAAAACATACACCTATCTTACCAAAATAACAGAACCAAACCCTTACCTCACAAATCCAGAGTATTTGACCGATTCTGGACGATTTCCAAACCACGACCCGAAACCCGAAAACCTCTCTTTTTCTCATTTCCGGACCTCAGAATCCAAGATTGAAGCTAAACCCTTGATGATTCAAGCCAAGATGAAGAACTTCAAAGCTTGGAGAAAGCTCCCATGGTGGCGGCAGCAAGTGAGGAAGAAGAAGAAGAAGAAATGAAATAATAAACTTTTTATGAAATATATATGTTATATATATATATATATATATATATATTTCCTTTCTTTTTCCCATCACTTCTCATCTTAAATAAGAGCAAGACATGTGTCCCTTAATTGTCTCCAATTGCTGCCGAAAAAGAGCTGCTGCCCATGCTGAATTATTTGTTATTTTGTGACCAATTGCCAATTAATCTCCCAACTTTTCCAAAAGTTCCAATTTTTGGCCCAAACGCAATTACCGAACTCCAAATTAAACGAAACTTGGACACAATCTTCAGAATATTATAACATTCGTAAAACATGTTCCAAAAATTCATTTACAATTCCAGAGTGTCCTACCGAGCTCGCTGAACCCGAACGAATACCGACATGCGAGCGTGTCAACCTGAACCAAAATCTCGTCACTCCAAAATTCTACAAAAATACTCATAAATTGCACCTTAAATTATAACATGATTTACCCCAAAGCCGTCAGAAGATTTCCATCCCGAGCCCCGGGATGCCCGTCCCGAGCCCCGGGAGTCGCCCGGGACCGAACGTCCCGCCCCAAATATTATATTCCATAAAAACCTCCGGGACAATCCCACGACTCCAACACTACAAACGGCTTACCAATCTGAGGTCTCGGGAGCGCTACCGAGCCCGCTGTACGTCCTGAGACGACCCCGACAACCCCCCGGCGCCGGAAAAATATTTTCGGCGGAAACGTCCGGGGGACCCACACGACCTCAAATACGAAAGGGTTCGCCAAAATGGTACTCGGATAAGGCTCGGGAGCCGCCTGAACGCCGAAAAACGTGACCCGCAGGCCAAAACAGGAGCCCCGGGTCACCCGGTCGCAACCCGCTCGGGGTGACCGTAACAAGATAAGATAGCTTTTTGGAGAGGAGGATACCTTGTTTCTGTATCCTGGAGGGTGTGACTGGTGTAGTAGACTGTCCATTGTTTGGCAGACTCTTCCTTAATAAGGACAGAGGCGACGCTCCTGTCAGAGGTGGCGAGGTAAAGGACCAGGTCATCGCCTGGTCTAGGGCACTTGAGTGCGGGCAACTCTTGTAAGTGTTGCTTGATCGAATCGTATGCCTCCTGGCATTCTTCTGTCCACTTGTGATGTGGACATCACCACGAACGCGCCAACAAACTTCAAGACTTGGGCATTCCATTGGAGAAGTGATGCGGATCTGTAGTCATCCAAAGCTGGAGAAATGGGCTTCATATTGAAGCTCTTTTCAAGAGGAGAAAAATGGCTTTTGAATCACCTCATCGGAGTTCCGGAGCTCAAGTTATTCAGAAAACAGTGAAGCTCCGCGAACCCATGGCCCCTTTGGCGAACCCATGGCCCCTTTGGCGAACCCATGGCCTCTTTCGCGAACCCATGGCCCCTTTGGCGAACCCATGGCCCCTTTGGCGAACCCATGGCCTCTTCCGCGAACCCATGGCCGCTCCAGAGAACCCACGGCCTTGGAGAACCCCCTGGCCATGTGCATGTTTGTTGATTTGAATATTCCCTCCATTTCTTCATAAATCTCATTTATGAATGAATGGGAGGAATAGTCAGTAGCCTACAATTGTCTTCCATCCATCTCTTCCATCTTTCACCTCACCCACCATAATTCAAGGGTCTTTGTCCCTTGTCACGTCACTCACCATTTCCCATACCATCTCACCTCTTTATATAGAAAACATGTAACCATTGTAATACTTAGAACATAGTTATAAGAAATCAGAAATTTTCCAAGTGAGGTTTTGGCTTTCTTGTTCTCATTTCTTGCATTCCATCTCCTTAAGTGATCCACGCAAGAGGATCCAACATAATATCTAGTATTGTTTGAACTTGTATTCAAAAGGTGCTAGATCCCGCTTTCTTCCCCAGGTATTTTCAAGGGCATTGCCTCACCTCGTAATGAGGAGGTTCCCTTGGCCGACTTTGTATTTCCTTGTTCTTCCTCTGTTCTTCGTTTCCACTCTTCTGGAAACCGCCTCCATCGAGCTAGATCCGAGCTCGTGATCACTTACCCCCCCGTGATCACATCAACTTGCAAGCTTTTTTCTTGCGAATTTGATTGAAGAAAGGTCTGCAGTGATCGCTGAGTTTAGAGACGAATCGTCCCAAGGCAACTAGCTTTCCTGTTAGTTGCTGGACATCTTTGAGCCCCCTGGGGGTGCGCAAAGTGGTGATAGCTTCAATCTTTTTGGGATTCGCATGAATCCCTCCCTTGGAGATCTGGTAACCTATAAATTTGCCCTCGCCCATGCCAAAGATACACTTCTTTGGGTTCAACCGCATATTGTATTTGCGGAAGTTGGCGAACGTTTCCTCCAAGTCCGCGAGGTGTGTGGAGGTGGCCTTGCTTTTGACCACAATGTCATCGACATAAGCTTCAAGATTTCGGCCAATTTGGTCCGCGAAGACTTGATTCACAAGCCTTTGAAAGGTAGCTCCTGCATTTTTCAAGCCAAAAGGCATTCTGATATAATGGTAGACGGCTTCGCCAGTAGTGAAGGCGGTTTTTACCGCATCCTCTGGGTCCATAAAACCTTGATGGTACCCGCTGTATGCGTCGAGGAAGGAGAAGACAGAGTGATGAACGGTTGAGTCAATAAGTTGATCAATAGAAGGCAGGGGATAGGGATCCCTTGGGCAGGCCCTGTTAACCCCTTTGTAGTCTACGCAAAGTCGCCACTGACCACCCTCTTTATCGGCGAGGACTATATTTGCGACCCACTCAGAGTAGTGAACCGCCTTGATTATATTTGCCTTAAGCAATTTCTGCACCTCTGTGCGTACAAATTCCTTTTAGTCAGGGGCCATGCCCCTTGTTTTTTGTCTAACCGGGCTAAAGCCGGGGAGTACACTCAACTTGTGAGAAATGATAGCCGGATCCACGCCTGGTAAGTCCTCAGGGGTCCATGAGAAGACATCGCCGTTGGCGTGGAGGAGATGGATGAGTGCTTGCTGGTCCTTTTCTTCAAGGTCTTTTCCCACCCGGAATTTCTTGCCAGGGGAGATTTCAACCTCCTCAAAGGCCCCAGACAAGTCAGGAGCGACTTCGCCCGCGGGTCCAGTCTCTTCCATTGGTGCCTTTCTTTTAGGCTCAGAGGGCTTGGGGAGCGGGGGAGGTCCCGCTAGGGCAGAGACATAATTGCCCCTGGCCACATTTTGGTTGACAAAGATATAGGCATCTCCTGCCCCAGTGTGGAAAACCAAAGTCAGAGCCCGCACATCACAGCGGACGTGGAACTCAGTATGAGTGTGGCGCCCAATGATGGCGTTGTATGGTGTAGGGAGGTCCAGGACGATAAAGTCCACAAAGCTGGAGTGGCACACTTGTTTCTTTTCCTTGGTGGTTCCCATCATCATATAGGGGAGCGTGATTGACCCCAAAGTTGGGATTTCATCCCGTCCCACTCTAAAGGTAGCCCCCTTGGCAGGTTGAATTTGTGACAAAGGCACCTTGGCCTCAACCAGAGTGTGCTTGTAGATGACGTTGGCATTCACCCCCGTGTCCATGTAGACCCTGTCAATGTCCCATCCTGCGATGCGGGCAGTGATAACCAAAGGGTCCGCGTGCGGTATCGCCACCGAGGTGCCATCGCGGCGATGCAGTAAGTGAGTAGAAGAGTGATTGACCTGGTAGATCTGTCTCATATGACGGCGTCTCGCCGATGCGCCTTCACATTGTGTGATTACGCTGATATGCCCCCTTGGTGGGGGAATTTTGACCAGACCTTCTCGATCTGGGTTCTGCTTGGAGCGACCCCGTTTGCGGTCCCCCTGACGGCGGTCCTCCTGGTTATTTTCCCGCCTGCGATCCCCATCATCGTGGAGTAAGAACTCCCTGAGTTTTCCTTGAGCGAGCATTTCCCCAATCATGCGTTTAAGCTCAAAACAGTCCTCAGTGTCGTGTCCCTTGTCGCAATGGTAATGACAATATTTGGTGCTAGACCTGACGACCTCCTAGGAGAGGGGCGGGGCCACTTGGGAGCCTGCCTCTTTTGCTCCAGGGCATGGAGTATGTTGGTGCGAGATTCCCTTAGTGGGGGAAGAGTAAAATACGCCCCCTCTGTTGGATGGCATAGGGTACTGTCTCTGGGACCTGGAGTCCGGTCGTGAGGGCTGTCCCTTTGCATCTGCCGTGGCGGCCCTGGCGAGTGGTCGAGTGACCTCTTCCGTATCCATAAACCGTGAGGCAGTGCTCAAGAACTGTACCATATTGGTGGGGGGTTGGTGTGCACATCCACAAAGAAAAGGGATTCCCAGCGGAGGCCCTGAATGGCCGCAAGTAGGCGGGCTTCCTCCCCCAGATTAGGGACTTGGATAGATTCTGCCTAGAAACGCTGGATATATTCCCTGAGGGGCTCATCTTTCTTTTGCCGTATTTTAAGGAGGTGTCCCGCCGTTTTGGGGGGGAGGTTTAGATACCACAAAGTGGTTGGAGAAGTTGCGGGAGAGTTCCTCAAAGGAGTTAAACCGTTTATCACGGAGGGTGGTATACCAGTTGGCGGCGGCTCCCGTGAGCGTGGAGCTGAAGGCTCTACAGAGCGTGTTATCGTCCGCTCTTGCGATGGCCATCGCAGAAATGTAACGCTGGAGATGAATATCAGGGTCTGAGAGACCATCGTAAGCGTCCAGCTTAGACTGGTGAAACTGCTCAGGAGAGGGTCTCCAAACCCGTTGGGTGAAAGGTTGGGTCAGAGGTGGTCCAGACCCATTCTGGAAACATTATGAACACTGGCTCTTTCGTCCCTCTTTTCCACTTCTTCTAATCGTCTAGTAAGTGCGATAAGTAACGACGAAGAAGGGTCAGGATTACTTGTTGAGGAGGAGTAGCAGGGCGTTCAGGCTGATTAGTCCGTAGCGTTCCAACGCTATCCAAAACGCCCCTAAGAGTGGTGGCGAGCGTTTCGCGCAAGTTGAGAGCAACCGCATCAGTGATTGTTTGCAGAACGGTCGGATCAAGGCCCGTTGGTCGAGTGTTTGGTGGTGGAGTGTTGCGCTCCTGAGGCACGTTACGGTTCATGTGGGAGGAGCTTTCCTCCGTTGAGTGAACAGAGAGTTCTCCCCGTTGTGGGGGAACGTTACTTGGAGATGGTTTCGATCGTCGATCATTGTTTGTGTTTGTCGTGGGAGGATTCCTCCGTCCCTGACGACTATGCCTACTTGCACTCCGGGTAGTTGGCATGGCTTACTACTTGTGGTTTGTAATATGGGTTTACGAGAAGAACTTTTTTGTTTCTTTCGTTCCCACAGACGGCGCCAAACTGATATTCTCGTTCCCGGAGTAGGAGCGGAATCCCAGTTGAATGATTGATGAAGATGGTGTTCTTGAGACTCCAAGCTTGCTATTCAGAGTAATCTGTAAAAGATAAGGAGAATACTCAGAGGTAGCAAGAGAGGAGTGGGGGGCGTGTAGTAGCTTACCCAGTTTAAGGTGGACATCCCCCTATTTATAAGGAGATGCCAGGAGAAGAGCCTCCCCCAGTTGAAGCCTTGGACAGTGTGAGACAGATCGACAAGTCAGCCGGATTTGGAGAGATAAGTCTCGTGTCGGATCGATTGGAGATAAGGCGGCTGTGATGATGAAGATCTCAGCAAACCGCCTTAGAAGATTCACCTGTAAGGGAATGTTTGGCGTACAAATCTGGTGAAGATCACTCAGGCTCGTGCTGGCCTCCTTATTGGTTGATTGATGTCAGATGACCAAGTGGTCTGTTTCCAAGTGGAGCAAGTGGCAGGCGAAGGCCTGCAAGGGGCGAAGGCCCAGATAGAATACATCCAAATAAGGAGTGAGGGTCGCACGAACCTGAGTATGAGGGCCTTATCTGGGCGAGGCCAGTATAGGTAAGAGAGCCCTCGCGAAGGCGAGTTGAGGCTGCGGGAGTAAGACCCGCGAAGGCGAGTGAGATCGCAAGGGCGATACCTGAGACCGCGAGGGCAATCCGCGCAGGCCTAAGAGACGCAAAGGCGAGTGTGAGACATCTCCAAGGCGAGGCTTCAGGCCCGCGAGGGTAAGACCTCGCGCAGGTGAGATTGGAGACCTCGTGAAGGCGAGACTGGAGGCCGCACGGGTGAGACCTTGCGAAGGCGATACTGGAGACCACAAGAATGAGACATTTTCAAAAGGCCTTGTATGATTCTGATGCGACGCGAGGACGCGTTTGCTTGGGTAGTGTACCACGTCTTGAATGTGAGTCTGGTCGAGAAAGGGAAAGACAATACCCCCTCGCAAGACTCCCAAATGCAAGCAAGGCCCCAAGGCGAGACCAATCGCGCGAGGGCATACGGCGAAGGCCCTTCATCAGAATTCCAGACTAAGGTACAGCCCCAAGGCGAAGCCTTTTTCGCAAAAACATACGGCGAGGCCCCTGCGCCGAACCTTCAGTTACGGGCGAAGCCCCAAGGGGAGAGCATTCGCGCGAGGACCTATGGCGAAGCCCCAACGCAAGGCTTTCAGGCAAGCGGAGCCCCAGGTGTTCGCCAATATGAAGAAGACTTCCCTCCCATTGCCCGCCAACTGTAAATTCTGGGGAAATGGAAGCGACAGGAGCAGTTAGCCTACAATGTCACCCATCATCTGCTCCCTTTCACTTCGCCCACCATAAAACAAGGAAGACGGTTCCCTGGTCAAAGTCAAATTCTTTCCTTTCACCAAATTCATCCTATATAAGGAAAGCTTGACCATTGTAATCGGCAGAATATATTTTAGAAATCAAAACTCTTCAAGAGATTGGTTTTTGTGTTCTCATATCTTGCACTTCCACATTCCTTTGTGATCCATGCAAGAGGATCCAACTGTAATATCTAGTATTGCTTGATCTTGTAATCAATAGGTGCTAGATCCCAATTCCTTCGCCAGGCATTATCAAGGGCATTGCCTCACCTCGTAGTGAGGAGGTTCCCTTGGCCGAATCTGTGTTCTTGGTAACTATTCGCCTCCGTCAAGCTAGATCGGCGCCGTTTGGTCGCGGTGTAACGGCCGTGACCACATCAATATATGGGTAAGAGAGAGGTGCCAAGGGATGGTTGAGACACTCCTTTGGCCGAAAATACATGTATTTTCGGCCCAAGGGTGTAACCAACCCCTTTGGGTCACAAGAGGAGGGAAGGTTCATGGTAACCTCCCTCTAACTTCCATTTTGGCGAATTGGTGCCTCCCTAGAGGCACCTCTTCGCCTCTTTCAGCCTTCCTAGGAGGAGTTAGACATATGTAACTACCTAGGAAGTATTCCCATGTAGTAAGGTGCATACACCATGCATCTAGGATGCCCCTTTTACCAAAATACCCTTTATTTTGTCCAAAAGGTGTAAATGGAAGTTATATCATGTGAAACATCACAAAGATGTTCCAAATGAACATAACACACATATTTGAGCTCTCATAAGCTCCTTTCAGTTCACCTCGAGCTGAAAGTCACTTCTTCATCAAGACTAGCTCTCTTGAGCTGGAGTTGAGCTGCCACAGCTACTTCTAGCTATAATGAGCTTACGTGAGTTTACTTGAGTTGTATCCAACTCCTGTGAGCTGGAGATGAGATAAGTGCAGCTACTTTTAACTGAGGTGAGCTGGAGTTAGCTACATATAGCAAACTTAGAGCTCTCACTTAACATCCTGAGCTCAAGTATCATATCAAATGATCTTGGTGCGCCAAATATACTAACAGAAATATGCAATATTGTGTTGTATATGAATTTTTTATAATAACTTTATAAGGTGAATATCTTTTATTATATTTTAGGAAAATATGATCCAACCACTTGCTTAAATGGTTGGACCTGTTAGACCTTGAACCATTAAGTGAATGGTTCGATGTCTGATCCAGTTTTTTAAAACAGGGCTTAAGGAATGATGAGTTCATTACTACTCAACCCCAACAAATGTTGGTTGTGCCCTCTTATTGTAGGAGTTGTGCCCAAAAGCCAATTTAGTTGAATATGGTTTTGGACACGAACATGTTTATTTAATATGAAGCATTGTTCATATTATTATATTTGTTTATATTTGTACGTTAATAGAAATGAACATAATATAATAACCCTTGAGTGGTCAAATTCCTAAAGTCTCTAGTCAAGTGTTATGGAGAACTTGGGTTGTCATAGACACGTTTGCGACTAGTATAAGGGAAGTTTCACATGGTGCGATGCGAAAGCTTACTTATAGTTGGACAGACCAAATGATGAGAACATTATGTTGATAAGTAACGAGAGTTGTCGTAAGTTGTTCTCATGGTTGATCATGGTATATCTTGTCATTCGACTTGAGGTTATGCAGATCTACATGTGTGAGTGGCACACTTTGATTCTAGGCCTAGTCTTTTCATAATTGAGGGAAACACCTACTTTTGGGTGTAACACAACATCATCGGGATTGGACTGACATGTACCGAGATAGGATTTATCGCTCCTAAGTTACGGGAGAACGTTCTCATGGCCAATGATAGAACGGAGATGAGGTAATGTTATCCATTCCTCGGTTCTTCCTGGGAAATATGATAAAGCGACATAACGGAACAAAACATAACATACACAATGTTCATGATCGATGATTGAGGTTTCGTCGTTTCACCGATTTCTATATTACTTAGGTAGCAATGATATGTTTCTAGAAAACGCTCACTACTTTTAATTATAAATGAGAATTTATAATTATTGTCAACGTAATGGGAACCTATAGGGTCACACTCAATCGAGTAAAGAATATATGAGTGGTTTTGGGCAGAAATAAAGCTTGGGGGCTTTAGTGACAACTTAAGAGAAATTTGAGCGCTAAACATGAGTAAAGACATAACAACAGTCTATAAATAGACCCCATATTGCGCCAAAACCCTAGGTCAGAGGAATAGAGTATGCTCTGTCGTTCCCTGCGCCATATCACCTCGGACCTAGAGATTATTCCACAGCTAGCACAGTGTCCGAATTGGGGAGCTCCTGCCGTTGAAACCTTGGAGAGTTTGATGCGGTATTCACGCTTGAGTGTGAATACCAATAGAGAGTGAGTGTTTTCTCACTAAGGAACGATGGATCTTCATCCTCGTCAGGTAAAAATTTTAAACTCTTGACTTACTCCATTTCACATGAATCCCCGAGGATTTACATTAATTCGGCCGCGTTCTATGTGATCCGTAAAACCAACACTTATGTTGTACTCTCAGTTTGTTAATACATTCAATTCTAGTGCACTTTTTTAACGTTTTTCTGCCGTTTTCTTTCTTCTTTTCTTTTTTATTTTGTTTTGGGATTAACTGTAACGCATTATTTTATAGTTTGAGCACATCGACTCTACTCTAGTTGTTTTTAATAAATATAATGATCAACCCTCATACGTTTTAAAATATTAAAAAAAATCTTGTTTGCAATTTGTTCCATTTTTTGTGCCCTTTTATATTTTTCTTCAAATTTGTATTTTTCTCCAAATTTGTTCATATATATACTAGCTTTTTTCACGAACCCGCGCGACGGGACGAATCTTTAAAGTTGAACTAAAATTTCACATATAACATAAAATAAGTTTAATAAGGTATCAACATAGAAAGTTAGTGTCATGTCAATTTGATATTGTGATAGATTATTTTGATTAAAAAATGATAAAATAAAATATATGAAGAAAGTTAAAATCATCCCCAATTAAAATAATAATAGTAATGTTAAAGATTATTGTAAAGTTAGATTGTGTTAACTAAGAAAAATTTATAGAATTGGTTTCAGTCTTAAAAAATAAAGATTAAAATCTGAGCAAAAAAACTTGCATTTTAAAAGTTTAGAATTTGTTTTACTCCTAGTTAATATACAATTTTAAAGAATCATTTTTAATTGTTAAAAAATACAAAATTCATGTTATTCAAGTCAATGGTATCGGAAGAGTAAAAGTGAATCGAAGTCCGAGTTATAATACTTGTAATATTGTTTGAGGCTTATATAAAAGAAAAACAATAATAGCACTCTTTATTAATGAATTACACTGCGTAGTTGATTCATTGGTTATGACGGCCGTATCCGTCATTTATCCGTCACAATAATGACGGATGAGGTCGTTGTTTGTTTCGTTATTATTTCGGGCGTCACATTTTGTTATGACGGCCAGAGCCGTCATATTTGTGACGGCTTTGTGACCAATACGGCCGTCATAACATGTACACGTGTAATTGAAAACGGATGCTAGTTATGACGGAACTATGACGGATTGGGCCGTCATAATTATGACGGCTTTGTGACCACCATGGCCGTCATAAAATGTCCACGTGTAATTGGGAACGGATACTAGTTATGACGGAATTATGACGGATTGAGCCTTCATAAATTATTTTTTATAATGAAAAAATTAATTCTTTTAGGATTGTTTTATGGATTGAAAAATTAAATTAATACGAAAAATTTAAAAAAAATTAATAATTAAATAAAATACCAATTTAAATATAATAAAAATATATTAATATCCATAATTGATAATCTAAAAGTTTCGAATATAACATTTTTTACAAAGATAAAACTACTCATCCGCCCGGGTGTTGATGTACTCGTCGACATCCTCCTCCTCCTCGTCGCTCTCCTCATCCCGCAAATCAACCGGAGCCTTGCGCGCCGTCGAGCCATCGAGCTGTATCGGGGTCTGAATAGGCAGTGGCTGTGAAGGAGGTCCTTGGGCTGACTGGAACAGTTGTGCCTGCTCCCTCCGTTGACGGTCCAATGCTGAGGTATATACGATGTAGACGGAGTCGGCATAGGAGTAAAAGACGTCTGGAACTGATATGGAGCAGCCCAAGGCAAGGATTCAAGACCCTCTTCAAGGACTTGGAGGACCTATCACAAGAAGCATGGCAAGGAAAGCAAAGGAGACTCTTAACATGCTCATGAGAACTTTTGCAAAGTTTGAGGAGCAAAGTGGAGAACTTCAAGAAGATGAAGGAAAGGCAGCCCATGCCTTCAACTTGGTCCAGCCCAATGCCCAAAATGTTTCCCATCTCTTCACCATCACCATTTGGGCTCCCAACACCTCTCAAGCCCAAGTCAATATGGAAGAACCGGGCCCAACTCAATTCAAGGCCCATTCCTTCAACTCTTGGCCCAAGGTCACTCACAACACCTTGGCCCAAGACATGTCCAAATTGGCCCATCCTAATGCCAAGGAGGACCTTTCTCAAGGGTGCCCTACACTCCAAGGGTACCCTCCACTCCTAGGGTACCCCACACCCACCAGGTGCCCTCCAAATCAAGTCCACCAACCAAGTACTCAAAGTGTTCCAAATGACAAGTTGGTGAACTCTTCAAAGTGTCCTAAAAATGTAGGGTACCCTACAAATGAAGGGTACCCCTGCCCTACACAAGACCGAGGTGCCCTACATGTTGAACCGGGCTCCCAAAATGGCACTTTTATGATGCAACCATGGATGAATGACTTCCAAACGGCTAGAAACAGCCAAGAGGAGCTAAGAGACGTTGAGAATTAATGGTGGAGCCGTTGGAGAGTTATTGGAGGAGTTATGGAGCATTTGGAGCCTTAATGAGGTGTTTTAAGGCCTTATTTTGCCTTTAACTCTTTCCAAACGTTTTCTTTTCTTACATTCGGCTATTTTACATCATATTAGGCTAGAATAAATCAGATTTAAGCATATAGTCGTTGAGAATTTAGTATTTGCATTGATTTCCTTCATTATACCATTTATGTGGAGGAAATGCCTAGTTTAATAGCCATACTTATTGTGTGCTAAAATGAGCCTTCCTTGTACTATAAAAGGAGGCTAGGCACGCTCTTATCATCACAATTCAGAATATCAAACACTTTTGCATACTTGAGAGCATTCTCTTGTTGATCTATCTTCACTTTCCACTCAACTCTTGTCCAAGTTTCTTGAGCAAGTTTATTCAAATCCAAGATTGTCTTCTCACTTGAAGAAGGAGGTGTTGGATCCATTTACATCCCCCATTTTGGCAACAAAGGCTTGCTTTGTCTTGAACTTCTCAAGTATCAAGAAGGAGGAGTCGCCAAGGCACAAACACCATCTTTGCTTGAACAAAGATTCAAGAGGAGTTGGCGGCCATATCCATTGTTTTCAAAGCTTCCGCAATCTGATTTTCCACCTTTCCTACAAGTGTTCATCCATTGTCAAGCTACATCAAGTGTGAGGTGTTTTCATCCTTAAGGAAACACATCAAGAACTGAGGTTGAGACTGAGAGAAAGGAGCAAAACCAGGGATGCGGTAATCCGGGAAAGGAGTAACGTGCGGCTGGGTCGGAGTCTGGAATGAAGGCTGTGCTGTAATAGACGGCTGGATCAGAATCTGGGATGAAGGCTGCGATGTCTGTGGAGGGACATATGATGATGCAGAGGCGGCGAGTGTCCATGGAACATCCTCTGGGCGAATAACTCTGTTCGCCACCATAGCATTCCACATATTGCTGACCGTGGCCTCCAACCGACTGATGACCTGTCGTTGGTCCTGAAGCTGTTGCTGCATCTCAGTATCATGCTGTAAATGAAATTAAATAGATGAATAGTATGCAACACCACAAATAAAAAGTATATGAATTTTTAATAAAATTTTTGAATCAACTACCTCACACGGCGGCGGAGGCTCGAACATCTCAGGGTGCGTCAGTTGTGGAGGTAGGCCAATGTAGCGTCCACGTGAAGGTCCCTCCGTCACCTCTGTGTAGATGTCGATGTCGAAAGACGGTCTCTTTTGATCCGGACCATACTTCTGATCCATCAATTCCTCATACCTCTCCTAATTTCAATTTCAAAATTTAATTAAGAACATAGTTATAAATTATGATGAAATTTTATTAGTTTAAGTTGTAGAAAAACATACCCCATACGTATGCTGACGAGCCGTCCGTGCCGCAGCTTGCTCTTCTGTTTTATCAGGCAAGGTTGTTTTGTTGCCGACCCAGCTTTTTGAAAATGTTCCCATATCTGGGTTAGCACCAGCCTCAAGCTGTTCAACAAGAAAAAACATTAGTCATTTCCTAATTAATAAACCACACATATTAATTAAGAAAAACATACCAAATCATCATAAAAATCGGCCTTCGACTTCCGGCCCCGTGACGGTGCTATAGCTCCACCGCTCTCATCCTGTTTTGCTGCAAATCAATTTCTAAAGTTAAAAGTTTTTATAATTAAAATAATTTGACGGTATACCATAAAATATAGTAATTAGAATTTACCTGCTCTATTCAAGGTATTCTGAGCTGATATCTTGCCGAACTTCTCGCCATTCCAATACGTCAGAAGTTTATCCCAGTCCTCCTGGGATACGTATCGAGGACGCTTGCCCTTGAACCTCAGGTAATCTGGCTGGTTCGCCCAAGATGGGTTCTTGGCCTTGCTCTTCAAGGTGGTGCGAATGTTCGACTGCTTCGTCTTGTATTTCTTTCCCATAACCATGTGGAAGTGCGAGATCATGTCGGTGTGCTCATTTCTCATCGGGGGCCATCGGTACCGCTGAGCGAACCGACTGACATATGCGTCATGCTCTGTCTGGCTCATCATACTATATGTCGGTGGCCAACCACGGTACCGCTCCTTCAAGATGCGAAGCAGCTCAGCCGGGACCCCCGTACTCTTTCTGTAAAGGCTATATAAAACAGGAATGTTTTTAGTATATTTGAAAACTATAGGCGCATTAAGTTATTTAATATGAGCGAAGGTATATTATAACTTACTGTCCGACGTATATGAGTTCTCGGGTCTTTGGGTGTTCTGGTAGTGACACCTCCAGTGGGCTCTCCTGTGGGCCCTCCTCTTGACGGTGTGATATAGAGTCATTCCCCGTACTGCGGATACTTCCCGCAAAAGAAGCTGGTCGCTGCCCACGACCGGTACCGGCACTATTATTGTCCCCGGGTCCAGCCATATCTCTCAAATACAAAGTACGGAAATTACTTAAATTACAGAAAATACAAATATATGACATAAACCAATATTTTAAAACGAAAATTACTTAAATTACATAAAATAGAAATAAATGACATCAAACAATATTTTAAAACAAAAATTACTTAAATTATAAAAAATAGAAATGAATGACATAAAACAATATTTTAAAAATAAAATTACTTAAATTACATAAAATACAAATAAATGACATAAAACAATATTTTAAAACGAAAATCCCTTAAATTACAGAAAATAGAAATAAATGACATAAAACAATATTTTAAAACAAAAATCCTTTAAATTACATAAAATACAAATAAATGACACAAACCAATATTTTAAAACAAAAATCCTTTAAATTACATAAAATACAAATAAATGACACAAACCAATATTTTAAAACGAAAATTACTTAAATTATAGAAAATACAAATAAATGACATAAACCAATATTTTAAAACGAAAATTACTTAAATTACATAAAATAGAAATAAATGACATAAAACAATATTTTAAAACGAAAATTCTTAAATTACAGAAAATAGAAATAAATGACATAAAACAATATTTTAAAACAAAAATTACTTAAATTATAGAAAATACAAATAAATGACATAAACCAATATTTTAAAACGAAAATTACTTAAATTACATAAAATACAAATAAATGACATAAAACAATATTTTAAAACAAAAATCCCTTAAATTACATAAAATACAAATAAATGACATAAAACAATATTTTAAAATGAAAATCCCTTAAATTACATAAAATACAAATAAATGACGTAAAACAATATTTTAAAACAAAAATTACTTAAATTACAGAAAATAGAAATAAATGACATAAAAAAATATTTTAAAACAAAAATTACTTAAATTACAGAAAATATAAATAAATGACATAAAACAATATTTTAAAACAAAAATTACTTAAATTACAGAAAATATAAATAAATGACATAAAAAAATATTTTAAAACAAAAATTACTTAAATTACAGAAAATATAAATAATAACATAAAACAATATTTTAAAACAAAAAAAATAATGGACAGCAAATACAGAAAAATAACAAAAACTCTTTAGGTTGTTTCTCACAAAATATAGATAAATTAAAAATTACCAAAATAAATATAAATAAAATTACAAAAATATTTAAATACGAACTAAAAAAAATGTAGCATCATGCACATCAACATAAACTCCAACAGTTGTTTCTCATGATGAACACGGCATCATGAACCCAGAAAAAAAAATGAAAATATCAAGGGTTTAGGTTTAGGTTTACCTTCTTTGTTCACAATGACAGCCTCGGTGAAGGATGACAACAGCGACGGTGAACGACGACGACGACGGCGACCGCAACGAACGACGAGTACGATGGCGGCAGCGGTGAACAGCAGATGAAAAAACATATGAAACCCTAAGGTGAGATGGAGAATAAAGTTAAACAAAAACAAAGTAAAGGGAAGAAAGTATACTTGTTGCTGAGCGTATAAACGGAAGAAACTTGAAAATGGTTGAGGGGAAGGGGAGGGGACTGAGTTACAGACAGGGAGGGGAAGAAGTAGATGAAACGTATAGGGGAAGGGAACCGAGACCGATGGAGTATCGGTGAAGGAGGAGTATTTACAGACGTTGCATTTAATGCATATGAAGATATGACGGCTTTATGACCACCGAAGCCGTCATATTGACCTTTATGACGGCTATATGACGGAAAAAGCCGTCATAATGTGCAACGGGACAAATTTGAAGATTTGGTCAGAATTTCTAACGTTATGAGGGAAGAATGACGGCCAAGGCTGTCATATCGTTATTAATGGTAACATCTATGACGGCTTTATAACGGGGAACGTGGTCATAAAGAGTGAAATAACATTCAATCTAGTCCTTACACATTTGTAATGTACAATTAAGCCCCTGAATCACACAAAAATAAAAATATATCGAAAACGTTCAATCCGGTCCACACAATTTTAAAACGAGTTATAAAAGAATTACATTTCATTAGGAATATCATCTTCATCTGCCTCAATCACAATATTTTCTTCATCCAACATCCGTGGCTCCTCATTTTGGTTGACAAGTGTTGTAATCTCATCATCTTCACCTTGTATATTAATTGATTCTGTAATGCTTGGTTCTTGAAGAACATCTTGATCATTTATATGGATAGTTGATGAAGAACTAGATGCAGATTGTTCATTAATGTCTGAAACTTCTTCAACGTATGGTCCGATAAAATCACGCGGCTTGGTTTTAAATATGGTCCACCACTGAGACAAGCGTCGGCGATCGGCAGGGTATGGAATGTAAACTACTTGTTGCGCCTGACTTGGAAGAATGAAGGGATCTTCATAATCTAGTCGTGATTTCTAGTCGACGTCAATAATCCCTGACTTATCATGCATACGGACACCTTTGCGCGGATTAAACCATGTACCCTTGAAAACAGTGATGAAATGTTTTGTATAACGTAGCTCAAGAATTTCTTCGATCCATCCGTAAAAATTGACATAGTCTTCGGAGTTTACGTCACCGAGGACACAAACGCCCCAGTTAGAAGTCCTCTTTTTTTGTCCATATGTGTATGTATGAAATCTAAAGCCATTGACAAATGTCCCGTCGTATGATTTTGCTTTTTGATTCGGGAAACATGCCAATTCTCAAAGTCCTGGATCCTAGTAAGCCTATACGACAAGTCACGATAATATATAAAGTTAGTATATAATGGTCTCCGATCTTTTCAATTTAAATACAAAAATTCATCAAAGCATACCGCTGCGCCGAACCATTGAGCGAAATTAGCCATCCTATGATCATTCAACTGTTGATCTGTGATATTGTGGTTATTGTAGCGTGAAATCTCGTCGAATTGACTACACAGTAACACAGGGTATGAGTGAAATAAACTCAAATAAAGTAAATACTATGAACAAACATTTACCTTATGTATGGTTCAACTTCCCTACAATTCAAGAGAATATACGTATGTACATGATGTAATTCTTCATCTGTCAATTGTCGATTTCTTGCCCTCCCAAAGTTCCTTATAGGATGCTTGAAGATCGAGATTCCGAATCCCTGTGATGTTGTACCACCAACATGATTCTGCAAGATAGGATTAATCCGTGTTCCGAGATTTTCGGTAAAGTAATGCTCATAAAATAGTGACACTTCTTGCATCATATTTTCAACAATTGATCCCTCCGGAAATTATTGACACATTTTGCTTTTAACTTTTTCATAAGTCTTTCAAATGGATACATCCACCGGAATTGCACAGGGCCACACATTCTAAGCTCCCACGGTAAATGAATAGTCAAATGTTCTATGGAGTCAAAGAATGATGGAGGAAAATATTTCTCAAGCTTGCACAACGTTACAGCTATATAATCTTCCAATTTCTCTATGTCAGACAACTGGAATTCCTTTGAACAAATTATTAGAATGGATATTCATACGTTGAAGATCTAGTCTTGCGTTTGCATTGTCCTTAGTCTTACCTTTGCCAAGATATTGTCCGCTTTGGGGTTACAGCCCAGCCTTTTCCCCCTCACGGTTTTGTTTCTAACGGAATGGATGGTCTTGGGGTTACGGCCCAGCCTTTTCCCCCTCAATCCAACATCCGTTAAAAGGCCTCTTGAAGGGAAGGAGGGTGGTGTACATTATATACACCATAATCCCTCTTTAACCCTTCCATGTGGGATGTAGCATGTCACGGACCATGGCTAGATCTTCCCCGACCATGGCTAGATCTTCCCCGGTCCAACCGGCATCGCCATGCGTCGGCATCGCCATGCATCCGGACTCATCCACCCCCCCAGGGAGCCCAGCGTCCTCGCTGGCACATGTGCACTGTACAACCTGAGCTCTGATACCAATTGTCACAGACCGTGTACAGTGCCAAGATATTGTCCGCTTTGGGGTTACGGCCCAGCCTTTTCCCCCTCACGGTTTTGTTTCTAACGGAATGGATGGTCTTGGGGTTACGGCCCAGCCTTTTCCCCCTCAATCCAACATCCGTTAAAAGGCCTCTTGAAGGGAAGGAGGGTGGTGTACATTATATACACCATAATCCCTCTTTAACCCTTCCATGTGGGATGTAGCATGTCACGGACCATGGCTAGATCTTCCCCGACCATGGCTAGATCTTCCCGGCATCGCCATGCGTCGGCATCGCCATCAGGGCAGCGGTGTTACACGTCTTCGCAGCGTGGGCACTCCAAGGTACATTACTTCGAGCGATACACCTATTCGTACATTGTTTGATACTGGAGCGTCTGTTTGATTGTGGCACAGAAATGTGTCGAGTCTCTTCACCTGGCTACCAGTGGGCTTCCGAGCGTCTACCTAGTACAGACGGCTGGGAGTCAGTTTTTGTTCACCAATGAGATGGCACGAGACTGCGTGCTATCCATTGGTAGGCATCGGATTCGGTCTGATCTACTGGTGTTGAATACACCGAAGTACGATGTGATTCTTGGGATGGATTGGCTATCCAAGAATGCTGTGCACATCGACTGTGCTAACCGTAGTGTTACGGTTTCTGGAGAGGTGTTACCCCTCTCAGCTTCTGATGGGTTGGAGGCAGTTAGTAGCAGCATGGAGCTGCAAGTTCTGGATCAGGTTCCGATAGTGGACTCGGAGGAGTGCTATGACCTGAATCCAGCAGATACTCGGCAGGAGTTGGATAAGATCCCAGTTGTTCAGGATTTTCCGCAGGTATTTCCGGAGGACTTACCCGGGATGCCACCAGAGCGGGAAATCGTGTTTGAGATCCATTTGCAGCCGGGTTCTACTCCCATCTCTATTCCTCCCTATCGGATGCCGATAGTAGAGATGGTTGAGCTGAAGAAGCAGTTGGAGGAACTACAGATGAAGGGGTTTATCCGTCCGAGCACTTCGCCGTGGGGTGCTCCAGTGTTGTTCGTTAAGAAGAAGGACGGATCTCTCAGCCGTGTATTGACTACGACGGCTGAGCGCCATCACCATCAAGAACAGGTACCCACTGCCGAGGATCGATGATCTCTTCGATCAGTTGAGGGGTGCGAGGATCTTTTCGAAGATCGATTTACGGTCAGGGTACTTTCAGCTTCGGGTCAGAGAGGAGGACATACCGAAGACTGCTTTCCGGACTCGGTATGGACATTTTGAGTATACGATGATGCCGTTTGGGTTGACCCACGCACCGGCGGCGTTCATGGACATGATGAACCGGGTGTTTCGGCCGTATCTGGACGCTTTCATGGTGGTGTTCATCGATGATATTTTGATTTACTCTCGGGATGAGGACTCACACCGGGAGCATCTGAGGATTGTTCTGCAGACACTCTGGGAGCATCGGCTTTATGCCAAGTTCTCAAAGTGTGATTTCTGGATCCGGGAGGTGTCGTTTCTGGGGCACATCATCGGTGAGCACGGTTTGTCTGTGGATCCTGCGAAGGTCAGAGCGATGCAGATTGGAAGCAGCCTACCTGCACGTGAGATCAGGAGTTTCCTGGGTTTAGCAGGTTACTACCGGAGGTTTGTGCCGGGATTCTCCATCTTGGCTTCCTCACTTACGCAGCTGACCAAGAAGGGGCAGCCGTTTGTATGGACAGAGAAGTGCGAGGAGAGTTTCCAGGAACTGAAGCGGCGGCTGACTAGTGCGCCAATCTTGACTCTACCCGACCCGAGCTTACCGTATGTGATCTATACAGACGCATCTAGGTCGGGGTTGGGATGTGTGTTGATGCAGGAGCGGAATGTGATAGCTTATGGGTCGAGACAGCTGCGACCACATGAGCAGAACTACCCGACACACGATCTGGAGTTGGCCGCAGTGATCTACGCGTTGAAACAGTGGAGGCATTACCTACTCGGCAGCAAATTTCAGATTTTCACAGATCATAAGAGTCTGAAATATCTGTTCACTCAGAAAGAATTGAACATGAGGCAGCGCAGGTGGCTCGAGTACATCAAGGATTATGACTGCAGTATCGAGTACACCGCGGGCAAAGGCAATACAGTTGCCGACGCTCTGAGTAGGAAGTACACTGGGGTGGTCCGGGGAGGTAGTGCCGAGGATCGGACCGAGGAGAATGACTTGGTGTGCCTGTGGCACAAGTGGGAGCACTGGGAGCACGCTCAGGTGTATACTTTGACCATTCATTCGGAGTGGCTGGACAGAGTGCGAGAGGCACAGGAGAGGGATTCAGAGCTGAAGAAGCTGTCCGGAGAGGACAAAGGGGCACTACTACCGGCATTTCAGTACAGGCAGGGACTACTGTACTTCAGGGATCGGTTGTATGTGCCAGGGGAACAGACACTACGAGATGAGATTCTGACGGAGGCACATTCGAGTCGATTGAGCATACACCCCGGTAGTGAGAAGATGTATCAAGACTTGCGTACCCATTTCTGGTGGCCAGGTATGCGGAGACACATTGCCTCTCATGTGTCTAAGTGTGCCACTTGTCAGCGAGTGAAGGTGGAGCATCAGAAACCGGCGGGGACACTGCAGACTTTGCCCATTCCGGTCAGGAAGTGGGGCAACATCACGATGGACTTTCTGACTGCACTACCCCTGACCCGGTCTCACCACGATGCCATCTGGGTTATCGTGGACCGCTTGACAAAGTGTGCTCACTTTCTGCCAGTCCGGATGACAGATTCCCTGGAGAAGCTTGCCCATCTGTATATTAGAGAGATTGTGCGGTTACATGGGGTACCAGACTCCATCGTGTCAGATCGGGATCCGCGTTTTACCGCACGGTTCTGGGGCGCCTTTCACGAGGCTCTGGGCACGCGACTCCATCTGAGTATAGCTTACCATCCCCAAACCGACGGTCAGTCGGAGCGGGTGATTCAGATTCTGGAGGATATGTTGCGGAGTTGTATTTTGGATTTCGGAGGGGATTGGGATAGACAGTTGCCGTTGGTAGAGTTTTCATATAACAACAGCTATCAGAGTACCATCGGCATGGCGCCGTTTGAGGCATTATATGGACGACGGTGCATGACACCGCACTGCTGGACTGAGGCGTCTGACAGGATAGAGCTGGGTCCCGAGCTCATTGAGGAGACCACAGCCAAGATCAAGTTGATTCAGGCGCGGTTGAAAACCGCGAACGATCGCACCACCTCATACGCGAGAAGGCAGACGCAGAGACTTGGAGTTTGAGGTGGGCGGCAGTTTGGCTGAAGGTAGCGCCGATTCGGGGACGATTAGATTCGGCAGACGGGGTAAGTTAGCCCCAGGTATATCGGACCGTATGAGATTACGGAGCGGATAGGCGGGTTGGCTTACGAGTTGGCTTTACCTCCGAGTATGTCTGCGGTGCACAACGTCTTCCATGTCAGCATGTTGAAGAAGTGCATCCTAGATCCGGTGCAGACGATTCCAGTGGAGGAGGTTCAATTGGAGCCTGATTTGTCGTATCAGGAGGTACCGATTGCCTTTCTGGGGCGCGATACTCAGAAACTCCGGAGCAAGTTGATTCCCATGGTCAAAGTTCAGTGGTCACACCATACTGACCAGGAAGCGACTTGGGAGACCGAGCAGGATATCAGGGAGCAATACCCCGAGCAGTATCAGCGTTTGATGCCCCTCTTGGAGGACCAAGAGTCCTAAGGGGGGGAGGATGTTACGGTCACCCTAGGCGGGTTGCGACCAGGTGACCCGGGGCTCCGGTTTTGGCCTGCGGGTCACGATTTTGGGTGTTCAGGCGGCTCCCGAGCCTTATCCGAGCATCATTTTGGCGAACCCTTTCATATTTGAGGTCATGTGGGTCCCCCGGACATTTCCGCCGAAAATATTTTTCCGACGTCGGGGGGTTGTCGGGGTTGGCTCGGAACGTATAGCGGGCTCGGTAGCGCTCCCAGAACCTCAGATTGCTGAACCGTTTGCGGATTTGGAATCGTGGGAGCGACCCGGAGATTTTTACGGAGCATATTTTCTGGAGCGGGACGTGCGGTCCCGGGCGACTCCCGGGGCTCTGGGCGGAATCCCGGGGCTCGGGATGAAATTTCTCCGATGGCTCCAGGGTAAGTCATGTTATATTTTAAGGTGGATTTTATGGTTATTTTAGTGGAATTTTGTTGAGACGGGTCGTGGTTCAGGTTATTATGCGGCCACGCCGGGATTTGTTCGGGATCAGCGAGCTTGGTAGGACGCTACGGAAGGGTAAATAATTATTTGAAAAATGTTTTATTAATGTTATGATATTCTGAGGATTCTGGTCAGTTTTGGGTTCGTTTGGAGTTCGTTACCTATAATTGGGATTTAATTGCAAAGATTTGGAGAATTAGGGGGTTAAATTGTAATTAACCCAAAAGTATTAATATTTTTGGGCCAGAACTGGGCCTGAGTCGGCAGCAGCCATGGGCTGGGACACTTGTCCCATTTTTATTAAGTGTGAAAAAGAGGAAAAATATAAAAGGCCTAAAATCAAACAAAATTCATTTTAATCTCATTTTCTTTCTTCTTCTTCTTCCTTCTCCCTTCTCATCCGCCATAACTACTGTTCACAGCAGCTCCAAGACCTTCAATTCTTGCTGAAACTTCAAGGTTTAAGGCTCCAAAGATAGGTAAGCTTCCATCTTTCTTCTCTTTTGTAGTTGATTTCATAAAATGGTGAAGAAAAGAGAGCAAATTTGGAAAATTGGTTTGTTCTTGGCTAAGTGTTTGAGTGATCCTCTCCCTCCCAAATTTTAGTATGTTGTTCTTGGGCTTGGGAGGAGTAAGAATCTATGGTTAGATATTGGAAAACTCCATGGATAGTGAAACCCTAAGGGGTGCCGAATTTATGCTAAATTTTCTGAAATTGTGTGTGTTTGTGTTCTTGAATCATGCTTGAGATATGTTGTTCCATGCATGATTCTAAGACAATCTATGGTTTCAATTTGAAGGAAAACAAGTTGGGTTAAAAACCCCTCTTTGGCCGAAATGTGGAGTGAAGAGGTTTTGGTTGTTTAGATGAAATTGGTTAGTAATCTTGCTTGATAATTGCAATTGGTGATTAAAGAGTGCTAATGGAACTTTGTTTGGATTGAAATGAAAGTTGGGTGAGAAATCCCCATTAAGGCCGAATTGTACATGAAAGGGGTTTGTTGATTTTGATGCAATTGGTTAGTAATGTTGGTTAAGAAGTGAAATTGGTGATTAATATGATTAATTGGAAGCTTGAATGGGTTGATTTGGAAGTGGTTCTTTTTCCATGTTGGTGATGTGTTTTGTTTAAATTGGTTGGTAAAGTGGTGTTGTGAATAAAAGTAGGTGCGATATGGCGTTTGAAATATTGTTTTCGGGTTAGAAATGAGAAAGTTAGGTTTATGCGGGTTTTTCGGGAAAAGTGTCTGGAATGCGGGTTTAAGGGTTGGAATATGTCTGTGGGTGTTGGAATAACAAGGTTCTAGCTCGGTTCGTAAACCGAGCTTTACGTGGAATTTTGCGGGAAAGTGCGGGTTTGTGTAGAAATTTCTATCCGGGGTTTTTGGATGTGTTGACCCAACTACGGTTATCGGCTTGATTCTGCGTTGGTGGGGTAGCGTGGAACCGTAGGAGCCAAGTTGTGCATTTCGGATCGGGAGCCGGGATTTTCCGAGTTTTGGGCTGCGGGGCAGCGTTTCTGAGTTAAGGGCTTAATTCGGTAAAATGTACGTTTGTTCTGCTCCTTATATGTTATCAGGTATGATATCTCTGTTATATTTGTATATTTTGTTATATGTTCTGATTCTGTGACGAGACCCGTATGGTTGGAGAGGCCACGGGTACTCCTTGGTTACATTACGTATCCGCACCGAGAGTGTCGATACTTACGCTATGTGACCCTACGGCAGTTTGGGGATCGCGACCCCAGCGATGCCGTGCTATACATTACGTTACATTACGTATATTCGACCTCTAATGAGGGTGTCGTTACTGAGTCGTTCTGGCGGTTGGACCGCATATGATGGATTCTGTTTTACTTTATGTTTATTTTCATATGTATATGTATATGCTGTGATATTCCGTTTTGCAGGTTTAGATGGTTGCCCTATGGGCAAACTGCACTTTTACCTTAGCCCTTACTGGGTCCTTTCGAGGACTCACCCTTTTATATGTTTACCACTTTCAGGCCGTCCTGACAAGCAACCGGCGGAGTAGAGATCCGCGGTGCTTCCTACGTTTTGGGATTGTGGTTGCAGCTGCAGTACCACGTGCGGATGTCGCTTCAGATTCATCGATAGGTATTTATAGGATTTTGTTTATTGGCTCTGTAGTCAGAATCGCATGCATTTATAGATCAGATCATGGTTTGTATATGTGTTTATATCTGAGGTATATTCTGCTTTATCTATCTTCTGAGTCGTGGGCGGAGCCCCGACTTGCCTAAAGTGGGTTTGGTATATTTCAGACTTGGTGTTTTGGTGTTGGTAGCGATGATCGATGTTTGACACCATGAACTATACATATGGTAGAAGTTGGATTGTAAAGCATGCTTTCCTTGTACGATTATCTAGGTTGCTAGTTGCCACTTGATTATTTTGTATTTGAGCTCGATGCTCCGCTGCCGCGCTTTCCGCCGTAATTACTGTTCCCGACGTCGCGGCCGGCTCCGCCTCCGCAACCGGGCGGGGTGGCTGTGACAGTTTTTCTCAATATGCATCACATCTAGGTTATGTCTGACTTGAAGATCCACCCAATATGGCAACTCCCAGAAAATTAATTTCTTAATCCAGTTATGCTTCGTTCCAAAATCAACAGCTCTTTCATGATCCCATGGTATCCCAAAACGTGGGAATTGAATCCCCTCGATTAGCATCAAAATTTGATGACCAGACAATGGTTCACTATGACCTCTACGATCTTGCCCAAGAATACTACCCCATGTCTTACGATCATTTCGAAATCGGTGATCAGGGGGTAGAAATCGTCTGTGGCAGCCCCACCAACAAGGTTTGCACCCATTGGGTAATCAATAACCAGTTACACCATCTAAACAATATGGAAATGCGAGATTTCCATGCGTGCTCCAGCCTGACAACATACCGTAAGCTGGAAAGTCACTGATAGTCCAGAGTAGACAAGACCACATCATAAAGTTTTCTCCACGGTGCGCGTCCCAAGTTATTACACATGTATTCCATGGAGCTTTTAATTCTTCGATCAATGGCCGCAAGAACACATCAATGTTACCACCTGGTGATCGTGGACCTGGTATTAATAATGCCATGAAAATGTATGCCTCCTTCATGCACATGTTAGGTGGAAAATTGTATACAGTGATAAATACCGGCCACATCGAATATGGGTTACCTGTATCTGCCATTGGGTTGAATCCATCAGTACATAACCCCAACCGTACATTTCTAACATCTTCTGCAAAATCTGGAAAAAACGTTATCAAAATGTTTCCTGCCTCTGATTGACTTGGATGTCCAATACTACCATTTGAATGCTCATTTAAACTCGCATGATATGTCATATGCTCATTTAAATTCGCTACAGACGCTCAGTTACCAGTAGATACCGTAAAATCGTTTTCACCTTCGGTTTCTCACCTTCATTCATGCTCCCCTCCGTATATCTGCACGCACCACACACGTTGCAAAACACTTCGTCGATATCACTACCGTAAAACAACATGCAGTTGTTCTCGCACGCATGAATCTTATGATATGGTAAACCTAACTCTTTGATCGTTCTTTTCGTTTTATCCATGTTTGCTGGCAATGCTTCATTATTGGGTAACACACGATTCACAAACTTCAGTATGCTATTAAAAGCTCCATCAGATATGTTGTGTTGATTTTTAATACTCAATAACTTGGTCAAAGCTGATATTCTCGTGTGTTTGGTACATCCATCATATAAAGGTTGTGCCGAATCTTTCAACAATTGAAAAAACTGTTCTGCCTTTTCATTTGGAACGTCGACATTCATGATATCTTCATTCTCTTCAAAACCTGACATGTTAACATTATCATTTCCACTATTTCCATGTCCAAAATTATTCGATGAAAACAAACCGTTTCGAACCATTTGCTCGCAATCCCATCCCCTGTCACCGCGACTAATAGTCTGCTCATTTCCATATGAAGAAACATTGTTTGATGATGAAGGTTCATTAAATTCCTCGTAACGTCGGTAAATGATTGGATTGATACGCGGTTCCTCACCATGAAGATCCCATACATAATAATCATCTTTAAATCCATATCTAAACAAATGCTTCTCAATAGTACTTTTATCAAAAAACTTGATATTTTTACATTTCTTACACGGACATTTAACCTCGCTTTGTCCAATGCCTTGAGCAACATTAAAAGCAAATTCACAGAAGATCTGAACCGCATCACAAAATTCCGGATTTAGTTGACCAGTCTTCCGACTTTTATGCTGGTACATCCAAGCATGCCCTTCAGCCATAGTTACTCCTACGTATAAGAATATTAAAGACTAACAATAATGAGCTTAAGACAAAATTTATTTAATCACCTAAAGGGTGCTGGGTCCTATCCTATTCATAAAAACCCAATCAATGTTAAACTTTTGGATCTATATTTTATTCACAGTTACCAAAATATCGGCAGCACTTCGTCTCAGTTCCCCATTATACCCATTTCTTTAATCTGCTTTTACGCAAATCTTGTATATTGAGGAACAAAACAAAATGCTAACAAAATTAACTTAACTGTGAACAACAATACAAATCCAAAAGCCAACCTAATCACTGATTGCGTTTTTATGAACTGTCCATTTTGGACAATCCATGAATACTCAATAGAAGTAATCTTTAACACAACTATTTCCAGGTGTAGCTTGGAAATAGTCTGTATAACATAGATTCATCTTCTAAAGAGTATTCATAGACAGGAACTATGGTTCATCTACAAAATATAACTCCATATTACAATATCTAAGAGATCTAGTAAAAAAATTAAATACCCAATAAAATTTAATTAGAAGAGAAAAAATTGTACGTACCGGCGTCAATAATATCTTTTTTGTTGTTAATCAACCTTCTCGCTTCAAGATGATTAAAATGAGAGTGAAACCATGAGAAATATTGAGCTGCTTCAAGGTTGGAGACGGTGAATATGGAGGTTTGAGAGTAGAAATCTCTTCTCTGTAAGTGTTGGGTTGGAAATGGCGAGGGGAAGTCATTTTAAAACTGAATTATGAGGGCTAGGTTGGTCATAAGTCCGACATAAGGCTGAAGTCATTATGAGTGCGTTTCCCGAAAAAGTTGTGACGGCCAATGCGGTTATAAAGCCGTCATAATGTGTTTCCCGAAAATTTATTGACGGCCAAAACGGTTATAAAGCCGTCATAATTAATATACATAAATACGTATATCGTAGAAAATACTTTATGACGGCCGTATCCGTCATAAAGCCGTCATAAAATTTTAGGAAATATTATATGACGGTCGTATCCGTCATAGAGCCGTCATAAAATTTTCATCCCCCTATTTTAAATGACGGAACTATGACGGAGTGTACTGGTTGCACGGTTATGACGGCTTGGGCCCTCATTTCGCCGTCATAAAAGTTGGGAAAACTACGTAGTGTTATGGGATGGACATATGAAGTTTTGTTTACATTGATCAAAACCTTCCTACATAAGATTCCATATTTTGGTCATATTTAGTCATGTCACTAGTGTGAAAATAGTGAAAATGAATTGAGGTGTAACATGCAAAAACGTTTAGGTTTATATGTGAATTTAAAAAGTAAAATACTTTTTTTCATAATTAAGAGGATAATGGTGCAAAATTATCCATATGTAAGCCTATACAATAAATTAACTTAAAAATATTTGAGGTCGATATACAAAAAAAATTTAAAAAATGGTAATAAGAGAGTTATCCCTTAATAAATAGAAACAAAAAAGGGAGAAAACAAAACACAAAATTGTGGTGCACGCGAAGACATTTTATAACAACTCACACCCTACAAAAACCCTACAATGAATAGTTCCTAAATCCCCTACAATTGTATATATGTATAATGGTGCACAGAGACATTGTATATATGTATAATTCAATTTCAATTGCAGTCCCCTTTTAATGTTTCCGGCTTTTTTCATGTTCGAATTAACTCTCTTCTATCCCATTACTTTATGGTTTTTGCACACCAACCCATACGTTTTTAATTATATAATGAGCAACCCTCATACTTCTTTAAATATTTTAAAACCTTGTGTCCATAATGTTTTTGTGCATTTTAATCAGTACAACTTTGCGACAATCTGGCTACTTTGTTAAAATATTCAACAAAATACCCCATATCAACAATCTTCTTAATTATGTAAAGAGTTCTTCAACTTTTTAAAAATTTGCATATAAATACCAAACTTTTAACATGAAAATACTTAGGTTTTATCAATTTTATTTTTCAATTGTTTTCCGCCGCAAAACGCGGGTTTAAATAAAAACTAGTTGATGAACATATCTTGCTTTTTCTTTTCAAAATTTATTTATTTTCTTCAAATTTTATTCTTTGATTTATAATATTATACTGCGGTTACCTATTTAGCAGTTAAGTTTATTCGACCCACTTAAAAGATTAGTGCTAACTTTCATAACTTATTTGTGCTTTTTACCTATTTAGATGATAAGTTTGAATGAGTATAGAGATTAACAAGAATTAAAAATGAAAAAGGTTCAATTTTACCATTAATATTTAATATTTAAGGGGTTGACAGATTTTACAAAACCAACTATTTTCGAGCTCAATTTTACAAGTAGCATTTGTAAATGGGCCATTGTTGGCCACTCCTCGTTAAAGGATGCTTACCTGTTAAAATTGGGCCCAGGATATGGTGCACCTTGTTGTAACGTGGGCCTCTGTAAGCCCACTTCTTATTTTTTACAGTTTTACCACTTCCATTTAAAACACAGACGCATGCTCGTTCCTTCCTTCCCCTTCCTTCCAGATTCGTTTTAAGTTTCTAACTGATTTTTGATTTGCAGAGTTCAAGTTTTCTTAGTTTCGTTTTGTGATTCATCGTTCTTTAGTTCATAATTTTTTGTTCCCAATGTCTTCTTCACCGCGTGATTTTGATTTGAATTCAGAACCTGTGGATAATGGTTTGTGCTCTGGGTTTTTTGTGTTCTTACTTCTGTAAATCGTTTTTTTGTTATGATTTTTCGGTTGATTCTTGTGAATCAGTTGTTGTTGGCGACGGTGATCATGTTGATTCGGTGAGGCTTTGCGATCGGAGCGTCGAGGACGACATTGTGTTTGATGGTTTTAGACTGGAGTCTTTGATTGAGCTTATTGGTTCTTCTGAGCTCCATGCATTGTCTGCTGAAGTTGGAGGTTCTTCAAGTTTTGAATCCTCAGGTTTGAGTTATATTGTGCCATTTTTTTGTTCGTGGTCTTGTATCATGATATTGATATCATAATAATGACATCTGAGAGCATCAATACATATTATAAGTGCATCATTATGTGTTCAGGGGAACATCTTTTCCCCTTGTTTTGTTTTTGTCTGTTTTTGTTTTTTGTTGTCCCATAATGTCCGAGTAGTATCATTATAGTGCTCTCACCTTACACTGTCATATCGTGATATTGATATCAAAATACTGACATCTGAGAGCATCAATATATATTAGGAGAGCATCAATATGTGTTCAGGGAACATCTTTTCCCCTGGTTTTGTATTTGTCCTTGTGTTTTGTTTTTTGTTATTCCATAATGTCCGAGTGTTATCATTATCACTTTTTCAATTTTGTGTATAATTTGGTATAATGCATGCTTCATTCTACTTTTGAATCGCATCACCCTGTGCTTCTGGTGCATTATTAGGTTCTTAAGGAACATCATTTGTTCTTTTAATATCTTTGTTAAAGTTGTTACCTATGTTATGAAACTTTCTTTTAGGTCCTCTTGATGTATGCCCTTCGTCTTGCAATGGATTGGATAATGTGGATATTGTTGGGAAAGAATTCAAGTCTGATTATGATGCTTACGAGTACTACAAATCTGTTGGGAAATCTAATGGGTTCGATGTTAGAAAGAGTAGGACTAGGGGTCCTACTGTCAAATATGTTATTTGCAACAGGGCTGGTCTTCCCAAAGGTGCTCCTGGTGACCGGGTTAGATATAGAGCTAGCTTTAGATGTGAGTGTCCAGCTCTAGTTTGTTTTGCTTTTAAAGGCGGTTTGTGGACATGCAGATCCCATATAAGGCAGCATAATCACCCATTTTATGCTTCACAATAATCTCATTTCATGAAGTCTTCTAGGGAGATTGATGATAAGAAAAAGAACATGCTTCTAGGTTTGTTAAGTATTGGCATTAAATCCATTGATGCTTGGAGGATAATGGTTCAAGAAGCTGGTGGCATTGAAAGTGTCGGTTTCACACGGAGAGATATGTGGAACTTGCTTGCCAAGGAAAAGGTTAAAACTACAAGATCTACTGATGCACAATTGTTGTTAGACTACTTTGTGTCTCGTTCAAATGAGGAATCCAATTTTTTATTTAAGTACGAGCTTACTGATGGGCATTTGAGTAACTTTTTTTGGAGAGATTATGAGATGCTTGTTGATTATCACATTTTTGGGGATGTTGTAGTCTTTGATACGACATACCGTACCAATATGTATGGTATGGCATGCTGTCCGTTTGTGGGGATCAACAATCATGGATTTAGTGTTATTTTTTGTTGTGGCTTTCTTGTTAATGAGAAGGCTGATAGTTTTGGGTGGTTGTTTGACCGGTTCCTTGAAGGTGTTGTTGGAAAGCAACAGTCACATTTATGACAGATCAAGATCCAGCCATTGCATTGGCTGTTGAGCAGCAACTTCCTTTGTCCAAGCATCGTTTGTGTTTGTGGCACATCTCACAAAATGCAAGGAAGCATCTAGGTTGGTTGTTAAACAACAATGAGGATTTTGAGAAAGACTTTTATTTTTGTTTATATCAGTGCTTATCTGAGGAAGAGCTACTTGAGAAGTGGGCTGCGATGGTTGAGTTGTATGAGTTAGATGGTAATGAATGGTTGGATGCCACTCTTGAGCTGAGGGTGAAGTGGTGCCCAGCGATGAGTCGTGCCAGCTTTTCTGCAGGTATTTCTAGTGTTGTTCATGATTTTGTACTTGGAAAACATCATATGAGTTTCAGAGAGCACCATTTAGTTGTGTAGGGTCATCATTCCTTTTATTTCTCTGCACCATATTTTACATGTTATACATCATATACCTGGTTTTTTTCACACTTCATGGTTCTCTGGACGTATCATACAGTACTTTTAAGTTTATTATTATGTACGTTGTATAGTTCTGCTTTCACATGTCATCAGATCATCATAGTGTGCTTATAGCACATCATATTCAATGTTGGAAGCACTATATGATTTTCTGAGCACAACAAGTACACTTTCTTTATTTCCACTCTCATTCATTTAGGCTGTTCTTGCAGGCATTTTATCTACCCAGAGGAGTGAGAGTACTAACAATATGCTAAGTGGTATTTGTGATAGCACATCTTCATTGGTTTTATATGGTTCGCTCATTGTCTAACAGGATTAAAGAGTGGAGAGATAAGTCCAATCAAGAGGATTTCAGGAACCATGGTCATACTCTCAGGAAGTATCGGAACCTTAATATTCTTAAATCAGTTTCTAAGATATACAGCTTGCTATCATTTGATAGGTTTGAAAAAAATGTTGAGGCTAGTCACTGGCTTTCTTATGAAATAGTTTCAGTTGAAGGTGATGTGATTGAATATAAGGTGATTTATTCAGAGTGGGATTTGCGTGAATGCATTGTGCGGTTTATGAAGGCTGAGCCTCTTACTGTTACTTGTTCTTGCAAGTATTTTGAACAAATTGGGTTCCTTTGTCGACATGCATTGGATTTTGAATGTGAATAATATCAATAAGTTGCCCGAACACTACATTCTGCCAAGGTGGCGGAAAGATGCTAGGACATATATCCCTGCATCTAATTTGTCTGCAGATCAGCCTAATTTCAGATTTCATTCTATGGCGTGGAGGTATAGTTTCATGAAAGAGGTCTACAGTGTTGCCCTTTGCAGTCAAGAAAGTGATGAAATGAAGAAGATATGTGATGAGGCACTTGTTGATTTGAAGAAGAAGATATCAGCTGATTCTTTGGGTCTCTCTTCTTTGGTAGTGGTGTTGATGACCCTTGTGTGAGTGGTGTGACAGAATCTGAAGAAGTTATGGTCGGGAATCCAGTTGTAACAGCGAAGAAAGGACGGCCTCGTAAAGAAAAAAGAATTAAGAGTTCTGTGAAGGGTTCGGGCAAGAAAAAGGCCAAAAATTGGATTTTTAGTTTAGATATGTTTTTTATATTTTTTTTACTTGAAAAGAAAAAACTAGGTGTGATTACACTGATATAGATATAGATCATGTTTTGATCCCAAAAAGGGAGCATAGGTTTAAACTTGAGGCGCATCATTATAAAGGTGAGGCGCATCAAACATTCAACAGTGTATACCTGACATTTGTTCAAATATATATTCTTGATTAAGAATAATTTTATATTTTATGATTAAGAGGAGGGCACGATGTTTGCCGAGCAGCGCACCATTTTATATGATGAATGCATCATGCGTGGCCGCAAGCGCATCATTGTTGGACGGTAGATCATTTCAATTCAGAGTGCATCATTCTGTTCATAGAGTGCATCATTCTATTCCATGGAGTGCATCTCTTGAGGCAACATAATGCTACATCATATGTCTGGAGGAGCATCATATAACAGTTAAAGCGCATCCTAATGTAACCTAAGCGCATCATAATGCTACACTTTTGTCCTGATAAATAGAGCATGGTAGAATCGACATATCTAAGCTCAAGGTGGGCATAATAAACTCGGAGAGCATCAGTTATGTGGTCAAGATCATCAATATTTTATACAAAGTGCATCTGTTGAAACCAGTAGAGCATTAGGTATCATACACTACAAACTGATTTACTATAAAGTAGCACATCATTTTGTACCACTTGAAGCATCATAGCATGATATAAACATACGAGAGCACCACGTACCATTTTGTACGACAGAAATTGCTCAAGATTCAAAAAACATGTCCAGAACATTGAACAAATAATATTCAGCACCAAATCTAAGATTGCACAGCAAAAACTTTTTGTGCCATTTCTAACTTCATCTTCCGTAGTGCACTTCCCCGTTCAAATCCAATCAAGTTGATAACATCTTTACACATTTCATTGTGAGGTGCGAGCACTAGATATGACAGTGTATTGAATCGTTCATCTTCCAGTGTTGATGTCTTGTCCAAGCTTGATGAAAATAGCTTACCGTTATAGTAATCCATGTGCTTCATAGCAAATATTGCACAGTCTGTAGTATTCCCATCAATTTGTTCTTTGGTCAAACGATTTTTCCATTCAAGGTGTGCCATAACTGTACCTGCCTTCTTCAACCAACTGTATTTGGCTTTGTCTTCTGAGAAGTATGAAGCGATAACATTTTTCTGGTAAACAATACATGTGGTCATTATTAGTGTAGTGCATTCTAGAATAAAAGTCACAGTTGTGATCATTATAATTTATTATACTTACAATGTCAGAAATAAGTGGCTCATATACTTCAGGTTTGCTGCTCCAATTGTTAAGAAAATGAACTTTTTTTGCAGAGAAGTTGATAGCCAGGACAAAGTAGTGTGCATGTTTGATGTAAGGTATGACAATCTACATTGCATAATTTTTATGAAAACTGATCAGAGGGTTCATCATAATAAGCACGGAGAGCATTATTATAAGTATAAGGAGCATCATTAAAGAATCCAGAAGCATCATACGATAGAATAATTTCATCACACTTACTGCTTGTGCTTTTTTAATCCTGTGCAAGTCATTTACTTGCACTTCATTAATCAAGGCTTCCAACCCAATTTCCTTTACTTTCTCATCTATCTCCTTTTTCATCTGTGCCATGGGCTGCTTCTCACCATTGTCCTGAATTGACTTATTTTTCTCATCTAATTCTCCTTCCAATCTTCTTCTTGTAGCTACAAGTGTCATCTGATTACAAATATTTTTAAAGAAAGTGTCAGTTGATAGACTAAATCTGAGAGTATTAACATGTTGTTTAGAGTACTTACCGACAAGATTGTGCTTAAGAAGACCTTCTTTAATTGCTTTTCAGCTTTCCTTTCATCCTTGTTCTCCTTCTGTTCTTGGTCTCTGTTTAAGTAACGGGAATAAATATCGACAACATCACTGGTGACCTCTTTACCTTTGTGCAGTGTCCACAGTTGAGCTATTGTCAGATCTATGTCCCCGCATCGCACCATTACAGTCCTGATATTATTTCCAGGTCAAACGCGATGAGTCATCAGAATAATACAAAAGTGCATCAATGTGTAGTGAGAGATAAACACAAGTTCAATCTTGTTATCTAATGCAAGGCTTAAGCCATCTTGGTTGAAGGGTAATGGATTCCCCAGATGTAGTCTGCCACCTGAAACCTCATTGTTCTCATATGTCTTGGGGTTGGAAATCTTTCCATTAGCTCTTGGACAAATTTGTCATCAGGCTTGAACAAGTGTGGCATATCATCACCACCAATTTCAGCCAATTCTAATAGTTCTTTTTATGTTCTTGGTGTGATTTTTCTTGGAGGAGTATTCTGATTGTCAATTTCTGGGCTTTTATTTGGCTCTGACTCCTGTTTTTACTTACTACCAAGTATTGCTTTGAAATTTGGCGAGTCTAAAGCAACCGGTGAGATGGGGCATCCTGAAAGAAACACTAATTAGAGGTAAAAGAGCATCATATTTCTCAACCAGAATAAGTGCTTTGAATAACAAGCGAATGGCATCATATTACACACATTAATTAAAATCATCAAGTAGCGTCATTAAACATCATAGATAGAAGTTATTAATAACAAACCAAACATAAAAATCATGCATAAGTTATTATCAAAGCAAACAAAGAATTTTAGGGTCTCATTAATTAAAAAACAAACTCAACCATGAGCTTCATTCAATGACATCGGTGCCCTCTTCTTTGGTGTCTGTTCCTTGTCTGTCAAGGCCTCCTCTTTCTTTTTTTCCGTTTCTTCTTCAGCTACTTCTTTGGCAATATTTGTGACAAGCGCAATTGCATCATCATCTGATGATGCAGGAGCACACTCTTGCTCCACAGGAGCATCAGTTGAAGGAGCTGCATCCTGGATAACCACTTCAGATCGTGGAGCATCATCAATAACCTTAATGAAAAGTAAATAGCATCTTAGCACATTTCAGGTGCATCATAATGTAACTCAAACGCATCATAATAAAATGAAGGTGCATTATGATTAATAAGAGGTGCATCAACTATGATCAGCTGTCATTTCCCGAGATTCAATCATATCTAGTGCATCGTTAATAATACCGCATCATTCTGCACAGGAGCATCAGTTGAAGGAGCTTCATCCTGGATAACCACTTCACATCCTGTAGCATCATCAATGAGTTGAGTTAATTGCGGCTCCAGATTCTCCATTTGCTCCTTAATTTCTTGGTTTAGCTTCAGCTCTTCATCAATAACCTTAAATGAAAAGAAAATTGCATCTTAGCACATTGCAGGTGCATCATAATGTAACTCAAACGCATCATAAGAAAATGAAGGTGCATCATGATTAATAAGAGGTGCATCAACTGTGATCAGCTGTCATTTCCCGAAATTCAACCACTTCCTGATAAAACAGAGAATCATTCTCTATACCTCATCTTTCTTCATCTATTCTCGCTTGAAGTCGCTCCACCTCCATATCATCATGCAGTTCTTCATTTGCGTAAGCCGCTTGAAGTCGCTCCACCTCCATGTCATTTCTATCATTCATGCAATGGTGAGCATTATAGTATATTGTCAGAGTATTATATTTCTGCACAAGAGCATTATAGTATACAAGCAGCTAATTTATTTTACTTCATTATTTTGTTCCGTATGCTCAATGTCATCAATGTGCTCTTCCTCAACATTGATGATTTCTTTATCTTTTCGCTTCCGCAAAGCATGCTTCATTTTTTGCAACCTTGGTGACAATCTTTGAGCTTTCATCTTTAACCTCTTGAGTGGTGTTTTCTTTTCAGCGGGATCAGAACTCTTTTTCAGTATCTTTGACTTTTTTACCGGAATGGGACTTTCTGGATGTGCAGCAGCTGATGGTCTCTTTTTTCCTTTCTTGAAGGACTCTTCAATTATCCGAATTTTTGGTTCAGAGAGGAATCTTTCATCCCCAAGAAGCTGTTGTACAAATGCATCCATCTTTCTGTTCATATTTTTCAAAATGGCCTTAGTTTCCATTGGCCATTTACTGATGGAGTTCTGGACCCTCTTAATCAGTTCAGCATTTGAGCTATGGCATTGAGTTATTGCTTCCTGAATATGATCCACATTGACTTGGAAGTCATCATTTTCTCCAATTTCTGACACTTGCATTTTATACTGCAACATTTTCTCCCCTTCAATCTTTCTCTTTCTCTTATCCAAGGTTTTCTTCAGAAGATTTTCAATAAATTGTATGTATTTTACTTTTTAGTTAGAATGTACATTGTAAAAAATGCAACGTGCATCATGCAGTAATCCAAGACCAACATTATATAAGTCAGGAGCATCATAAAACAATACACCAATCTGCATGGCAGTCATTTAAAAATACACTTTTAAGATCATCATTACGAAGTTCAAGTGCATCGTAAGGCTATTGAGTAGCATCATACGTTTACGTAGAAGCATCATGCTTGATAAGTAGGTGACTGCATCATACTCAATTCTTACACTACTGACAAGATCAAGTGCATCACTTGAATTCAAGGAGTACAACATTCGGATGAATGATAGCAGCTATGTTTAAATGGGAGCGAAACTAAGTGCATCATATAATTCAGCAGGAGCATCAGAGCTTTAGATAATAGCGTTATATGTATTATCAAATTTGTGTTACCTTTGCACTTGAAAATTTTCCGTTTTCTTCCTCATTGTCTTGTACTTATCTCTGAACATCTTTCCTGTCCATGTTGCAGTTAGTGGTGCATTCCTAGATACATGTTTTCCAGGTATGATCAGAGAATCAGAGTACCATAGCTGCAAACAAGATTTTGATGTTTGTAAATTCCATAAACAAAAGTTCCAGCTAGTAACATAAGAGCATTCAATAAGTAATTAAGTGCATCAAATTGTAAGGTAATTTACCTGGAAAAAGTGAGCACAAAAACTTAAGCTTCCTTCACAAGTCTTCTTAAACCACCTCATCTCTGATATCATGTTATCAATGACATGTTGGCAGAAGTTGTAGTTTCTCACTTCTGCCATGTTGTCCAATGATTTAATTATTTTCCAGTTCGATGGATGCTTGACCGTCTTTTCTGCCCCCATCAGTAGAGAATCCATAAGAACAACAAAGCATCTCTTGAAATGATCACCACCTACGGTGTCATTTGCAATCTCTTCTCTCAGATCTTTCTTTGTAGGGAGTTTTCCGTCAAAGTATTCCAGCCATTGTTGAAGAGGGGGTCAGTTTCATTAGCAGTCAAAGGAGCTTCATATCTCTGCAGAAGCTTCTCACCCATTGGGAAACCCAATGCAATATGGACATCTGTGTCCGTCAGCTCGATTGGTTTTATGTTCTCAATCTCCAGTCTACCTGTGTCAGTGTTGAATCTCTGGGCCATCCACACTATGAGCTCTGATTTTGTTTTGATTGGATTTTAGTTCAACATGGTTGTGAAACCAATTTCTTTTATTGCCTTAACTTGGTGTGGCTTCTTCTTAATTGTTTCCATTACTTCAGCCACTTGAGTTGGTGATGTTCGAATGAACACTTTTGTCCTGATAAATATAGAGCATAATAGAATTGACATAATTAAGTTCAAGCTGAGCATAATAAACTCATAGAGCATCAGTTATAATTGGCAAGTGCATCAATACTATATACAAAGTGCAACAGGCAAAACCAGTAGAGCAGTATCCATCATTCATTACAAATTGATCTTATTGCAGAGTAGCACAACATTCATAACACTGAGAGCCTCATGTAAACAGAGGATAGCATCACTTAGCACAGTAAAAATCGGAGAGCATCAGTTATCATGGGCAAGTGCATCAATACTAATACAAAGTGCATTATATATACCAGTAGAGCATTATATATCATTCACTAAAAATTGATCTTACTGCAGAGTAACACATCATTCATAACACTGAGTCTTATGTAAACCTAGGAGAGCATCACTTGGCATAGTTATCATCTTTCTTTTTGAACATATACCTTCTTACAGGTTTGTTGTGTACTTTTACCATACTCTTCCCTGTTGCTTTCTGGTGACTGGAAAACAAAGGGACTTCATATCAGTAGACAGTTGACATATGGAGTGTAAAGGACATCAATATGTAAAGCAATGTTATCTTACACTCTATATGCCAAAACTACTGCCATTGTTGGTTCTGCCTCCTCTTCGTCTTGTTGCTCATCTTCGCTCTGTAGATGTGACATTTTTTGTTCCTTTTCTTTCTCAGATGATTCCATGGTTTGATCGCTCTTTTTCGTTCTAGTTTTTCTGACATGACAGCTTTTGTTCAGTTGCAATTTATAAGGGTTTGCTGAGAAATTTGAAGAAATCGGAGTCTGATTTCGTTCGCGTTTACCTAGTTTGAGAATCTGTATCTGTAGAAGCTGTTTCCTCTTCATCACTCATGCATCTCCTCGGTTCTTGCTCTGATTCACTTTCGGAGCGCGATTGTGGTTGCGCTTGTTCTTCAGATGTGGCGGCGGGGTTCAGCGCAGAGTTTGTCGATTTAGTCATACTTTTGAAAGAGGAAGTTACGTCTGATGCAAATCGCGGCGGTGAGGGCAGGAGAGATAGAAAAGTTGGAGAAGAAGAAGGAGAAGAAAAATTTGAACTGAGTTAATGCGGGAGATGATGGTATGGTGGTTTTGGTGAGGACTTGCAGAGGAAGTTCCATCAACTGACGGTTGTTAACCTTTTAAACAATGACACGTGTCCATCCAAGCTATAGGCTTTGCGCCCGAAATAGGGGCTGTTTTGTAATTTCACATAGCTTTTACTGGCATTTGAAAGTGTGTGCAAACAGAAGTGTTGTTGTTTTGACCATGGAGAGAATAATTAAAGAGGGCAACATATAGCAACAAAGCTATGTCATTAGGAGCATCATATAAAAATTAAGGAGCATCGTAATGTAATCTAAGCGCATCATTACGAAGGACGGGGTGCATCATTGCTTACGAGCATCATTTCGGAGGTAGAGAGCATCCTGAGGCTATTGAGCAGCATCATACGTTAAGCATCATGCTTGATAAGTAGGTCACAGAGTGCATCATACTCACTCTTGCATTAGATTTCTGAAGAGCATCATTTCGAAGGTAGAGCGCATCATTACTTAAGGAACATTATTTCGAAGTTCGAGAGCATCATTAAAGAGGGCAACATATAGCAACAAAGCTATGTCATCAGGAGCATCATATAAAAATTAAGGAGCATCGTAATGTAATCTAAGTGCATCATTACGAAGGATGGGGTGCATCATTGCTTACGAGCATCATTTCGGAGGTAGAGAGCATCCTGAGGCTGTTAAGCAGCATCATACGTTAAGCATCATGCTTGATAAGTAGGTCACAGAGTGCGTCATACTCACTCTTGCATTAGATTTCTGAAGAGCATCATTTCGAAGGTAGAGCGCATCATTACTTAAGGAACATCATTTTGAAGGTCGAGCGCATCATTAAAGAGGGCAACATATAGCAACAAAGCTATGTCATTAGGAGCATCATATAAAAATTAAGGAGCATCGTAATGTAATCTAAGCGCATCATTACGAAGGATCGGGTGCATCATTGCTTACGAGCATCATTTCGGAGGTAGAGAGCATCCTGAGGCTATTGAGCAGCATCATACGTTAAGCGCATCATTAAGAAGGACGGGGTGCATCATTGCTTACGAGCATCATTTCGGAGAGCACCAAGTCTAAAAATTAGGAGCATCATTTCGGGGCTGTGTCATTAGGAGCATCATTTAAAAATTAAGGAGAGCACCAACTTTACATGGCAGCGCACCATTATATGCCTATGAGAGCACCACGAAAGACTACAAGCGCATCATTTTTGACGGTTGAACAAAAGCGCGTGGGCCGGTGATTCTTGTCACCGGAAGAATCTGGATCGGAAGATATCGTTGATTTCACCTAGAAGAAGGTAGATCGTCCTGATTACTTTCTAGTTTTGCTGCTTTGCATGGAAGGAAATTGTCACCGTGAAACACGGTGAACAGCTGGCCACGGCGCGTTTCAGCTTCCTTCTTAGTTACTGAAGGCTCTTAACATGCGCCTTAGGCGCAGCGTATAGCTTCTCTTAAAATTGTACTTCAAACACTATAAATTTACAAACCCATCCTTGCCTATACCACCTTATTCAGCTACTTCTGCTCAATTTCTAACCCAACAAACCATCGATTCCATCCACGGCTCATTGTTAATTACTCTCATCTTTGTCGTCAATGACTCCACCACCCATCCCGTTACCATCAAGCATCAACTGGTCCCTCCAAATTCCAATCCCCGAAATCTCTAGTTCCGTTTCTTCTCTCCTACCGTTGATGCTTTCAGTCTCCCTCATGAGATCAGAGATTTGCAAAGAATTTCCTGGCGTACGTCGTCTCTGTGAACTACCATCTTTCCCCGAAGCAAAAGTGCCCTTGCTTAATTCGACGATGGATTCTACATATTGAAGTATCTCAATAAAAAATAGGACATAATTCAGTCAGACGATGAAGACGTGGAAGTCGAGGGAGAGTGGTGGAAACATATCTGGGTAGAAAGATAGCCAATTTGTAAACTTTGACAAAGTTATTAATTTGTTAGTTTTTAAAATTTTGGGGTTCAACTAGATTTTCATAACATGGTGGCAAATGATGGAATATTCCATCCGTTTAATGAAGCGAATAGTAAAGTCACCCCTAAAATATTTTAGTGGCAAATGTTAGTTGCAAAACCGAGCTCGAAAATAGTTGAATGGCAAAATCTAGACTAAATTGTTGTTTGGTACCTTGAACTATGACTCGAGGGGCAAACAAGGGTCTGGAAAACAAATTGGACAAAGAAGGGTCCAAACTATTACTTTGGGGCAAATAAAGGCCTAGAAACGACCAACTCAGCACATGGTGTCACGTGCAGTTAGTTGGTAAAACGTTTCTATTTAGACTTTCTTTAACCAATGATAAATTTTAAGTGGATGGAGTGACTAGATTGTCACTTTTTAAAAGTTGAGGCCTAGTCCTGGATTGATCGCATGGCCCAACCCTTTGGGGAAAACAATGACATCCCCTTTCTTCAACTTCTTCGTGAACAGCTTGTTCGTCGTCATGATGAACCCGTCGTCCAGCACGACCTCCAGCACAAAGATGATCTCGGTGGTGCATGGGTGAGTGTGTGGCGGATTCAACCCCCCGGGTAAGTAATCAATCCGTGACATCGAGACTCCCATAGTGTTCAGACCTGGGATCTTCTCGACGTTCGCGCCTGTCATGATGAACCCCACCGTGTTGTTGATCACCGCCAGCTTCGTGATCCCCTGGAAGAAGAAATATGCCTCTGTCACATTCGCAGTGTTACATATGCCCTTCCCACCACTTTACAGCTTCTTAGCCCTTCCTCTACCTAGCTCGATCTGCAGCATGGAATCCATGGATCTCATCCTCGTCCCGTCAACAAAAATATCTAAATCCAAACTTGAAGCCGATTTCTTCCTTTTCTCAACCCAAATCTCACCTCCCTTTCCCAGTCCATCTCATTGCTTTCATCTTAGATCTGACGACATTGAGGCATTGAAACTCGAAGATGAGATAGTGACTGTCACGACCACCACGCCCGGTTGCAGAGGTGGAGCCGGCCGCGACGTCGGAAACAGAAATTACGGCGAAAAGCGCGGCAACGGAGCGTTTTGCTCAAAAAGCGGAATAGTCGAATAATGATAAGCAACCTAAAAAACCCATACATGGCAAGTATACAAGATAACTCGACATTTTACCAACCAAGCAGTTCATGGTATCTAATATAGGCAACCACAGAAGCACTGAAGTCATTTCATAACATATCTAATATAGGCAAGTTGGGGCTCCGCCTTCGACTCAGAAGACAACAAAGGCAGCGTATATATATCCGATCATATAACATATACAAACTCATGATCTTAAATCCATGCATGCAGTTACAGCTACAGAGCCACTAAACAAAATTCTATAAATACCTAAGTGCGGAATCAGAAGCCTCTCGCTCAAGGATTCCCGCACGTGGTACTGCTGCTGCTACAGAACCCAAAAAGTCAGGAAGCACCGTGGATCTCTACTCCGCTGGTTGCTTGCCAGAACGGCCTGAAAGATGGTAAACAAATAAAAGGGTGAGTCCTCGGAAGGACCCAGTAAGGGCTGAGGTAAGATACCGCTTGCTTAAGCGGTAGCAAACAGAACCTGCAAAACAGAACAACACAAGCATATATATGTATACATACACAAACATAAATAACAAGGTGAGCCAGAATCCCATCACACGCGGTCCAACTGCTGACCTATATAATATCGCAGAACATGCCCTCCGAGAGGTTTGACATATACGTAAGCACGGTACGGCCGGGGTCGCGATCCCCAAATGTCATAGGGTCTCGAAGTATATCGGCACCCCTAGTGCGGATATACACGTAATGTCGGCACCCTCCAAAGGCGGACATAACCAACCAAACCATGGAGCACCCGTGGTCTTAAAGACCATCCCGGTCCCGTCACAGAAGAGAACGTATAAATGTAAATATAAACAGAAATATCAGCACCTAGTGTGGATATATATATATATATATATATATATATATATATATATATATAATAGAATATGAACCTGGGGCCTCCAAGACCATCCGGGCCTTGAGACAGAACAAACATGCATCTTATCCTATGACGGGTCTCGGGGTCACCGAACCACCGCCCTCACTGAACCCGCCTCAACTAAACCCGATATACATGCAAATACTCCCAGAATGCATAACGAGAGAAGTTGAGCCCTTACCTTAGAAAAGCTGCCCCGCAGTACAAATCTCGGGAAATCCCAGCTCCCGGCCCGAAAAGCAAAAATTGACCTTTATGGTCCCGCACCACTCTACCAAAGCTGAAACAAGCTGAATAACCATAAACTAATCAGAACTCGGGACCCACCTCAATCCTGTCAGATGCCTCAGTCGAACAGTGCGGTGTCATGCACCGTCGCCCATACAGTGCCTCGAACGGTGCCATGCCGGTAGTACTCTGATAGCTGTTGTTATACGAAAACTCCACTAACGGCAACTGCTTATCCCAGTCTCCCCCGAAATCCAAAGTACAACTCCGCAACATATCCTCCACGATCTGAATCACCCGCAACCCTCCTCTTCTCCCGTCGCTCGCCAAAGACCATGACTTCGCCAAAGGCCAAGGGTTCGCCAATGGGGTCGGGATTCGCCAAGATTCTTGCGAACACGATTCTGTCTTTGGGGCTTCGCCGACGCCTAGAATGCCACTTCTTCTTTGTCCATGCCTTCGCCAAGGGTCCTTTAGACCCTCTGGAGGAATGGTTGCCTCTTAACTCACAAATAGGGGTGATGTCCACATCATACCCTCCCTCTTCCGAAGAATCCGTCCTCGGATTCGGTTTGTCCCTACAAATCTTAAGACACCACAATAAACTTGAAGAGGCATTAAGGGTTAGTGGACTAAAAGCGTAAACATGGACAATCCGCCCTTTCTCTTCACTTCAACCTTACACATAGCTCAAGGTCAATCCTGTGGTCAAACGTAAGCCTAGGCCTTTCATTCTTATGATCAAAAATAGGGTTCATGATCATGCATTGAAGAGAATTCATGACTAGGGGTGAGTGGTATGGGGTATGCATCATGTACGTACAGCTCATGGTCAACCGAATCATCATGCTTCATGCTTTCAAGAGGGAATTCGAATATGTGACACTTAACATGGTTGAGAAAATTAAGCAATGGTGGAGATGCGTGCTCATTTTCGAGGAAGGTTTCACATTCAAGCCTATTCACTTCATCACTAAAAGAAACGAGTGGGTTACCTCTCCTGTGTTAGGGAGGGAGGGTCCTCCTTCAAAGTCTGATCTGAATCACCCGCTCCGATTGTCCATCGGTTTGGGGATGGTAAGCTGTACTCAGATGGAGTCGCATGCCCAAAGCCTTATGAAAGGCACCCCAGAACCGTGCGGTAAAACGCGGATCTCGATCAGACACGATGGAGTCTGGTACTCCATGTAACCGCACAATCTCTATGATGTACAGATGGGCAAGCTTCTCCAGGGAGTCTGTCGTCTGGATTGGCAGAAAGTGAGCACACTTCATCAAACGGTCCACGATAACCCAGATGGCATCGTGGTGAGACCAGGTCAGGGGTAGTGCAGTCAGAAAATCCATCGTGATGTTGCCCCACTTCCTGACCGGAAAAAGCAAGGTCTGCAACGTCCCTGCCGGTTTCTGATGCTCCACCTTCACCCGCTGACAAGTGGCACACTTAGACACATGTGTGGCAATGTGTCTCCGCATACCTGGCCACCAAAAGTGAGTACGCAAATCCTGATACATCTTCTCACTACCGGGGTGTATACTCAACCGGCTCGAATGTACCTCTGTTAAAATCTCATCCCGCAGTGTCTGATCTTCTGGCACATATAATCGATCCCCAAAGTACAGCAATCTCTGTCTGTACTGGAATGCCGGTAGTAAGGCTCCTTTGTCTTCTCCGGACAACTTTTTCAATTCCGGATCCTTCCCTTGTGCCTCACGCACCCTGTCCAGCCATTCAGAATGAATGGTCAAAGTGTATACCTGAGTGTGTTCCCAGCGCTCCCACTTGTGCCAAAGGCACACCAAGTCATTCTCCTCAGTCCGATCCTCAGCGCTGCCTCCCTTGACCACACTGATATACTTCCTACTCAAAGCATCAGCAACTGCATTGCCTTTACCCGCGGTGTACTCGATACTGCAATCATAATCGTTGATGTACTCGAGCCACCTGCGCTGCCTCATGTTCAACTCCTTCTGAGTGAATAGATATTTCACTCTTGTGATCCGTGAAGATCTGAAACTTGCTACCGAGTAAGTAGTACCTCCACTGCTTCAGCGCATAAATCACTGCAGCCAACTCCAGATCGTGTGTCGGATAGTTCTGCTCATGCGGTCGAAGCTGTCTCGACCCATAAGCTATCACATTCCGCCTTGCATCAATACACATCCTAACCCGGACCTAGATGCATCTGTAGATCACATAAGGTAGGCTCGGGTCGGGTAGGATCAAGATCGGCGCGTAGGTCACCGCCGCTTCAACTCCCCGGAAGTTCTCCTCACATTTTTCCGTCCACACAAATGGCTGCCCCTTCTTGGTCAACTGCGTAAGTGGGAGGCCAAAATGGAGAACCCCTGCACAAACCTTCGATAGTAGCCTCGCTAATCCCGAAAACTCCCGATCTCCCGTACCGAGGTTGGCTGCTTCCACTCTGCATCGCCTTAACCTTCTCGGGTCCACCGCCAAACCGTGCTCACCGATGATATGTCCTTAAAAGACACCTCTCGAATCCAAAGTCACACTTTGAGAACTTAGCGTAAAGCTGGTGTTCCCAAAGTGTCTGCAGAACAATCCTCAAATGCTCCCGGTGTGAGTCCTCATCCCGAGAGTAGATCAGAATATCATCGATGAACACTACCACAAAGGAGTCCAAATACGGCCGAAACACTCGGTTCATCATATCCATGAACGATGTCGGCGCGTTGGTCAAACCAAATGGCATCACCGTATACTCATAGTGCCCATACCGTGTACGGAAGGCAGTCTTCGGAATGTCCTCCTCATTCACACGCAACTGAAAATACCCCGATCGCAGATTGATCTTCGAAAAGATCTTCGCACCTCTCAGCTAATCAAAGAGATCGTCGATCCTCGGCAACGGGTACTTGTTCTTAATGGTATTGGCGTTCAACCGTCTGTAATTAATGCACAAACTGAGTGATCCGTCCTTCTTCTTAACAAACAAAACTGGAGCACCCCACGGTGAAGTGCTTGGACGGATAAAGCCCTTCTCCTGCAGTTCCTCCAATCGCTTCTTCAGCTCCACCATCTCCACTATCGGCATCCGATAAGGAGGAATGGAAATGGGAGTGGAACCTGGTTGCAAATGGATCTCAAATACGATCTCCCGCTCTGGTGGCATCCCGGGCAAATCCTCCGGAAATACCTGCGGAAACTCCATGACAACTGGAATCTTATCCAGCTCTAACCGAGTATCTGCCGTGTTCAGATCATAACACTCCTCCGAATCCACTATAGGGACTCGATCCGTAACTGCAGCTCCATGCCGGTCCCGACCGCCTTGAACTCATCGTAACCCGAGAGGGTAACACTCTCCGTAAACCTTAACACTACGGTTGGCACAGTCAATGTGCACGAAATTCTTGGACAGCCAATCCATCCCAAGAATAACGTCGTACTTCGGTGTATTTAACACCAACAGATCTGACGTAATCTTGTGTATGCCAATGGATAGCACGCAGTCCCGTACCATCTCATTGGAGAGCAAAAACTGACTCTCAGCCGTCTTCACCATGAAGACGCTTGGAAGCCCACTGGTAACCAAGTGGAGAGACTCGACACACTTCTGTGCCACAATCGAAACAGATGCTCCAGTATCAAATAGTACACGCACAGATGTATCGTTCAGAAATAAAGTACCTTGGAGTGCCCCACGCTGCGATGTCTCTCCTTGCTCAATCTGGAACACCCGACCTGCTCCGGGCTGCTGTGGTGGAGGCCCACCCTGTGATGTCTCTCCCCGCTCAACCTGGAACACCCATCCTGCTCCAGGCTGCTGTGGTGGAGGGGGTGGCTGAAACGGACGTCTCGGCTGCGGTGGCCTCGGAACGCCCGCTGTGAATCGCGCCCCCGGGGTGCGTTGGGCTGGAACCGAGATTGCGGACGAGTAGCACTGCTGGATCCCTGTCCCAGTGTCAGAGGACAATCCCGAATCCAATGATCACTAGCCCCGCATCGCAGGCACTGCCCTTCCTGCCTATAGCATGGCCGGCCGGAGTGGTGCCCGCCACAACTCGCACAAGCCGGTGCTACAGACGCCACCCTGCTACCCCTACTGCTCTTTCCAGTCCTGCCTGACCTTCCCGTAGACCTCACTGAACCCTGCTGTGCAGGAACCCTCCCTCTGTCACTAGGTCGGTGCGGTAGGTACCGACTCTCAGCCTCCTCCTGCTCGAGGAGCTGGGCCTTCTGCACAGCCTCATGATAGGAAGTGATATCCAAAGGCCTCAAAGCCCACCTGTAATCAGGGCGTAGCCGGCGGATGAACCTCTTAGCCTTCTCCTGCTCCATACCATAATACTGCGGTACGTAGCGAACCAGCCGGTCGAACTCCCGCTCATACTCTCCAACAGTCATGGTGCCCTGCACCAAATCGTCAAACTGCGACTGTCGGAGATCCCTGACGGCATCCCCAATATACTGCTGGTGAAAGTAGTAGGCAAACTGCTCCCAGGTAAGGTCCGCATCCTGTCCTCCGTCCCGTGCTGCATCGGCTCTCAAACAGCCCTCGCAGTTCCTCCACCGCTGATCTCGCACTATCCTGCAGATTAAACATCGCCAAAGAGACCTTAACCTCAGATGGAAGGTGTAACCTCCCAAGGAGCTTATCAACTCCAACAAACCAAGTCTCTGCCGTCTCAGGCCCTCCTCGGCCGTTGAACCTCGGAGGGTTCAAACGCTGGAACCTCTCCAAGAGTCTGACTTCATCAGGCTGACGCCTCTGCTCTTCCCATCGTTGGTGGGACCGACGAGAAGTCCCAGTATCAAACTGATCGCCTCCTCGTAATCACTCTCCTGCTGATCTCGAACACCGAGGTGGCTACTTCCCACCTCCCGATCCGGATGCCTCACTGTGGCCCGACCGACCTCTCGTGCTCGCGCGGTACAAAGGTACCCAAAGAATCGTTGTAATTGACCCAAAAACTGTATCACATCAGGAATGGGTCCCTCTGTCTGCTGAACACTCGGGGGGGTGAGTGTGGTTGTTCAGGTCTGGGGTTCCTCTGAACCCGTCTTCTAACACTCGGAGGTGAGGGATCCCGGTCCCGACCCTCCGACATATGCTCACGCTGTCGGTGTGTGGTAACCATACCTGAAACCATTCCAACCCAAAACCATATAATCCGACAGTTAACTCTCTCTCTCTCTCTAATAAAAGCAGCAGCAGTATTCTAAGGCTCTGTAGTGTAATGCAATGCATGATGCAAGGATTCTTTTCAGAATCACCCAAACAATTCTCAACCTTAAACACAGAATCAGTTCATGTTCATAACACAAAATTATATCATATCACACCCAATAATATAAAGGTACCCGGATTATGCCAAAGTCCACACTCGAGCTCTGCACCTCCACAACCCAAAACCTGCCCGGAGTACCCCAAATCTTCCAGAGTGCTCCAAAGAACCGCCCGCTGCTCCACATCCATTCCAAAGTGGTTCAAGTAAAGAGTTGATCAGGTTCCGTACCGAACCGCCCCAGAATGAAACGTGGAACTGTGGCTTGTACTTCGAAGTCACTTCTCGCAAAACTTACCCATGAACTAGCGTAACTTGCTCCAAAAGTCCACTTCTGGACTAGCATACTTGCCTTCCACCACTCATGCTTTACCTCTTGGATAACTCCGACCCGACCTGCTCTGATACCAACTTGTCACGACCACCCCGCCCGGTTGCGGAGGCGGAGCCGGCCGCGACGTCGGAACCGGAAATTACGGCGAAAAGCGCGGCAACGGAGCGTTTTGCTCAAAAAGCGGAATAGTCGAACAATGACAAGCAACCTACAAAAACCCATACATGGCAAGTATACAAGATAACTCGACATTTTACCAACCAAGCAGTTCATGGTATACCAAACATTGCTCATCGCAACAACCACAGAAGCACTGAAGTCATTTCATAACATATCTAATATAGGCAAGTCGGGGCTCCGCCTTCGACTCAGAAGACAACAAAGGCAGCGTATACATATCCGATCATATAACATATACAAACTCATGATCTTAGATCCATGCATGCAGTTACAGCTACAGAGCCGCTAAACAAAATCCTATAAATACCTAAGTGCGGAATCAGAAGCCTCTCGCTCAAGGATTCCCGCACGTGGTACCGCCGCTTCACAGTAACCCAAAACGTCGGGAAGCACCGCGGATCTCTACTCCGCTGGTTGCTTGCCAGAACGACCTGAAAGATGGTAAACAAATAACAGGGTGAGTCCTCAGAAGTACCCAGTAAGGGCTGAGGTAAGATACCGCTTGCTTAAGCGGTAGCAAACAGAATCTGCAAAACAGAACAACACAAGCATATATATGTATACATACACAAACATAAATAACAAGGTGAGCCGGAATCCCATCACATGCGGTCCAACCGCTGACCCATATAATATCGCAGAACGACAGCCCTCTCCAAGAGGTTTGACATATAGAGAAGCACGGTACCGGCGATCCCCAAACTGTCGTAGGGTCTCAGAAGTATATCGACACCCCTAGTGCGGATATACACAGAATGTCGGCACCCTCCAGTGCGGACATAACCAACCAAACCATGGAGCACTCGAGGTCTTAAAGACCATCCCGGGTCCCGTCACAGAAGAGAACGTATAAATGTAAATATAAACAGAAATATCAGCACCTAGTGTGGGTATATATATATATATATATATATATATATATATAGAATAGAATATGAACCCGGGGTGATGTGATCATGGGATCCCCAAGCAACAACAAGGAGTCCCAGACGAAGAGGCAGTCGACTAAAGCTCGGAGCAATCCCTTGGCGAGTAGGTTCAGAGGCCCAGGCGGTCTAATTCATGGTCTGGACTAGCACCTGACATGGATAAGGCAACGCCTCCACGCGAGGACTCTACGCGAGGCCTCAAGGCGAAGGATAGGCTTCTACACGCGAAGGCATCCAGGCGTTGGCAAAGCACTTTGGCAAAGCCGTCCCTGTGAAGCCTCAAGATGACGGATGAACTACATCATGCTAAGGCATCCAGGCAATGGCGAGGCCTTCACGCGAATCCATTCCTGCGAAGCCTCAAGGTGAGGGCTAGGCTTCATCAAACGAAGGTGTTCCGGCGATGGTGAAGCCTTCAGGCGAAACCATCCTCGCGAACACTCACGGCTAAGCCCTCATGCAAGACTCTCCATCATGAAGTCCTGAAGGTGAAGGCAAAGACCTTCATGCGAAGCTTCCTGGCGAAGGCGAAGCCTTTGGGCGAAGCCATCTCAGCAAAGCCTCCTAGCGGGGACCAGCCTTCAACACGAAGACTTCCAGTTCAGACGCTAAGGCTGGGCTTCCCTCCTGCGAAGCCTCCAAGCAAAGGCGAAGCCTTCTTCGCGAAGCCTCAAAGAGAAGGCGAGGCCAACTAGGCGAAGCCTTCTCCGCGAAGCTTCCCAACAAAGGCGAGGCCTTCGAAGCGGGGCCTCCAATCAGACGAAGCCCTAAACCAAAGCCACCTAAGCTTATCAAGTCGGCCAACCACTCCCGACCATTCTGGCACCCTCCCGCCTTTCACGCTGACACTCGGGAGCGTACTTATCTACTTTAGCTTTTACCTTTTTATCTTTTAGTCGACATGCATGCAAAAGTACTGTACACTTTATGGCATGCATGCGCATATGTAAGAGTCTGTTCCCTTCTTCCCTATAAAAGGAACAACAGACTCCTAGAATAGTTAGAACATGTTTAAAGCTTAAGAAGGAAAATTCCTTAAGCCCGGTTCTCACCCCCTTGCTATTTTCCGCCATCCCCCTTGATTGTTTATCATCAAGTTTAATATCTAGTATTGCTCAATCTCGTAGTTGAGAGGTGCTAGATCTTCCATACTCCCCAGGCTTATCGCAGATATTGCCCAACCTCGTAGTTGGGAGGTGTCTGTGGCTGAATCTATCCCTTCCCTACTCGTCGACTCCTTCAAGCTAGATCTGCGCTTCCGTACGATCTCGCGGCTTCGCGTCAAGTGTACCCGTGATCGTATCAAGTGGTATCAGAGCCAGATCGCTTGCTGGAGTTGTTGTGATTTCTTCAAGGTTAAACCCCCTTTAACTTCTACTTGAAGAAAGTTTTATCTTTGCGTTTTTCAAACCGTGTTATACTCTGTTCATTTCTGTATCTTCCCCCATCCGATTTTCGTTTCGGTTTATCTGTTGTGTTGTTTCTGTGTTAGGAGTTGTTGTTGTGTTAAGCAACTTCATCAATCAAAAAGTCAAAAAAAAGAAAAAGAAAAAGAAAAGAAACGCTGTTGCGGTTTTGCGAAAGTCGCAAATCTCAGTTTTATTCAAAACCGCAACGTGCAAAGATTTATACGCTCAACAGAGTGAGGTTGTAGTTGAAAAGTGAAAAGATGTGGTGTATAAAGCTTGGTTGTGAAAAGCATAGAAGAAATCGAATCTGTGTTCTTATTGTTCTTGGTGTTCATATGAGTGTTCATATCTGTTCATTCCACAACTCATATGAACAGTGACCTTGATCTAATTTCGATTTCAAATTTGAGCCAAAAGTGTTTGTGCGCCCAAAACCTCATTTCAAACCCTCTTGTATATATTTGCTGCCAAAGAACCCCCATCTTCATTTTAACCTAGCTTGCTTCAAGTAACTAGTACTACTTGCTTAAAGATTTTTGCATGCTAGCGGTTATCTTGTGATATTCATTGTCGGGTTTTGGCCTTGAAAAGAGCAAACTTTGAGAGCTGCAAGCAAGAGGAAAGAGGGAAAGCCGAGTGTGACCCTTCGTGAAAGGGCAGATCCCTTCGCGGCAGGAGAGACCCCCCCTCCAAACACGTGAGGAGATTGAGCGGACTAACTTTATTGTTTAAATGTGTAGGCGATCCCATGGCGGATAAGTATTTCTACGGGGTTGACCTATCAGTAGGGCGATACCAGCTTGGAGAAGACTTATGGCATTGGATGGAGAAGTTGGAGTACCACTTTTGGTACTACCTCCTTCGTGGTGAAGAAATGTTAAGCCTTGTCATAAGGAGCTTAAAAGGAGAAGCCAAGGAATGGTGTCGCCGAGAGTACGCTGAAAGAGAGCGATACGCTGAAGCCCTCATCCAGACTTGGAGTGAGTTGAAGAGGTTGCTGTGGCGACGATATGGACTCACAAGAAGAGCCACCCTCCATACTACTCCCAAGCAAGGGCCCCATGCGCCCTACACCCAAGACTCCTCCCAGGCTCCGCCACCAAACTCCACTCGAAGGGTCTTCGCCCCAAGGCGAACCAACTTCCTTCCAGGAAAGGAGGCGAGGACCCCCATCGCCACAAACCCCCTTGGTTGGGCCGCGCACCCCACCGCCCAATACTTGCGCAGCCCATACCCACACCACAAATCCAAACCCTCACCAAAATCCAAAAGAAGAAACTCTCGCCCAAGAGATTGAAAGGCTCAAAAATGAGTACTTAGAATATGAGCGGGCGAGAAGGAAAAGGAAAGAGAGAAGAAAGGAGAGAGCTCTCCAAAGCCAATTGAGTGAAAAGAAAGACTCACCCGGGCCTTCTACCATACTCCAAGAAGAACTAACCGTTTCATCTTCTCAAACTTGTTGTTCTTCTTTGGTTGTGCAGGAAAAAGAAGAGGTCACGGACGCGCGAAGAGTTGAAGAAAGCGAAGGCGCTTTGGAAGAAGGCAGAGCTCATGCGGGAGTCCCAACTGAGCCCCCACTCGAGGAAGAAGCCACACCGTTGCTAGAAGAAAAGAAGATGATATGCGAAGCAGGTCTACGCCTCCCTAACTTGGGAGAAGGTAACTTGTCTCTTTCTTCTAGTAGCAAAGGGTATATGCAAGAGTGCGAATCCATAGTTTCCTTGAGTCTGCATGCTACGAACGTGGGTGATGGATCAGACATCGGTCCTCCGCCACACCAATTGTTTGAATATATATATATATATGGGACGCCCCAAGATGCCATGTTTAGCATGCTTAGAATGCATGCGCTAAAGAAAGGTCACTTTATTTCCCGAGAGACATCCATGTCTTTCCTTAGCCAACAGAGCATCTTAGAATAATTAGAGCTAAAACCATGTTAATGGTTGAGGTGAAGAGAGAGGGCGACCTGTTCATCTCTCAACCTCTTGCTCATGCTAATGCTAGTCTCTGCGCGTTGCAGTCTGATGTTCCTTCTATGACTAGCCTAGTTTTTCCTTCTTTGTCTCGGGAAGCACATGTGCATGTGGTTTGCAAAGGAAAAGCTTCCCTTGACCCACCACCCCAGTTCCATGAACAAAGGTCTAAGGATTTTAGGCTGCATGCTTTCCTTGAGTATAAATTTCTTGTTAATTGCATACAATGCTCTAGGAAACATGTCATGAATTTTTATAAACTTTTGTTCATGTTCACGATGCATATAGGAGTTATCATGCTCTCGCATATATATGCATCGCCACCGCGACCCCCCAGTCTCCGGTTAAGTTTTCATTCACTAACCTCTAATGCTCTCCAAAGTTTGTTGTGCTTGTTTTCGATTGTAGGAAATTTTCTTCCCTTAAGATTCGAGGATGAATCTTTTTAAGAGGGAGGGAATGATGTGATCATGGGATCCCCAAGCAACAACAAGGAGTCCCAGACGAAGAGGCAGTCGAGTGAAGCTCGGAGCAATCCCTTGGCGAGTAGGTTCAGAGGCCCAGGCGGCCTAATTCATGGTCTGGACTAGCACCTGACATGGATAAGGCAACGTGTTACGGTCACCCCGAGCGGGTTGCGACCGGGTGACCCGGGGCTCCGGTTTTGGCCTGCGGGTCACGTTTTTCGGTGTTCAGGCGGCTCCCGAGCCCTATCCGAGTATCATTTTGGCGAACCCTTCCGTATTTGAGGTCGTGTGCCTCGGACGTTTCCGCCGAAAATATTTTTCTCGCGCCGGGGTTGTCGGGGTCGCCTCGGGACGTACAGCGGGCTCGGTAGCACTCTCGAGATCTCAGTTTGGGAAGCCGTTTGCAGTTTTGGAGTCGTGGAAACGTCCCGGTGGTGGTTGTGGAGTTTAATATTTGTGGCGGGACGTTCGGTTCCGGGCGACTCCCGGGGCTCGGGACGGGAATCCCGGGGCTCGGGATGGAAATTTTCTGACGGCTTTGGGGTAAGTTGTGTTATAATTTAAGATGGAATTTATGGGTATTTTTGTAGAATTTTGGAGTGACGGAATTTCGGTTCAGGTTGACACGCTCGCACGTCGGGTTTTGGTTCGGGTTCAGCGAGCTCGGTAGGACACTCCGGAATGGTAAATGAATTTCTGAAAAGTGTTTTGTCAATGTTATAATATTCTGAGGGTTGTGTCCAGGTTTCGTTAATTTTGGAAGTCGGTAATTATTTTTGGGCAAAAAGAATTGGAACTTTCGGAAAAATTGGGAGTTAATTTGCAATTGGTTGCAAAATTAGTAAAAATCAGCATGGGCAGCCTTTGTTCTTTCGGCTGGAAGTGGGGATGATTAATAGGACACTTGTCCTATTTTAATTTAGGAAGAGAGGGATGGGTTTAAAGTGAGGAAAATATAATTGGACTTATATTTCCATAAAATGAGTTATGTCTCATTTCTTTTCATTTCTTCTCTTCTTCTTCTTCTTCTTCTTCAAGTCTGCCGCCACCATTGAAGCTCCACTCAAGCTTGAAGTTCTTCTTCTTAGTTGGAATCAAAGAGAAATTGGGTGCTTTGAGTGGTAAGTACCTCCCAAACTTCTCTTTACTCATTAGTTTTGAAGATTAGTGAAGAAAAGAGGAGTTTTTGCAAATGATGAGGTTGTTCTTAGCTATAAGCTAGGATGATTCTCTTCCTCCCATCTTTTAGTATGTTGTTCTTGGGTTGTAGGAGAGTGTTAATCAAGTGTTGGGTTTTGGAAAACACATCTTGGATGAGGAACCCTATGTTGGCCGAATTTTTTGAGATTTTCCAAAATGACGTGTGTTTGTTATCTTGTTTCATGCTTCAAGTATGTTTGTCCTAGCATGATTCTAAGCTTATGTATGGATTCAATTTGATGGAAAACAAGTTGAGGTAAAAACCCCCAAATGGCCGAAATTATGAGTTGTTGTTCAATGTTGGATTTTGTTGTTTTGGATGCAATTGGATAGCATTCTTGGTTTAGAAGTGTAATTGGTGGTTAGAATGATTGTTTGGTAGTTTGAATGGATTGAATTGGAAGTTGGATGAAATGTTGGTTAGGAACCGAAATGTTGGAATGATTCTTTTTCAATGTCGGAGTTTCATGTTGGTTAAATTGGATGTTAATATGGTGTTGGGGTTGAATTTAGGAGTGGATGGAAGTTTGAAACGTTGAATTCGGTTAAGAAATGGAAAAGTTACAATTAAGCGGGATTATCGGAAAAATGGCGGGTAATGAAGGGTTTAAGGTTGGATTTGATCAGTTCTGCTTGTTGTATTATGTTTGTCAATGTATAATCTTGCATTGCCTAAGTTGGTTCTGAATTCTGAAGTTTCTGTGGAAATCTGGAATTTTACGGAATTTCTGCCGGATTTTCAGTTTTGGGGTCGGGGATGTAGTTTGGTAGTGTGGTTGATAAGGATTCTAATTCAACTTGGTTTGGCAGATTCTGAGGTTCGGAGGTTAGGAAAAGAGAAGTTTCTAAGTTTCGGGTCACGGTGTGGAGTTGTCCAGAATCGGTCTAATACTCTGGACTTGAGAGGTAAGGGTTTGGTTACATTGTTTTGGTAAGATAAGTATATGTTTTGGTTTCATTTTCTGCTCGCTAGTATTTCGAATTTTATGCCTTTGGGCATATTCTGTAGTTTGTAGGAGTATGCCTTATGGCATACTCTGTCTGTTAACATTACGACAGTTGTGGGTTCGCTACCCCAGCTGGTGCACCATGCTTCTGTATTAGCTTCGGCTTCCGACTCCCTTAGTGGAGGCTGCGTTCCGATTTGTTAGAAGGGTTTTGGCGATTTAGAATCGCACGTCCTTCGGGATTCCGATCTATTTTCTGTACATGCATGATATTCTGTATTCTGTTGCATATATTGCTATCTTTCTGTTTTGCAGGTTACATATACTTACCTTACCCCATATCCCTTACGGGTCCTTTTAGGACTCACCCTTCTTTGGGTTTTGTTTTTGGGTTTCAGTTAGACCTGATAAGCGGCTTGCGGAGTAGGTTTCCGTAGGGTTTCTACCTTGGTTGGGTTTTGCAGCAGCTACACCTTGCGGTCTGGGATTTGTCTTTTGGATCTGAATCCCACGCGAGGTATTTTGAGACTTAGATCTAGGGCTGGCTCTGTAGTTGCATATGCACACTTTCTGTATTGCTCTGATGATTGTATGTTTGTATATATTTATATATTCTGTTCTGTACATGTTCTGAGCGCTTGGCGCTTGCTAGACGCTTTAGGTTCTGTGGACTCTGTATGTATATATGTGTGGTGCGTAAGCACTCGTCCACGGAGGGCGGGGCTTACTCTGTTGCTAATGCATGAATTGTATGTTCGGATTTTACTTTCAGTTATAAGCACGAAATTTTGTTAGGTTGCGTCCACAATCCTTTCGCTCTTTGGGTCCGCTACGCGCGGCGGGTCTCGATGGACCTGCCATTCCTATTCATTCCGGCTTCCGCTTCCGGCGCCCCCGCCTCCGCAACCGGGCTCGGGTGGCGTGCGGTGACAAGTTGGTATCAGAGCAGGTAAGTGACCATATTGGTCGTCAGTGGTGACTTGAAGTGACAACTATTGTTGTACATTTTATTTTAGAATGGTTTGGTACGGAGATTGGCCACCTCCTTACTCGAACCACTTCAAAATAAAATTGTGGAGCAAAGTTTGGTCCTTCAAGTTATCCTGGTAGTTGCAGAGTGTGGAATCCAGAATTTCTGAATTTTGGTAAAAGTGTTACAAGTAAAGGATTGTGGAAAAGTTTCAGGTACGTAAAATTGTGTGTTAGGAAAAGATTTGGTGAAATAAGCATGAATTGCTTCTGTGATTCTGTGAAATGCATGATTTTATTATTTTGCGAAATAACTTCTGAGTCAAGTACTGCATTGCACTACAGAGCCTTAGAAAGTTGCTGCTAGTTTCTATAGGGATTAGAGGTAACTGATTGGTCTGGACTCTGTTTGGTCTGGAATGTTTCAGGAATGGTTAACACGCGCCGACAGCGTGATTTGCGACCGGAGGGAGGGGACCGTAATCCCACACCTCCGAGAGGTAGAGAGCAGAGACAGGGGGATTCTGGGCCAGAGCAGGTACATACCCCGCCACCGGTTGTACAGCAGGGTCAGGGGTCTACCACTGCTTTGGTTCATGTGCTGGAGCAGGTCCAGCAGTTGTTGAGGACACTAGTACCGGAACAGGTTCCGGTACAGTCACAGGTGCAGGAGGATTCGGTCGTGGCACCGTCTGTGCATTCTGATGGGAGGGTGAGTAGCCACACCCGGACTACCACCCACACTCATGTACGGGCCCGATCTGAGAGTGAGTCTGAGGAGGACGCGGAGCGCAGGAATCCGCGATCTCGGAGGGTACGACTAGAGCGTAGCTCCGCAGCTCGCTCCGATCGCTCGACCAGAGACTTATCAGCCCCTCGACAGCCGACGGAGGGTTATTGAGCTGATTCTGATACCACCCGTCGGACCCACCGACGACGGGGAGGTTCGGGGCATCACTCTGATTCTGATGATGTCCGGTTGTTGGAGAGGTTCCAGCGGTTGAACCCTAGGAAGTTTGATGGTAAGGGAGGTCCCGAGGCAGCGGAGACCTGGTTTATGGAGATTGACAAGCTCCTTGGGAGGTTACACCTACCTTCTACAGTGATGGTATCCCTTGCCACGTTCAATCTGCAGGAGGGAGCGGATCATTGGTGGAGGAGCCTTCAGGGTAACCTGAGGGCGAATGCGGGGCTAGCACCCGATCAGGAGGTGGATGTTACCTGGGAGCAGTTTACACAACTGTTCCATCGGAGATTCATCGGGGCTGCAGCTAGAGATCTGCGACAGGCACAGTTTGATGAGCTTCAGCAGGGAGACAGGACTGTCGCAGAGTATGAGAGGGAGTTTGACAGGCTTATCCACTACGTACCGCAGTACCACGGTATGGAGGAGGAGAAGGCGAAGAGGTTCATCCGTCGACTGCGCCCCGAGTACAGATGGGCTCTGAGGCCGTTGGATATTACTACTTACGGGGAGGCAGTTCATAAGGCTCAACTCCTCGAGCAGGAGGATGTTGAGAGTCGCCTCACCTCGCAGAGAGGTCAGGGGAGTTCGAGGGGTTCCACACAGCAGGGACCCCGGCAGAGTTCTGGACGGCAGAACAGACCTGGGCAGTCTAGCGGAGGCAGGGGGAGCACCACCCTCACGACCTTGTCCGACTTGTGGTGGGTATCACCCGGGTAGACCTTGTTACCGGCAGGAGGGCCGATGTTTGCGATGCGGGTCTGATACTCACTGGGTACGGGACTGCCCCCAGACGGTAGGGCAGGGCTTTGGTAGTCTTCCACGTCCGCAGTCTCGGGCCCCACCCAACGCGCCGCGAGGGCGTGGGTTTCAGCGGGGTGGCCGAGACCTCAGCAGCGACCGCAGCTTCAGCCACCCCCTCCACCGCAGCAGCCTAGGGCAGGACGAGTTTTTCAGATAGAACAGGGAGGTCCTAGTCAGCGAGGAGGCCCTAGTCATCAGGGAGGACCTGGGCCAAGAGGCGGGCCCCAGCCAGCAGGGAGGCTCGACTCAGCAGGGAGTTTTGCAAGGTACTGTATTTCTGAATGATACATCTGTTCATGCGTTATTTGATACAGGAGCGTCTATTTCTATTGTAGCACAGAAATGTGTTACATCTCTACACCTGTCTGTTAGTACTTTGCCGCAGATGTATTTAGTAAAAACTGCTGGGAGTCAGTTTCTGTTTTCCAATGGGATGGTTCGGGGTTGTACGATATCCGTAGGCGGGCATCAGATAGTATCGGACTTGTTGGTTTTGGACACGCCGAACTATGATGTTATTCTTGGGATGGATTGGCTATCCAAGAATTTTGTGCACATTGATTGTGCAGCCCGTACCATTATGGTTTCTGGAGAGGTACTACCTCTCACGACTCCGACGGGTTTGACTATCGCACAAACATAGTACGAGTTGCATTCTGGACCATTGTCGGTAGTTGGTGTAGGGAATGTTTTGATCTGAATGAGGCGGATACTAGGTTGAAGCTAGCTAGTATACCGGTGGTTCGAGATTTTCCGCAGGTATTTCCGGAGGAGTTGCCCGGATTACCACCAGAGCGGGAAATTGTGTTTGAGATCTACCTGCAGTCGGGCACTGCTCCGATATCTATTCCTCCTTATCGGATGCCCATTTCTGAGATGCAGGAGTTAAAGAAGCAGTTGGAGGAATTACAGCAGAAGGGCTTCATCCGACCGAGCACTTCGCCGTGGGGTGCTCCGGTTCGCTTTGTAAAGAAGAAAGATGGGACGCTCCGACTTTGCATAGACTATAGACGGTTGAATGCCCTTACTGTGAAGAATAAGTATCCGTTGCCGAGGATTGATGATCTTTTTGATCAACTTCGGGATTCGAGAGTTTTCTCGAAGATTGATCTACGATCTGGATACTTTCAGCTTAGGGTGAAGGAGGAGGATATACCTAAGACTGCCTTTCGCACCCGATATGGACACTTTGAGTTTACGGTCATGCCATTTGGGCTGACCAATGCTCCGGCAGCATTCATGGATCTGATGCATCGGGTGTTCCGGCCGTATTTGGACTCATTTGTGGTGGTCTTCATTGATGATATTCGATATATTCTCGAGATGCGGACTCGCATCGGGAGCATCCGAGGGTAGTTCAGACACTTTGGGAACATCAGCTTTATGCTAAGTTCTCAAAGTGTGAGTTCTGATCGGGAGGTCACCTTTCTGGGACATGTTATTTCGAGCATGGTCTGCGTGGACCCAGAGAAGGTGAGGGCAGTTCAGATTGGAAACAACCTACCACGGTACGGAGATCGTGGAGCTTCGGGATTAGCAGGATATTATCGGAGGTTCGTACCGCGGTTTTCTATTCTGGCATCTACGCTCACGCAGTTGACCAAGAAGGGTCAACCGTTTATCTGGTCTGATAGGTGTGAGCAGAATTTTCAGGAGTTGAAGCGGCAGTTGACTAACGCTCCGATTCTGACTCTTCCAGATCCGAGCTTACCGTATGTGATCTATACGGATGCTTCCACATCCGGTTTGGGGTGTGTGCTGATGCAGGATCGTAATGTGATAGCTTATGGGTCGAGGCAGCTGCGACCGCATGAGCTGAACTATCCGACACACGATCTGGAGTTGGCTGCAGTGATCTATGCGCTGAAACAATGGAGGCATTATCTGCTTGGTAACAAATTTCAGATTCTTACCGACCATAAGAGTCTGAAATATCTGTTTACGCAGAAGGAGCTTAACATGAGGCAGCGCAGATGGCTCGAATACATTAAGGACTATGATTGTAGTATCGAGTACATCTCTGGCAAGGGCAACACGGTTGCCGATGCACTGAGCAGGAAGTATACCGGATTGGTCAAGGGAGGAGATGTTGGGGACCGATCCGAGGAGAGTGATCTGACGTGCCTTTGGCACAGGTGGCAGCTCTGGGAGCGTGCTCGGGTATACACACTTACTATACATTCTGAGTGGCTTGATAGAGTGCGCGAGGCGCAAGGTAGAGATCCGGGGCTGAAGAAGTTATCTGGGGAGGATAAGGGGTCTTTGTTACCGGCATTTCAGTATAGGCAGGGATTGCTATACTTCCGAGACCGCCTTTATGTACCGCCCGAGCCCGGTTGCGGAGGTGGGGGCGCCGGGACGCCGGAAGCGGAAGCCGGAATGGAAAGGAGTGGCAGGTCCATCGAGACCCGCCGCGCGTAGCGGACCCAAAGAGCGAAATGAAAGTGGAAGCAAACTAACGGAAATTTCATGAGTATAACCAAATTAAAATGCAACCATACAGTTTATGCATTAACAACAGAGTAAGCCCCGCCCTCCGTGGACGAGTGCTTACGCACCAACACATATATACATACAGAATTCACAGAACCTAAAGTGTCTAGCAAGCGCCAAGCGCTCAGAACATGCACAGAACAGAATATATAAGTATATACAAATATACAATCATCACAGCAACAAAACAGAAAGTATGCACATGCAGCTACAGAGCCGACCCTAGGCCTAAACGTTAAAATACCTCGCGCGGGATTCAGACCAAGTAGACAAAATCCCAGCTCGCAAGGTACTGCTGCTGCTCAACCCAACCAAGGCCGAAGCCTCACGGAAACCAACTCCGCTGGTTGTTTACCAAGTCTACCTGAAACCCAAAAACAGAATCCAAAAAGGGTGAGTCCTAAAAGGACCCCGTAAGGGATTTGGGGTAAGATAAGCATATGTAACCCTGCAAAACAGAAAGATAATAATATACAGAATATATACGACAGAAAACAGAATATCGTGCATGTAATAAAACAGATCAGAATCCCGAAGGATGTGCGATACTAAATCGCCATAAACCCTTATAACCAATCAGAACGACAGCCTCCCTCTAAGGGAGTCAGAAGCCGAAGCTATTACGGAAGCATGGTGCACCAGCTGGGGTAGCGAACCCACAACTGTCGTAGGGTTAACAGACAAAGTATGCCACAAGGCATACACCTACAAACGTAGGGTTAACAGACAGGGTATGCTACGAGGCATACACCTACAGATCACAGAACGTACCTTAAAGCAGAAATTCCCGAAATACCTGCAAAACAGAAGTGCTACAATACATACACCTACAGACTACAGAATATGCTCTAGGCATATAATACTGAATTACCTGCAGAACAGAAAATGAAACTAAACATACACCTATCTTACCAAAAATAGCAGAACCAAACCCTTACCTTACAAATCCAGAGTATTTGACCGATTCTGGATGATTTCCAAACCACGACCCGAAACTCCGAAACCCCTCTTTTTCTCACCTCGAACCTCGAATCGACAAACCAAGTTGAATTAGAATCCTTATCGACCACACTACCAAACTACACCCCGACCCCCAAAACCTAAAATCCAGCAGAACTTCCGTAAAATTCCAGATTTCCACGAAATGTCGAATTCGAACCAACCTAGACAATGCAAGATTATACATTGACAAACATCATACAATAAGCGAACTGATCAAATCCAACCTTAAACCCTTCATTACCCGCCATTTTCCGATAATCCCGCTTAATTGTAACTTTTCCATTTCTTAACCGAATTCAACATTTCAAACTTCCATCCACTCCTAAATTCAACCCCAACACCATATTAACATCCAATTTAACCAAAATGAACCTCCAACATTGAAAAAGAATCATTCCAAAATTCGGTTCTTAACCAACTTTTTATCCAACTTCCAAATCAATCCATTCAAGCTTCCAATTAATCATTCTAACCACCAATTTCACTTCTAAACCATGAATGCTATCCAATTGCATCCAAAACAACAAAATGCACAATGAACACCAACCTAAAAATTCGGCCATTTGGGGCTTTTTGAACCAACTTGTTTTCCATCAAATTGAATCCACACATAAGCTTAGAATCATGCTAGGATTAACATACTTGAAGCATGAATCAAGATAACAAACACACATCATTTTGGAAAATTCCAAGAAAATTCGGCCATAAATGGTTTCTTCATCCAAGATGTGTTTTCCAAAATCCAACACTTGATTAACACTCCCTTACTACCCAAGAACAACATACTAAAACATGGGAGGAAGAGAATCATCCTAGCTTATAGCTAAGAACAAACCCATCAAATGCAAAAACTCCTCTTTTCACCACTAATCTTCCAAACTAATGAGAAAAGAGGAGTTAGGAGGTACTTACCACATGAAGAACCCAATTCCTCTTTGATTTGAGCCAAGATGAAGAACCTCAAGCTTGGAGGAGGAGCTCATCAATGGCGGCAGCAATGGAGAAGAAGAAGAAGAGAAGTGAAAATGAAAATGAGAGATATCCCTTTTATGAAATATTATGTCATAATATATATTCCTACTTTTTAACCCATACCATTCCATCTTTAATAAGAGCTAGCCATGTGTCCCTCATAATATCTCCTCCCTATTGCTGCCGAAAAGAACAAATGCAGCCCATACCCATTTTATTAATTTTGCAACCAATTGCAAATTAACTCCCAATTTTTCCGAAAGTTCCAATTCTTTTTGCCCAAAAATATTTACCGAACTCCAAAATTAACGAAACTTGGACACAACCCTCAGAATATTATAACATTCACAGAACATTTTTCAGAAACTCATTTACCTTTCCGGAGTGTCCTACCGAGCTCGCTGAACCCGAACCAAAACCCGACGTGCGAGCGTGTCAACCTGAACCGAAATTCCGTCACTCCAAAATTCTATAAAAATACCCATAAATTCCATCTTAAATTATAACACAACTTACCCCAAAGCCGTCAGAAAAATTCCATCCCGAGCCCCGGGATTCCCGTCCCGAGCCCGGGAGTCGCCCGGAACCGAACGTCCCGCCCCAAATATTAAACTCCACAACCACCACCGGGACGTTTCCACGACTCCAAAACTACAAACGGCTTCTCAAACTGAGATCTCGAGAGCGCTACCGAGCCCGCTGTACGTCCCGAGGCGACCCGACAACCCCCCGGCGCCAGAAAAATATTTTCGGCGGAAACGTCCGGGGGACCCACACGACCTCAAATACGGAAGGGTTCGCCAAAATGATACTCGGATAGGGCTCGGGAGCCGTCTGAACGCCGAAAAACGTGACCCGCAGGCCAAAACCGGAGCTCCGGGTCACCCGGTCGCAACCCGCTCGGGGTGACCGTAACATTCTCCCCCCCTTAGAACTCTTGGTCCTCCAAGAGTAGCCTGAACCAACCAGACAGGTGTCGCTACCAACCAGAAAATATAAACATTCCTCTAACCCAGAACAATCGGACCACCGTACTGGTGCGGCGGGAGTGGTAGTTTAGACTACCATACAGAGCCTCACGGCGTCCCACCCTCCGGGTGCATCTTATTGCACCCCGTTTCTACCAGACAACCCCAGACAGTACCGAACCTAAATCTAACCGATCCACAACAGGCTATCCTGGGAGGTACCACATAAAACGGGAACAGTTGGGGGGGGAAACCCAACCTAACAACTTACTCTGGAAACCCATAAGAACCGATATAACTCGGGGTAACTCGCCCCGCCTATCAAATCTTACTGTCTCTCTGAACGGTGCTACCTCCAGTCAAATTCTATCAAATTCTATCACCAAACGCCGATTCAAGAGCTCTACGGCGGCGGTTCGTACAAACAGTGGTGCAGTCATTCGCGGTTTTAATCCGCGCCTATAACAATCTGATCTTCGCCGTAGTCTCCTCAAAAAGCTCGGGTCCTAGCTCAACCCCATCAGACGCATCTGTCCAACAGTATGGTGTCATACACCTCCCGTACAACACCTCATATGGTGCCATGTCAAACGTAGTCTGAAAGCAATTGTTGTACGAGAACTCTATCAAAGTAACTGCTAGTCCCAAACTCCTCCAAAATCCAAAATACAGATTCGCAACATATCCTCCGATATCAGAATCACCCGCTCCGACTGCCCGTCCGTCTGTGGGTGATAAGCTGTATTCAGATGGAGTCGCGTGCCCAGCGCTTCATGAAAAGCCCTCCAGAACCGTGCCGTGAAACGCGGATCACGGTCAGATACAATGGAGTCTGGTACTCCATGTAATCGTACAATCTCACTGATGTAAAGCCGGGCAAGCTTCTCCAGAGGGTCCGTGATCCGAATAAGCAGAAATTGTGCGCACTTTGTCAGCCGATTCACAATAACCCAGATCGCATCATGGCGAGACCGTGTCAGGGCAGTGCAGTCAGAAAGTCCATAGTAACATTGCCCCACTCCCGAACTGGAATGGCAAAGTCTGCAGTGTCCCTGCCGGTTTCTGATGCTCAAACTACTCGAGTGTACCTCCTCTAAAATCTCATTCCAGAACTCCTGATCTTCAGGTACATAAAGACGATCTCGGAAGTATAGCAATCCCTGCCTATACTGAAACGTCGGTAACAAATAAATCCTTATCTTCCCCAGATAACTTCTTCAACACCAGATCTCCACTTTGCGCTTCGCGCATCCTGTCAAGCCACTCAGAATGTATAGTAAGTGTATACCCCGGAGTACGCTCCCAGAGCTGCCACCTGTACCAAAGGCAAGTCGAATCTCTCTCCTCGGACCAGTCCCAACATTTCCTCCCTTAACCAACCCGGTATACTTCCTGCTCAGTGCATCGGCAACCGTGTTGCCCTTACCAGAGATGTACTCGACACAACAATCATAGTCCTTAATGTATTCGAGCCATCTATGCTGCCTCAAATTAATTCCTTTTTTCGTAAACAGATATTTCAGACTCTTATGGTCGGTAAGAATCTGAAATTTATTACCAAACAGATATTGATTCCAATGTTTCAGCGCATAAATCACTGCAGCCAACTCCAGATCATGTGTCAGTTAGTTCAGCTCATGCGGTCGCAGCTGCCTCGACCCATAAGCTACCACAAAACGCTCCTGCACCAACACACATCCCAAACCAGACGTGGAAGCATCCGTATAATTCACATACGGTAAGATCGGATCTGAAAGAGTCAGAATCGGAGCGTTAGTCAACTGCCGTTTCAACTCCTGAAAATTCCGTTCACACCTATCAAACCAGAAATACGGTTGACCCTTCTTGGTCAACTGCGTAAGCGGAGATGCTAGGATAGAACACCCTGGTACAAACCTCTGATAAAATCCTGCTAACCCCAGGAAGCTCCTGAACTCCCGTACCGTGGTAGGTTGTTTCCAATCCCGAACTGCCCTCACCTTCTCTGGATCCACAGACAGACCATGCTCAGAAATAACGTGTCCCAGAAAAGTGACTTCCCGAATCCAGAACTCACACTTTGAGAATTTATCATGAAGCTGATGTTCCCAAAGTGTCTGCAGAACCACCCTCAGATGATCCCGATGCGAATCCTCATCCCGAGAATATATCAGAATATCATCAATAAAAACCACCAGAAATGAGTCCAAGTACGGTCGGAACACCCGATGCATCAGACCCATGAATGCTGCCGGAGCATTGGTCAGCCCAACTGGCATGACCGTAAACTCAAAGTGTCCAAATCGGGTGCAGAAAGCAGTCTTAGGTATGTCCTCTTCCTTCACCCTAAACTGAAAATACCCAGATCGGAGATTAATCTTTGAGAAAACTCTCGAACCACGAAGTTGATCAAAAAGATCGTTAATCCTCGTAACGGATACTTATTCTTCCCAATAAGAGCATTCAACCGTTTGTAATCAATACAAAGTCGAGTGTCCCATCATTCTTCTTAACAAACAAAACCCGAGCACCCCACGCTGAAGTGCTCGGTCGGACGAAACTCTTTTCTTTGTAATTCCTCCAGCTTGCTTCTTCTACTCCTGCATCTCGAAATAGGCATCCGATAAGGAGGAATAGATATCGGAGCGATGACATTGCAGGTGGATGTCAAACACAATTCCCGCTCTTATGGTAATCCGGCAACTCCTCCGGAAATACTGCGGAAAATCTCGAACCAACGGTAAACCATCCAACTTCAACCTAATACTAGCTTCATTCAGATCATAGCATTCCCTACACCAACTATCGGCTGATCCGAATCAGTAGCTCCTTCATCTCTTTGTGCGATAGTCAAACCAGTCGGAGTCGTGAGAGGTAGTACCTCTCCAGAAACCATAATGGTTCGGGTTGCACAATCAATGTGCACAGAATTCTTGGATAGCCAGTCCATCCCAAGAATAATATCATAGTTCGGCGTGTCTAAAACCAACAGATCCGATACTATCATGTCCGCCTACAGATATCGTATAACCCCGAACCATCTCATTGGAAAACAGAAACTGACTCCCATCAGTTTTTACTAAATACATTTGAGGCAAAGTACTAACAGACAGATGCAGAGATGTAACACCTTTCTGTGTTACAATGGAAACAGATGCTCCCGTATCAAATAATGCATGAACCGACACCTCATTCAGAAATAAAGTACCCTGCCTTACAGTCAGAGGGCAATCCCGTACCCAGTGAGTGTCAGACCCGCAACGTAAACATCGGCCCTCCTGCCTGTAACAAAGTCGACCGGAGTGATACCTACTGCAAATCAGACAAGATCGTGCCGGTGGCGCTCCCTCTCTACCTCTATTAAACTGCCCAGACCTGTTTGGCCGTCCAGAAATCTGCCGGGGTCCCTGCTGTGTGGAGCCCCTCGTACACCCTTAACCTCATTGTAAGGTGAAGCGACTCTCAACCTCCTCTTGCTCGAGGAGTTGAGCCCAATAACCGCTTCCCGAAACAAAGTAATGTCTAAAGGTCTCAAAACCCACCTGAACTCGGGCGCAGTCAACGAATAAACCTCTTAGTCTTCTCCTCTTCCATACCTTGATACTACGGTACATAGTAAACTAGCCGATCAAACTCTCACTCAAACTTTCCGACAATCCTGTCTCCCTGATGAAGCTCATCGGACTGGGCCTGACGCAGATCCCTGGCTACATCCCCGCTGCACTGCTGGGGAAAAATGTAGCCTCCCCCAGGAGTTTGTCAACTCCTGCAAACCAAATCTCTACTACCCCCGACCCTTCTCGGTCATTGAACCTCGGGGGGTTCAAACTCTAAAACCTCTCCAAAAGTCTGACCTCGCGGTGGTGCCCCAGATCTCCTCGTCGTTAATAGGACCGACGAGAAGTCTAGGTGTCGTAGTGACCACCCTTGTCAGAGTCACTCACTTACCGATCCCAAAACTATGGCGAGCAGTGGCTTAAGTCTTGCTATCACCACCTAATCAAAATGCCCTTACCGTGGCATAATCAGATCTTCCCCTGCCTACTGCCGCCTCTGAACCAGCTAGGCTGGCGGTAATACCAATTCAGAGAGGGGTCCCTACGACCACTAAACCTCGGGGCGGTGAGTGTGGTTGTTCAGACCCTGGGTTTCACTGAACCCGTATCCTATTCCACGGAGGTGTGGGATCCCAGTCCCACCCCTCCGGTATCAAAACACGTTGTCAACGCGTGTTAACCATATCTCCAAAATTTCAGACCAAAAAGAGTCCGACATTCCGGACCAAAGCGAAAAATCGGTCACTCCTAATCTCTACAGAAGCTAGCAGCAGTTTTCTAAGGCTCTGTAGTGCAATGCAGTACTTGACACAGAAATTATTTCTCAGAATGATAAAATCATATATTTCACAAAATCACAGAAGCAGTTCATGCTTATTTCACCAAATCTTTTCCTAACACACAAGTTTACGTACCTGGATCTTTTCCACAATCCCTCGATCGTAATACTTTTACCAGAATCCAGAAATCCCGAGTGCCGAAATCTGCAACTATCAGGATAACTTGAAGGATCAACTTTGTTCCACAATTTTATTTTGAAGTGGTTCAAGTAAGGAGGTGGCCAATCTCCGTACCAAACCATTCTAAAATAAAATGTAAAACAATAGTTGTCACTACAAGTCACCACTGACGACCAATATGGTCACTTACCTGCTCTGATACCAACTTGTCACCGCACGCCGCCCGAGCCCGGTTGCGGAGGCGGGGGCGCCGGGACGCCGGAAGCGGAAGCCGGAATGGAAAGGAGTGGCAGGTCCATCGAGACCCGCCGCGCGTAGCGGACCCAAAGAGCGAAATGAAAGTGGAAGCAAACTAACGGAAATTTCACGAGTATAACCAAATTAAAATGCAACCATACAGTTTATGCATTAACAACAGAGTAAGCCCCGCCCTCCGTGGACGAGTGCTTACGCACCAACACATATATACATACAGAATTCACAGAACCTAAAGTGTCTAGCAAGCGCCAAGCGCTCAGAACATGCACAGAACAGAATATATAAGTATATACAAATATACAATCATCACAGCAACAAAACAGAAAGTATGCACATGCAGCTACAGAGCCGACCCTAGGCCTAAACGTTAAAATACCTCGCGCGGGATTCAGACCAAGTAGACAAAATCCCAGCTCGCAAGGTACTGCTGCTGCTCAACCCAACCAAGGCAGAAGCCTCACGGAAACCAACTCCGCTGGTTGTTTACCAAGTCTACCTGAAACCCAAAAACAGAACCCAAAAAGGGTGAGTCCTAAAAGGACCCCGTAAGGGATTTGGGGTAAGATAAGCATATGTAACCCTGCAAAACAGAAAGATAATAATATACAGAATATATACGACAGAAAACAGAATATCGTGCATGAAATAAAACAGATCAGAATCCCGAAGGATGTGCGATACTAAATCGCCATAAACCCTTATAACCAATCAGAACGACAGCCTCCCTCTAAGGGAGTCAGAAGCCGAAGCTATTACGGAAGCATGGTGCACCAGCTGGGGTAGCGAACCCACAACTGTCGTAGGGTTAACAGACAAAGTATGCCACAAGGCATACACCTACAAACGTAGGGTTAACAGACAGGGTATGCTACGAGGCATACACCTACAGATCACAGAACGTACCTTAAAGCAGAAATTCCCGAAATACCTCAAAAATGTAGTGCTACAATACATACACCTACAGACTACAGAATATGCTCTAGGCATATAATACTGAATTACCTGCAGAACAGAAAATGAAACTAAACATACACCTATCTTACCAAAAATAGCAGAACCAAACCCTTACCTCACAATTCCAGGGTATTTGACCGATTCTGGATGATTTCCAAACCACGACCCGAAACTCCGAAACCCCTCTTTTTCTCACCTCAGAACCTCAGAATCTGACAAACCAAGTTGAATTAGAATCCTTATCGACCACACTACCAAACTACACCCCCGACCCCCAAAACCTAAAATCCGGCAGAACTTCCGTAAAATTCCAGATTTCCACAGAAATGTCAGAATTCAGAACCAACCTAGACAATGCAAGATTATACATTGACAAACATCATACAATAAGCAGAACTGATCAAATCCAACCTTAAACCCTTCATTACCCGCCATTTTCCGATAATCCCGCTTAATTGTAACTTTTCCATTTCTTAACCGAATTCAACATTTCAAACTTCCATCCACTCCTAAATTCAACCCCAACACCATATTAACATCCAATTTAACCAAAATGAACCTCCAACATTGAAAAAGAATCATTCCAAAATTCGGTTCTTAACCAACTTTTTATCCAACTTCCAAATCAATCCATTCAAGCTTCCAATTAATCATTCTAACCACCAATTTCACTTCTAAACCATGAATGCTATCCAATTGCATCCAAAACAACAAAATGCACAATGAACACCAACCTAAAAATTCGGCCATTTGGGGCTTTTTAAACCAACTTGTTTTCCATCAAATTGAATCCACACATAAGCTTAGAATCATGCTAGGATTAACATACTTGAAGCATGAATCAAGATAACAAACACACATCATTTTGGAAAATTCCAAGAAAATTCGGCCATAAATGGTTTCTTCATCCAAGATGTGTTTTCCAAAATCCAACACTTGATTAACACTCCCTTACTACCCAAGAACAACATACTAAAACATGGGAGGAAGAGAATCATCCTAGCTTATAGCTAAGAACAAACCCATCAAATGCAAAAACTCCTCTTTTCACCACTAATCTTCCAAACTAATGAGAAAAGAGGAGTTAGGGAGGTACTTACCACATGAAGAACCCAATTCCTCTTTGATTTGAGCCAAGATGAAGAACCTCAAGCTTGGAGGAGGAGCTCATCAATGGCGGCAGCAATGGAGAAGAAGAAGAAGAGAAGTGAAAATGAAAATGAGATATATCCCTTTTATGAAATATTATGTCATAATATATATTCCTACTTTTTAACCCATACCATTCCATCTTTAATAAGAGCTAGCCATGTGTCCCTCATAATATCTCCTCCCTATTGCTGCCGAAAAGAACAAATGCAGCCCATACCCATTTTATTAATTTTGCAACCAATTGCAAATTAACTCCCAATTTTTCCGAAAGTTCCAATTCTTTTTGCCCAAAAATATTTACCGAACTCCAAAATTAACGAAACTTGGACACAACCCTCAGAATATTATAACATTCACAGAACATTTTTCAGAAACTCATTTACCTTTCCGGAGTGTCCTACCGAGCTCGCTGAACCCGAACCAAAACCCGACGTGCGAGCGTGTCAACCTGAACCGAAATTCCGTCACTCCAAAATTCTATAAAAATACCCATAAATTCCATCTTAAATTATAACACAACTTACCCCAAAGCCGTCAGAAAAATTCCATCCCGAGCCCCGGGATTCCCGTCCCGAGCCCCGGGAGTCGCCCGGAACCGAACGTCCCGCCCCAAATATTAAACTCCACAACCACCACCGGGACGTTTCCACGACTCCAAAACTACAAACGGCTTCTCAAACTGAGATCTCGAGAGCGCTACCGAGCCCGCTGTACGTCCCGAGGCGACCCCGACAACCCCCCGGCGCCAGAAAAATATTTTCGGCGGAAACGTCCGGGGGACCCACACGACCTCAAATACGGAAGGGTTCGCCAAAATGATACTCGGATAGGGCTCGGGAGCCGTCTGAACGCCGAAAACGTGACCGCAGGCCAAAACCGAGCTCCGGTCACCCGGCCGCAACCCGCTCGGGGTGACCGTAACACGGAAGTGGGGCAACGTTACTATGGATTTTCTCGATCGCTTGCTCGACACGGTCTCGCCATGATGCTATCTGGGTTATTGTGGATCGGCTGACAAAGTGCGCACACTTTCTGCCTGTTCGGGTCACGGACCCTCTGGAGAAGCTTGCCCGGCTTTACATCAGGGAGATCGTACGATTACATGGAGTACCAGACTCCATTGTATCTGACCGTGATCCGCGTTTTACGGCACGGTTCTGGAGGGCTTTTCATGAAGCGCTGGGCACGCGACAGCATCTGAGTATAGCTTATCACCCACAGATGGATGGGCAGTCGGAGCGGGTGATTCAGATATTGGAGGATATGCTGCGAAGCTGTACTTTGGACTTTGGAGGAGATTGGGACCAGCAGTTGCCTTTGATTGAGTTCTCGTACAACAACAGCTTCCAGACTACGATTGGCATGGCACCATATGAGGCGTTGTACGGGAGGAGGTGTATGACACCACATTGCCGGACCGATGCGTCGATAGGGTTGAGTTGGGACCCGAGCTTATTGAGGAGACTACGGCGAAGATCAGTTGATTCAAAGCGCGGATCAAAGCCGCGAACGACCGCACCACTACTTATGCGAACCGTCGCCGTAGGGCTCTGGAGTTTGAGGTTGGGGATAGGGTTTGGCTCAAGGTAGCACCTATCCGAGGGACAGTCGATTCGGGAAGAAGGGCAAGTTGGCCCCACGGTATATCGGCCCATATGAGATTACGGAGCGGGTCGGTAGGGTGGCATACCGGTTGGCATTACCTCCTAGTCTCTGCTGTGCACAATGTCTTCCATGTCGGCATGTTGAAGAAGTGCATTCTCGATCCGACTCGACGATTCCAGTGGAGGAGGTACAGTGAACCCGATCTTTCCTATCGGGAGGTACCGGTAACCTTCTCGGATAGGGATGTCGAGACTCGTAGTAAGTTGATTCCCATGGTCAAGGTTCGGTGGTCACATCATACCGACCGGGAAGCGACTTGGGAGACAGAGAAGGACATTCGGGACCGATACCCCGAGCAAGATATGCGGTTGATACAACTCTTGGAGGACCAAGAGTCCTAAGGAGGGAGGATGTTACGGCCACCCCGAGCGGGTTGCGGCCGGGTGACCGGGGCTCGGTTTTGGCTGCGGGTCACGTTTTCGGTGTTCAAGAGGCTCCCGAGCCCTATCCGAGTATCATTTTGGCGAACCCTTCCGTATTTGAGGTCGTGTGGGTCCCCCGGACGTTTCCGCCGAAAATATTTTTCTGGCGCCGGGGGGTTGTCGAGGTCGCCTCGGGACGTACAGCGGGCTCGGTAGCACTCTCGAGATCTCAGTTTGGGAAGCCGTTTGCAGTTTTGGAGTCGTGGAAACATCCCGGTGGTGGTTGTGGAGTTTAATATTTAGGGCGGGACATTCGGTTCCGGGCGACTCCCGGGGCTCGGGACGGGAATCCCGGGGCTCGGGATGGAAATTTTCTGACGGCTTTGGGGTAAGTTGTGTTATAATTTAAGATGGAATTTATGGGTATTTTTGTAGAATTTTGGAGTGACGGAATTTCGGTTCAGGTTGACACGCTCGCACGTCGGGTTTTGGTTCGGGTTCAGCGAGCTCGGTAGGACACTCCGGAATGGTAAATGAATTTCTGAAAAGTGTTTTGTGAATGTTATAATATTCTGAGGGTTGTGTCCAGGTTTCGTTAATTTTGGAATTCGGTAATTATTTTTGGGCAAAAAGAATTGGAACTTTCGGAAAAATTGGGAGTTAATTTGCAATTGGTTGCAAAATTAGTAAAAATCAGCATGGGCAGCATTTGTTTTTTTCGGCTGGAAGTGGGGATGATTAATAGGACACTTGTCCTATTTTAATTTAGGAAGAGAGGGATGGGTTTAAAGTGAGGAAAATATAATTGGACTTATATTTCCATAAAATGAGTTATGTCTCATTTCTTTTCATTTCTTCTTTTCTTCTTCTTCTTCTTCTTCAAGTCTGCCGCCACCATTGAAGCTCCACTCAAGCTTGAAGTTCTTCTTCTTAGTTGGAATCAAAGAGAAATTGGGTGCTTTGAGTGGTAAGTACCTCCCAAACTTCTCTTTACTCATTAGTTTTGAAGATTAGTGAAGAAAAGAGGAGTTTTTGCAAATGATGAGGTTGTTCTTAGCTATAAGCTAGGATGATTCTCTTCCTCCCATCTTTTAGTATGTTGTTCTTGGGTTGTAGGAGAGTGTTAATCAAGTGTTGGATTTTGGAAAACACATCTTGGATGAGGAACCCTATGTTGGCCGAATTTTTGGAGATTTTCCAAAATGATGTGTGTTTGTTATCTTGTTTCATGCTTCAAGTATGTTAGTCCTAGCATGATTCTAAGCTTATGTATGGATTCAATTTGATGGAAAACAAGTTGAGGTAAAAACACCCAAATGGCCGAAATTATGAGTTGTTGTTCAATGTTGGATTTTGTTGTTTTGGATGCAATTGGATAGCATTCTTGGTTTAGAAGTGTAATTGGTGGTTAGAATGATTGTTTGGTAGTTTGAATGGATTGAATTGGAAGTTGGATGAAATGTTGGTTAGGAACCGAAATGTTGGAATGATTCTTTTTCAATGTTGGAGTTTCATGTTGGTTAAATTGGATGTTAATATGGTGTTGGGGTTGAATTTAGGAGTGGATGGAAGTTTGAAACGTTGAATTCGGTTAAGAAATGGAAAAGTTACAATTAAGCGGGATTATCGGAAAAATGGCGGGTAATGAAGGGTTTAAGGTTGGATTTGATCAGTTCTGCTTGTTGTATTATGTTTGTCAATGTATAATCTTGCATTGCCTAAGTTGGTTCTGAATTCTGAAGTTTCTGTGGAAATCTGGAATTTTACGGAATTTCTGCCGGATTTTCGGTTTGGGGTCGGGGATGTAGTTTGGTAATGTGGTTGATAAGGATTCTAATTCAACTTGGTTTGGCAGATTCTGAGGTTCGGAGGTTAGGAAAAGAGAAGTTTCTAAGTTTCGGGTCACGGTGTGGAGTTGTCCAGAATCGGTCTAATACTCTGGACTTGAGAGGTAAGGGTTTGGTTCTGTTGTTTTGGTAAGATAAGTATATGTTTTGGTTTCATTTTCTGCTCGCTAGTATTTCGAATTTTATGCCTTTGGGCATATTTCGTAGTTTGTAGGAGTATGCCTTATGGCATACTGCTTGTTAACATTACGACGATTGTGGGTTCGCTACCCCGGTGGTGCACCATGCTTCAGTATTAGCTTCGGCTTCCGACTCCCTTAGTGGAGGTCGTTGCCCGATTTGTTATAAGGGTTTTGGCGATTTAGAATCGCACGTCCTTCGGGATTCCGATCTATTTTTACGTACATGCATGATATTACGTATTACATTGCATATATTGCTATCTTTCTGTTTTGCAGGGTTACATATACTTACCTTACCCCATATCCCTTACGGGTCCTTTTAGGACTCACCCTTCTTTGGGTTTTGTTTTTGGGTTTCAGGTAGACCTGATAAGTGGCCTGCGGAGTAGGTTTCCGTAGGGTTTCTACCTTGGTTGGGTTTTGCAGCAGCTACACCTTGCGGTCTGGGATTTGTCTTTTGGATCTGAATCCCACGCGAGGTATTTTGAGACTTAGATCTAGGGCTGGCTCTGTAGTTGCATATGCACACTTTCTGTATTGCTCTGATGATTGTATGTTTGTATATATTTATATATTCTGCTGTACATGTTACGGCGCTTGGCGCTTGCTAGACGCTTTAGGTTGTGGACTCTGTATGTATCTATCTGTGGTGCGTAAGCACTCGTCCACGGAGGTAGGGGCTTACTCTATTTCTAATGAATGAATTGTATGTTCGGATTTTACTTTCAGTTATAAGCACGAAATTTTGTTAGGTTGCGTCCACAATCCTTTCGCTCTTTGGGTCCGCTACGCGCGGCGGGTCTCGATGGACCTGCCATTCCTATTCATTCCGGCTTCCGCTTCCGGCGTCCCGGCGCCCCCGCCTCCGCAACCGGGCTCGGGTGGCGTGCGGTGACAAGTTGGTATCAGAGCAGGTAAGTGACCATATTGGTCGTCAGTGGTGACTTGAAGTGACAACTATTGTTGTACATTTTATTTTAGAATGGTTTGGTACGGAGATTGGCCACCTCCTTACTCGAACCACTTCAAAATAAAATTGTGGAGCAAAGTTTGGTCCTTCAAGTTTGGAGACGGGGGCGCCGGGATGTCGGAAGCGGAAGCCGGAATGATACAGAAAGGCAGGTCCATCGAGACCTGTCGCGCGTAGCGGACCCGAAAAGCGAAGCGATTGTGGAAGCAACCTGAAAATTTCATACATCTACTAAAATAAAATCCATGGTGAGTCTCGCCCCTCGAGATCGGGCGAGCACATCACCATTACCATACATACAGTTCATGCACTAGCAACAAAGTAAGCCCCGCCTCCGTGGGACGAGTACTTACGCACACAACAAAGATACATACAGAATTCCCGAACCTAGGGTTTCTAGCAAGCGCCAAGCGCCGTAACATGCAATGTAATGTAATATATTCACATATATACAATCATCACAACAAATCAAAAAGTATGCACATGCAGCTACAGAGCCAACCCTAGGCCTAAACGCCAAAATACCTCGCTCAGGATTCTGACCAAGTAGACAAAATCTCGGCCCGCAAGGTGCAGCTGCTGCTCAACACAACCAAGGCAGAAGCCTCACGGAAACCTACTCCGCTGGCTGTTTTGAAGTTCTACCTGAAACCCAAAAATAGAAACAAAAAAGGGTGAGTCCTTGAAAGGACCCGTAAGGGATTTGGGGTAGCGATATACAGAAAGATAGCAATATACAGAATATATGTAACCCTTATAACAAATCGGAACGACAGCCTCCCTCTAAGGGAGTCAGAAGCCGAAGCTATTACAGAAGCATGGTGCACCAGCTGGGGTAGCGAACCCACAACTGTCGTAGGGTTAACAGACAAAGTATGCCACAAGGCATACACCTACAGATCACAGAACGTACCTTAAGGCACATATTTCCGAAATACCTGCAAAACAGAAGTGCAACAACACACACACCTACAGACTACAGAATATGCCCTAAGGCATGTAATCCCGAAATACTTGCGTAATGTAAAGTGAAACTAAACATACAACTATCTTACCAAAATAACAGAACCAAACCCTTACCTCACAAATCCAGTATTTGACCGATTCTCGACGATTTCCAAACCACGGCCCGAAACTCAAAACCTCTCTTTTCTACCCTCCGAACCTCAGAATCTGTCAAACCAAGTTGAATTAGCATCCTTATCGACCACTCTACCAAACTACACCCCCGACCCCAAAACCGAAAATCCGACAGAATATCCGTAAAATTCCAGATTCCCACAGAAACACCAGAATTCAGAACCAACTTAGACAATGCAAAATTATACATTGTCAAACACAATCCAACAAGCAGAACTGATCAAATCCAACCTTAAAACCCTTCATTACCCGACATTTTCCGATAAACCCGCATAATTGCAACTTTTCCAATTCTTACCCGAAATCAACGCTTTCAAACTTCTAACCACACCTAAATTCAATCCCAACACCATCTTAACATCCAATTCAACCAACATCAAACCCCAACATGGAAAAAGAATCATTCCAATAATTCGGTTCTTAACCAACATTTTACCCAACTTCCTATTCAATCCATTCAAGCTTCCAATTAATCATACTAACCACCAATTACACTTCTAAACCAAGAATGCTAACCAATTGCATCCAAAAGAACCAAATTCAACATTGAACACCAACATTCAAAATCGGCCATTTGGGGTTTTCTTACCCAACATGTTCTCCATCAAATTGAATCCATACATAAGCTTAGAATCATGCTAGGAACAACATACTTAAAGCATGATTCAAGAGGACAAACATACACCAATTTAGAAACTTCCAACCAAGAAGTTTTTTCCAAAATCTAACACTTGATTATCACTCCCCTACAACCCAAGAACAACATACTAAAAGATGGGAGGAAGAGAATCATCCTAGCATGTAGCTAAGAACAAATCCAAATTCACAAATCTCTCTTTTCCTACCATTTTCTTGTTTCCAACAAGTAAAGAGAGCTTAGGGAAGGAACTTACCCAAGATTGAAGCTAAACCCTTGATGATTCAAGCCAAGATGAAGAACTTTAAAGCTTGGAGAAATGCTCTAATGGTGGCGGCAGAAGTGAGGAAGAAGAAGAAGAAGAAGAAATGAGAAGAAATGAAATATAATTTCATTTATGAAATAATAGCCAAATATATATATATATATATATATATATATATATATATATATATCCCTTTCTTTTTTCCCATACCACTCCACTTAAATGAAAACAAGCCATGTGTCCCATATCTCCTTCCCACTTGCTGCCGAACTGCTGCAGCCCATACCTTTTTATTTTTTTTGTTTTGTGGCCAAAAGCAAATTAACCTCCAAACTTTTCCGAAAGTTCCAATTTTGGCCCAAAAATAACTACCGAACTCCAAATTAAACGAAACTTGGACACAATCTTCAGAATATTATAACATTCGTAAAACATGTTCCAAAAGTCCATTTACAAATCCAGAGTGTCCTATCGAGCTCGCTGAATCCGAACAAATCCCGACGTGCGAGCGTGTCCATCAGAACCAGAATCCCGTCACACCAAAATTCCCCAAAAATACTCATAAAAACCATCTTGAATTATAACATGATTTACCCCAAAGCCGTCAGAAGATTTCCATCCCGAGCCCCGAAAGTCGCCCGGGACCAAATGTCCCGCCCCAAATATTATATTCCATAAAAACCTCCGGGACATTCCCACGACTCCAAAACTGCAAACGGCATCTCAATCCGAGGTCTCGGGAGCGCTACCGAGCCCGCTGTACGTCCCGAGACAACCCCGACAACCCCCGGCGCCGAAAAAATATTTTCGGCGGAAACGTCCGGGGGACCCACACGACCTCAAATACGAAAGAGTTCGCCAAAATGATACTCGGATAAGGCTCGGGAGCCGTCTGAACGCCGAAAAACGTGACCCGCATGCCAAAACCGGAGCCCCGAGTCACCCGGTCGCAACCCGTTCGGGGTGACCGTAACACAACGCCTCCACGCGAGGACTCTACGCGAGGCCTCAAGGCGAAGGATAGGCTTCTACACGCGAAGGCATCCAGGCGTTGGCAAAGCACTTTGGCAAAGCCGTCCCTGTGAAGCCTCAAGACGACGGATGAACTACATCATGCTAAGGCATCCAGGCAATGGCGAGGCCTTCAGGCGAAGCCATTCCTGCGAAGCCTCAATGCGAGGGCTAGGCTTCATCAAACGAAGGTGTTCCGGCGATGGTGAAGCCTTCAGGTGAAACCATCCTCGCGAACACTCACGGCTAAGCCCTCATGCAAGACTCTCCATCATGAAGTCCTGAAGGTGAAGGCAAAGACCTCCATGCGAAGCTTCCTGGTGAAGGCGAAGCCTTTGGGCGAAGCCATCTCAGCAAAGCTTCCTGGCGGGGACCAGCCTTCAACACGAAGACTTCCAGTTCAGACGCTAAGGCTGGGCTTCCCTCCTGCGAAGCCTCCAAGCAAAGGCGAAGCCTTCTTCGCGAAGCCTCAAAGAGAAGGCGAGGCCAACTAGGCGAAGCCTTCTCCGCGAAGCTTCCCAACAAAGGCAAAGCCTTCAGAGCGGGGCCTCCAGTCAAATGAAGCCCTAAAGCAAAGCCACCTAAGCTTATCAGGTCAGCCAACCACTCCCGACCATTCTGGCACCCTCCCGCCTTTCACGCTGACACTCGGGAGCATACTTATCTACTTTAGCTTTTACCTTTTTATCTTTTAGTCAGACATGCATGCAAAAGTACTGTACACTTTATGGCATGCATGCGCATATGTAAGAGTCTGTTCCCTTCTTCCTTATAAAAGGAACAACAGACTCCTAGAATAGTTAGAACATGTTTAAAGCTTAAGAAGGAAAATTCCTTAAGCCCCGGTTCTCACCCCTTGCTATTTTCCGCCATCCCCCTTGATTGTTTATCATCAAGTTTAATATCTAGCATTGCTCAATCTCGTAGTTGAGAGGTGCTAGATCTTCCATACTCCCCAGGCTTATCGCAGATATTGCCCAACCTCGTAGTTGGGAGGTGTCTGTGGCCGAATCTATCCCTTCCCTGTTCGTCGACTCCTTTAAGCTAGATTTGCGCTTCCGTACGATCTCGCGGCTTCGCGTCAAGTGTACCCGTGTGGTGGCGGATCTGTGCGCGTGATCGCCACGTTCTGGTTTGACTTGCGTGTCACGACATTGACTGAAGCCATTAGGTCGACTTTGCGTACTAGAGCGCGATTGTCGAGAAATGAAGAGATCCTCTGAGATGGTGATTTGACGAGTCGCGTCGAGTAGTTGTTAAACGTTACCCCTTTTAGGTATAAATAGTGAATGTATTTATATTTCCAGGTTTGTGTGGCATTATCGTAATATTTCAATATACCGTTATTGTACATGTGCTCTATATGTCCGGGTATGTCTCTCCGGGAATGTCCAATGTCTAGTTCGGGTAAATATCCATTAAGTCCGGGAATGTTTAATTAGGTTTTAGTTACCACTTGAGTTTTTTAATGGGGCCCTTATTTCGGGCTTATGTGTGGGCCTTTTGTTAGGCCTTTTATGCATATTGGGTCTGGCGGCCATCAAGTCCCCCCACAGTCCTTTTGGCCGACTAAGAGGAGTCCAAAGTTCTCTTTTCCGAGATCCGCGTTTTGAATGTATGTGGGTCACGTTCGGGGAATTGCTTGGTTCGGGCAACCTTCGTTGTTCGGGCATGTAGTGTTCGGGTAACTGAGACCTTTTGTTTCGAAAGTTTGTTCGGGCATTGGAGAAATATCTCGGACTGTAATGTCCGGGAAACTGAGGACGCGAAGTCCTTTTGTAGCGAACAATGTTCGGGCAGTCAAAGCATTTCCCGAGATATGGTGTCCGGGAAGTTGAGGATGCGGAGTCCTCCCTTTGTCCCGAACAATGTTCGGGCATTTGGAGCTTTTCCCGTGATATGTCATCCGGGAAGTTGAGGATGTATTCCTCCTTTGGTCACGATGAATGTTCGGGTTCTAGAAGCATTTCCCGTGATATATTATCCGGGAAATTGAGGGTGTGAGGTCCTCCTTTTGTCTCGAACAATGTTCGGGCTTTTGATATATGTCCCGGACTATAACGTCCGGGAAATTGAGGATGCGGAGTCCTCCTTTTGTCCTGAACAATGTTCGGGCTTTAGAAACGTTTCCCGTACTGTAACGTCCGGGGAACTGAGGATGTGAATTCCTCCTTTTGTCCTGAACAATGTTCGAGAATTAGAAGCGTTTCCCGTACTGTAATGTCCGGGAAACTGAGGATGTGAACTCCCCCTTTTGTCCTGAACAATGTTCGGGCTTTAGAAGCGTTTCCCATACTATAACGTCCGGGAAACTGAGGATGTGAACTCCCCCTTTTGTCCTGAACAATGTTCGGGCTTTAGAAGTGTTTGCCGTACTATAATGTCCGGGAAATTTGAAGTCGGCTCTGGGATTTCTTCTCCGGGGTCCACAACGGTTCATATTCCCAACGGTTACTTTTTGAATTGACGGTGGAGATTAGATGACCTTTGACGTTTCATCTGCCCGATCTTTTCTATAAAATGTGAGTTGAGCGTCACATTCATTTGTATCTCTCAAGCTCTCTTCTCTCCTCATAATAAAATCACGACGGATAATCCTACGCTCCAGGAGGCGGTTAATATCTTCAAGAGGTGGAGGACTGTTGAAGAATCTAATCCAGAAGACTTCTTCCCCCCTTTCCTCGGAGAAACTACCGTTCCGGACGGTTACAGAGGTTCGTCCGCCGTCCATCAATTCTACCGACTCCACCGTCGGGTTGTAGACGCAGCTGCTGTTAGCCCATCTTTTAGCCTTCTTCCAGCGAGTCGTCCTTGTCTCCTCCGGCCATTTACCCGAGGTACATGAGAATGGCTCCTACTTTCCCACCCCTTCTACTGTTCATCCTTCAGGTTGCCTTTTAGAAACCAAGGGCGAGGTTCCCGAAAGTTGGTGGTCCGATATAGAGAACTACCGGAGCAAGACAACTCCGGAGCTAATAAAAGAGTGGTAGTCCACTTATTTTGTCCCGATGACAGTTCGTACTCGGGTTCCTTCCCCAGAATACCGGGCGTATGAGCCTGGGAAAGGCTGGTTAGTGATCTTTAAGGATCAGCTGCTGTGCGGGCTCCGCTTCCCCCGCACCCATTCGTCCTGCAGCTGGCGGAATCCCACAAGCTAGCGGTTAACCAATTCAGCCCGAATACCTACTGCCACATAAACGCCTATCTCATTCTTTGTGCTCTGTTCGAGACAGAGCCAACCGTATCCACTTTCCTCAAATACTATAAAGTCAATGTGATCTCGAGGAATTGTTTCTACTTCTTCAGTGCCCGGGGTCCTCCTACTGTGAAATTCAGTTTCATTTGGAACTTGCCAACGAGCCGCAAGGGATGGCATCGGGAATTTTTCTTCATGAAGCCTGATGCGTCATGGGGCCTGCAAACTGCGTAGAAGGTAGGAGGACTGCCGGACGTGCAGAATCCTCGACGATTGCTGAAGGGGGCTGCCGCCAAGGAGAATTATGACCGGTTCGATAATAAAATCAGGACCATTGCTCCTTGGTGCGGGGATGGACCGAAGGAAGTCCTGCCCTTTCCTTTGTACTGGAGGCTGATTACTCAAGGGGTCCTTTCTCACTTGGGTATTATCCAGGGGGACTTGGGGGAGTTGGGCATCCGGGCATCTCCCCCTTCAACCCGAGACTTGGCCTTGGTGCATCGTCTTCGGGGCGAAACGTCCTTCGAGGACTTCAAGAAAGGTTTATACCGTTCTTATATTCATTGATGCATTCGTTTGATATTAACTAATTCTTCCCCTTTTTGCAGAAATGGAGCCTGAGTTTGATCTCAGCACTATCTTCCGTGATGCGAGGAAAGAAAAACCGGGCTCTAAAGCCGGGGGATCGAAGCCCACAGCAGCTGAGAAGAAACGAAAGAGGGTTACTTCGATTGATGCTGAGGCTGGAGGCCAGCCTACTAAAAAGTTGGCCGGGGAAGTTCCATCTCCGGTTCATATTGAAGGTCATCCTACTCGGGATGACGTTTATGAGATGCTGCAGAACTCCCCCGAACGAATCAGAAGGGCTAGGGGGAAGTTCACGGCTTCGAGGGTGACTGAGCAGAGCGCCCCGAAGGTCACACCAATCGAGTTTCAACTAGGTAACAAGTTTGTGAAGTTACGCACCGCTTTTGGAACTTATTCGGGAATCTTTCCCGAATGTTCGGTGAAGACCCGCTGCATGACATGGTTCGATCTCATTTTTGTACGTTAGGTCCGGACTGGAAAGAGTCCCAGGAAGAGAGGAGGCGGCTGCGGGACGAAAAGTTCTCGCAATTCAGGAATAATCTCGTTCCCCGGGAGCCTGGGTGGCTGATCCATGAGGATCAGAACATCCTGGATGACGAAGATGCCAAAGATATGGCTCCCGAGCTATTTGAAGGGACCACCACCGCCCGAACAATGGAGTGCCTAGAACACTTCTACCCTGACTTGGACGTTACCGCTTCAAAAATGGCCGTCCTTGGGTATCAGGTTAGTATTTGGTTTCTTATTTCTTAAGTCTGGGCTTCCGGGGTAATACCGCGGGGAGGTAATCCTTTTTGATGGTGTGCAGATGGCCACGATGGGCGGGTGGATTTCCCGAGTCATCCGAGCGTCAAGTCGGATCCGGTCTGAAGCCGAGCAACGGGCGACGAAAGCCATAGCTGTGGTGGCTAAGCTGATCCAGCGAGTCCACCACTATGAGCAGCTGCTGCGACACTCCCGTACTTCCACCATACTCGAGCTTCCCGAGGGCACTCACATTCGGGAGAACCTCAGCCCGGCCGAAGCTGATGATTTTACCTTGGCTGAGGTTGCTTTCCTAAGCGCGGTCAAAGACCACCACCATTCTGAAGACGTTCTTCGGGAAGAAGTTCGGAAGCTCGAAGCCAAAAAAGAGAAATTTCAAGTTGACTTTGCCAATCTGAAAGAGCATCACGAGCACGAGCAGCGGGTCAAGGATGAAGAGATCCGCAAGCTTCAGCAGGAGAAGGATCTCAAGGCTAAAGATGAGGAAATCCAGAGACTTCGGGATGAACTTGCCATAGTTCAGGACAAAATCCCGAAGTATCAGAAGGTGCTGAAGGATTCTGTAAGGCTGGCCATTGACAAATACACCTTCGGGTTCTGTCTGGCCAGGAGGCAAATTGTCGAGCGCAACCCTCATGCTGACCTTTCCGGGCTTGACGGGAATGAGGAGCCCGAAGAAGATCCTAGCTGGTACGGCGAGGAGTTTCTGTAGCCGCCCGAACAGTCACCGTAGACGACTTCGCTGATCCTCAATGATGTAATTTTCTTTCAAGTCCATTTTTGTAATCCCAGCCTCGGGCGTTATTAATGAAAACATTCAAGGATTGGTTCAACACTTGTTTCCAGATTCAGTCGTGCTTTATTATTCCTCGGTCATACAAAATATTTCTTCAATGACTCGGAATGATAAGAATTCGCTAATTCCCTTCCTTCGGGATCCAATAACTTGTAAACTCCTTTCCTTTCTTCGGCGACAACCTCGAATGGACCTTCCCAGTTCGGGGCGAACGCGCCCCCTTTTGGTCTTCGGGATCCCGCTTTGGTTTGCCGTAAGACCAAATCACCCACTTTGATATTCTTTGCCTTCACTTTGGAATTTTTGTTGATGCGGTTCTCTGTTGGAAAGCTTTCCTTCGCAGCTCTGCTTCATCTCTTCTTCCTTCGAGTAGGTCCAGATTTGCCCGCAAACCTTGCTCATTCGCCATTTCTTCGAACACCTCGGCTCGGAGGGAAGAATTCGCTACTTCAATCGGGATTAGCGCCTCGGTCTCGTATGCCAAAGAGAATGGGGTTTCTCCAGTAGACCTTCGGGGCATGGTCCGGTAGCTCCATAAAACATGAGGGAGTTCTCCGAGCCATTTCCCCTTTGCTTTTCCAAGTCTTGTTTTTAACCCATCTTTCAAAGTTCGGTTAGATACTTCGACTTGGCCATTGCTCTGCGGGTGGGCGACCGGAGCAAAATGAATTTTGATCCCGAATTCCTCGGCGAAATCCTGGAATACACCGTCAGTGAACTGAGTTCCGTTATCAGCAACTAGAACCTTCGGGCATCCGAACCTGCAAATGATGTTCTTCCACATGAACTTTCAGACATTTTCAGCCGTAATTGTGGCTAGTGGTTCGGCTTCTATCCACTTGGTAAAGTAGTCCACGGCGACTACACAATACTTCAGTCCTCCGGGGGCGGTAGGCAAGGCCCCAATCAGATCGATTCCCCTACGGCAAATGGTATGGGGTAGTCCGAGGACGATACGTACTCCGAGGGAATTCTCTGTATTCGAGCGTGTTCCTGACACTTCTTGCATTTGTTAACTAGCCTCCTTGCGTCTTCCTTGAGAGTAGGCCAAAAGAACCCTTGTCTCAGTATGACCGCAGCCAACGCATCCGATTTAATGTGTGACCCGCAGGTGCCTTCATGAGTTTCTGTCAGAATGTCCTCGGTGTCTCCTTCTCCGACGCATTTTTGCATCGGGGAAGAGAATCCCTTTCGGTACAGATTATCACCAATTATAACGAACTTGCTTGCCTTTCTCCTGATGTTCGCGGCTTCGATCGGATTGTCCGGGAGTATCCCTTCATCGAGGTACTTCCAGTAGGGGACCCTCCATCCCGAGGTAATGCAGCATATCCGGGAGTAGTCGACGCAAGGTTCATTTCTTACTTCATCGTACGAGGCTGACTTCGAAAGCTGATCGGCTTTCGAATTGAGCGACCGCGTGATCTTCTCGATACACAATTTCTCGAAATCCACAGCCAGTTTTCTAGCTACCTCGGCGTATTTCTTGAGACTTGGTTCCTTGATCTCGTACTCCCCATTCATCTGCTGAACAAGGAGGTTTGAGTCGCTACATGCTTTTCGTGATCGGATTCCTGCTTTCTTGGCAAGTTCTAGACCAGCAATAAGGGCTTCATACTCGGCCGCGTTGTTTGTTACCGGAAAAGTGAACTTGATTGACTTTGTCGCCTTCATTCCTTCTGGGCCTTCGAGAACTAATCCGGCACCTTGCTTGTCCGATCCTGAAGCTCCATCCACGTGTAGGGTCCAGACCGGGCTATCCTCGTTCAAAGAATCCTCACTTTCGGATTCCTTGGGTAATTCTGCGATGAAATCCGCTAATGCCTGTGCCTTGATCGCTCTCCGAGGTTCGTATTTTATCTCATACTCGCTTAGTTCTACGCACCACTTTGATCTTCCGAGTGGTCTACCCGCGTTAGGATGTCCTTGATAGGACGCATTCGAACAACGATGGAAAATCCGAGGAAGTACGGCTTTAATCTTCTGGCTGAGAGGACTAGAGAATAAACTGCTTTCTGGATCATCGGGTAATTGAGCTCGGCTCCGTGCAATGATTTGCTCACGAAATAGACCGGCCACTATTTTCCTTGGTCGTCTTCTTGAACAAGTACCGAACTTACGGCCTTTTCTCCTACTGCCAAGTATACAATGAGGGGTCTATCCTCGGTTGGTTGCCGAAACGTAGGCATTTCCAAGAGGTAGGCTCTGATTTCCTCCCAAGCCTTCTGACATTCGGGATTCCAACTGAACCTAGCTCGTTCCCTTGCGTTCTCGTCCTTAGATTTCTTCTCTCCTTTTCGTACCCCAATTCTCCCGGGCTCCGCACCTTCTTTGATCAAGAGTTTGAAGAAAGGGCGGCACTTGTCTCCATATCGAGATATAAAATGACTTAGGGCTGTAATTTTCCTGAGAAGGTGTCCTCATGTTTAGGAGGGCTTCGATCTTTGCTGGATTCGCATCGATGCCGCGCTTGGACACCATAAATCCGAGAAATTTCCCAGATGTTACTCTGAAAACACACTTGTCCGGATTCAACCGTAGTCCATACTTTCGGATCTGCCCGAATACCTCTTCAATATCGCGAACGAGGTCTTCTTCCTCCTTACTCTTGATGATGATATCATCAACGTAAACTTCAAGAATTCTTCCTATCTGCCCGGAGAACACCTTGTCCATCAATCTTTGATAAGTTGCCCCGACATTCTTAAGTCCGAAAGACATTCTGGTATAACAGTGCGTTCCGGCGTCGCTTATGAAGGACGTCTTTTCTTCATCTGCCGGGTTCATCCTGATCTGGTGATAACCACTGTAAGCATCGAGGAAAGAGAGCCTAGCGTGTCCGGCCGTGGAATCCACAAGCCTGTCGATCAGAGGAGTCGGGTATGAATCCTTCGGCAAGCATCGTTTACGTTCGTAAAATCGATGCACATGCGCAACTTATCGCTGTCTTCTCGGGTTGCAACTACGGGATTGCTTAACCATTCGGGATACGATACTTCTCTTATGACCCCAAAGATCGAGAAGCTTCGAGATTTGCTCTTTGATGAAGGCCCTTTTGAAGGGGCGTTATTTCTTTTCTTCTGTCTTATAGGTCTTGAATTCGGGTCGATGTGCAAGCTGTGTTGGATGACTTTCGGGTCGATCCCGGGCATATCACTCGGAGAGTAGGCGAACAAGTCTTTATTCATTTGAAGCAAGTTTACAAGATTTTCCTTACTGCCCTCGGGCAAGTCTTTCGCAATTCTTGTTGTCCTATCTCCTTCCAAAACGACTTCTTCGGTATCCTCTTTCCCCTTGTCCTCCTTCGAGCAGCTCGGAGTAGGATCCTCTTTCCCCTTGGCCTCTCTTTGGCTCACGTAGATCGAGGCGTCGCCCTCATCTGTAGCGAAAGTAATGGTGAGGTATTTCACGTCAGTTCTCATGTGAATAGCCACCTGGGTTTCTCTCCCGATGATAGCGTTGTACGCAGAAGGGACATCGATGACAAGTCATTTGACCATCAATGTCGTGTACCGAGATTGACCTTTAGGACCGACTCCCAGGAACATCGTCGGGAGTTCGATAGAGCTGAGCACTGGCAGTTCATCCGGGCCTACGCCATAGGTTGCTGTCTTGACAGGGTTCAGTCGGCTTGACTTAAGCTTGAGGCCTTCATAGGCCTTTCCGAATAGCACATCTGCGTTTTAGCCATCATCGCAGAGAACCCTCTTGACATCTATGGTTCCAATTTGGAGGGTGATGATGAGCGGGTCGTAATGCGGAAGACGCACTTCGGACCCATCCGCCCGTTTCACTCTTGAAGACGGGTCCTCGTAGCTCAATGAAGCTATTTGCCTCGCTTTCCTCTTCCTTGCATTTGAACCCAGGGTGGTCGTTATTGTGTTCAGTACTCCGGTTGGTTGGGGTGGGGATTTCTTCTCTTTGCCCTTCTTGTTCGGCCCCGAGGTGTCTTCTTCAGCCTTCCCCTTGCCTCGGGAAATTTCCTCGTTCCGAGGCATCTTTAGGTACTCACCCAGAGAGCCCATCTTGATGAGATGCTCGATGTATCTCTTCAACTGATGGCACTGTTCAGTTTCATGCCCGGTGTCTCTATGGAACAGCGGCATTTGGACGACCGCGCTTCGCTCCTCTGGCATGGCTCTGGGCCAGTTAATGTTCCCCGCTCCTTGTCTCTGGAGGGCTGCGAGGATGCTAGCCCGAGTTGTATTGAGGGGGGTGAAATTCGGAATTCTCTCGAAAGTTCTCTTCTGTCCTCCCCAGTTCCCCGGCTGTTTGACCTGTGGAGTTCTGATGTTCTCCTTCCTTGGCTCTCGATTATCTCTGTTGTCCTGCTTCCCTTCACGTTGAGACAACATTTCCTGAGCGATCATATGCTCCTGTGTCACATCGTACATTTCTTCGACACTGGTGAAGTTCTTTCGAGATAATTCATAAGCCAGGCGCGAATTGGGGATGAGCGCCTTCGTGAATGCCATGATCCGAATGTTGTCCGTCAGATCAGACGCGTGTACGGCTTCTCGGTTGAACCTTTCGACGAACTCTCGAATACTCTCGTTCGGTCTTTGTTTGATGTCAAACATTTGGATGGCCCTTTTCGCTGACCTCTTACATCCGATGAAGTGTGTTGTGAACTTGGTGGCCAGGTCCCCGAACGATGATACCGAATTCGGGAGGAGCGAGTTATACCAAGCTGAGGTCGGACCTCCTAGAACTACTTCAAAACACTTGCACAGGGCCGCCTCGTTGGCTCCTTTCAGCTCCATCGCTCTCTTGTACTTGCGGACAAAAGTATCAGGGTCTCCTGAACCTTGGTATACTTCCAATGGGTGCGGTAAGTTAAATACTCGGGGCATCTGGGCGTCTCGAATCGTGCTGGTGAATGGTCCATCATCAGGAATGACCTCGCACTTGGGTTCTGGAATGCCCGAGTTTCTCTCGACTTGTTCCAAACGATGCAACATTTGCCTGATCACATCGTCCCGCGGATCACCTCGTACCAGCCTCTCTGGTCTAGGGGATCGATCTCTCTTGTGCTCCCTCGGGGATCTTGACCGCTGTCGGCTTTGACGGTCCGGGGAAGCGACTTGCTGTGAAGCAGCTTGCTGTCTACCATGGTCTGACCGCTTCTGCCGTGGTAACAGGCTGTCCCGAGGTTTATTAGATTGACCAGTCTGGTCGTCTTGGTTTTTTCGCTCTTCTTGTAGAACCATCCAAACTGCTTGGACAAGATCAGGGTCCAAGTGCCGAATGTCGCTTCGACGGAAGCTGGATGTAGGCCGTAGGGAGGTCGCTCCATGAGACGTTTCCTCCGAGGAACTCTTGTAACTGGGGTCAGCCGTGCGGCCGTTGGTGGAACCTTCTCCCTCCAGTCTAGATGATCGGGAACGGGAATGGCCCCCACGTTCAATCTGATTTTGGGGACCACCGCCATTCCCACAGACGGTGCCATTTGGTGGCGGATATGTGCGCGTGATCGCCACGTTCCGGTTTGACTTGCGTGTCACGACATTGACTGAAGCCATTAGGTCGACTTTGCATACTATAGCGCGATTGTCGAGAAATAGAGAGATCCTCTGAGATGGTGATTTGACGAGTCGCGTCGAGTAGTTGTTAAACGTTACCCCTTTTAGGTATGAATAGTGAATGTATTTATATTTCCAGGTTTGTGTGGCATTATCGTAATATTTCAATATACCGTTATTGTACATGTGCTCTATATGTCCGGGTATGTCTCTCCGGGAATGTCCAATGTCTAGTTCGGGTAAATATCCATTAAGTCCGGGAATGTTTAATTAGGTTTTAGTTACCACTTGAGTTTTTTAATGGGGCCCTTATTTCGGGTTTATGTGTGGGCCTTTTGTTAGGCCTTTTATGCATATTGGGCTTGGCGGCCATCACCGTGATCGTATCACGGGGCCTCCAAGTCCATCCGGGCCTTGAGACAGAACAAACATGCATCTTATCCTATGACGGGTCTCGGGGTCACTGAACCACCGCCCTCACCCGGAACCCGCCTCAACTAAACCCGATATACATGCAAATACTCCTAGAATGCATAACGAGAGAAGTTGAGCCCTTACCTTAGAAAAGCTGCCCCGCAATACAAATCCCGGGAAATCCCATCTCCCGGCCCGAAAAGTAAAACTTGATCTTTATGGTCCCGCACCACTCTACCAAAGCTGAAACAAGCTGAATAACCATAAACTAATCAGAACTCATCAAATTAGACCCCCAGAACCAATCCCGCACATTCTCGCACTTTCCCGCAAAAATCCACAGAAAGCTCGGTTTTACGAACCGAGCTATAACATTGTTAATCATACACCCACAACCATATTCCAACCTTTAAACCTCATTTCCCAGACATTTTTTCCGAAATCCGGCACAAAAGTAACTTTTGCACCCAACATCCGAAAACGACGTTTCAAATACCATTTCTCACCTAATTCCACTCACAATACCAAATTACCATTCAATTCAACCAAAACACAACACCAACATAGATAAAGATTCACTTTAAGTTTCGGCCCTTTGCCAACTTTTTACCCCACCTTCAATTCAATTCATTCAAGGTTCCAAGCTTTCACTTTAACCACCAATTACACTTCCTAAGCAAGAATGCTAACCAATTTCACCTTTAACAACCAAGAACATTCACAAATGCTAACCCACATTTTCGGCCAAAAGGGGGTTTCTTCCCTAACATGCTTTCTATCAAATTGAATCCATAGATAGTCTTAGAATCATGCAAGGAACAACATATCCCAAACATGATTCAAGAACACAAGTCTACAACATTTTGGAAAATCAAACATAATTTCGGCCTCCCTTGGGTTTCAAACATAATTTTTTTGGAGGAGATGAAGGACAGAGAGATCACGATGAAGCAGGGGTTTCAATTTTTTTATTTATTAATTTTGATTTCATAAAAGCATTCTTCCAGATACCATCCGAATCGAACGCCTACAACCAAATTTTACGCGAAGCTGAATCTTGTTAATTTGCTCCTTTGGTTGGCTTCCTGATCAAATTCGAACGAAGATGGTTTAAATTTCGACAGAGGAGAGAGCTAGCCAAAATTTTCTAAACAAGACGAGATGGATGATCACAAGATGATTAAATCCAACGGCATCCCCATTAGAGATGTCAACCTAAACCTAAAGATTTGAGGTCCCTTCTTTATTTCCTTTTCATCCCTTATTTTGTTCCCATATCTGATTTCACACAAGGAACTGACAACTTTGTTTGTTGATTAAGAATGGTTGTTGATTCTTGTCAATTCGTAAATATTAATTCAATTTTGGGGAAAAGGACGACCTTTAAAAACTATCATTTACATCCCTGGTACGTTGACCGTCAGTTTTGGTTAGACAACCAGGAGTGAAAAACGTAAAATGCATGGCGTCCGTCTAGTCACGTGAGTTCACGTACCAAGTTAGCCGATTCCAAGCCCTTATCTGTCTCGAAGTAATAGTTTGGGTCCTTCCTTGTTCATTTTTTTCCAAGCCTTGTTTTCCCCTTGAGTCATAGTTTAGGGTACCGAACAACAATATATAAACCCAAAATCAATCTACCGCCAAAATATTAAATGAAGTAATTAGTCGATCATGAATTTGTTACAATGAAAACGTTAGGGGTTAGGGGTGAGTAACGATAAAACTAAAGGTTTTGGGAGTACCATTTAAGTTACTATCCAAAATGAATTCAAATTATAAGTGCCGCTCTTCTACTTCATCTTTTATCTAGAAAAGAAAATGTGGTGAAGATTAATAGGGGGCTTCAAACATGCGCATTTTGGGTGAAAATTTTTGTTTTTCACCTCTCATTTTTCACGTGAAAAACAGGACGTGATTCATCTCATTTTACGTGGACTTTAGGTGAAAAACACGAAAGTGAACTGTGTTTTTCACCTGAGAAGCCCCTCCTTATTCACCTCTCTTCACCGCTCGGTGCTCTCCGACCTATCGCAGCTGAAGGTCATCGTCATTTCATCGTCTTCCTGCCGTTCGACCATGAGCGCTTTATCTCTCTCAATTTTCTCTCTTCCCAGCTAAATACGGTATAAATTCTCGATGGGCTAGGGCAGAGGTTGCTTGATTTTGTCTCGGTTTGCTAGAGTTGTGCTGCCCTGATGTGAAATTTGAACTCTTCTCTGGTGCATTACGAAAATGTGCGCCTGACATCTGCACGCGCATGGGCCCCGCACAATATTGTGCATGTGCCATGCGCCATATGAAGCATATACGCATAATCAGACAAGACATACCCCGCATAATATGCACTCCTCCTTATTCATGAGATTCTCAAACTTAACTATCCTCTTTTCACTTTTCCCACTCACCTCCAATTTATTGAATAACTTTGAATTCACTTCTTATCTTTGAAACCCCTAATAAAATACAGGGAGTGAACTAGAAGACAGGTGTCATGGAAATTACTAATATAAGCCCCACTCTCATTAGTGGTTCCAATCATTCAAGGAATCAGACAAACAAACCCCACCACCCACTTCTTCGTTTTTCTCATGCTTCTCTCTAGTTTCAGTATTCCAATAAATATTCAAAACTTCTCCATAGATCTGAACTCACAATCATGAACAAGCCTTTCAATTCTTCAACGATCGCTCTTCTGTTGCTGCTCCTTCTGGGTTCCTGCCACGTGTCCACTTCAGCCAGCCATGGCAGCAAGCAGAGCAAGACCTACGTCGTCCACATGGCCAAATTCCAGATGCCGCCGAGTCTCGAACACCACACTCAATGGTTCGACGCGTCTCTAAAATCGGTCTCTGACTCAGCGCAGATTCTCTACATTTACGAAAATGCCATCCATGGATTCTCCACGCGCCTGACGGAGGACGAAGCTGAGAAACTCGCTGCCCAACCTGGGATCCTCTCCGTCTTGCCGGAGATCCGGTACGAGCTTCACACGACGCGCACGCCGGAGTTCCTTGGACTCGGGAAGAGCAATGTTCTGCTTCCTGATTCGGAGTCGTCGAGTGATGTAATTGTTGGGGTTTTGGACACGGGAGTTTGGCCAGAGAGTAAGAGCTTCAACGATGTGGGACTCGGTCCCATTCCAAGCAGCTGGAGAGGCGCCTGCGAGGCCGGAACGAATTTCAACGCGTCGAATTGTAACCGGAAACTGATTGGCGCTCGGTTCTTCGCCAAAGGGTACGAGGCGACGCTGGGTCCAATTGACGAGACGAAAGAGTCCAGATCTCCAAGGGACGATGACGGACATGGTACCCACACTGCGAGCACTGCAGCGGGTTCGGCCGTTGAGGGTGCGAGTCTTTTCGGATATGCGGAAGGGACGGCGCGTGGAATGGCCACGCGCGCAAGGATTGCCGCGTATAAGGTTTGCTGGCTTGGTGGGTGTTTCAGTTCCGACATACTGGCGGCGATGGACAAGGCGATCGAGGATAACGTGAACGTCCTGTCAATGTCGCTCGGCGGCGGCACAGCGGACTATTTCAGGGACAGTGTTGCCATCGGCGCGTTTGCTGCCATGGAGAAAGGGATATTCGTCTCTTGCTCCGCCGGAAATGCTGGTCCGAGCTCTTTCAGTCTGTCAAATGTCGCGCCGTGGATCACCACCGTAGGTGCGGGTACTCTTGATAGAGACTTCCCGGCTTATGTCAATCTCGGAAACGGGAAGAATTTTTCGGGTGTTTCGCTGTATAAGGGAGACGATTCACCGGGAAAAATGTTCCCATTTATCTATGCTGGGAACGCAAGTAATGCTACGAATGGGAATCTGTGCATGATGGACACCCTGATTCCAGAAAAAGTGGCCGGAAAAATTGTTCTCTGTGATCGTGGGATGAACGCGAGAGTTCAAAAAGGTGTGGTCGTGAAGGCCGCAGGGGGGATCGGTATGGTTCTGGCGAATACACCGTCGAACGGCGACGAGCTTGTGGCGGACGCTCATTTGCTTCCGGCGACGGCAGTGGGAGCTAAAGCCGGCGACGCCTTAAAAAGCTACGTCCTCTCCGCTCCCGATCCCACGGTGACGATCTTGTTCGAAGGGACGAAAGTGGGGATCGTGCCGTCGCCGGTGGTCGCCGCCTTCAGTTCCCGAGGACCGAACTCCGTCACACCGGTGATTCTAAAACCAGATATAATCGCGCCGGGTGTCGACATACTCGCGGGGTGGTCAGGGTCGGTGGGACCTACAGGACTGGCCACCGACACACGGCGCGTCAGCTTCAACATTATCTCCGGAACATCCATGTCTTGTCCCCACGTTAGCGGCCTGGTGGCGCTGCTCAAGGCAGCACATCCAGAGTGGACCCCAGCCGCGGTAAGGTCCGCCCTCATGACCACCGCTTACACCCAGTACAAGAACAACCAGAAAATACTCGACACCGCCACCGGGAAGCCTTCTACACCGTTCGATTACGGTGCTGGGCACGTGGATCCAGTGTCAGCCGTCGATCCTGGTCTTATATATGATCTAACGATTGAGGATTATTTGGATTTTCTCTGTGCTTTAAACTATACCCAATCTCAGATCAGCTCACTCTCCAGAACAAACTTCACATGCTCCGCTAGCAAAACTTACACAGTCACGGATTTGAACTACCCATCTTTCGCTGTCAATTTGGATAGCTCACAGGCGGGTAACTCTGGCTTTGTTAAGTACGCTAGGACGCTGACGAACGTGGGTTCGCCGGGGAAGTACAAAGTGGCGGTGTCGCCGGCAGATATTCCGGGGGTGAAGATCACGGTGGAGCCGGAGACGTTGAGTTTCAGCAAAATTGATGAGAAGAAATCTTATACAGTGACATTTAGTGGGAGTGCAAATGCAATGTCGCCCAGTTCAAACAGTTTTGGACGATTGGAGTGGAGTGATGGAAAACATATTGTGGGGAGTCCAATTGCAATTAGCTGGAATTAGTGGGGCCTAAAGTATGCATTACAGTAACTTTCTGGACTGAATTGAAATTCGCGACTATTTGGAGTAGTAGTATTATGCTAGTATACGTTTGATCAAAAGCCAATTCACACACTTGTTAGAGATTATACAGTACAAAAAATTTGAAATAATTTACAAAATCTAACATTCTAAAATGTCAAAAATTTTCATTTTGAATTAAATGGCACTTTAGCAATTTGCATCAAAACATGCTTCCTCAATTTTCATTTTGAATTAAATGGCACTTTAGCAATTTGCATCATAACATGCTTCCTCCATCTAGCACTTCGGTGCCACTGCCAAATTGGCTGCAAACAATGGCGGAGATGTGCTGACCAGAGGTCGCAATGCCATATTGGAATTTTTTTATATAAATTATGGGGTATATAACATAAATTTAGATTAGCTTTGGGAATTAATTTTAATTTATTTATATTAATTCAGCTCAATTTCATACTAATTCAACTCTTTTTGTCAATTAAATTAGTCAAAGTTGTATAAAATCGTAAGACCCAATTCAAATTAATTTGTTAAATAATTACGTGATTTGACGCACCACTGTACTCACAATTCACAAACCTATTAGCCACAACAACTATACTATTACCCCTTTCGGCGGAAGCACACGTTATGCGGAACGCTGGGCGGCCCGAGCGGGAACCGGAATTGGGATAACAATAAACAGAGTTCTCTCGGTGAGGTGGCTAAGAACCAACCCGATTAAAAAAAATTTCTTACTCTACTCATGCTATTAACTTGTAGTGCAAGTAACGAGGATCGTCTGAACACAACACACATATGCACATACATACAGATATGACAACACAAGTTTTGCCCCGCAGGCTTCAAAATGCAGCAGAACACGGAAATCCTCATACAGATACATATGTGATGCAATATAACTTTACATGCATGCGTTTACATATACAGAGCCATAACCTAATATCCAGAATACCTACGTGTGTGGAGGGATCTGGTGCACCAAGATCCTTAGAAAACAACTCCACGTAGGTCACCACTGCTGCTAAACAGATAACATAAGACATACCGTCAGTAATCTCAGAATGTGCTCAAATCAGAATCGGATCTTGTAGAATAGCAGAAAATCTCAAACGAGACTATCCTTTTTCCAAATTAGAAGTCATACTTGGAATTAACAATACCTGAAAATCAAACACCCGAGAGACTCTACTCCTCGTCCTTCTTATCAGACGAGACTGAAAAAGTGTAAATATATAAGGGTGAGTCCTCGTTGAAAACTCAATAAGGGTCCGACATAGGATATGATATCTCAGAAATCCAGAATACTCGGAACTAATATACATGCACAGAAAACACAGATACAAATGGAAACAGATATACCGATAATAATAAGAACGATGTCAGAAATGTTAGTAGTCAGACAGAATCGGCAGACCTCTAAGGCTTTTAGCCTTACATAAGAGGTTTTCAGAAATAACAGAGGCATGGTACCCAGCCCGGGGTCCGGAATCCCCGCTGCCGACATAACAGATCCAGATAGAAGAATACAAAAGAACACTTGCCATACAAGTTATCCCGAGTGATGACGGGAGGTAACTTGCCGGACAAGTTATCCTGCAGAACAGATCCAAATGCCAGAATGCAGGAGATAACTTACCGGACAAGTTATCCTGAGTGATGACGGGAGGTAACTTGCCGGACAAGTTATCTTGGCAGAATAGATTAGAATAGATCCAGATGCCGAAATGCAGATTCGGAAGCCGGAATGCAGAAGGAAACTTGCCAGACAAGTTACCCTGAATGATAACAGGAGGTAACTTGCCGGACAAGTTGTCTCGAAGCGTCCACCCGCATACCCGAGCCTATGCCATAAACTGAGTTCGGTATCACTGGGCCCCGCCCTCAACTCGAACTCAGCCCCAGTTACCCCGACAGGCATATTAAGCATCCCAGAACGTAGAGTCAAGGAAAACCGAACTCTTACCTTATACACCGAAAATTCCCGAACCGGGCTTCCGCGCAGATTCCTAGAAACTGATTTCGGCAGAGTTACAGCTTAGTTTCTGCCTAACTCCCTGTTGACAATTCATCAAAAGATCACAGAATAAACATCCAGGAATCACAAAATCACAGATCTGAGCAAGTCCGCCACACACCAGAAATTCAGACGTTAATGGTTTTTCACACAGAAGTACATTTACAAAAAACTGATCCGTAGAGAATGCATAACTCACCGTGAACAACATATATCATTACCTCTTCACAAATCTGAAGTTGGGTTCCCGTGCAGAAAATCAGAAACAGATTTCGGCAGTACTCCGGAATCATTTCAGCTTAACCTCCTTTCCAGAACTGATCCAGAAACACATAAATAACGTTTAGAAACCAAGAAACACACCCCATCTGTGTGGTGCCTCAACATGTAGAAAAGTTCAGAAAAAATGGCTTTCAAACGGAGCCATTTCAGAAAAATATGATCCGTAGGATATTCCTAAACCTAACAAGAATTGAGTGGAAAAAGGTAGATAGGTTGAAAAGAGAATCACTCTCAATTTCAAGGAAAAAGGTGAAATATATTTGATGATTGAATTGTGTCTTGCAAACTAACCTAGACCTCCTTTTATAGGACAAGGAAGCTGAAATTCTAAACCTATTGACAAGTCCCTTCATCTCCATTCTTAATGATGGAAATTAAAGGAGATGTAAATATGGGAATTTAAAATAATTATTTCTAAAAATTATTCTAGGCTAGCTAATGGATAGACCTAGCCAAAACAACTCTGAAAACTGAAATAAAATGATAAAAATTCGAGTTGGAAGATGAGGGTTGAGTTTTGGCCAATAAATGTGGAGTAAATGATCCTCATTTAAGTGTTCTTGATGGAGGGGCTTCAAGGCTTTTAACTCCTTCTTCACCAATGGTTATGGATGATTTTAGATGACTCTTGAGTCCTCAAGGCTGCTGAAGTTCGTCCTTGAAGAGAAGTGAACGGTTGGAAGCTTTGGGAAAGCATTGAATGCGCCAGCTGCTATCTCAACAGGTTGAGATATTCGTGAACCATGCACTTGGGCCAAATTGTCATTTGGTTAAGCCCAAACCGAAATGTTGAAAATTATTTGCACCATTTGGGAATTGGGTTGGCCCAAATTGAGGAGTGCTTGCACTTTTCCTTCATCTTTATGGATATCTTCACTTTGCTCCTCACACTTTGCAAAACTGTGCATCAACAGGTTGAGAGCGTCCTTAGCCTTCTTAGTCCGGCTCCTTGTCATAGGTCCACCAAGGCCAACGAGCGGATCTTGATGTTTGGGCTTGGGTTGGGCCTGTTCCACGTCAAATCCGCCCACTACCACCGCCAACAACGTTCCCGCCACCAGCGTCTCGCCAAAACATGGTGGGCTTTCAGTCCACTCGACAGGAGAAAGCTCCTCCCACTGTCACGGGGCGCCCGCGCCCGGCTGCGGAGGCAGTGCCGCCCCGCGACAGCGGAAGTGGAAGCTGCGGCAGAAGCTGCGTAAACAGAAGCGGTCGGTCCAACCGAGACCTGCTGCGTGTGGTAGTCCCGTGACCCGGCCCGCAAAGTCTCGTTCTCTAAGGTCCGATGCCTGAGAACGCTTTGCTCTCGGAGTATGTAGACAGAGTTATATGCTTATATTTTTCGGTCGTTTTTCGACCCGTAACCTACATATCTCATACATGGCAAGTAGACAGTGTAAACCCTAACTATCCATGGTGAGCCCCGTCTCACTGAAATGGGCGAGAACTCCACCATCACCAAGCATGCAGTTCATGGATAATATTGAGATGAGCCCCGCCCCCACTAAAATCGACGAGTACTCAGTCATCATCATACATATGCATAACAGAATCTTACTGATACAAAATATGTCTGCCATGTCAAAATGTGATCACATCACGGGTCCCTCCCCCAAACTAATATGGGCGAGTCCCCGGTCATACAAAATATCCAAGATATGTATACGGAAGCAGAATGTATCTAGGATACATAGCATGATCAGACAAATGACATGCATGCATATACATCTACAGAGCCGACAAAGGAAAACCATAGAATACCTAAGTGCGGGTTCTAGGAGAAACTCCGAGATCAGAATATTCCCGCAAGTATCGCTGCTGCTGCTGCTACTCACAGACAAACATAACTATGAGAAAACCCATATGCTATACTTAGCATAAATCCAGAAATCAGAAAGTAGACTATAACCTCTACCGAGACTACCCCTATAACTTAACAAAATTTCCGTGTCGGAACTGCAAATACCTGATCAAAATACATAAAGCATTGCGGAACTCTAGCCCGCTGGCTGCTTATCAGGTAGACCTTTAAGGTGGTAAACAGAATGGATGAGTCCTCGGGAGGACCCAGTAAGGGCTGAGGTAAGGTACAAGTTTTAAAGTGAGCTAAGTGCGCGAATACCTGCAAAACAAGGACAACACAAAAACACAAGAATATATACAAATATAACGAGTACCGAGACATATGTAACCAAACACCACAACGTATCAGCAAACAACAAACATCATGTATCAAACATTGAAATCATGCTTTCATCAATAACAGACAGAGCCCGAAGGACGCAGTTAGAACCGCCAGAGGCCCATGAAAGCATACATACATAATGACAGCCCTCTCCAAGAGGTCAGAAGCCGAAGCTGACAGAGGCATGGTACCAGCCAGGGTCGCGATCCCCAACTGATATTCTCATTCCCGGAGTAGGAGCGGAATCCCAGTTGAGTGATTGATGAAGATGGTGTTCTTGAGACTCCAAGCTTGCTGTTCAGAGTAATCTGTAAAAGATAAGGAGAATACTCAGAAGTAGCAAGAGAGGAGTGGGGGGGCGTGTAGTAGCTTACCCAGTTTAGGGTGGACATCCCCCTATTTATAGGGAGATGCCAGGAGAAGAGCCTCCCCCAGTTGAAGCCTTGGACAGGCTGTGAGACAGGACTGACAAGTCTGTCAGATTTGGAGAGATAAGTCTGTGTCAGACTGATTGGAGATAAGGCGGCTGTGATGATGAAGATCTCAGCAAACCGCCTTAGAAGATTCACCTGTAAGGGAATGTTTGGTGTACAAATCTGGTGAAGATCACTCAGGCTCGTGCTGGCCTCCTTATTGGCTGATTGATGTCAGATGACCAAGTGGTCTATTTCCAAGTGGAGCAAGTGGCAGGCGAAGGCCCAGATAGAACATAGCCAAATAAGGAGTGAGGGTCACACGAACCTGAGTATAAGGGCCTTATCTAGGCGAGGCCAGTATAGGCAAGAGAGTCCTCGCGAAGGCGAGTTGAGGCTGCGGGAGTAAGACCCGTGAAGGCGAGTGAGATCGCACGGGCGATACCTGAGACCGCGAGGGTGACCCGCGCAGGCCCAAGAGACGCGAAGGCGAGTATGAGACGTCGCCCGGGCGAGACTTGAGGCCTCCGAGGGCCAGACCTCGTGTAGGTGAGACTGGAGACTGCAAGGGTGAGACCTTGCTTTGGGCGATACTGGAGACCACAAGGGTGAGACCTCGCGAAGGCGATACTGGGGACCATAAGGGTGAGACCCTGCGAAGGCGATACTGGAGACCACAAGGGTGAGACCTTTTCAGAAGGCCTTGTATGATTCTGATGCGACGCGAGGACGCGTTTGCTTGGGAAGTGTACCAAGATGCCTCCTCCTGAGAGCGGAGTATAGGCAGGGTCCTGTACTCCGTTTTTTGAAAGTACTTTGCTGAGGACTGATGTAGTAGCCACAAGTGAAGACCTTTTATGATCCGATAGTTCGTGTTGGATCTTCTGATCCTTGTGAGTTTTTGAGGGGGCATTCGCTTGGGTAGTGTACCAAGATGCCTCCTCCTGAAGGCAGAGTATGGGTAGGGTCCCGTACTCTGTTAAAATCCCAAGTCTTGGAGCTGGCGAAGGCGCTACGCTGCTAGTGGGCCGTTTGGAGTGCAATCGGCAGTGAAGGGTCCCCTCAGCATTTAAAGCAGGAGAGATAATGGGAGATGGGAGGTTTACTAACCGTTACGGGGTGCGGCACGTGGCGCCTCAGGAGTCGATTACGCTTTTGAAAAGCGTTTCTCTGATTTTGCACGGAAGGTAAAAGGCCTTCTAACTGCTAGATGTCAGCACGTGGCGCCTTGGGAGCCAATTCCGCTAAAAGGTGCTTTTCATTTTGGCGGGCTTATAAAAGCGTATCCGAGAAGATTGAAGCTTTCTATCTTCATTCTCGTATTTCCTTGCTTTTGCTCTGAGTAAACCGTTAGCATTTTTTGTGCACTCGAACCGTTTACCGGCTGTTTTGGAGTTCTTCCTTGGTGTTTTTCCACCTTCGAGACCTCACCGTCTGTTCGTTTGCTGTTTGCTCCACCAGTTTCTTCAACAACGACTCAAGCAGGTAACATTTTTTCACCAAGCACAGTGAGTGATTTGATTTTTCTGAGCACAGAGTGCTTGACGAAATGCCTCTATTAGGCCATTCCGATTTACATGCTTGTTGCTTGGTTTCTTATTGTTTTTTTTTGCAGAGATGGAATCCAAAGAGGCCGTTCGTCCAGTGCTCGCCCCCGTGGAGAAGACCACGGTGAAGTTTGAGAAAATCCACCAGGATATGGTGGAGGCCTTCTGGCCTGTGGAGGCAATGCATGTATACACGTCGCTCAGGCGTCTGCCGGGCGAGGGGTTGGCCTGAGACCAAAGAGATCATGGAGAACCGGGTGTTGTGCCTGTACACTGCACAACTTGCGACGGGGTTGCAGTTTCCCCTTCCGCAGCTGGTACAAGATTTGTGTGCTGATTGGGGGATGCCACCAACACAGTTGGCACCCAACACCTTTCTAACCATAGCAGGTTTTATTGTCGCCTGGCATATGGCCGCGTGAAGCCCTTCGCTGATGTCTTCAACCGTTTCTACCGGCTGGAGCTGAGGAGTGGGAGTGCGTTTTTCTACATTACTCCCATAAACATCGGAGGTAACCACTCCATTTCCTTCACTGCCTCACCCAAATCCTACCACAACTGGCACGGGTCATTCTTCTTCCTGCCCCGCGACAACTCATGGGACTTTCCCTGCGCGAGGACGCAGCTACCCGTGCATAGCATCGCACGGAGGCCTGAACTGGCTTCTGAAGGAGTGCGGTGGCGGGCATACATCTAACTATTGGGGTGGTTGGACGACGTTTTCTCAAGGAGCGCTTGTGATGAGCTCTTCCCCTTTTCGACTGCCCAACTTGATGAGACCACTCTGAAGTCTTTCTGGGGTTCGCAACGGCGAAGCCATGGAGATCACATGTCAAGAAGCTGGAGACTCGGTTTGAGTTTATAGTGACGAGGCACTTGAAGTCCGCAACGGCGGAGCCACACATATCTTTCCAAAAATTTTGTGGGTTTGCTTGTTGAGACAAGCTGAGATAGAGACCCCTTGTTGGGACAAGTTAAGGGCCCTTTTAGGGCTTGTAGAGGCGATGCCCTTGAAGACCATGGATGAGACTTCCCCAAGTGGGGGTCTACTGGGGCTCGCGAAGGCAGCTCACACAGAGACCCTCTTAGCGATTTTTCAGGGAGTAAGCCCTTGGGTAGTGTACAGTGTACCAAGTAGAAGATACCTGCAGAACGCTCATCATTTATATGATAAGGACAGAGGAAAACTCATTTTACCTTGAGCCCGAAGTCGCGCGATGGCGAAGGCAGTGGAGTACTTGTTGGTGGAGAGCCAAGTAGAGCTCTGGGGAGTGAGACCCGTAGTTGTTGTTGGAATTCTTGCGCACCAAGATGACCTGGGCTAGCTAAAGTAGCTAAGCACAGCTCAACTCAGCTCAATCTGAGTGTTTGAGCTAGAGAGATGTGTATCTGCTCTTAGTGAGCTGATATGAGCTCAAGGAGCTCAATGGATGATTTAATATGTCTTGGACTAGCTCTATGTGAGCTCGGTACAAATGTGTCTAGGCACCTTTTGGCGAAGAGACGTGTTTCTTGGCAGAAAGGTGCGTAAATTGGTGGAAAGGTGTCGGAGAGGGCCAAGCACACCTTCGGTTTAGGCCGAAGGGTGCGTAGCACCCTTGGGTGCCGAAAGGGCACCCTAAGGTGGCCTTACACCCATTCGGCCATGGGCCTAGGGGTGTGAGTGTCCCTTCGCCCTAGGTGCTTCTAGGCAAGGGTGCACCCCATGCCTTGCACCATTCGGCTAAAGGGACATGTCTCATGTCCCATGGCCGAATGGGCAAGGGCATGGGTCACCTCCCTTGCCTCTTCACCATATTTGGATAATTAATTAATTAGTTAATTAATTTCCTATTAGACACAATTATTTATTTATTCCTTTTCTAATTAATTAGTTAATTGAAAAGGCAAAAGGCATGAGACATGTCTCATGGACCAAGGGGCATTGGTTGCAGCCCTTGGCCCTAGAGACATGTTACTTCGCAAATGAGGAGGCATTGTGCCCCCTCATTGGCAGCCCATCCTCCTCTATAAATAGAGGGAGGGTGGCGCCATTTCCATCATCCCACAACCAGCATTGGTTCTCTCTTCTCTCCTCATACTTCCTCTTCCAAGCTAGAAGGCATTCTAGGAGCATTGTGAGTGGAACTCACTTTGGAGACAAATCCTCTCCAATCCGCCCTTAAGGTGTTCCCCGAGCCGAGTCTTCTACATCAACAAGGAGCAAGAATCTCTAAGATTCTTAAGCTGCGTCCGAGAAGAAAGGTACACATCCTTAATCCTTTCTTCAGTATTATAGAATGCGAACATGAGAAGCATGTCAAAGACGATCCTAAAATCATCAAATGGTATCAGAGCTTTCGGTTTCTCTTTGTAATACATGCTTACTTGTTCGACATGTTTATATGAAGTATGATACATGTTAGTTGAATTCGAAATAACATGTATGAATGTATGATTGTATGTAATCGGACTAAACATGAATACATGTAAAATTCGGCTGAAACATGCAAGTTTAAATGGAAAAGGGAAGCATGAATGTTGTATGATGAAAATGGTTGTATAACATGTTGACTTGCCTATTTGTTCCATGAATGATTAAATGAACCTAAAGAAAATGTGTGCCAAAGTTCTATATCACATTATACCTTGAGGTAATTGCCGGAATGTGCTCTGTCTAGGAGGTGGGTTTTAAGTGGGACCGTCTGTGACCCATCCATCTTTCCTGGGAGCGCTCCTCTCGTGGTTCCTAAGGTCCATGTGTGACGTAGACTTGGCATGCATGTGACATTTATTCTTTACCTAATTTAAGAATTTCAGCCCCTTGATAGTCTTAATACTGGTTTTGTACCACTATCATGGACTTGAGGGAATTGAAGCTTAAATTAAGTGAGGGAACATACGTCTATTGAAACAAGAGATTCTACCTTAAGATAGTTCAAGTACTTGTACGGTGAACTTGAAGGACTTGAAACTTGATTCAATTGATGAGACACTTCATTAAACTAAGGTCTCTAGGGACCCTGTCAAGCTGATATAATGCTTTGTCTAAGGAAGTGGTACTTAAGTGAGACCGTTTGTGACTCCACCAACGACACTGGGCATTGTATTAAGGAGACTTATGGGTGATGAGACTAAGGTTTAAGTGAAGTGCTATGGTTGTTACGATAGCGCATGAGTGCGTGATTCAGGCCTTCTTGGAAGGTCAAGTGAGGTTATAAACTGATGTATGCTTGGTTGCCCTTGATTGATTGAATGTATAGGCTTGTTAAGGGTATGTTCATAAAATGGCAAAGTTATGCTTAGGCGTTTCTGATCGGATGCTATATGCATACCTTTTGCTACGTCTGGGTATAAACTAAGTTATTTCATGAACATATTGCTTGAATAAGTCTAATTGTGTGAATTGGAATCTAAAACATGTGAATTGCATATTTGTAGATGGCTACTAAGAACATAGTAGCGAGTTGAACCGTGACCTCAAATTGGATGGTGAAAACTATCTAATTTGGCGTGAAGGTCAAGTTCATCTTAAGCGAGCAAGAGACACTTGAGGTGCTCGATGCTTTGAGATCAACCCCGCGGGAAGGGGAAGTAGGGTGGCTTATGAAGCCTACCTTAAAAAGAACTCTATGTGTAGAGTCACACTCTTGTCCACAATGGTGGATGAGATCATGGTGGAGTTCTCCATGCTACCCTCGGCCAAAGGCATCGGGATCTTTGTGAAGGCCAAGTATGGAGATGTTTCCGTGGAGAAACAACGCTCAATGATACTAAGGTTTGAGAACTATGGTAAACGAGCAGATCACACCATGAGTGCCCACCTTCGTGAGATGTCACGAATGATTCATCAGCTTAAACAAGCTGGGCACGACCTCACCGACGACCAGCAGTGCAAGCAATAATAAGGTCCTTACTGATGAGGAGTGGCGGTTGATGAAGGTCAACTTACGCCACAACCCTCAGATTAAGACCTTTGATGACATCGCCCGTCACCTTTTACTTGAGGCTGAAGTAATGGCTCTCAAGGACCACTCCAAGGCATATGTTGCCAATACCTCCGATAACAACGGGGGTAAAAAGAAGAAGTGGTTCAAGGGTGGGAAAAAGGCGGCTTCAAAGGCAAGGGTAAGGGAAAGGGAAAAGGAAGCGGGCCGGAAAGAAGAAAAGGGGCGTTTGAAGCTCAAGTGCTTCAACTGTGGCAAGAAAGGACACTTTGCAAAAGATTGCAAAAGTGCACCTAAGGTACATTTTGAACCTTCTACTTCAATAGCACATGTGACGTCATGTACTATGCTAGCTGAAAGCAATTCTTTGTGGATTGTAGACTCGGGAGCAACAGACCACATAGCTCGGGACAAGTCTGGTTTGTGGCGTACCGCAAGCTCCCAAGAGTTGTGAAGCACGTCTCGGTGGGGAATTATGAAATATTAGAATTAGTTGGAATAGGATACTGTAAGGTTCCCTTGTGTACTCGATATTTGTATCTTGTGGACACATTATATGTACCTAATATTTGTAGAAATTTAATTTCTATTTTTGCCATGTTAAAGTACAATTATTGCTTTCAATTCTTTAATGATAGTGTAACTATATTAAAGGATAATCAAGTTCTCACAAAATGCTTAGTTAATAATGGACTGTATGAGTTAAGGCCCGATGGCCATTCTGTTGCAACTCCTAGTTGCCACGTGACTAAAGTCATAGATCAAAATCTGTGGCATGAGCGGTTGGGACATATAGGACAAGATAGGATGAATAAGTTAGCCAAAAGTGGCTTGCTTGAATCTTTGACCAAGGTTGTCCTGCCAACTTGTCAACCTTGCTTAGAAGGCAAGGCAACGAAAGCCCTTTGGGAGGGCAACTAGGAGAACCGAGGCACTAAGTTTAGTCCATTCGATCTTTGTGGACCTATGAGAATTGAATCCAGAAATGGGTTCAAGTACTTCATCACTTTTACCGATGACTGTACACGATTCACCCACGTCTTCTTACTCAAAACCAAGGCAGAGGCCTTAGCATATTTTCAGAAATATGTACACTTGGTTGAGAACCAAGTAGATAAGAAAGTGAAGTCCTTAAGGACTGACAGAGGTGGTGAGTACAGTTCACTTGCATTCAAGGCCTTTTGTGAGTCAAAAGGCATTGCTAGAGAGTTCACCCTTTCTTGGACACCCCAGCAAAATGTTGTGTCCGAAAGAAAGAACCGAACTTTGATGGACATGGTACGTTCCATGATGGCTAAAGCCAACCTGGATGTGACCTATTGGAGTGATGCGCTGCTATGTGCGGTGCACATTCTCAATAGGGTACCTACCAAGGACATCGACTCCTCTCCATATGAGTTATGGATGAAGAGGACCCCGAACTTAAGCTACTTGCGGCCTTGGGGTTGCTTAGCTTACGTACATAATCCCGACCATCCGTTGGGAAAATTGGGACCAAGAGGAAAGAAGTGTGCTTTTCTCGGATATTGTACGGAATCCAAGGGCTATGTGTTCTTGGATCTCAGTTTAAAGGAGGGTTTGGTGTTTGATGCAAGAAACGCCAAGTTTGTGGAAACGGAGTTTCCAAAAGTTGGCGAAAGTGATGATTTAGCCTCAATAGGCCCGATCCTAGAAGAAGGTCAACCGAGCACTTCACAAGTGCCGGTTACAAGAGCTGTACCTACTCGGAGGAGTACCTCAACCGGAACAAGTGAGGCTTTCCAGAATGAGCCCATAAACATGGACTCGAATGAGCAGGATCCACAGGCGGGGATCTGTTCAAGAGGAGTTGAGGTACTTCAAGAGCCAACACCTCCCCAGGTTGAGAAGATCAACTCGGGAGTCCAAAGCACCTAAAAGGTGGGGACTATCGGAAGGTGAGACATACTTGGTCTCGTGCGAGATCGATGAGCCAAGTAATGTCAAAGAAGCTCTTGAAGGGGCACGAGAAAGAAGAGTGGCTAAAGGCAATGAATGATGAGTTGCATTCAATGCATGAAAATGAGGTATGGGAATTGTCCGATCTTCCTCGAAAAGCGATCGGCAATAAGTGGGTTCTTAAAATAAAGAAGAACTCGATGGGAGTATCGAAAGGTACAAGGCCCGGTTGGTGGCCAAAGGCTTTACGAAGGAAGGTGTTGATTTCAAAGACACTTTCTCTCCTGTGGTTAAGTTTAATTCCATCAGATTGCTACTTGCGATAGTGGCAAACTTGGACCTTGAGTTGCATCAGATGGATGTAACCACAGCCTTCCTCAACGGTGAGTTGAGTGAAGAGATCTACATGAAACAACCCGAAGGGTTTGTACAAGTAGGTCAAGAAGACAAGGTATGTAGACTAAAGAAGTCTATATATGGTCTCAAACAAGCTTCAAGACAGTGGTACTTGAAGTTTCATCATGCAGTCACAAGCTATGGTTTTGTGATGATGCATGAAGACCATTGTGTGTACTTGTTCTTCAAAGAGTCCAGTTTTGCCATTATGACATTATATGTCGATGACATTTTAATTGCAAGTAGTAGCTTGGAGTTGTTGCTCGCCATCAAAGGATGGTTGTCCTCCACCTTCAAAATGAAGGACCTGGGGGAAGCTTCTTATATCCTAGGTGTTAAGATACATCGGGACAGAAAGAAGCATATGTTAGGACTTTCACAAGAGCTTTATATAGATAAAGTTCTTGAGAGGTTTAACTTGACCAACTCTAAGCCAATGAACACCCCACTTGCATATGGTTGCAAAATTGGAGAGGACTTATGTCCTAAGACTCCAAAAGACAAGGAAGAAATGACTAAGATACCTTACCTTAGTGCCATTGGTAGCCTTATATACGCCATGATTTGTACACGGCCAGACATAAGTCAAGCGGTCGGTTTACTTGCTAGATATTCTTGAACCACGGCATGGAGCATTGGAAGAATGTCAAGAGGATCCTTAGATACCTTAAAGGTACTAAGGATTATTGGCTATGTTATCAAGGAAAAACCCTTGGTTTACACGGCTATTCGATGCCGATTGGGGAGGAGATAGAGATTCTAGCAAATCTACAAGTGGTTATATTTTCTTGCTAAATGGGCGCTACTACTTGGTGTAGTAAGAAACAAACTTATGCAGCCTTATCAACCATGGAGGCGAGTCGTTTCTTGTGCCTCGGCTGTCCGAGAAGCCACGTGGCTTGGTTATTTTCTTAAAAACTTGGAGTCGATGGTCAAAATAAGTAAGCCCATTACTATCTACAGTGATAGTATGGCAGCTATAGCCTACACCAAGGACCCCAAGTATCATGGAAAAACCAAACACATTAGCATGAAATATAATTTCGTTCGAGATGCTGTTGAAGAAGGTGAAGTCAAAATTGAATACATCTCAACAGACCTTATGGTGGCAGATCCTCTCACTAAGCCATTGCCACCCATTGTGTTTGCTCGTCATGTCCGAGCAATGGGTCTTAGGAGATTGTAAATATACTAATTGTTGTATGACTTTCACCACTTTGGTGTCACACATGTATATATATGTATAATGATGATCAATAAAGTAATTATTTGATGTCATTTACTTAGTTCCATTAATAACACACAATGAATAAATGAACATGTCCACCATAGGCATTGAGAATGACTTTCTCACACCAAGTCATTCGCCCTTGATCTTAAGTAGACCAAGGATGAGACTACCAAAGACTCAAATAGGGTGTTGTTTCTTCAGGAAACATGTGACATACAATGTTACTCTATTGAGTGGGAGTCATGTTACAACACATGACACTTTGGTATACTTTTATGTCGCCTTGATCTGAATAATCAAGATGAGGTGCTCTGCACTGATTTTGTATGACACTGATACATTCTAGCCTATGTGTGAGTGTAAGCTAGGGCTTGCACAGAAATTTCATGGCTTGTGACATGTCCTCCTTTTATATGTTAGAAGGAGCACACTCTGAGGTGTTTTAAGAGGGAGAAATGACACACCCCTCATTCTAAGTGATATCACTCCAAGTGGGAGTGGTGTTTGTAAAACACCCTAAGAAGTGTTAATAGAATTTAAGCAAAGATCCTATGACCATGAAATTCGACCAAAAGAAGAATTTAAGCAAGTTGTCTCTAACCTTGCGTAGTGTGAGAATTCTTCGATTGGACCCTTAATCACTTTAACTCATTTGTTAATGATTCACATTGACAAAGTTACTTTGATTGGTTGTCGAAGGTCGCAGATGAATGCGGTGGAGTATCCTCCTTTTGGGTAACTAAATCTATATGGATCATTAAGCAGGTAGAGTGTAAAGGAAAGACAAGTGAAACTTGGTACATGAGTCCTAAATTCAACCTTTGAGCTCACATGTTGCATTGGTACAACATGATAAGGTCTGAATTGGGGATAATACGAATTAAAGAGTACTCGACACTTAACACAGTCATCATTTAAATGAAAGAGACTGACTGTGGTTAAGAATATGTACCATATGTCTTGGGGTTCTAAAGGCACTACTTGAAGTAGTTCAAGGAAAGCTTGAAGATGTTCAAGCATGTCTTGTTAAGTTCAAGAAAATTTGAATAACACACAAACACTTGAAGTGTTCAAGTGAGTTTGAGAGGACAATCTTCCATTTGAGAGTCTAACAACCTCAATGGAAGAGTGCAGTGTGGATGCCTTAAGGTCGCACTCACAACTCCTTTTATATAGTTTGCCAAAGTGTTTGTTTTAGTATGAGGAAGTGTTTTATTCGAGTGGGAGCTTGTGCTCAAAGATCATCATTGGTGCGAGTGGGAGTTTGTTGGAATTCTTGCGCACCAAGATGACTGGGCTAGCTAAAGGTAGCTAAGCACGGCTCAACTCGGCTCAATCTGAGTGTTTGAGCTAGAGAGATGTGTATCTGCTCTTAGTGAGCTGATATGAGCTCAAGGAGCTCAATGGATGATTTAATATGTCTTGGACTAGCTCTATGTGAGCTCGGTACAAATGTGTCTAGGCACCTTTTGGCGAAGAGACGTGTCTCTTGGCGGAAAGGTGCGTAAATTGGTGAAAAGGTGTCGGAGAGGGCCAAGCACACCTTCGGCTTAGGCCGAAGGGTGCGTAGCACCCTTGGGTGCCGAAAGGGCACCCTAAGGGGGGCCTCACACCCATTCGGCCATAGGCAAGGGGTGTGAGTGCCCCTTCGCCCTAGGTGCCTCTAGGCAGGGGTGCACCCCATGCCTTGCACCATTCGGCCAAAGGGACATGTCTCATGTCCCATGGCCGAATGGGCAAGGGCATGGGTCACCTCCTTGCCTCTTCACCATATTTTGGATAATTAATTAATTAGTTAATTAATTTCCTATTAGACACAATTATTTATTTATTCCTTTTCTAATTAATTAGTTAATTGAAAAGGCAAAGACATGAGACATGTCTCATGGACCAAGGGCATTGGTTGCAGCCCTTGGTCCTAGGGACATGTTATTTCGCAAATGAAAGGGCATTGTGCCCTCTCATTGGCAGCCCATCCTCCTCTATAAATAGAGGGAGGATGCGCCATTTCTTCTAATCCCACAACCAGCATTGGTTCTCTCTTCTCTCTTCCTACTTCCTCTTGCGAAACTAGAAGGCATTCTAGGAGCATTGTGAGTGGAACTCACCTTGGAGATAAATCATCTTCAAGCCGCCCTTAAGGTGTTCCCCAGGCCGAGTCTTCAACATCAACAAGGGGCAAGAATCTCTAAGATTCTTAAGCTGCGTCCAGAAGAAAGGTACATACTCATAATCCCTTCTTCGGTATTGATGACTTCGAACATGAGAAGCATGTTTAAAGACGATCCTAAAATCAACAGTGTGCACCACAATTGCCTTGGTGGAGAGTATCCAAGACAGAGTGTCCCTCAAGGGTGCTGAGGCATCGTTGAAGGGGTGCTACAAACCCGCGATGCCATAATTGGTGATCAATGAGAACGAAACGGATGGCCCTTTTGCGAGCTTGGGGGTCCGTGGCACTGGCTTTCAGCTCAACGATGATAGGGTCTCTCTAGTCGACGACCAGATCCTGTGTTGCTAGTGAGGCAATATCAATAGCCTCCGAAATGGAAGGGCTGGCCAGGGTGGCCATGGTGGAGGGAGTCTTTCCCTTGGATAGCATGTCTGCTGTGGTGTTCTCAGAATGAGGAATGTGGAGAAAAATAGCCTCCTCAAAGTTGGTCCGTAAGACCTCCTCAGGGTTGTGTCTTTGCATTCAGCGCACCCTTGGACCTGGTGAATCACCAGTTGCGAGTCGCTGTGGACATGAAGGCGGCGAATGCCTGCCCTTATGGCGAGTTTGAGCCCCGCGATGAGGGCCTCATATTCTGCAACATTATTAGTTACTTGGAATTGGAAAGAGACACGAAGGGATACTTCCATACCTAGGGGTCCGCGCAGATATACGCCCCCTGCGGGGGATCCAAGCTTGGATGAGCCATCCACGAACATGTCCCACTCTGGGGGAATGTGTTGTGGTGCGGGGCCCTGCTCAGGGGCCGGGATGATGTCCACATCTGAAAATTCCGCAATGAAGTCGGCGAGGGCCTGGCCCTTAATTGCCTTTCTAGGCTCATAGTTGATGTTAAAGCCACCAAGCTCTATACACCATTTGGCAACTCTTGTAAGTGTTGCTTGATTGAATCGTATGCCTCCTGGCATTCCTCTGTCTACTTGCAAGCTTTTTTCTTACAAATTTGATTGAAGAAAGGTCTGCAGCGATTGCTGAGTTTAGAGACGAATCGCCCCAAGGCAACTAGCTTTCCTGTTAGTTGTTGGACGTCTTTGAGCCCCCTGGGGGTGCGCAAAGTGGCGATAGCTTCAATCTTTTTGGGATTCGCATGAATCCCTCCTTTGGAGATCTGGTAACCCAGAAATTTGCCCTCACCCACGCCAAAGATACACTTCTTTGGGTTCAACCGCATATTGTATTTGCGGAAGTTGGCGAACGTTTCCTCTAAGTCCGCGAGGTGTGTCGAGGTGGCCTTGCTTTTGACCACAATATCATCGACATAAGCTTGAAGGTTTCGGCCGATTTGGTCCGCGAAGACCTGATTTACAAGCCTTTGGAAAGTAGCCCCTGCATTTTTCAAGCCGAAGGGCATTCTGATATAATGGTAGACGGCTTCGCGATGGTGAAGGCGGTTTTTACCGCGTCCTCTGGGTCCATAAAAACTTGATGGTACCCGCTGTATGCGTCGAGGAAGGAGAATACATAGTGATGAACGGTTGAGTCAACCAGTTGATCGATAGAAGGTAGGGGATAGGGATCCCTTGGGCAGGCCCTATTAACCCCTTTGTAGTCTACGCAAAGTCGCCACTGACCACCCTCTTTATCGGCGAGCACTATATTTGCGACCCACTCAGAGTAGTGAACCTCCTTGATTATATTTGCCTTAAGCAATTTCCGCATACGTGCGTACAAAGTCCTTTCGGTCAGGGGCCATGCCCCTTGTTTTTTGTCTAACCGGGCTAAAGCCGGGGAGTACACTTAACTTGTGAGAAATGATAGCAGGATCCACTCCTGGTAAATCCTCAGTAGTCCATGCGAATACATCTCCATTGGCCTGGAGGAGATGGATGAGTGCTTGCTGGTCTTTCTTGTTACGGTCACCCCGAGCGGGTTGCGACCGGGTGACCCGGGACTCCGGTTTTGGCCTGCGGGTCACGTTTTTCGGCGTTCAGACGGCTCCCGAGCCCTATCCGAGTATCATTTTGGCGAACCCTTCCGTATTTGAGGTCGTGTGGGTTCCCCGGACGTTTCCGCCGAAAATATTTTTCTGGCGCCGGGGGGTTGTCGGGGTCGCCTCGGGACGTACAGCGGGCTCGGTAGCGCTCTCGAGATCTCAGTTTGAGAAGCCGTTTGTAGTTTTGGAGTCGTGGAAACGTCCCGGTGGTGGTTGTGGAGTTTAATATTTGGGGCGGGACGTTCGGTTCCGGGCGACTCCCGGGACTCGGGACGGGAATCCCGGGGCTCGGGATGGAAATTTTCTGACGGCTTTGGGGTAGGATGTGTTATAAATTAAGATGGAATTTATGTGTATTTTTATAGAATTTTGGAATGACGGAATTTTGGTTCTGTTGGACACGCTCGCACGTCGGGTTTTGGTTCGGGTTCAGCGAGCTCGGTAGGACACTCCGGAAGGGTAAATGAATTTCTGGAAAATGTTCTGTGAATGTTATAATATTCTGAAGGTTGTGTCCAAGTTTCGTTAATTTTGGAATTCGGTAATTATTTTTGGGCAAAAAGAATTGGAACTTTCGGAAAAATTGGGAGTTAATTAGTAATTGGCCACAAAAATCAAAAGAAATCAGCATGGGCAGCAGCAGCAGCCCTTTCTTTCGGCAGCAAGTGTGGGTGTGTGTGTGATTAATGGGACACATGTCCTATTTTCATTTAAGTTGAGAGGGATGGGAAAAAAAAGGAAGAAAATATATAAGGCTTATATTTTCTTAAATGGGTTATTATTTCATCACTTTTCTTCTTCTTCTTCATCTTCTCCAAGTTGCTGCCGCCTCCATGGATGCTCACCTCCAAGCTTGAGCTTCTTCTTCTTTGTGGAAATCAAAGAGAAATTGGTTGCTACTTGTGGTAAGTACCTTCCTAAGTCCTCTTTTCTTGTTAGTTTTGAAGATTAGTGGTGAAAAGAGAAGTTTTGGCAATTGATGGGTTTGTTCTTAGCTATAAGCTAGGATGATTTTCTTCCTCCCATCTTCTAGTATGTTGTTCTTGGGTGGTAGGAGAGTGTTAATCAAGTGTTGGATTTTGGAAAACACATCTTGGATGGAAACCTAGTGTTGGCCGATTTTCTTGAAGATTTTCCAAAATGGTGTGTGTTTGTTATCTTGTTTCATGCTTCAAGTATGTTAGTCCTAGCATGATTCTAAGCTTGTGTATGGATTCAATTTGATGGAGAACAAGTTGAGGTGAAAACCCCAAATGGCCGAATATATGGGTGTATGTTCAATGTTGGATTTTGTTGTTTGGGTGCAATTGGATAGCATTCATGGTTTAGAAATGTAATTGGTGGTTAGAATGGTTGTTTGGTAGCTTGAATGGATTGAATTGGAAGTTGGATGAAAAGTTGATTAAGAACCGAAATCTTGGAATGATTCTTTTTCAATGTTGGAGGTTCAGTTTGGTTAAATTGGATGTTAATATGGTGTTGGGCTTGAATTTAGGAGTGGATGGAAGTTTGAAATGTTGAATTCGGTTAAGAAATGGAAAAGTTACAATTAAGCGGGATTATCGGAAAATGGCGGGTAAAGAAGGGTTTAAGGTTGGATTTGATCAGTTCGCTTATTGTATGATGTTTGTCAATGTGAAATCTTGCATTGTCTAGGTTGGTTACGAATTCGACGTTTACGTGAAAATCGGAATTTTACGGAAGTTACGGATTTTAGGTTTTGGGGGTCGGGGGTGTAGTTTGGTAGTGTGGTCGATAAGGATTCTAATTCAACTTGGTTTGTCGATTACGAGGTTCGAGGTGAGAAAAGAGGGGTTTCGGAGTTTCGGGTCGTGGTTTGGAAATCATCGAGAATCGGTCAAATACTGGATTTGTAAGGTAAGGGTTTGGTTACTGCTATTTTTGGTAAGATAGGTGTATGTTCAGTTTCATTTTACATTACTGCGGTATTTCAGTATTATATGCCTAGAGCATATTACGTAGTCTGTAGGTGTATGTATTGTAGCACTTACATTTTGCGGTATTTGGGAATTTACGCTTTAAGGTACGTTACGTGATACGTAGGTGTATGCCTTGTAGCATACCACATGCAGTAACCCTACGTTTGTAGGTGTATGCCTTGTGGCATACTTTGTGCATTAACCCTACGGCAGTTGTGGGTTCGCTACCCCACTGGTGCACCATGCTTCCGTAATAGCCGGCTTGACTCCCTTAGAGGGAGGCGTCGTTACGATTGGTTATAAGGGTTTATGGCGATTTAGTATCGCACATCCTTCGGGATTCTGATCTGTTTTATTACATGCACGATATTACGTTTTACACGCATATATTCGTATATTATTATCTTTCTGTTTTGCGGGGTTACATATGCTTATCTTACCCCAAATCCCTTACGGGGTCCTTTTAGGACTCACCCTTTTTGGGTTACATTTTTGGATTTCAGGTAGACTTGGTAAACAACTAGCGGAGTTGGTTTCCATGAGGCTTCGCCTTGGTTGGGTTGAGCAGCAGCGGTACCTTGCGGGCTGGGATTTTGTCTACTTGGTCCGAATCCCGCGAGGTATTTTAACGTTTAGGCCTAGGGTCGGCTCTGTAGCTGCATGTGCATACTTTTGTTTTGTTCTTTGTGATGATTGTATATTTGTATATACTTATATATTACATTACGTGCATGTTACAGCGCTTGGCGCTTGCTAGACACTTTAGGTTACGTGAATTCTGTATGTATATATGTGTTGGTGCGTAAGCACTCGTCCACGGAGGGCGGGGCTTACTCTGTTGTTAATACATAAACTGTGTGGTTGCATTTTATTTTGGTTATACGCATGAAATTTCCGTTAGGTTGCTTCCACAATCTTTCCGTTGTCGGGTCCGCTACGCGCGGCGGGTCTCGATGGACCTGCCACTCCTTTCCATTCCGGCTTCCGCTTCCGGCGTCCCGGCGCCCCCGCCTCCGCAACCGGGCTCGGGCGGCGTGCGGTGACATTTCTCTTCAAGGTCTTTTCCCACCCGGAATTTCTTGCCAGGGGAGATTTCAACCTCCTCAAAGGCCCCAGACAAGTCAGGAGCGACTTCGCCCGCGAGTCCAGTCTCTTCCATGGGTGCCTTTCTTTTAGGCTCAGACGGCTTGGGGAGCTAGGGAGGTCCCTCTAGGGCAGAGACATAATTGCCCCTGGCCACATTTTGGTTGACAAAGATATAGGCATCCCCCGCCGCGGTGTGGAAAACCAAAGTTAGAGCCCGCACATCAGTATGAGTGTGGCGCCCAATGATGGCGTTGTATGGTGTAGGGAGATCCAGGACGATAAAGTCCACAAAGCTGGAGTGGCACACTTGCTTCTTTTCTTTGGTGGTCCCCATCATCATGTAGGGGAGCGTGATCGATCTCAAAGTTGGGATTTCATCCAGAGTGTGTTTGTAGATTACGTTGGCATTCACCCCAGTGTCTATGTAGACTCTGTCAATGTCCCATCCTGCGATGCGAGCAGTGATAACCAAAGGGTCCTCGTGCGGTACCGCTACCGAGGTGCCATCGCGGCGATGCAATAAGTGAGTAGAAGAGTGATTGACCTGGTAGATCTGTCTCATATGACGGCGTCTCGCCGATGCGCCTTCACATTGTGTGATTACGCTGATGTGCCCCCTTGGTGGGGGAATTTCGACCAGACCTTCTCGATCTGGGTTCTGTTGGGAGCGACGCTGTCTGCGGTCCCCCTGACGGCGATCCTCCTGGTTATTTTCCGCTGCGGTCCCCATCATCGTGGAGTAAGAACTCCCTGAGTTTGCCTTGGGCGATCATTTCCCCAATCATGCGTTTAAGCTCAAAACAGTCCTCAGGGTCGTGTCCCTTGTCGCGATGGTAACGACAATACTTGGTGCTAGACATGACGACCTCATGGGAGATGGGGCGGGGACAATTGGGAACCTCCCTCTTTTGCTCCAGGGCATGGAGTATGTTGGTGCGAGATTCCCTTAGTGGGGGAAGAGTAAAATACGCCCCCTCTCTGTTGGGTGGCGTAGGGTACTGTCTCTGGGACCTGGTGTCCGATCGTGAGGGCTGTCCCCTTGTATCTGCCGTGGCGGCCCTGGCGAGCGGTCGAGTGACCTCTTCCGTATTCATAAACCGTGAGGCAGTGCTCAAGAACTGTTCCATGTTGGTGGGGGGGGTTAGTGTGCACGTCCACAAAGAAAAGGGATTCCTAGCGGAGGCCCTGAATGGCTACAAGTAGGCGGGCTTCCTCCCCCAGATTAGGGACTTGGATGGATTCTGCCTAAAAACGCTGGATATACTCCCTGAGGGGCTCATCTTTCTTCTGCCGTATTTTGAGGAGGTGTCCTGCCGTTTTGGGGGGAGGTTTAGATACCACAAAGTGGTTGGAGAAGTTGCGGGAGAGTTCGTCAAAGGAGTTAAACCGTTTATCATGGAGGGTGGTATACCAGTTGGCGGCGGCTCCCATGAGCGTGGAGCTGAAGGCTCTATAGAGCGTGTTATCGTCCGCTCTTGCGATGGCCATCGCAGAAACGTAACACTGGAGATGAATATCAGGGTCTGAGAGACAGTCGTAAGCGTCCAGCTTAGGCTGGCAAAACTATTCTGGGAGAGGGGTCTCCAAAACCCGTTGGGTGAAAGGTTGGGTCGAGGTGGTCCGGACCCATTCGGAAACATTATGAACAACGGCTCTTTCGTCCCTCTTTTCCACTTCTTCTAATCGTCTAGTAAGTGCGATAAGTAACGACGAAGAAGGGTCAGGGTTACTTACTTGTTGAGGAGGAGTAGTAGGGCGTTCAGGCTGATTAGTCCGTAGCGTTCCAACGCTATCCAGAACGCCCCTAAGAGTGGTGGCGAGTGTTTCGCGCAAGTTGAGAGCAACCGCATCAGTGATTGTTTGCAGAACGGCCGGATCAAGGCTCGTTGGTGGAGTGTTGCGCTCCTGAGGTACGTTACGGTTCATGTGGGAGGAGCTTTCCTCCGTTGAGTGAACAGAGAGTTCTCCCCATTGTGGGGGAACGTTACTTGGAGATGGTTCCAATCGTGGATCATTGTTGTGTTTGTCGTGGGAGGATTTCTCCGTCCCTGGCGACTATGCCTACTCGCACTCCGGGTAGTTGGCATGGCTTACTACTTGTGGTTTGTAATATGGGTTTACGAGAAGAACTTTTTTGTTTCTTTCGTTCCCACAGACGGCGCCAAACTGATATTCTCGTTCCCGGAGTAGGAGCGGAATCCCAGTTGAGTGATTGATGAAGATGGTGTTCTTGAGACTCCAAGCTTGCTGTTCAGAGTAATCTGTAAAAGATAAGGAGAATACTCAGAAGTAGCAAGAGAGGAGTGGGGGGGCGTGTAGTAGCTTACTCAGTTTAGGGTGGATATCCCCCTATATATAGGGAGATGCTAGGAGAAGAGCCTCCCCCAGTTGAAGCCTTGGACAGTGTGAGGCAGGGATCGACAAGTCAGCCGATTTGGAGAGATAAGTACGTGTCGATCGATTGGAGATAAGGCGGCTGTGATGATGAAGATCTCAGCAAACCACCTTAGAAGATTCACCTGTAAGGGAATGTTTGGCGTACAAATTTGGTGAAGATCACTCCGGCTCGTGCTGGCCTCCTTATTGGCTGATTGATGTCAGATGACCAAGTGGTCTGTTTCCAAGTGGAGCAAGTGGCAGGCGAAGGCCCGCAAGGCGAAGGCCGAGATAGAACATAGCCAAATAAGGAGTGAGGGTCACACGAACACGAGTATAAGGGCCTTATGCAGGCGAGGCCAGTATAGGCAGAGAGTCCTCGCGAAGGCGAGTTGAGGCTGCGGGAGTAAGACCCGTGAAGGCGAGTGAGATCGCACGGGCGATACCTGAGACCGCGAGGGTGACCCGCGCAGGCCCAAGAGACGCGAAGGCGAGTATGAGACGTCGCCCGGGTGAGACTTGAGGCCTGCGAGGGCCAGACCTCGCGTAGCTGAGGCTGGAGACTGCAAGGGTGAGACCTTGCTTTGGGCGATACTGGAGACCACAAGGGTGAGACCTCGCGAAGGCGATACTGGGGACCACAAGGGTGAGACCCTGCAAAGGCGATACTGGAGACCACAAGGGTGAGACCTTTTCAGAAGGCCTTGTATGATTCTGATGCGACGCGAGGACGCGTTTGCTTGGGTAGTGTACCAAGATGCCTCCTCGTGAGAGCGGAGTATGGGCAGGGTCCTGTACTCCGTTTTTTTAAAGTACTTTGCTGAGGACTGATGTAGTAGCCACAAGTGAAGACCTTTTATGATCCGATAGTTCGTGTTGGATCTTCTGATCCTTGTGAGTTTTTGGGGGGGCATTCGCTTGGGTAGTGTACCACCAACTGTCGTAGGGTCACAAATAGACTATACCGCAGGGTATACAACAGACAGAGTATACTGCAAGGTATACACAGAATATCGGAACTAAGTGCAGAAATAGAATACCTAAGAACCTGAAGTCTTTGAGACCATCCTAGGCCATGAACCTGCACACCTGTACCTTACCATATAACTGGCCCCGGGATCACCGGAAACCCCATCCTCAACCCGGAACCCTCTTCAACTAACCCCGATGTACATGATAGCCCTCTCAGAATGTAAGCCGAGAGAAGTTGAACCCTTACCGTACTATTACCGATCCGCAGAAGAATCCCGGGAAAATCCCGACGCTCTGGTCGAAGCGTGGTAGTGTGACCTCCGAAGTCCCGCACTACTCCGCAACTGCTGATTCAAGCTGAACAACCACTTACAAATCAGAAATCACCAATCTAGACCCCCGGAACTACTCCCGCACATTACCGCACATTCCCGCAAAACTTTACAGAAAGCTCGGATTGTCAAATCGAGCTAGAAAATCGTTGTTTATACTTAGACATGCACAACTAAGCATTTAAAACATACTTTTCCAAATTTAAGCAGGCAGACTGTTACAGTCATCCCGAGCGGGTGGTGACTTCTGTGTATCCCGGGGCTCCATTCCAAGCATGCGGGGCATGTTTTCTTTTGGTCAGACAGCTCCCGGATCTTTTCTAGGTAACATTCTCGGGAATGCTTGTATATTCGAGGTCGCACAAGTCCCCCGCACCTTTCCGCGGAAAATATTTTTCGGGCGCAGGACATATTTCCTGTCGATCAGTAAGCTCGGGAATTTTATCAGGACCTTATAAAAGTGAATTTTCAACATATTTGAGGTCGCACGAGCATTCCGCACATTTTTGCGGAAAATATTTTCGGGGTCGAGATGTTCGTTCTCGGGAGACGCTCGGGGCTCGGGAAGAAAAATTGGATGGCGCCAATGGTGTTGGGTGTGTTATGACTCAGGATGATTAATGCGGTGATAACCGAGCAAGCACACATGACGGGATTATTTGGCCGGGAAAGCAAGCACAAATGTCGGGATTTTCTTGGTTAAGTTAGCGCAGGATGACACTTAGACACATTTTTTGGCTTGGACTTGGCATGGTGACTAAGGTGTCCAGTAGGTGATTCACTATGGTGACTAAGGTGCCTAGTAGGTGATTCATTATGATGACTAGGGTGTGTGTGTGTGTGTGTGTCATTAAGAGAAGAAGTATATAAGGTGAAAATTGAAAAGGGAAGCATTTTTTGGTTTCATTTCTTCTCTCATAACCGTGACCTTCTCTCACATTCTACCTCTCAAGTGTTCTTCATCTTGCAAGGGTTTAAGGAAGGATTGATCTTGGTGTTGAGCTTGAGGTAAGCTTGATTTCTTCATGAGTTTGGTGTGTTGAAGCAAGATTTATGGTTGAAAACACTTGTGGAAACCGAATCATGAGAAGCCTTAGCTATATGTTATGTTCATCTTCTTGCTTCATGCTTTGAGTATGTTGTTCTTGGCATGATTTGGTGTAGGAATCAAGGTTTGGATTATGAAAGAACATTATGGAATGAAAAACCCTAAAAGGCCGAATTGTTGCCTAAATTCTAAGTATGTTGAATTGATGTCATCTTGGTTCATTCTTTGGATATGTTGTTCCTAGCATGATTAGGAGTTGATATTAGGGTTCAATTTGAAGATGAGCATGTTGGATGAGAAGTACCCAAGTGGGCTGAATTGAATATGTGAAGGTTGGTTTGATTTTGGGTGATTATGGTGAAGTATGTTAGTATGCATGCTTAGAATGTTTAATTGTTGAATTAAGCATGAGAATGGAACCCTAAATTGGATTGAAATGGATTTTGGTATAAGAAGCATGTTAAGGCCGAATTTGAGGAAGGCTATGTTTGTGGTTGTGGTGTGTTTCGGAGATGTTTTGATAATGAATTGGTATCGGGAATTGAAGTAGGTATCAAGCGATGTTAGGAATGTCATTTTCTGAAATTGTGAACATAACCGACCTACTTGCTTGCTTGCTTAGATTTGGGGGAAAGTATTATTCAGATGCTTAGTTGTGCATGTGCAAGTATAAATATCAATGTTCTAGGTCGGTTTGAGAATCCGAGCTTTCTGTGGAATTTTACGGGAAAGTGTGGGATTAGTTCCCGGGGGTCTGGATTGGTGATTTCTGATTTGTCTGTGGTTGTTCAGCTTGAATCAAATGTTGTGGAGTAGTGCGGGACTTCGGAAGTCACACTACCGCGTTTCGGGCCGAGCGTCAGGATTTTGCCAGGATTATTATGCGGGTCGGTAATAGTGCGGTAAGGGTTTCAGTATTGCTCTCGATTCTGCATTTCGGATTATGTTATGAAATGCGTGTCTGGGTGTACTGAGGCTGAGTTTGGATTCAGGGTGGCCCAAGGATACCCAAACTTGGTCAGTCGGGATAAGCATTGGTGTGCAGGTGCGAGGACTCGAGGATGCTGATGTTCTGATTCAACTCCTACGGGGGTGGTGTTCTGATTCAACTCCTACGGGGGTGGTGTTCTGATTCAACTCCTACGGGGGTGGTGTTCTGATTCAACTCCTACGGGGTGGTGTTCTTATTTAACTCCTTCGGGGGTGGTGTTCTGATTCAACTCTTACGGGGGTGGTGTTTTGATGAGGTTAGCTACCTCGAGTTGGTACCAGTCTCATGTGTGTTGAAGTTCATTACGTGGCTGGGCCAGAATGGACTATCGTTTCAGAGCGTGTCTGTTTGCTATACTAACAATTTTGCTTATGTGCATTGCATATGTTTGTTTTGCATTGGTTGAGCATATGTTGGTTATCTGTTGCGTGTTTGTATTTTCTTTGTCTTTGTTGTGCAGGTTGTTATACGTAAATAGAAACCGTGCCTATCCCCAAGCCCTTACTAAGTTCTCAAAAGAGGACTTACCCCATTTCTGTTTACCGTTTCAGGAGTACCTGACCAACAACCCGCAGAGTGAGTTTGGGGTGTGTTGTCTGATTTTGTTTCAGGTACCCTTCTGTTCTGTCTGATTTTCTGTCTGTAACGGGCAGTCTCTTTGAGTAACTATAGTATGGGATCTGATATCTGTAGTCTGAATCTGTATTATGAAATATGGGATCTGATATCTGAAATCTGAATCTGTATATGAATCTGAACCTGTAGTCTGAATCTGTATCTATATCTGAGACTGAATCTATAGTCTGTTTTCTGACTTCTAGATTTATGCCAAGGATAGCATATGGGTTTTCTCACAGTTAACTTATCTCTCTCTTTTGTTGGTGTGTTAGCAGCAGCAGTGGTACGTGCGGGAATCTTCTGATCTCGTAGTTTCTCTTAGATTCTGCACTTAGGTATTCTGGGGTTCGGCTCTGTAGATGTATGTGCATGCTATGTATCCTAGATGTTAGCAGCATGCTATGTAGATGTTAGCAGCATGCTATGTAGATGTTAGCAGCATGCTATGTATCCTAGATACATTCTGCTTCTGTATATATGCTCTGGATACTATGTAGGACCGGGGACTCGCCCATGACAGTGGAAGGCGGGACCCGGGATGTGATCATATTTTGATGTGTCAGACACATTCTGTATCTGTGTGTTTCTGCGAAGCTATGAATGATGTTATTCATGAACTGTATGTTTGGTGATGGTTGAGTGCTCGCCTATTTCAGTGGGGCGGGGCTCGCCATGGATAGTTAGGGTTTATACCGTATCCTTGCCATGTTTGGGAATTGTAGATTGCGGGTCGAAACTCGACCGAAGGTTACAAGCGCATAACTCTGTCTGCATACTCCGTGACCAAAGTGTTCTCAGGCACCAGGCCTTCGAGAATGAGACTTTGCGGGCTGGGTCACGGGACAACCACACTCAGCGGGTCTCGGTTGAACCGACCGTTTCCATTTCTACAGCTTCCGCTTTCGCCGTAGTGGGACGGCTCCGCCACCGCAACCGGGCACGGGCGCACCCGTGACAAGTTGGTATCAGAGCAGGTTGGGTTTGGTCACCCGAGAGGGCGGAGTATGATCAGTCCCGGGGTGGACTTCTGAGGCAAGTATACCAGTCCAGGAGTGGACTTCTAAGGCAGGAATGGCTAGTTCATTGATGAACTTCTGCGGGAGATGACTTTGAGAGGAGAAGCTACTGTTCCGTGTTCTATTATGGGGCGGTTCTGTACGGAGTTTGGCCACCTCCTTATTTGAACCACTTTGGAATGTGCGGTGGAGCTGCGGGCGGTCGTTCAAGGCATTCTGTTAAGACCAAACTCTAGTGCTGTGATGGCACTTCTGGGATGTCCAGGGTACTCCGGGCAGATTTGGGAATTTTGGACATCGGGGCACGTAGTGACGCGCTGGTCAGATTCATCTCGGGTGCGGGCTTTCGACGTAATCCGTGTACCTTAATGTTTTGATTGGTTGATCTTACGATGTGATTATGTGATATGATCATGATTTGATTCTGTGATTTAGTATCCAACATATATGATTCTGTGATTCTGAAAAGAATCTCTGCACCATGCATTGCATTACCATTACACTACAGAGCCTTAGAATACCGCTGCTAGCTTCTGTAGAGAGAGAGTTAACTGTTCTGTATGAGTTGCTATATGGGTTGGACTGTTTTCAGGAAAAAGTTAACACACGTAGACAGCGTGATCAGTTGCCGAAGGGTAGGAACCGGGATCCCACGCCTCCGAGAGTTAGAAGACGGGTTCAGCAGAATTCAGGGCCTGAACAACCACAGTCACCACCACCGAATTTTCAGCAGCCGCAGGGACCCCCTCCCGATTTGGTACAAGTATTGGGACAGGTACAGCTGTCGCTGGGTACCTTATTGCCAGTACAGGTACATGGACAGCAGCAGGTACAGGGAGATCCGATTATGCCGCAACAAGGGCATTCTGACCAGGTGGTGAACAGTGAGACTCAGACCACTGCTCGCCTCAGTATTCAGGAATAGCAAGCGGTAGACTCCTAGGAGGAGGAGGACTAGGGCCGCAGACACCCACGCGCATGGAGGGTACGATCGGAGGTCGGCCCAGCGGCCCGATCCGATCGTTCTGGCCTAGAGCGCCTTCAGGGCGAAGAGATTCATAGTTCACACCGACGTCAGCGAAAGGATGACCACTGTGACACCGAGACTTCTTGTCAGTCCCACCGACAACGGGGAGGTCTGAGGCACTAGTCTGACGAGGACAGACTTCTGGAGAGATTTCAGCGCCTGAAGCCCCCCGAGGTTCATTGGCAGAGGAGGATCAGAGTGTGCAGCGTAAGCGTGGTGGGCCCGAGGTATATAGGTCCCTACAAGATTTTGGAACGAGTCGGCAGGGCAGCAGACAGATTAGCTTTACCTCCGAGTGAGTCTGCAGTGCACAATGTCTTCTATGTTGGCATGTTGAAGGTCTGTTAGGTATAGATTCGGTACTGTCTGGGGTTGTCAGGTAGAAATACCAGCAACTGACTTGGGGCGCAACAAGATGCACCCTGGGGGTTGGGACCACCGTTGTTGGTCCGAGTATGTCAGGTGACGAGAAGTAAGAATTGTTCAGATAAATCTCGGGATTTCCGTATCTATAGTCTATCTAGTAATTTTATCTGTTCAGGGTATTCTGTTATTCTGCTATTCAGTATCTGAGGTTCTGCCAACTTGTATATGGAATTATGTTCTGATATTCTGACGTGGTTGTCTACACCTGTTCTGGTCCTTGGGGACGTATATATACATTCTGGTCCTTCGGGACCTCTGTGTGATTCAGGTTACTCTTAGGGACCAAGAGTCTTAAGGGGGGAGAATGTTACAGTCACCCCGAGCGGGTGGTGACTTCTGTGTATCCCGGGGTTCCATTCCAAGCATGCGGGGCATGTTTTTTGTTGGTCAGACAGCTCCCGGATCTTTTCTAGGTAACATTCTTGGGAATTCTTGTACATTCAAGGTCGCACGAGTCCCCCGCACCTTTCCGCGGAAAATATTTTTCGGTGGCGGGACATATTTCCTGTCGATCAGTAAGCTCAGGAATTTTATCGGGACCTTATAAAAGTGAATTTTCAACATATTTGAGGTCGCACGAGCATTCCGCACATTTCCGCGAAAAATATTTTCTGGGTCGGGACGTTCATTCTCGGGAGACGGTCGGGGCTCGAGATGAGACGCTCGGGGCTCGGGAAGAAAAATTGGATGGCGCCAATGGTGTTGGGTGTGTTATGACTCAGGATGATTAATGCGGTGATAACCGAGCAAGCACACATGACGGGATTATTTGGCCGGGAAAGCAAGCACAAATGTCAGGATTTGCTCGGTTAAGTTGGCGCGGGATGACACTTAGACACATTTTTTGGCTTGGACTTGGCATGGTGACTAAGGTGTCCAGTAGGTGATTCACTATGGTGACTAAGGTGTCCAGTAGGTGATTCACTATGGTGACTAAGGTGCCTAGTAGGTGATTCATTATGGTGACTAAGGTGTGTGTGTGATTCATTATGGTGATTAAGGTGTGTGTGTGTCATTAAGAGAAGAAGTATATAAGGTGAAAATTGAAAAGGGAAGCATTTTTTGGTTTCATTTCTTCTCTCATAACCGTGACCTTCTCTCACATTCTACCTCTCAAGTGTTCTTCATCTTGCAAGGGTTTAAGGAAGGATTGATCTTGGTTTTGAGCTTGAGGAAAGCTTGATTTCTTCACGAGTTTGGTGTGTTGAAGCAAGATTTGTTGTTGAAAACACATGTGGAAACCGAATCATGAGAAGCCTTAGCTATATGTTATGTTCATCTTCTTGCTTCAAGCTTTGAGTATGCTGTTCTTGGCATGATTTGGTGTAGGAATCAAGGTTTGGATTATGAAAGAACATCATGGAATGAAAAACCCTAAAAGGCCGAATTGTTGCCTAAATTCTAAGTATGTTGAATTGATGTCATCTTGGTTCATGCTTTGGATATGTTGTTCCTAGCATGATTAGGAGTTGATATTAGGGTTCAATTTGAAGGTGTGCATGTTGGATGAGAAGTACCCAAATGGGCTGAATTGAATATGTGAAGGTTGGTAAGATTTTGGGTGATTATGGTGAAATATGTTAGTAAGCATGGTTAGAATGTTTAATTGTTGAATTAAGCATGAGAACGGAACCCTAATTGGATTATAATGGATTTTGATATAAGAAGCATGTTAAGGCCGAATTTTAGGAAGGCTATGTTTGTGGTTGTGGTGTGTTTCGGGGATGTTTTGATAATGAATTGGTATCGGGAGTTGAAGTAGGTATCAAGCGATGTCCGGAATGTCGTTTTCTGAAACTATGAACGTAACTGAGCTACTTGCTTGCGTAGATTTGGGGGAAAGTATGATGTGGATGCTTAATTGTTACGGTCACCCCGAGCGGGTTGCGACCGGGTGATCCGGGGCTCCGGTTTTGGCCTGCGGGTCACGTTTTTCGGCGTTCAGGCGGCTCCCGAGCCCTATCCGAGTATCATTTTGGCGAACCCTTCCGTATTTGAGGTCGTGTGGGTCCCCCGGACGTTTCCACCGAAAATATTTTTCTGGCGCCGGGGGGTTGTCGGGGTCACCTCGGGACGTACAGCGGGCTCGGTAGCACTCTCGAGACCTCAGTTTGGGAAGCCGTTTGCAGTTTTGGAGTCGTGAGAATGTCCCGGAGGTGTTTGTGGAGTTTAATATTTGGGGCGGGACGTTCGGTTCGAGGCGACTCCGAGGCTCGGGGCGGGAATCCCGGGGCTCGGGATGGAAATTTTCTGACGGCTTTGGGGTAAGTTGTGTTATAATTTAAGATGGAATTTATGGGTATTTTTATAGAATTTTGGAGTGACGGAATTTCGGTTCAGGTTGACACGCTCGCACGTCGGGTTTTGGTTCGGGTTCAGCGAGCTCGGTAGGACATTCTGGAATCGTAAATGAATTTCTGAAAAATGTTTTGTGAATGTTATAATATTCTGAGGGTTGTGTCCAAGTTTCGTTAATTTTGGAATTCGGTAATTATTTTTGGGCAAAAAGAATTGGAACTTTCGGAAAAATTGGGAGTTAATTTGCAATTGGGTGCAAAATTAATAAAAATTAGCATGGGCAGCAGATTTTCGGCAGATTTGGGAGGGAGGAGAGGACACTTGGCTATTTCTTAGTTAAAGTTGGGAGGTATGGGTTTTAAAGTGGAAGAGATATATATTACCTATTATTTCCATAAAATGACTTTCAACTCATTTCTTTTCTTTTTCATCTCCTTCTTCTTCCTTTGGTTGCTGCTGCCGACGCCATGGTTGAAGCTCACCTCCAAGCTTGAACTTCTTCTTCTTAGTAGGAATCAAAGAGAAATTGGGTGCTTGAAGTGGTAAGCATCCTCCCTTCTCCTCTTTTCTTGTTAGAATTGGAGATTAGTGAAGAAAAATGGATTTATGGTGAATGATGGGTTTGTTCTTTGCTATTAGCTAGGATGATTTTCTTCCTCCCATCTTTTAGTATGTTGTTCTTGGGTTGTAGGAGAGTGTTAATCAAGTGTTGGATTTTGGAAAACACATCTTGGATGATGAACCCTTTTATGGCCGAATTTTTGGGAAAATTCCAAAATGGTGTGTGTTTGTTATCTTGTTTCATGCTTCAAGTATGTTAGTCCTAGCATGATTCTAAGCTTATGTATGGATTCAATTTGGTGGAAAACAAGTTGAGGTAAAAACCCCCTTTTGGCCGAAATTATGAGTTGTTGTTCAATGTTGGATTTTGTTGTTTTGAATGCAATTGGATAGCATTCTTGGTTTAGAAGTGTAATTGGTGGTTAGAATGATTGTTTGGTAGTTTGAATGGATTGAATTGGAAGTTGGATAAAAGTTGGTTAAGAACCGAATTTTGGAATGATTCTTTTTCAATGTTGGGGTTCCACTTTGGTTAAATTGGATGTTAATATGGTGTTGGGGTTGAATTTAGGAGTGGATGAAAGTTTGAAACGTTGAATTCGGTTAAGAAATGGAAAAGTTACAATTAAGCGGGATTATCGGAAAATGGTGGGTAATGAAGGGTTTAAGGTTGGATTTGATCAGTTCGGCTTATTGTATGATGTTTGTCAATGTATAATCTTGCATTGTCTGGTTCTGAATTCTGACATTTCCGTGGAAATCTGGAATTTTACGGAAATTCTGCCGGATTTTCGGTTTTGGGGTCGGGGATGTAGTTTGGTAGTGTGGTTGATAAGGATTCTAATTCAACTTGGTTTGGCAGATTCTGAGTTTCGGAGGTTAGGAAAAGAGAAGTTCTAAGTTTCGGGGCACGGTGTAGGAGTTGTCCAGAATCGGTCAAATACTCTGGATTTTGAGGTAAGGGTTTGGTTCTGCTATTTTTGGTAAGATAGGTGTATGTTTAGTTTCACTTTCTGTTCTGCAAGTATTTCAGTATTATATGCCTAGGGCATATTCTGTAGTCTGTAGGTGTATGTATTGTTGCACTTACATTTTGCGGGTATTTGAAATTTACGCTTTAAGGTACGTTACGTAATTTGTAGGAGTATGCCTTATGGCATACTGTCTGCATTAACCCTACGACGGTTGAGGGTTCGCTACCCCAGCTGGTGCACCATGCTTCTGTAATAGCTTCGGCTTCTGACTCCCTTAGAGGGAGGCTGTCGTTCTGATTGGTTATAAGGGTTTATGGCGATTTAGTATCGCACATCCTTCGGTATTCTGATCTGTTTTTATTACATGCACGATGTTACGTATTACATTGCATATATTACGTATATTGCTATCTTTCATTTTGCAGGTTACATATGCTTATCTTACCCCAAATCCCTTACGGGTCCTTTTAGGACTCACCCTTTTGGGTTCTGTTTTTGGGTTTCGGGTAGACTTGGTAAACAACCAGCGGAGTTGGTTTCCGTGAGGCTTCGCCTTGGTTGGGTTGAGCAGCAGCAGTACCTTGTGGGCTGCGATTTTGTCTACTTGGTCTGAATCCCGCGCGAGGTATTTTGACGTTTAGGCCTAGGGTCGGCTCTGTAGCTGCATGTGCACACTTTCTGTTTTATTGTTGTGATATATTCTGTTCTGTTGCATATTCTGAGCGCTTGGCGCTTGCTAGACACCTTAGGTTCTGTGAACTCTGCATGTATCTATGTTTGGTGCGTAAGCACTCGTCCACGGAGGGCGAGGCTTACTCTGTTGCTGATGCATGAATTGTATGTTTTGATTTTATTTTAGTTATATGTATGAAATTTTTGTTAAGTTGCTTCCACTTTCATTTCGCTCTTTGGGTCCGCTACGCGCGGCGGGTCTCGATGGACCTGCCATCGTGTATGTTTCCGGCTTCCGCTTCCGGCATCCCGGCGCCCCCGCCTCCGCAACCGGGCTCGGGTGGCGGACGGTGACATTAATTGTGCATGTGCAAGTATAAATATCAATGTTCTAGCTCGGTTTGAGAATCTGAGATTTCTGTGGAATTTTGCGGGAAAGTGCGGGAATGTGCCGGATTAGTTCTCGGGGGTTTGGATTAGTGATTTCTGATTTGTATGTGGTTGTTCAGCTTGAATCAACAGTTGTGGAGTAGTGTTGGACTTCGGAAGTCACACTATCGCGTTTCGGGCCGAGAGTTGGGATTTTTCCTGGATTCTTCTGCGGGTCGGTAATAGTGCGGTAAGGGTTTCATTATTGCTCTCGATTCTGTATTTCGGATTATGTTATGAAATGCGTGTCTGGGTGTACCGAGGCTGAGTTTGGATTGTGGTACACTACCCAAGCAAACGCGTCCTCGCGTCACATCAGAATCATACAAGGACCCGTAGGTCTCGGTCCCACGATCTCCAGTCTCGCCTGAAGCAAGGTCTCACCCTTGCGGTCTCCAGTCTCGCCTTCGCGAGATCTCAAGTCTCACCTGCGCGAGGTCTTGCTCTCGCGGGCCTTAAGTCTCGCCTTGGCGATGTCTCACACTCGCCTTTGCGTCTCTTAGGCCTTCGCTGGTTGCCCTCGCGGTCTCAGGTCCCGCCCTTGCAATCTCACTCGCCTTCGCGGATCTTGCTCCCGTGGTCTCAACTCGCCTTCGCGAGGACTCTCATGCCTATACTGGTCCCGCCCAGATAAGGCCCTTACACTCAGGTTCGTGCGACCCTCACTCCTTATTTGGCTGTATTCTATCTGGGCCTTCGCCCCTTGCAGGCCTTCGCCTGCCACTTCCTCCACTAGGAGATATACCACTTGGTCATCTGACATCAAGCAGCCAATAAGGAGGTTAGCACGAGCCTGAGAGATCTTCACCAGATTCATACTCCAGACATTCTCTGACAAGCGAATCACTTAAGGCGGTTTGCTAAGATCTTCATCATCACAGCCGACTTATCTCCAATCAGTCTGACACAGACTTATCTTTCCAAATCTGACAGACTTGTCAGACTTGTCTCACAGCCTGTCCAAGGCTTCAACTGGGGGAGGCTCCTCCTGGTATCTCCCTATAAATAGGGGGATTTCCATCTTAAACTGGGTAAGCTACTACACGCCCCCCACTCCTCTCTTGCTACTTCTGAGTATTCTCTTTAACTTTCCACAGATTACTCTGAACAGCAAGCTTGGAGCTCTCAAGAACACCATCATCATCAACCACTCAACTGAGACTCTGCTCCTATCCTAGGAACGCGAATATCAGTTTGGCACCGTCTGTGGGAACGAAAGAAATGAAAAGTTCTTATCGTAAACCCATATCACAAACCACAAGTAGCAAGTCATGCCAACTACCCGGAGTGCATGTAGGCACAGCCGTCAGGGAAGGAGGAATCCTCCCGCGACGAACACAAACAATGATCCACGATCAGAACCATCTCCAAATAACGTTCCCCCACAATAGGGAGAACTCTCTATTCATTCAACGGAGGAAAGCTCCTCCCATGTTAACCGTAACGTGCCCCAGGAGCGCAACACTCCACCACCAAACACTCCACCAACGGGCCTTGATCCGGACGTTTTGCAAACAATCACTGAGGCGGTTGCTTACAACTTGCGTGAAACACTCGCCACCACTCTCAGGGGCGTTCTGGATAGCGTTGGAACGCTACGGACTAGTCAGCCTGAACACCCTGCTACTCCACCTCAACAAGTAAGTCACCCTGACCCTCCTTCGTCTATACTTATCGCGCATACTAGACGATTAGAGGAAGTAGAAAAGAGGGAGGAAAGGGCCAGTGTTCATAATATCGCCAGGATGGGTCTGGACCACCTCTTGACCCAACCTTTCACTCAGCGGGTTTTACAGACCCCTCTTCCAGAACAGTTTCGCCAGCCTAAGATGGATGCATATGACGGTCTCTCGGACCCGGATATTCATCTCCAGCGTTACGTTTCCGCGATGGCCATCGCGAGGGCGGACGACAATACGCTCTGTAGAGCTTTCAGCTCCACGCTCACTGGGGCCGCGGCGAACTGGTATACCACCCTCCGCGATAAGCATTTTGACTCCTTTGAGGAGCTCTCTCGCAACTTCCCCAACCACTTTGTGGTGTCTAAACCTCCCCCCAAGACGACGGGACATCTCCTCAAAATATGTCAAAAGAAAGATGAGCCCCTCAGGGAGTATATTCAACGTTTTCAGGCGGAATCCATCCAAGTCCCTAATTTGGGAGAGGAAGCCCGGCTGCTGGCAGCCATTCAGGGTCTTCGCTGGGAGTCCCTTTTCTTTGTGGATGTACACACCAACCCCCCCACCAACATGGAACAGTTCTTGAGCACGGCGTCACGGTTCATGAACACAGAGGAGGTCACTCGACCACTCGCGAGGGCCGCCACGGCAGATGCGAAGGGGCAGCCCTCGCGAACGAACTCCAGGTCCTAGAGGCAGTACTGTTACGGTCACCCCGAGCAGGTTGCGACCGGGTGACCCGGGGCTCCGGTTTTGGCCTGCGGGTCACGTTTTTCGGCGTTCAGGCGGCTCCCGAGCCTTATCCGAGTAACGTTTTGGCGAACCCTTTCGTATTTGAGGTCGTGTGGGTCCCCCGGACGTTTCCGCCGAAAATATTTTTTCGGCGCCGGGGGGTTGTCGGGGTCGTCTCGGGACGTACAGCGGGCTCGGTAGCGCTCCCGAGACCTCAGATTGAGATGCCGTTTGCAGTTTTGGAGTCGTGGGAATGTCCCGGAGGTTTTTATGGTATATAATACTTGGGGCGGGACATTTGGTCCCGGGCGACTTTTGGGGCTCGGGATGGAAATCTTCTGACGGCTTTGGGGTAAGTCATATTATAATTCAAGTTGGATTTATGAGTATTATTGTGGAATTTTGGTGTGATGGGATTTTGGTTCTGTTTGACACGCTCGCACGTCGGGATTTGTTCGGGTTCAGCGAGCTCGGTAGGACACTCTGGAATTGTAAATGAACTTTTGAAATATGTTTTATGAATGTTATAATATTCTGAGGGTTGTGTCCAAGTTTCGTTAATTTTGGAATTCGGTTATTATTTTTGGGCCAAAAATATTGGAACTTTCGGAAAAGTTGGGAGTTAATTCGTATTTGGTTACAAAATAAAAATTATGGAGCATGGGCAGCAAGTGGAATTCGGCTGGAATGGGGAGGAGATAAGGGACACATGTCTTACTCTTATTTAAGATGAGAAGTGATGAGAAAAAGAAAGGAAATATATATATAGCATATATATTTCATAAAAGCTTATTATCTCATTTCATCTTCTTCTTCCTCACTTGCATCCGCCTCCATTAGAGCTCACCTCCAAGCTTGAAGATCTTCATTTGGGCTGAAATCATCAAGGCTTTGGCATCAATCTTTGGTAGGCTTCCTTCTTTCTTCTCTTTTCATGTTGGAAACATGATTTAGTGGAGAAATGAGGAGATTTTGCAAATTTTGGGTTTGTTCTTAGCTACTAGCTAGGATGATTCTCTTCCTCCCATCTTTTAGTATGTTGTTCTTGGGTTGTAGGGGAGTGATAATCAAGTGTTAGATTTTGGAAAAACTCCTTGGATCCTAGAAACCTAAAGTGGCGAAATTTTGGGAATTTTCTAAAATGGTGTGTGTTTGGTTTCTTGAATCATGCTTCTAGTATATTGTTCCTAGCATGATTCTAAGCTTATGTATGGATTCAATTTGATGGAGAACAAGTTGGGTAAGAAAACCCCAATTTGGCGAATTGTATGTTCATGTTCAATGTTGAATTTGGTTGTTTTGGATGCAATTGGTTAGCATTCTTGGTTTAGAAGTGTAATTGGTGGTTAGTATGATTAATTGGAAGCTTGTTTGGATTGAATTGGAAGTTGGGTAAATGTTGGTTAAGAACCGAATTATTGGAATGATTCTTTTTCCATGTTGGGGTTTGATGTTGGTTGAATTGGATGCTAAAGTGGTGTTGGGGTTGAATTTAGGTGTGGTTAGAAGTTTGAAACGTTGATTTCGGGTAAGAATTGGAAAAGTTGCAATTATGTGGGTTTATCGGAAAATGTCGGGTAATGAAGGGTTTTAAGGTTGGATTCGATCAGTTCTGCTTGTTGGATTGTGTTTGACAATGTATAATTTTGCATTGTCTAAGTTGGTTCTGAATTCTGATGTTTCTGCGGGAATCTGGAATTTTACGGAAATTCTGCCGGATTTTCTGTTTTGGGGACGGGGGTGTAGTTTGGTAGTGTGGTTGGTAAGGTTGCTAATTTAGCTTGAATTGACAGATTCTGAGGTCCGGAAGTTAGAAAAAGAGAGGTTTTCGGGTTTCGGGTCGTGGTTTGGAAGTCGTCCAGAATCGGTCAAATACTCAGGATTTGTGAGGTAAGGGTTTGGTTCTGTTATTTTTGGTAAGATAGGTGTATGTTTAGTTTCACTTTCTGTTCTGCAAGTATTTCGGTATTATATGCCTAGGGCATATTCTGTAGTCTGTAGGTGTATGTGTTGTTGCACTACATTTTTGCGGTATTTGAAATTTACGCTTTAAGGTACGTTACGTAATTTGTAGGTGTATGCCTTGTGGCATACTTTGTCTATTAACCCTACGACGGTTGTGGGTTCGCTACCCGGTGGTGCACTATGCTTCGTAATAGCTTCGGCTTGACTCCCCTTAAAGGGAGGCTGCGTTCGATTTATTATAAGGATTTGTGGCGATTTAGAATCGCACGTCCTTCGGGATTCTCGATCTGTTTTTATTACATGCACGATATTCGTATTCATTGCATATATTCTGTATATTGTTATCTTTCTGTTTTGCAGGGTTACATATGCTTATCTTACCCCAAATCCCTTACGGGTCCTTTCGAGGACTCACCCTTTTTGGGTTATGTTTTTGGATTTAGGTAGGTCTGGTAAGCAGCCGGCGGAGTAGGTTTCCGTGAGGCTTCGCCTTGGTTGTGTTGAGCAGCGAAGTACCTTGCGGGCTGGGATTTTGTCTTCTAGGTCTGAATCCCGCGAGGTATTGTGACGTTTAGGCCTAGGGTCGGCTCTGTAGCTGCATGTGCATACTTTACATTTTTATTGTTGTGATGATTGTATATGTATGTATATATTCTGTTACATTGCATGTTACGAGCGCTTGGCGCTTGCTAGATACCCTAGGTTCGGTGAATTCTGTATGTATCTATGTTATATGCGTAAGTACTCGTCCTCGGAGGCGGTGCTTACTTTGTTGTTATTACATGAACTGTTTGCATGGTTATTCGAGTATAAGTATGAATTTGCAGGTTGCTTCCACAATCGCTTCGCTTTTCGGGTCCGTTACGCGCGGCAGGTCTCGATGGACCTGCCATTCTGTATTCATTCCGGCTTCCGCTTCCGACGTCCCGGCGTCCCCGCCTCCGCAACCGGGCTCGGGTGTCACAGCCTCCCCGCCCGGTTGCGGAGGCGGAGCCGGCCGCGACATCGGAAACAGGAATTACAGCGGAAAACGCGGCAGCGGAGCTTCGAGCTCAAATACAGAATCGTTGAGTAACAACTAGCAACCTAAAACTCATACAAGGCAAGCATGCTTAACCATCTTACTTCTACCACACATGCAGTTCATGGTTTATCCAACATCTATCATTGCCACAAACACAAAATTCACCAGGCACCACAATTAAACAGCATTACCAATATAGGCAAGTCGGGGCTCCGCCCTCGACTCAGAAAACAACAGAACAGAATATATCTCAAATATATATACACATATCCAAAACATGATCTGACCTATATGCATGCGATTCTGACTCTGAGCCGTATTCAAAATCCTAAAAATACCTAGCGCGGAATCTGAAGCGACCTCCGCACGTGGTACTGCTGCTGCAACCCAACCTCAAAGTGAAAGAAGCACCGCGGAACCTCTACTCCGCCGGTTGCTTGTCAGGACGGCCTGAAAGTGGTAAACAGATAAAAGGGTGAGTCCTCGAAAGGACCCAGTAAGGGCTTAAGGTAAAAGTGCAGTTTGCCCATAGGGCGACAATCTGAACCTGCAAAATAGAATATCACAGCATACGCAAGTACATATGAACATAAAGCATAACGTAAATCAGAATCCAACATATGCGGTCCAACCGCCAGAACGACCCGTAACGACAGCCCTCAGCAGAGGTCAGAATATACAGATCAGAACAGAACAGATAGCACGGTACCGGCTGGGGTCGCGATCCCCAAACTGTCGTAGGGTCACAGAAGTATATCGGCACCCCAAGTGCGGATATACACAGAATGTCGGCACCCTCCAGTGCGGACACAGATCAGAAGTATCGGCACTCCCGGTGCGGATACGCAGAACAGAATCAAGGAGCACCCGTGGTCTCTCCAACCATACGGGCCTCGCCACAGAATCAGAACATATAAATAAAGCATACAAACACAGCAGAGATATCATACATGATAACACATATGGAGCAGAACAAACGTACATTTTACCAAATTAAGCCCTTACCTCAGAAGCGCTGCCCCGCAGCCCAACACTCGTGAAAATCCCGACTCCCGACCCGAAATGCACAACTTGGCTCCTACGGATCCGCGCTACTCCACCAACACGAATCAAGGCTGTACAACCATAGTTGGATCGAACACATCCAAACAAACCCCGAAAACAATTCTCGCACAAACCCGCACTTTCCCGGAAAATTCCACAGAAAGCTCGGTTTTACAAACCGAGCCTGAACATTGCTATTCATACACCACCAAACCCATTTTAACCTTTAAACCCGCATTCCAGACACCTTTCCTGGAAAACCCGCATAAACCTAACTTTTCCTACCATTGTCCGAAAATGATGTTTCAACCACCATTATGAACCTATTTTCACCCACAATACCAATTTAGAATCCAAACCAACCTAAACACAACCTTAACATGGAAAAAGTTTCATTTGAACATTTTGACCCTTAACCAATTTTCCACCACACTTCCAAATCAAACCATTCAAGCTTCCAATTAATCATACTAATCACCAATTTCACTTCCTAACCAAAATTACTAACCAATTGCATCAAAATCAACAAACCTCTTCCTTAATAATTTCGGCCAAGTTAGGGATTTCTCACCCAACTTCCATTTCAATCCAAACAAAGTTCCATTAGCTCTCTTTAATCACCAATTACAATTATTAAGCAAGATTACTAACCAATTCCACTTAAACAACCAAAATTAACAAGAACCCAAGCATGATAAATTCGGCCATTTGGGGGAATTTTACTCCACTTGTTTTCCATCAAATTAAAACCATAGATAGTCTTAGAATCATGCTAGGAACAACATACTTAAAGCATGATTCAAGAACACAAACACACACAATTTTGGAAAATTAAGCTTAATTTCGGCATCCCTAGGGTTCCACCCTCCATGTAATTCTTCCAACATTTAACCATAGATTCTTACTCCCCTCAAGCCCAAGAACAACATACTAAAAGATGGGAGGGAGAGGATTACTCTAGCATGTTGACAAGAGTAAACACAAAGCTTGAAAACTCTCTCATTTCTTCACCATTTTATGAAATCAACTACCAAAGAGAAGAAAGATGGAAGCTTACCAATCTTTGGAACCCAAAATCTTGAAGTTTTCAGCAAGGAAGAGTGAAGAACATGGAGCTTAGGAGAAGAGGAGCATGGCGGCAGAGAAGGATGAAGAAGGAGAGAAGAAATGTTATGAATTAATATGAATTATTAAGTAATTTTGGCTTTTATATCACTTCCCTTTTCAAGTTAAATGATAAATGGACAAGTGTCCATACCCAGCCCTTGCTGCCGACTTAAGCCCATGCTGATTACTTTTTTTATTATTTTTGTGGCCAATTACTAATTAACTCCCAATTTTTCCGAAAGTTCCAATTCTTTTTGCCCAAAAATAATTACCGAATTCCAAAATTAACGAAACTCGGACACAATCTTCAGAATATTATAACATTCACAGAACATTTTTCAGAAATTCATTTACCTTTCCGGAGTGTCCTACCGAGCTCGCTGAACCCGAACCAAAACCCGAGCGTGCGGCGTGTCAACACGAACCGAAATTCCGTCACTCCAAAATTCTATAAAAATACCCATAAATTCCATATTAAATTAAAACACAACTTACCCCAAAGCCGTCAGAAAATTTCCATCCCGAGCCCGGGATTCCCGTCCCGAGCCGGAGTCGCCGAACCGAACGTCCGTCCCAAACATTAAACTCCACAACCACCTCCGGGACGTCACCACGACTCCAAAACTACAAGCGGCTTCCCAAACTGAGCTCTCGGGAGTGCTACCGAGCCCGCTGTACGTCCGTGGCGACCCGACAACCCCGGCGCCGAGAAAAATATTTTGGCGGAAAGCGTCCGAGGACCCACACGACCTCAAATACGGAGGGTTCGCCAAAATGATACTCGGATAGGGCTCGGGAGCCGTCTGAGCGCCGAAAACGTGACCGCAGCTAAAACCGGAGCCGGGTCACCCGGTCGCAACCCGCTCGGGGTGGCCGTAACATCCTCCCCCTTAGGACTCTTGGTCCTCAAGAGGGCATCAAACGCTGATCTTGCTCGGGGTATCGCTCTCGATGTCTGCTCGGTTTCCCAAGTCGCTTCCCGGTCCGTATGATGTGACCCAGAACCTTGACCATGGGAATCAACTTGCTCGGAGTTTCAGTATCGCGTCCCGAGAAAGGCAATCGGTACCTCGATACGACAAATCGGGCTCGGTGAACCTCCTCCACTGGAATCGTCGCACGAGGATCCGAGAATGCACTTCTTCAACATGCGGCGTGAAAAGCGTTGTGCACCGCGAACATGCTCGGAGGTAGAGCCAACTGTAGGCCAATCTGCCTATCCGCTCCGAGAATCTCGTGCGGTCCGATATACCTTGGGGCTAACTTACCCCGTCTGCCGAATCATTGTCCCCGAATCGGCGCCACCTTCAGCCAAACCACCTGTCGCCCACCTCAAACTCCAAGTCTCGGCGTCGCTTGTTAGCATATGAGGTGGTGCGGTCGTTCATGATCTTCAACCGCGCTGAATCAACTTGATTTTGCGGTGGTCTCCTCAATGAGCTCGGGACCCGGCTCAATCTGTCGACGCCTCGGTCAGCAGTGCGGTGTCATGCACCGTCGTCCATCTGACGCCTCAAATGGTGCCATGCCGATGGTACTCTGATAACTGTTATTATATGAAAATTCTACCAACGGAAACTGTATGTCCCAATCCCCTCCGAAATCCAAAGTACAGCTCCACAGCATATCCTCCAGAATCTGAATCACCCGCTCCGACTGACCGTCGGTTTGGGGATGGTAAGATGTACTCAGATGGAGTCGAGTGCCCAGTGACTTATGATAGGCGCCCCAGAAATGTGCTGTAAAACTCTGTTCCCGATCTGACACTTTGGAGTATGGTACTCCATGTAACCGAACAATCTCTCTGATATACAGATGAGCAAGCTTCTCAGAGTCTGTCATCCGGTGGCGAAAGTGAGCACACTTCGTCAAGCGGTCCACGATAACCCGGATGGCATCGTGGTGAGACCGGGTCGAGGGTAGTGCGGTCGGAAAATCCATCGTGATGTTGCCCCACTTCGACTGGAATGGGCAAAGTCTGTAATGTCCCTGCCGGTTTCTGATGCTCTACCTTCACCCGCTGACAAGTGGCACACTTAGACACATGTGTGGCAATGTGTCTCCGCATACCCGGCCACCAGAAATGGGTACGCAAGTCCTGATACATCTTCTCACTACCGGGATGAATGCTCAATCGACTCGAATGTGCCTCCGTCAATTTCATCCCGTAGTGCTGTTCCCTGGCACATACAACCGATCTACGAAGTACGGTAGCCCCTGCCTATCTTGAAACAGCTGGTAGCAGTGCCCCTTTGTCCTATCCGGATAGCTTCTTGACTCTGGATCCCTCTCCTGTGCCTCTCGCACTCTGTCCAACCACTCCGAGCGAATGGTCAAAGTGTATACAGGCTGCTCCCGGTGCTCCCACCGGTGCCACGAGCTGCTAGATCATTCTCCTCGGTCCGATCCTCAGCCTTGCCTCCTCGACAACCCCGGTGTATTTTCTACTCGAGCATCGGCCCTTTGTATTACCTTTGCCCTCGGTGTACTCGATGGTGCAATCGTAGTCCTTGATGTACTCGAGCCACTGCGCTGCCTCATGTTCAACTCCTTCGAGTGAGCAGATATTTCAGACTCTTATGATCTGTGAAAATCTGAAATTTCTTTGCCGAGTAGGTAGTGCCTCCATTGCTTCAGCGCATAGATCACTGCAGCCAACTCAAGATCATGCGTAGGATAGTTACGCTCATGCGGTCGAAGGCTGTCGCGACACATAAGCTATCACGTTCCGCCCCGCATCAAAACACATCCCAACCCGGACCTAGATGCATCCGTGTAGATCACATAATGTAGACTCGGGTCGGGTAGGACCAAGATCGGTGCGTTGGTCAGTGTCGCTTCAGCTCTGAAAGTTCCGCTCACACTTCTCGACCACACAAATGGCTGCCCCTTCTTGGTTAGCTGCGTAAGCGGGAAGCCAAAGCGGAAAACCCTGGCACAAACCGTCGGTAGTAGCACTGCTAACCCCAGAAAACTCCCGATCTCCCGTCACGAGGTTGGCTGCCTCCACTCTGTACCGCCTTAACTTTCTCGGGATCCACTTTGCCAAACCGTGCTCACCGATGATATGCCCGGAAAAGACACCTCTCGGATCGAAGTCACACTTTGAGAACTTAGCGTAAAGTGGTGTTCCCAAAGTGTCTGAACAATCCTCGGATGCTCCGGTGTAAATCCTCATCCCGAGAGTAAATCGAATGTCATCGATGAACACTACCACAAATGAATCCAGATACGGCGGAACACCACATTCATCATATCCATAAACGCAGCCGGTGCATTAGTCAACCCAAACGGCATCACCGTATACTCATAGTGCCCATACCGCGTCACGGAAAGCTGTCTTGAATATCCTCCTCCTTCACACGCATGGCCGAAAGTACCCCGATCGCAGTTGTATCTTCGAAAAGATATTCGCACCTCTCAGATGATCAAAGAGATCGTCGATCCTCGGCAATGGGTAATTGTTCTTGATGGTGATGGCGTTCAACCGTCTTTAATCTATACACAACCTGAGTGACCCATCCTTCTTCTTCACGAATAAAAGCTGGAGCACCCCATGGTGGCGTGCTCGGACGGATGAAGCCCTTCTCCGGCAGTTCCTCTGCTCGCTTCTTCAGCTCCACCATTTCCACTATCGGCATCCGATAAGGTGGAATGGAAATGGGAGTAGAACCAGGCTGCTGGATCTCAAACGTGATCTCCGCTCTGGCGGCATCCCGAGCAAGTCCTCAGGAAATACTGCGAAAAATCTCGACGACCGGAATCTTATCCGGCTCAACCGTGTATCGACGGGTTCGGACCGTAATACTCCTCCGAATCCACTATCGGGACACGATCCGAACACTGCGGCTCCATCTTTGGTCCCGAGCGCCTTCGTCCCATCCCGAACGAGAGGGTAACACCTCTCCGAAACCGTAACACTACGGTTGGCACGGATCAATATGCACGGAATTCTTGGACAGCCAATCCATCCCAAGAATAACATCATACTTCGGTGTGTTCAACACCGCAGAATCGACATAATCCGGTGGCGCCAATGGATAGCACGCAGTCCCGTACCATCTCATTGAAGCGGCCGACTCGGCCGTCTTCACCATGAAGACGCTCGGAAATCAGCGGTAGTCAGGTGGAGTGACTCGACACATACGTACCACAATCGAAGCAGACGGCCTTGATATCAAGCGATTGCGAATAGGTGTATCGTTCGAAGTAATGTACCTTGGAGTGCCCCGCTGCGAAGTCTCTCACGCTCAATCGAAACACTCGACCCGCTCCGGCTGCTGCGGTGGAGGCTCACGCTGTGATGTCTCACCCCGCTCCACTGGAATACACGTCCTACTCCAGCTTTGTGGCGGAGGGTGGCTGTCTGATCGTCTCTGCGGCTGTGATGGCCTCAGTCCGCCCCTCAGTGAACCGCGCCCCGAGTGCGTTAGGCTGGCGAGGCTGCGGACGTAGCACCGCTGGATCCACTGACCCAGTGTCAAAGGACAATCACGAATCCAATGATCACCGGCCCCACATCTCGAACACGCCACATTGCCGGTAACATGGCCGGCACAGGTGCTGCCCGCCACAACTCGCGCAGTCGGAGCAGGCTGGCGTAGTCCTGCTGCCTCTGCTGCTCTGCCCAGACCTGCCTGATCTACCTGAAGACCTAGCCGTTCCGACCTTCCCGAGTTGTGGCGGGCAGCACCCAGGCCGGCCATGTTACCGGCGATCGGGCGATGTACGAGATGTGGGGCGTGATCATTGATTCGTGATTGTCCTTTGACACTGGGTCGAGATCAGCGGTGCTACACGTCCGCAGCCTCGGTTTCAGCCTAACACACCCGGGCGCGGTTCACAGAGGCGGACGAGGCCATCACGGCGCAGAGACAGCCGTGCCAGCCACCCTCGCCACGGCGGCTGGAGTAGGACGTGTATTCCAGGTGGAGCGGGGTGAGACATCACAGCGTGAGCCTCCACCGCAGCAGGCCGGAGCGGGTCGAGTGTTTCAGATTGAGCGTGGAGAGACTTCGCAGCGCGGGGCACTCCAAGGTACATTACTTCTGAACGATACAACTATTCGTGCAATCGCTTGATCTTGGCGTCGCTTTGAGCCAGTGGCACGTATGTGTCGAGTCACTCCACCTGACTACCAGTGGACTTCCGAGCGTCTTCATGGTGAAGACGGCTGGATGCCGAAATTAAGCTTAATTTTCCAAAATTGTGTGTGTTTGTGTTCTTGAATCATGCTTTAAGTATGTTGTTCCTAGCATGATTCTAAGACTATCTATGGTTTTAATTTGATGGAAAACAAGTGGAGTAAAATTCCCCCAAATGGCCGAATTTATCATGCTTGGGTTCTTGTTAATTTTGGTTGTTTAAGTGGAATTGGTTAGTAATCTTGCTTAATAATTGTAATTGGTGATTAAAGAGAGCTAATGGAACTTTGTTTGGATTGAAATGGAAGTTGGGTGAGAAATCCCTAACTTGGCGAAATTATTAAGGAAGAGGTTTGTTGATTTTGATGCAATTGGTTAGTAATTTTGGTTAGGAAGTGAAATTGGTGATTAGTATGATTAATTGGAAGCTTGAATGGTTTGATTTGGAAGTGTGGTGGAAAATTGGTTAAGGGTCAAAATGTTCAAATGAAACTTTTTCCATGTTAAGGTTGTGTTTAGGTTGGTTTGGATCCTAAATTGGTATTGTGGGTGAAAATAGGTTCATAATGGTGGTTGAAACATCATTTTCGGACAATGGTAGGAAAAGTTAGGTTTATGCGGGTTTTCCAGGAAAGGTGTCTGGAATGCGGGTTTAAAGGTTGAAATGGGTTTGGTGGTGTATGAATAGCAATGTTCAGGCTCGGTTTGTAAAACCGAGCTTTCTGTGGAATTTTCCGGGAAAGTGCGGGTTTGTGCGAGAATTGTTTTCTGGGGTTTGTTTGGATGTGCTCTGATACCAACTTGTCACAGCCTCCCCGCCCGGTTGCGGAGGCGGAGCCGGCCGCGACATCGGAAACAGGAATTACAGCGGAAAACGCGGCAGCGGAGCTTCGAGCTCAAATACAGAATCGTTGAGTAACAACTAGCAACCTAAAACTCATACAAGGCAAGCATGCTTAACCATCTTACTTCTACCACACATGCAGTTCATGGTTTATCCAACATCTATCATTGCCACAAACACAAAATTCACCAGGCACCACAATTAAACAGCATTACCAATATAGGCAAGTCGGGGCTCCGCCCTCGACTCAGAAGACAACAGAACAGAATATATCTCAAATATATATACATATCCACAACATGATCTGATCTACATGCATGCGATTCTGACTCTGAGCCAGTATTCAAAATCCTAAAAATACCTAGCGCGGAATCTGAAGCGACCTCCGCACGTGGTACTGCTGCTGCAACCCAACCTCAAAGTGAAAGAAGCACCGCGGAACCTCTACTCCGCCGGTTGCTTGTCAGGACGGCTTGAAAGTGGTAAACATATAAAAGGGTGAGTCCTCGAAAGGACCCAGTAAGGGCTTAAGGTAAAAGTGCAGTTTGCCCATAGGGCGACAATCTGAACCTGCAAAATAGAATATCACAGCATACGCAAGTACATATGAACATAAAGCATAACGTAAATCAGAATCCAACATATGCGGTCCAACCGCCGAAGCGACCATGTAACGGCCCTCGGCAGAGGTCGAATATCTGGTCGAGCAGAGCAGATAGCACGGTACCGGTGGGTCGCGATCCCAAACTGTCGTAGGAGTCACGTAGTATATCGGCACCCAAGTGCGGATATACACAGAATGTCGGCACCCCTTCAGTGCGGACACAGAACAGAAGTATCGGCACTCCCGGTGCGGATACGCAGAACAGAATCAAGGAGCACCCGTGGTCTCTCCAACCATACGGGCCTCGCCACAGAATCAGAACATATAAATAAAGCATACAAACACAGCAGAGATATCATACCTGATAACACATATGGAGCAGAACAAACGTACATTTTACCAAATTAAGCCCTTACCTCAGAAGCGCTGCCCCGCAGCCCAACACTCGTGAAAATCCCGACTCCCGACCCGAAATGCACAACTTGGCTCCTACGGATCCGCGCTACTCCACCAACTCAGAATCAAGCTGTACATCCATCGTTGGAACATAACACCTCCAAACAAACCCCAGAAACAATTCTCGCACAAACCCGCAATTTCCCGGAAAATTACACAGAAAGCTCGGTTTTACAAACCGAGCCTGAACATTGCTATTCATACACCACCAAACCCATTTCAACCTTTAAACCCGCATTCGGACACCTTTCTGGAAAACCCGCATAAACCTAACTTTTCCTACCATTGTCCGAAAATGATGTTTCAACCACCATTATGAACCTATTTTCACCCACAATACCAATTTAGGATCCAAACCAACCTAAACACAACCTTAACATGGAAAAAGTTTCATTTGAACATTTTGACCCTTAACCAATTTTCCACCACACTTCCAAATCAAACCATTCAAGCTTCCAATTAATCATACTAATCACCAATTTCACTTCCTAACCAAAATTACTAACCAATTGCATCAAAATCAACAAACCTCTTCCTTAATAATTTCGGCCAAGTTAGGGATTTCTCACCCAACTTCCATTTCAATCCAAACAAAGTTCCATTAGCTCTCTTTAATCACCAATTACAATTATTAAGCAAGATTACTAACCAATTCCACTTAAACAACCAAAATTAACAAGAACCCAAGCATGATAAATTCGGCCATTTGGGGGAATTTTACTCCACTTGTTTTCCATCAAATTAAAACCATAGATAGTCTTAGAATCATGCTAGGAACAACATACTTAAAGCATGATTCAAGAACACAAACACACACAATTTTGGAAAATTAAGCTTAATTTCGGCATCCCTAGGGTTCCACCCTCCATGTAATTCTTCCAACATTTAACCATAGATTCTTACTCCCTCAAGCCCAAGAACAACATACTAAAAGATGGGAGGAGAGGATTACTCTAGCATGTTGACAAGAGTAAACACAAAGCTTGAAAACTCTCTCATTTCTTCACCATTTTATGAAATCAACTACCAAAGAGAAGAAAGATGGAAGCTTACCAATCTTTGGAACCCAAAACCTTGAAGTTTTCAGCAAGGAAGAGTGAAGAACATGGAGCTTAGGAGAAGAGGAGCATGGCGGCAGAGAAGGATGAAGAAGGAGAGAAGAAATGTTATGAATTAATATGAATTATTAAGTAATTTTGGCTTTTATATCACTTCCCTTTTCAAGTTAAATGATAAATGGACAAGTGTCCATACCCAGCCCTTGCTGCCGACTTAAGCCCATGCTGATTACTTTTTTTATTATTTTTGTGGCCAATTACTAATTAACTCCCAATTTTTCCGAAAGTTCCAATTCTTTTTGCCCAAAAATAATTACCGAATTCCAAAATTAACGAAACTCGGACACAATCTTCAGAATATTATAACATTCACAGAACATTTTTTAGAAATTCATTTACCTTTCCGGAGTGTCCTACCGAGCTCGCTGAACCCGAACCAAAACCCGACGTGCGAGCGTGTCAACCTGAACCGGAATTCCGTCACTCCAAAATTCTATAAAAATACCCATAAATTCCATATTAAATTAAAACACAACTTACCCCAAAGCCGTCAGAAAATTTCCATCCCGAGCCCGGGATTCCCATCCCGAGCCCCGGAGTCGCCCGAACCGAACGTCCGTCCCAGACATTAAACTCCACAACCACCTCGGGACGTCACCACGACTCCAAAACTACAAACGGCTTCCCAAACTGAGCTCTCGGGAGTGCTACCGAGCCCGCTGTACGTCCGTGGCGACCCGACAACCCCGGCGCGAGAAAAATATTTTCGGCGGAAACGTCCGGGGGACCCACACGACCTCAAATACGGAGGGGTTCGCCAAAATGATACTCGGATAGGGCTCGGGAGCCGTCTGAACGCCGAAAAACGTGACCCGCAGGCTAAAACCGGAGCCCCGGGTCACCCGGTCGCAACCCGCTCGGGGTGACCGTAACATCGGGTGGCGTGCGGTGACAAGTTGGTATCAGAGCAGGTAAGTGACCATATTGGTCGCCAGTGGTGACTTGTAGTGACAACTAATGTTGTACATTTTGTTTTAGAATGGTTTGGTACGGAGATTGGCCACCTCCTTACTTGAACCACTTTAAAAAAAAAATTGTGGAACAAAGTTGACCCTTCAAGTTATCCTGATTGTTGCAGATTTCGGAATTCGGGATTTCTGGATTCTGGTAAGATTATTACGATCGAGGGATTGTGGAAAAGATCCGGGTACGTAAACTTGTGTTTTAGGAAAAGATTTGGTGAAATAAACATGAACTGCTTCTGTGATTTGGTGAAATACATGATTTTAGCATTCTGAGAAATAATTTCTGTGTCAAGTACTGCATTGCACTACAAAGCCTTAGGAAACTGCTGCTAGCTTCTGTAGGGATTAGGAGTGACCAATTTGTCTGGACTCTGTTTGGTCTGAAATGTCTCAGGTTTGGTTAACACGCGTAGACAGCGTGTTTTGCGGCCGGAGGAGGATTGTAATCCGCGCCTCAGAGATAGGGTTTGAACTTTTGGTTATGGGTTGAGTTGGTATATGGTTTGGAAATTTGGTTCGGGATAAGTTGTTTTTCCGGTTGGACTTGGTTTGAGGAATTGTGTACTACACGCGAATAGCGTGATTTGGTCTCGGAGGCGGGATCGGGATCCCACACCTCCGTGGAATAGGATACGGGTTCAGCGTATACCAGGGTCTGAACAAACACACTCACCGCCCAGAGGTTTAGCGGTCGTCGGGACACCTCTCTGATTTGGTATTACCCGCCACCTAGCCGGTTCGAGGCGGCGATGGCGGGGAAGATCTGATTATGCCACGGTAAGGGCCTTCTGATTAGGTGGTGATAGCGAGGCTTAAGCCACTGCTCGCCACAACTTTGGGTTTGTTAAGTGAGTGACTCTGACGAGGATGGTCACTACGACACCTAGACTTCTCGTCGGTCCTATTAACGATGGGGAGATCTGAGGCACTTGTCTGATGAGGTCAGACTTCTGGAAAGGTTTCAGAGTTTGAACCCCCGAGTTCAATGACCGAGAAGGGCTAGAGGTAGTAGAGACTTGGTTTGCAGGAGTTGACAAACTCCTGGTGGAGACTACATTTTCCCCCAGCAGTGCAGTGGGGATGTAGCCAGGAATCTGCGTCAAGCATAGTTCGATGAGCTTCATCAGGGAGACAGGATTGTCGGAGAATATGAGTGAGAGTTTGACCGGCTGGTTTATTACGTACCGTAGTACCAAGGTATGGAGGAGGTTGAGAGTCGCCTCACCTCGCAGCGAGGTCAGGGGAGTACAAGGGGCTCCACACAGCAGGGACCCCGGTAGATTTCTGGACGGCCGAACAGGCCTGGGTAGTCTAGTAAAGGCAGAGGGGGAGCACCACCGGCACGATCTTGTCCGATTTGCAGTAGGTATCACCCCGGTTGACTTAGTTACCGGCGGTAGGGCCGATGTTTACGTTGCGGTTCTGACACTCACTGGATACGGGATTGCCCTCTGGTTGTAGGGCAGGGTTTTGGCAGTCTTCAGCATCCACAGTCTCGGGCACAGCCAACGCGCCGTGGGGGCGTGGGTTTCAGCGGGGTTACCCGAGACCTCAACAGCGACAGCAGCTTCAGCCACCCCCTCTACCACAGCAGCTCAGAGCAGGACAAGTTTTTCATAGTGAGGGGGGAGGCCCTAGTTATCAGGGAGGACCTAGTCAGCGGTCAGGTACCAGCCAGCAGGAAGGCTCGAGTCCGCAGGGAGTTCTGCAGGGTACTTTATTTCTGAATGAGATATCGGTTCATGCAGTATTGGATATAGGAGCATCTATTTCCATTGTAACACAGAAATGTGTTACATCTCTGCATCTGTCTGTTAGTACTTTGCCTCAAATGTATTTAGTAAAGACTACGGGGAGTCAGTTTCTGTTTTCTAATGAGATGGTTCGGAGTTGTGCGATATCTGTAGGCGGACATCTGATAGTATCGGATTTATTGGTTTTTGACATGCCGAAACAATGATATAATTCTTGGGATGGACTGGCTATCCAAGAATTCTGTGCACATTGATTGTGCAACCCGTACCATTATGATTTCTGGAGAGGTACTACCTCTCACTGCTCCGATCGGGTTTGACTATCGCACGCCTGATGGGGATTACTGATTCTGGATCAGCTGTCGATAGTTGGTGTAGGGGAGTGTTATGATCTGAATAAGGCTGGTACTAGGTTGAAGTTGGATGGTTTACCATTGGTTCGAGATTTTCCGCAGGTATTTCCGGAGGAGTTGCCGGATTACCACGGAGCGGAAATTGTGTCTAAGATCCACTGCGGTGGTCTTGCTCCGATATCTATTCCTCCTTATCGGATGCTTATTTCGAGAGGCGGGAGTAGAAGAAGCGGTGGAGGAATTACAGCGAAGGGCTTCATCCGACCGAGCACTTCACCGTGGGGTACTCGGTTCTGTTTACTAAGAAGAAAGATGGGGCGCTTGACTTTGCATTGATTACAGACGGTTGAATGCACTTCTTGGGAAGAATAAGTATTCGTTGCGAGGATTGACGATCTTTTTGATCAACTTCGGGGTTCGAGAGTTTTCTCAAAGATTGATCTCGATCCGGGTACTTTCAGCTTAGGATGAAGGATGAGGACATACCTAAGACTGCTTTCCGCACCCGATTTGGACACTTTGGGTTTACGGTCATGCCATTCGGGCTGACCAATGCTCCAGCGGCATTCAAGGATCTGATGCATTGGTTGTTCCGACCGTACTTGGACTCTTTTCTGGTGGTGTTTATCGATGATATTCTGATATATTCTAGGGATGAGGACTCGCATCGGGAGCATCGAGGTAGTTCTGAGACACTTTGGGAACATCAGCTTTATGCTAAATTCTCAAAGTGTGGGTTACGGATTCGAGAAGTCACTTTTACGAGACACATTTTATTCGAACATGGTCATGCGTGGATCCAGAGAAGGTGAGGGTAGTTCGGGATTGGAAACAACCTACCACGGTACGGGAGATCAGGAGCTTCTTGGGGTTAGCATGATTTTATCGGAGGTTTGTACTGGGATTTTCTATTCTGGCATCTCCGCTTACGTAGTTGACCAGGAAGGGTCAACAGTATATCTGGTCTGAAAGGTGTGAGTAAAAATTTCCAGGAATTGAAGCGGCAGTTGACTAACGCTCCGATTCTGACTCTTCCAGATCCGAGCTTACCGTATGTGATTTATACGGATGCTTCCACGTCCGGTTTGGGGTGTGTGTTGATGCAGGAGCGTAATGTGGTAGCTTATGGGTCGAGGCAGCTGCGACCGCATGAGCTGAACTACCCGACGCATGATCTGGAGTTGGCTGTAGTAATTTATGCGCTGAAACAACGGAGGCATTATCTGTTGGTAATAAATTTCAGATTCTTACCGACCATAAGAGTCTGAAATATCTGTTTATGCAGAAGGAGCTTAATGTGAGACAGCGCAGATGGCTCGAATACATTAAGGACTATGATTGTAGTATCGAGTACATCTCTGACAAGGGCAACACGGTTGCTGATGCTCTGAGCAGGAAGTATACCGGGTTGGTCAAGGGAGGAGATTTTGGGGACTGGTCCGAGGAGAGAGATTTGACATGCCTTTGCACAGTGGCGGATTCGGGAGCGTGCTCAGGGGTATACACTTACCATACATTATGAGTGGCTTGTTAGAGTACGCGAGGCGCAAGTTAGAGATGTGGTGTTGAAGAAGTTATCTGGGGAAGATAAGGGTTTATTTATTACCGACGTTTCAGTATAGGCAGGGATTGCTATACTTCCGAGATCGCCTTTATGTACCTGAGGATCAGGAGTTCTGGAATGAGATTTTAGAGGAGGCACACTCAAGCAGTTTGAGCATCGGAAACCGGCAGGGACACTGCAGACTTTGCCATTCCAGTTCGGGAGTGGGGCAATATTACTATGGACTTTCTGACTGCACTGCCCCTGACACGGTCTCGCCACGATGTTATCTGGGTTTTTGTGGATCGGCTGATAAAGTGCGCACACTTTCTGCTTATTCGGGTCATAGACCCTCTGGAGAAGCTTGCCGGCTTTACATCAGGGAGATTGTACGTTTACATGGAGTACCAGACTCCATTGTATCTGACCGTGATCTGTGTTTTACAAAGACAGTTACGGAGAGCTTTTCACGAAGCACCGGGCACGCGACTCCATCTGAATACAGCTTATCACCCACAGACGGACGGACAGTCGGAGCGGGTGATTATGATATTGAAGGATATGTTGCGAATCTGTACTTTGGATTTTGGAGGAGTTTGGGACCAACAGTTGCCTTTGATAGAGTTCTTGTACAACAACAACTTCCATACTACGATTGGCATGGCACCATATGAAGCGTTGTATGGGAGGAGGTGTACGACACCACACTGTTGGACAGATGCGTCTGATAGGGTTGAGCTGGGACCCGAGATTTTGAGGAGACTGCGGCAAAGATCAGATTGTTACAGGCGCGGATAAAAACCGCGAACGACTGCACCACTGCTTATATGAACCGTTGCCGTAGGGCTCTGGAATCGAGTTTGGTGGCGGAATTTGGTGGAGGTAGCATCGATCAGAGGGACAGTAAGATTTGGTAGGCGGGGCAAGTTACCCCGAATTTTATCGGTTCTCATGAGTTTCTAGAGTAAGTTGTTAGGTTGGTCTTCCCCCAACTATTTCTGTTTTATGTGATGTCTTCGGGATAGCACTGTTACGGATCGGTTAGATTTAAGTTCGATGCATGCAGGGTTGTCTGGTAGAAATACCGGCAAGCTGACTCGGGTGCAATAAGATGCACCGGAGGGTGGGACGCCGTGAGGCTCTGTATGGTAGTCTAAACTACCACTCCCGCCGCACCAGTACGGTGGTCTGATTGTTCTTAGTAAGGGGAATATTTACATTCTGGTTGGTAGCGACACCTGTATGGATGGTTCATGTTACGGTCACCCCGAGCGGGTTGCAACCGGGTGACCCGGGGCTCCGGTTTTGGCCTGCGGGTCACGTTTTTCGGCGTTCAGGAGGCTCCCGAGCCCTATCCGAGTATCATTTTGGCGAACCCTTCCGTATTTGAGGTCGTGTGGGTCCCCCGGACGTTTCCGCCGAAAATATTTTTCTGGCGCCGGGGGGTTGTCGGGGTCGTCTCGGGACGTACAGCGGGTTCGGTAGCATTCTCGTGACCTCGGTTTGGAAAACTGTTTGCGGTTTTGGAATCGTGGGAACGTCCCGGAGCTTTTTACGCTATAAAATATTTTTGGGGCGGGACGTTATTTGTGAAGGCATGTGCCCTCTCCGTAGAAGGCATGTGCCCTCTTAGTAGAATACAGTGCCATCTTCCGTAGAAGGCATAGTGCCATCTTCCGTAGAAGGCATAGTGCCATCTTCCGTAGCAGGCATAGTGCCCTCTCCCGTAGCAGGCATGATGCCCTCTCCGTGCAGCATAGTGCCCTCTCCGTAGCAGGCATAGTGCCCTCTCCGTAGTGAGGCATAGTGCCCTCCCCCGTAGAAGGCATAGTGCCCTCTTCCGTAGAAGGCAGAGTGCCCTCTTCCGTAGAAGGCATAGGCCCTCTTCCGTAGAAGGCATAGGCCCTCTTCCGTAGAAGGCATAGGCCCTCTTCCGTAGAAGGCATAGGCCCTCTTCTGTAGAAGGCATAGGCCCTCTTCCGTAGAAGGCAGGAGGCCCTCTTCCGTAGAAGGCAGGAGGCCCTCTCCCGTAGAAGGCAGGGGCCCTCTCCCAAAGAAGGCATGGGCCTTCTCCCGAAGAAGGCATGACTTAGACAAATTCCCAAAGAAGGCATGGGCCTTCTCCCGAAGAAGGCATGACTTAGACAAATTTCAGATTTCTGGTGGATAAGGTTGACTCTTAAGTGTTGACCAAAGGGGAAAGGACACTTGTCATGGCCATATTAAAGATGGAAAGGAAAGAGGACACTTGTCATGCCCATATTAGAGATGGAAATGAAGAAGTTTTAAAAGGATGGTGGAAAGCGTACAGGAGCTATTTTCTTTTCATTTCTCCTTACCTTCGTTCACTTCTCCGACTCGTTGCCGCCATAGCCTCCGTTTTCTTCAAGCTTTGGGTTCTTCATTTTCTTGGCTGATTTTCACCAAGTGTGGACTCCAAAAGTGGTAAGCTTCCTCCTTGCTCTCTTTTCTTGTTGGAAACAAGAATCGGATGGAAAAAGAGAAGGATTTGTGAATTATGGGTTTGTTCTTAGCTATGAGCTAGGATGATTTTCTTCCTCCCATCTTTTAGTATGTTGTTCTTGGGTTGTATGGGAGTGATAATCAAGTGTTGGATTTTGGAAAACACACCTTGGGTAAAAATCCCCAAATTGCCGAATTTGTTGGAAAATTCTATGTTGATGTGTGTTGGTCTCCTTGATTCATGCTTCAAGTATGTTAATCCTAGCATGATTCTAAGCTTATGTGTGGATTCAATTTGATGGAAAATATGTTGGGTTGGAAACCCCATTTGGCGAACTTATGAGATGATGTTCATTGTTGGATTTTGTTGTTTTGGATGCAATTGGATAGCATTCTTGGTTTAGAAGTGAAATTGGTGATTAGTATGATTAATTGGAAGTTTGAATGGATTGATTGAAGGTTGGATAAAATTTGGCAAAGAAGCCGAATTATTGGATAATTCTTTTTCCATGTTGGGGTTTGATTTTGGTTAAATTGGATGCTAAGATGGTATTGGGGTTGGATTTAGGTGTGGTTTGATGTTTGAAACGTTGAATTCGGTTAAGAAATGGAAAAGTCACTATTATGCGGATTTATCGGAAAATGTCGAGGATGAATGGTTTAAAGGTTGGATTTGATCAGTTACGCTTGATGAATTGTGTTTGTCAATGTATAATCTTGCATTGTCTAAGTCGATCTGAATTCGAAGTTTCGTGGAAATCTGGAATTTTACGGAAATTTCACGGATTTTCGGTTGTGGGGTCGGGGTGTAGTTTGGTAGTGTGGTCGATAAGGATGCTAATTCAGCTTGAATTGACAGATTTAAGGATCGGAAGTTAGGAAAAGAGAGGTTTCGGGTTTCGGGTCGTGGTTTGGAAATCATCAGAATCGGTCAAATACCCCGGAATTGTGAGGTAAGGGTTTGGTTACGCTATTTTTGGTAAGATAGGTGTATGTTTAGTTTCATTTTACATTACTGCGGGTATTTAGTATTATATGCCTAGAGCATATTACGTAGTCTGTAGGTGTATGTATTGTAGCATACATTTTGCGGGTATTTGGAAATTTACGCTTTAAGGTAAGTTACGTGATCTGCAGGTGTATGCCTTGTAGCATACCCGTGCATTAACCCTACGTTTGTAGGTGTATGCCTTGTGGCATACTTTGTCTGCATTAACCTACGACGGTTGTGGGTTCGCTACCCCAGTGGTGCACCATGCTTCGTAATAGCCCGGCTTCGACTCCCTCGAGAGGAGGCTGTCGTTACGATTTGTTATAAGGGTTTATGGCGATTTAGAATCGCACATCCTACGGGATTTTGTTCTGTTTATATTACATGCACGATATTACGTATTCTGTTTCATATATTTCGTATATTGCATTCTTTCTGCTTTTGCGGGGTTACATATGCTTATCTTACCCCAAATCCCTTACGGGGTCCTTTTAGGACTCACCCTTTTTGGAGTTCATTTTTGGATTTCAGGTAGGTGCAGTAAGCAGCCAGGGGTAGGTTTCCGCGAGGCTTCGCCTTGGTTATGTTGAGCAGCAGCGGTACCTTGCGAGCTGGGATTTTGTCTACTTGGTCTGAATCCCGCGAGGTATTTTAACGTTTAGGCCTCGGGTCGGCTCTGTAGCTGCATGTGCATACTTTATGTTTTATTGTTGTGATGATTGTATATGTTTGTATATATATTCTGTTCTGTTGCATGTTCTGAGCGCTTGGCGCTTGCTAGATACCCTAGGTTCTGTGAACTCTATATGTATCTATGTTTGGTGCGTAAGCACTCGTCCAGGGAGGGCGAGGCTTACTCTGTTGCTGATGCATGAATTGTATGGTTGCATTTTATTTTGGTTATACTCATGAAATTTCCGTTAGTTTGCTTCCACAATCTTTCCGTTTTCGGGTCCGCTACGCGCGGCGGGTCTCGATGGACCTGCCACTCCTTTCCATTCCGGCTTCCGCTTCCGGCGTCCCGGCGCCCCCGCCTCCGCAACCGGGCTCGGGCGGCGTGCGGTGACAAGTTGGTATCAGAGCAGGTAAGTGACCGTATTGGTCGTCAGTGGTGACTTGTAGTGACAACTATTGTTGCACATTTTATTTTAGAATGGTTTGGTACGGAGATTGGCTACCTCCTTACTTGAACCACTTCAAAATAAAATTGTGGAACAGAGTTGATCCTTCAAGTTATCCTGATAGTTGCAGATTTTGGAACTCGAGATTTCTGGATTCTGGTAAAAGTATTATGAGTAAGGGGATTGTGGAAAAGTTTCAGTACGTAAAATTGTGTGTTAGGAAAAGATTTGGTGAAATAAGCATGAATCGCTTACGTGATTACGTGAAATGCATGATTTTATCATTCGAGAAGTAACCATGTCAAATCTTGCATTGCACTCTGAGCCTTAGAAAATCGCCGCTAGCTTCGTAGAGATTAGGAGTGACCGATTTTTGTCCGGACTCTGTTTGGTCTGAAATTTTTAAGATATGGTTAACACGCGTAGATAGCGTGATTTGGTACCGGAGGGGCGGGACTGGGATCCCACACCTCCGTGGAATAGGATACGGGTTCAGTGTAACCCAGGGTCTGAACAACCACACTCACCGCCCCGAGGTTTGGTGGTCGCAGGGACCCCTCTCTGATTTGGTATTACCCGCCAGCTTAGCTGGTTCAGGGGCGGCAGTAGGCAGGGGAAAATCTGTTTATGCCACGGTAAGGGCATTTCGATTAGGTGGTGATAGCAAGACTTAAGCCACTGCTCGCCATAGTTTTGGGATCGGTAAGTGAGTGACTCTGACAAGGGTGGTCACTACGACACCTAGACTTCTCGTCGGTCCTATTAACGACGAGGAGATCTGGGGCACCAGTCTGGCGAGGTCAGACTTTTGGAGAGGTTTTAGAGTTTGAACCCCCGAGGTTCAATGACCGAGAAAGTGCAGGGTAGTAGAGATTTGGTTTGCAGGAGTTGACAAACTCACGGGGAGGCTACATTTTTTCCCAGCAGTGCAGTGGGGATGTAGCCAGGAATCTGTGTTAGGCACAGTTCGATGAACTTCATCAGGGAGACAAGATTGTCGGAAAGTTTGAGTGAGGGTTTGATCGGCTGGTTTATTATGTACCGTAGTATCAAGGTTTGGAAGAGGAGAAGACCAATAGGTTTATTTCGTTGACTGCGCCCCGAGTTCAGGTGGGCTTTGAGACCTTTAGACATTACTTTGTTTCGGGAAGCGGTTATTAAGGCTCAACTCCTCGAGCAAGAGGAGGTTGAAAGTTACCTCACCTCCCAGCGAGGTTAGAAGAGTACGAGGGGTTCCATACGGCGGGACCCCGGCAGATTTCTGGACGGCCGAACAGGCCTGGGCAATTTAGTAGAGGTAGAGAGGGAGCACCACCGGCACGACCTTGTCGATTTGCGGTAGGTATCACTCCGGTCGACTTTGTTACGGCGGGAGGGCCGATGTTTACGCCAAGCGGGTCGACACTCACCGGGTCTGGGATTGCCCTCGACCGTAAGGCGAGGGTACTTTATTTCGAATGAGGTGTCGGTTCATGCATTATTTGATACGGGAGCATCTGTTTCCATTGTAACACGTAACGGTGTTACATCTCTCGCATCTGTCTGTTAGTACCTTGCCTCAAACGCATTTAGTAAAAACTGCGGGAAGTCAGTTCTGTTTTCCAATGAGATGGTTCGGGGTTGTACGATATCTGTAGGCGGACATGATAGTATCGGATCTGTTGATTTTAGACACGCCGAACTATGATGTTATTTTTGGGATGGACTGGCTATCCAAGAATTCTGTGCACATTAATTGTGCAACCCGTACCATTATGGTTTCTGGAGAGGTACTACCTCTCACGACTCCGACTGATTTAACTATCGCATAGCACAGTAAGGAGTTACAGATTCTGGATCAACTGTCGATAGTTGGTGAAGGGGAATGCTATGATCTGAATGAAGCTGGTATTAGGTTGAAGTTGGATGGTTTACCGTTGGTTCGAGATCTTCCGCAGTATTTCCGGAGGAGTTGCCGGATTACCATAAGAGCGGGAATTGTGTTTGACATCCACTGCAATCGGGTCTCGCTCCGATATCTATTCCTCCTTATCGGATGCCCATTTCGAGATGCGGGGAGTTAAAGAGGCAAGCTGGAGGAATCACAAAGAAAAGAGTTTCGTCCGACCGAGCACTTCAGCGTGGGGTGCTCTGGTTTTGTTTGTTAAGAAGAATGATGGGACACTCGACTTTGTATTGATTACAGACGGTTGAATGCTCTTATTGGGAAGAATAAGTATCCGTTACGAGGATTAACGATCTTTTTGATCAACTTTGGGGTTCGAGAGTTTTCTCAAAGATTGACCTCAATCTGGGTACTTTCAGCTTAGGGTGAAGAAAGAGGACATACTTAAGACTGCTTTCCGGACCCGATTTAGACACTTTGAGTTTACGATCATGCCGTTTAGGCTGACCAATGCTCCAGCGGCATTAAGGGATCTGATGCATCGGGTATTCCGACTGTACTCGGATTCATTTGTGGTGGTTCTTATAGATGATATTCTGATATATTCTCGGGATGAGGATTCGCATCGGGATCATCTGAGGGTGGTTCTGCAGACACTTTGGGAACATCAGCTTTATGCTAAATTCTCAAAGTGTGAGTTCTGGATTCGGGAAGTCACCTTTCAGGACACATTATATCTCGAGCATGGTCATGCTCGTGGATCCGAGAGAAGGTGAGGGCAGTTCGGGGCTGGAAACAACCTACCACTGCACGGAGATCAAGAGCTCCACAGGGTTAGCGAGGATATTGTCGGAGGTTTGTACTGGGATTTTACATTACGGCATCTCCGCTTACGCAGATTGACCAAGAAGGGTCAACCGTATATCCTGATCCGATAGGTGTGAGCAGAATTTTCGGGGAGTTGAAGCGGCGGTTGACTAACGCTCCGATTCTGACTCTTTCAGATCCGATCTTACCGTATGTGATTTATACGGATGCTTCCATGTCTAGTTTGGGATGTGTGTTGGTGTAGGAGCGTTTTGTGGTAGCTTATGGGTCGAGGCAGCTGCGACCGCATGAGCTGAACTGACTGACACATGATCTCGGAGTTGGCTATAGTAATTTATGCGCTGAAACATTGGAAGCAATATCTGTTTGGTAATAAATTTCAGATTATTACCGACCATAAGAGTCTGAAAAATCACTTTAAGAAGAAGGAGATTAACATGAGGCGCGCAGATGGCTCGAATACATTAAGGACTACGATTGTAGTATCGAGTACATCTCTGGCAAGGGCAACACGGTTGCCGATGCCTTTGGCAGTGAAGTATACCGGGTTGGTCAAGGGAGGAAATGTTGGGGACTGATCTGAGGAGAGAGATTTGATGTGCCTTTGGCACAGGTGGCAGCTCTGGGAGCGTATTTCGGGGTATACACTTACCATACATTCTGAGTGGCTTGACAGGATGCGCGAAGCGCAAGGTGGAGATCTGGTGTTGAAGAAATTATCCGGGAAGATAAGGATTTATTTGTTACCGACGTTTCGGTATAGGCGAGGATTGCTATACTTCCGAGATTGCCTTTATGTACCCGAGGATCGGGAGTTCGGAATGAGATTTTAGAGGAGGTACACCCGAGCAGTTTGAGCATCAGAAACGGGCAGGGACACTGCAGACTTTGCCCATTCCAGTTCGGGGGTGGGGCAATGTTACTATGGACTTTCTGGCGGCACTGCCCCTGACACGGTCTCGCCATGGTGCTATCTGGGTTTTTGTGGATCGGCTGACCAAGTGCGTACACTTTCTGCCTATTCGGGTCATAGACCCTCTGGAGAAGCTTGCCCGGCTTTACATCAGGGAGATTGTACGTTTACATGGAGTACCAGACTCCATTGAATCTCGACCGTGATCTGCGTTTTACAAAGACGGTTCGAGTGCTTTTCATGAAGCACCGGGCACGCGACTCCATCGAGTACTGACTTATCACCCACAGACGGACGGTGAGTCGGCCGGTGATTACGATCTTTGGAGGATATCTTTGTGAATCTGTACTTTGGATGTTGAAGGAGTTTGGGACCAGCATTACTTTGATAGAGTTCTCGTAAAACAATTGCTTTCAGACTACATTTGACATAGCACCATATGAGGCGTTGTACGGGAGGAGGTGTATGACACCATACTGTTGGACAGATGTGTCTGATGGGGTTGAGCTGGGACCCGAGCTTTGTGAGGAGACTACGGCGAAGATCAGATTGTTATAGGCGCGGATTGAAACCGCGAATGACTGCACCACTGCTTATACGAACCGCCGCCGTAGGGCTCTTGAATCTGAGTTTGGTGATAGAATTTGATTGGAGGTAGTACCGTTCGGAGGACAAGAAGATTTGATAGGCGGGGCGAGTTACCCCGAGTTATATCGGTTCCCCGAGTTTCTGTGGTAAGTTGTTAGGTTGTTCCCCCAATCAAGCTTCGTTTTTACGTGATGTCTTCAGGATGGCCTGTTGAGGATCGATTAGATTTAGGTTCGATGCATGCAGGGTTGTCTGGTAGAAATAACGGCAACTGACTCGGGGTGCAATAAGATGCACCCGGAGGGTGGGACGCCGTGAGGCTCTGTATGGTAGTCTAAACTACCACTCCCGCCGCACCACAACGGTGGTCCGATTGTTCTGGGTTAGAGGAATGGTTATATTTTCTGGTTGGTAGCGACACCAGTCTGGTTGGTTAATTCTACTCTTGGAGGACCAAGAGTTCTAAGGGGGGGAGAATGTTACGGTCACCCCGAGCGGGTTGCGACCGGGTGACCCGGGGCTCCGGTTTTGGCCTGCGGGTCACGTTTTTCGGCGTTCAGGCGGCTCTCGAGCCCTATCCGAGTATCATTTTGGCGAACCCTTCCGTATTTGAGGTCGTGTGGGTCCCCCGGACGTTTCCGCCGAAAATATTTTTCTGGCGCCGGGGGGTTGTCGGGGTCGTCTCGGGACGTACAGCGGGTTCGGTAGCATTCTCGTGACCTCGGTTTGGAAAACTGTTTGCGGTTTTGGAATCGTGGGAACGTCCCGGAGCGTTTTACGCTATAAAATATTTTTGGGGCGGGACGTTCGCTGTGAAGGCATGTGCCCTCTCCGTAGAAGGCATGTGCCCTCTTCCGTAGAATGCAGTGCCATCTTCCGTAGAAGGCATAGTGCCATCTTCCGTAGAAGGCATAGTGCCATCTTCCGTAGCGAGGCATAGTGCCCTCTCCCGTAGCAGGCATAGTGCCCTCTCCGTGTGCGGCATAGTGCCCTCTCCCGTGCGAGGCATAGTGCCCTCTCCGTGAGGCATAGTGCCCTCCCCGTAGAAGGCATAGTGCCCTCTTCCGTAGAAGGCGAGTGCCCTCTTCCGTAGAAGGCATAGGCCCTCTTCCGTAGAAGGCATAGGCCCTCTTCCGTAGAAGGCATAGGCCCTCTTCCGTAGAAGGCATAGGCCCTCTTCCGTAGAAGGCATAGGCCCTCTTCCGTAGAAGGCAGGAGGCCCTCTTCCGTAGAAGGCAGGAGGCCCTCTTCCGTAGAAGGCAGGAGGCCCTCTCCCGTAGAAGGCAGGGGCCCTCTCCCAAAGAAGGCATGGGCCTTCTCCCGAAGAAGGCATGACTTAGACAAATTCCCAAAGAAGGCATGGGCCTTCTCCCGAAGAAGGCATGACTTAGACAAATTTCAGATTTCTGGTGGATAAGGTTGACTCTTAAGTGTTGACCAAAGGGGAAAGGACACTTGTCATGGCCATATTAAAGATGGAAAGGAAAGAGGACACTTGTCATGCCCATATTAGAGATGGAAAGGAAGAAGTTTTAAAAGGATTGTGGAAAGCGTACAGGAGCTATTTCCATTTCATTTCTCCTTCTGCTTCGTTCACTTCTCCGACTCGTTGCCGCCATAGCCTCCGTTTTCTTCAAGCTTTGGGTTCTTCATTTTCTTGGCTGATTTTCACCAAGTGTGGACTCCAAAAAGTGGTAAGCTTCCTCCCTTGCTCTCTTTTCTTGTTGGAAACAAGAATCGGATGGAAAAAGAGAAGGATTTGTGAATTATGGGTTTGTTCTTAGCTATGAGCTAGGATGATTTTCTTCCTCCCATCTTTTAGTATGTTGTTCTTGGGTTGTATGGGAGTGATAATCAAGTGTTGGATTTTGGAAAACACACCTTGGGTAAAAATCCCCAAATTGCCGAATTTGTTGGAAAATTCTATGTTGATGTGTGTTGGTCTCCTTGATTCATGCTTCAAGTATGTTAATCCTAGCATGATTCTAAGCTTATGTGTGGATTCAATTTGATGGAAAATATGTTGGGTTGGAAACCCCCATTTGGCCGAACTTATGAGATGATGTTCATTGTTGGATTTTGTTGTTTTGGATGCAATTGGATAGCATTCTTGGTTTAGAAGTGAAATTGGTGATTAGTATGATTAATTGGAAGTTTGAATGGATTGATTGAAGGTTGGATAAAATTTGGCAAAGAAGCCGAATTATTGGATAATTCTTTTTCCATGTTGGGGTTTGATTTTGGTTAAATTGGATGCTAAGATGGTATTGGGGTTGGATTTAGGTGTGGTTTGATGTTTGAAACGTTGAATTCGGTTAAGAAATGGAAAAGTCACTATTATGCGGATTTATCGGAAAATGTCAGGGATGAATGGTTTAAAGGTTGGATTTGATCAGTTCTGCTTGATGAATTGTGTTTGTCAATGTATAATCTTGCATTGTCTAAGTCAGTTCTGAATTCTGAAGTTTCTGTGGAAATCTGGAATTTTACGGAAAGTGCGGATTTTCGGTTGTGGGGTCGGGGGTGTAGTTTGGTAGTGTGGTCGATAAGGATGCTAATTCAGCTTGAATTGACAGATTCTGGGATCCGGAAGTTAGGAAAAGAGAGGTTTCGGGTTTCGGGTCGTGGTTTGGAAATCATCCAGAATCGGTCAAATACCCTGGAATTGTGAGGTAAGGGTTTGGTTACGCTATTTTTGGTAAGATAGGTGTATGTTTAGTTTCATTTTACATTACTGCAGTATTTCGGTATTATATGCCTAGAGCATATTACGTAGTCTGTAGGTGTATGTATTGTAGCACTACATTTTGCAGGTATTTCGGAAATTTACGCTTTAAGGTAAGTTACGTGATCTCGTAGGTGTATGCCTTGTAGCATACCTGTCTGCAGTAACCCTACGTTTGTAGGTGTATGCCTTGTGGCATACTTTGTCATTAACCCTACGACAGTTGTGGGTTCGCTACCCCAGCTGGTGCACCATGCTTCTGTAATAGCTTCGGCTTCTGACTCCCTCAGAGGGAGGCTGTCGTTCTGATTTGTTATAAGGGTTTATGGCGATTTAGAATCGCACATCCTACGGGATTTTGTTCTGTTTATATTACATGCACGATATTCTGTATTCTGTTTCATATATTCTGTATATTGCATTCTTTCTGTTTTGCAGGGTTACATATGCTTATCTTACCCCAAATCCCTTACGGGGTCCTTTTAGGACTCACCCTTTTTGGGTTGTTTTTGGATTTCGGGTAGGTGCAGTAAGCGGCAGCCGGAGTAGGTTTCCATGAGGCTTCGCCTTGGTTATGTTGAGCGACAGCGGTACCTTGCGAGCTGGGATTTTGTCTACTTGGTCCGAATCCCGCGAGGTATTTTAACGTTTAGGCCTAGGGTCGGCTCTGTAGCTGCATGTGCATACTTTATGTTTTATTGTTGTTATGATTGTATATGTTTGTATATATATTATGTTCTGTTGCATGTTCTTAGCGCTTGGCGCTTGCTAGATACCCTAGGTTATGTGAACTCTATATGTATCTATGTTTGGTGCGTAAGCACTCGTCCGTGGAGGCGAGGCTTACTCTGTTCTTGATGCATGAATTGTATGGTTGCATTTTATTTTGGTTATACTCATGAAATTTCCGTTAGTTTGCTTCCACAATCTTTCCGTTTTCGGGTCCGCTACGCGCGGCGGGTCTCGATGGACCTGCCACTCCTTTCCATTCCGGCTTCCGCTTCCGGCGTCCCGGCGCCCCCGCCTCCGCAACCGGGCTCGGGCGGCGTGCGGTGACAGTTCAGGCTACTCTTGGAGGACCAAGAGTTCTAAGGGGGGGAGGATGTTACGGTCACCCCGAGCGGGTTGCGACCGGGTGACCCGGGGCTCCGGTTTTGGCCTGCGGGTCACGTTTTTCGGCGTTCAGGCGGCTCCTGAGCCTTATCCGAGTAACGTTTTGGCGAACACTTTCGTATTTGAGGTCGTGTGGGTCCCCCGGACTATTCTGCCGAAAATATTTTTCTGGCGCCGGGGGGTTGTCGGGGTCGTCTCGGGACGTACAGCGGGCTCGGTAGCGCTCCCGAGACCTCAGATTGAGATGCCGTTTGCAGTTTTGGAGTCGTGGGAATGTCCCGGAGGTTTTTATGGAATATAATACTTGGGGCGGGACATTTGGTCCCGGGCGACTTTCGGGGCTCGGGACGGTAATCCCGGGGCTCGGGATGGAAATCTTCTGACGGCTTTGGGGTAAGTCATGTTATAATTCAAGTTCGATTTATGAGTATTATTGTGGAATTTTGGTGTGATGGGATTTTGGTTCTGTTTGACACGCTCGCACGTCGGGATTTGTTCGGGTTCAGCGAGCTCGGTAGGACACTCTGGAATTGTAAATGAACTTTTGAAATATGTTTTATGAATGTTATAATATTCTGAGGGTTGTGTCCAAGTTTCGTTAATTTTGGAATTAGGTTATTATTTTTGGGCCAAAAATATTGGAACTTTCGGAAAAGTTGGGAGTTAATTCGTATTTGGTTACAAAATAAAAATTATGGAGCATGGGCAGCAAGTGGAATTCGGCTGGAATGGGGAGGAGATAAGGGACACATGTCTTACTCTTATTTAAGATGAGAAGTGATGAGAAAAAAAAGGAAATATATATATATATATAGCATATATATTTCATAAAAGCTTATTATCTCATTTCTTCTTCTTCTTCTTCCTCACTTGCATCCGCCTCCATTAGAGCTCACCTCCAAGCTTGAAGATCTTCATTTGGGCTGAAATCATCAAGGCTTTGGCATCAATCTTTGGTAGGCTTCCTTCTTTCTTCTCTTTTCATGTTGGAAACATGATTTAGTGGAGAAAAGAGGAGATTTTGCAAATTATGGGTTTGTTCTTAGCTACTAGCTAGGATGATTCTCTTCCTCCTATCTTTTAGTATGTTGTTCTTGGGTTGTAGGGGAGTGATAATCAAGTGTTAGATTTTGGAAAAACTCCTTGCATGCTAGAAACCTAAAGTGGCGAAATTTTGGGAATTTTCTAAAATGGTGTGTGTTTGGTTTCTTGAATCATGCTTCTAGTATATTGTTCCTAGCATGATTCTAAGCTTATGTATGGATTCAATTTGATGGAGAACAAGTTGGGTAAGAAAACCCCAATTTGGCCGAATTGTATGTTCATGTTCAATGTTGAATTTGGTTGTTTTGGATGCAATTGGTTAGCATTCTTGGTTTAGAAGTGTAATTGGTGGTTAGTATGATTAATTGGAAGCTTGTTTGGATTGAATTGGAAGTTGGGTAAATGTTGGTTAAGAACCGAATTATTGGAATGATTCTTTTTCCATGTTGGGGTTTGATGTTGGTTGAATTGGATGCTAAAGTGGTGTTGGGGTTGAATTTAGGTGTGGTTAGAAGTTTGAAACGTTGATTTCGGGTAAGAATTGGAAAAGTTGCAATTATGTGGGTTTATCGGAAAATGTCGGGTAATGAAGGGTTTTAAGGTTGGATTCGATCAGTTCGCTTGTTGGATTGTGTTTGACAATGTATAATTTTGCATTGTCTAAGTTGGTTCTGAATTCGATGTTTACTGCGGGAATGCGGAATTTTACGGAAATTTAGGATTTTCGGTTTTGGGGTCGGGGTGTAGTTTGGTAGTGTGATTGGTAAGGTTGCTAATTTAGCTTGAATTGACAGATTCTGAGGTCCGGAAGTTAGAAAAAGAGAGGTTTTCGGGTTTCGGGTCGTGGTTTGGAAGTCGTCCAGAATCGGTCAAATACTCAGGATTTGTGAGGTAAGGGTTTGGTTCTGTTATTTTTGGTAAGATAGGTGTATGTTTAGTTTCACTTTCTGTTCTGCAAGTGGTACACTACCCAAGCAATCGCGCCCTCGCGTTGCATCAGAATTATACGAGGCCTTTGGAGAGGTCTCATCCTTGTGGTCTCCAGTATCGCCTTCGCAAGGTCTCATCCTTGTGGTCTCCAGTATCGCCTTCGCAAGGTCTCATCCTTGTGGTCTCCAGTATCGCCTGCGCGAGGTCTCGCCCTCGCGGGCCCCAAGTCTCGCATGGGCGATGTCTCACACTCACCTTTGCGCCTCTGGGGCCTTCGCGGGCTACCCTCGCAGTCTCAGGTCTCGCCTTTGTGATCTCACTCGCCTCCATGGGTCTTACTCCCAATCTCCTGCCTATACTGGCCCCGCCCAGATAAGGCCCTGGTACCCAGGTTCGTGCAACCCTCACCCCTTATTTGGCTATATTCTATTTGGGCCTTCGCCCCTATGGGCCTTCGCCCGCCGCTTGCTCCACTTGGAAATAGACCACTTGGTCGCCTGACATCAACCGGCCAATAAGGAGGGCAGCACGAGCCTGGGAGATCTTCACCAGATTTATACGCCAGACATTCTCTGACAAGTGAATAACCTAAGGCGGTTTGCTGAGATCTTCATCATCACAACCGCCTTATCTCCAATCGATCGACACGAGACTTATCTCAACAACTTTGTCTAAAGGGCTTCAACCGGGAGGCTCTTCTCCTGGCATCACTCTATAAATAGGGTGATGTCCACCCTAAATCGGGTAAGCTACTACACGCCCCCCCCACTCCCCTCTTGCTACTTCTGAGTATTCTTCCTATCTTTTACAGATTACTCTGAACAGCAAGCTTGGAGTCTCAAGAGCATCATCTTCTCCACCACAGAGACAAGTGGAGAACCATCTGAGGTTCTGGGGGGTAAGACCCCCTGCTGTGTCTGGGGAGCCCTTGTGGAAGGTCTGCTGTGGCGTTCGAGGACGACTTACACATAGACCTTCCTGAAGGAGCCAAAAGGGGGTTACCCTTCCGCAGCGCAAGGGGATTACCCTTGGAGCGGGGCGAGTTGAAGGTCGGTTGGGGAATGAGACCCGCAACCACCTGTGTGGAGAAGTCCGGGCGGAAGGTCTGCTGTGGCGTGCGAGGACGACTTACACATAGACCTTCCTGAAGGAGCCAAAAGGGGGTTACCCTTCCGCGGCGCAAGGGGATTACCCTTGGGGCGGGGCGAGTTGAAGGTCGGTTGGGGAATGAGACCCGCAACCACCTGTGTGGAGAAGTCCGTGCGGAAGGTCTGCTGTGGCGTGCGAGGACGACTTACACATAGACCTTCCTGAAGGAGCCAAAAGGGGGTTACCCTTCCGCAGCGCAAGGGGATTACCCTTGGGGCGGGGCGAGTTGAAGGTCGGTTGGGGCGCACTCGTTGGGCGATGCGCATGGATGCTTTCTTACCCTGGGCTTCGCCAGACTCTGCAACGGCATCTGCAGACAAAGAGGGACTTCAGACCAGGTTCTACCAGACCTCTTACAAATTTACAGTATATTAGTATCTATGCGCAGCGTACCTTTGGCGCCGCTAGAGCGGCGAAGAAAGAGTCTATCATTGTCCCACGGTGGACGGGAGCCCATCCCTCGTATGGCGGGGGCACCTAGGGTCGGCACGAAACCCGTGCTAATCCCAGCCCACCTTAGGGTGGTCTCGTCCAGTTGGGCAGCTGAGAAGGGGAAGAACGCCTCGCACGCGCTCCTCAAAAGGACATCGTCTAACCTCCCCAGTAGTTGAACGTATGCCTGCCATCGCACTCCCCGTGAGTCGGACACGAGGCCTCCGCGCAATGCTTTGCACGGATTGTCGCGTCCTCGCCACGGGAAAGTCCCATGTGCCTTCGCGCGGCAAGAAGAAAAAGGATCCGTGCCAGTTGTGGTAGGATCGGGGCGAAGCGGTGAAAGAGATGGAGTGGTTACCTCCAACGTTTATGGGAGTGACGTAGAAGAACGCACCCCACTCCTCGGCTCCAACCGATAGAAAGCGGTTGAACACATCGGCGAATGGCTTCACGCCGGCCATGTGGCAAAGGCGGCGATAAAGCCCGCAATACTCAGGAAAGTATTGGGCGCCAACTGAGTTGGGTGCATTCCCCAAACGGCACAAAGATCTTGCACCAGTTGCGGGAAGGGATACCGTAATCCCGCCGAAAGCTGCGCCGTGTACAGGCACAGCACCCGGTTCTCCTTGTTCTCCTCGGTAACGGGCCAACCCATCGCCCGACAAACACCCGCACGGGACGCATATACCGGCGTTTTCTCCACGGGCCAGAAGGCCTCCACCATATCCTGGTGAATTCTCTCAAACTTCACCGTGGTCTTCTCGAGAGGAGCGACCACTGGGCGAACAGCTTCCTTGGAATCCATCTCTGCAAAAGGAAGAACAGATAGGCATATAAATCAAAACAGCCCAGCAAAGGCATTTCGTCAAACGCTCAGTGCGCTCAGAGAACTGGAGGCACTCAGTATGCAGGTGCGGAAACTTACCTGATTAGTTGAGAAGTAAGCAAGAACGGACGGAGCGGTTGGCAAATGAACAGTTGACCGGAGGAATCTCAAAGCGAAAAGGAGGAACCACCGCAAATCACCTCTCAACTGCCGATGAAATAGCCAAGAAACGCAAGAATACGAAAGGGTTACTCGAGCAGGCGAACAAATGCAAGAGTGGAGAAGAAAGGCTTCAATCTTCTCGGAGTACGCTTTTATAAGCCCACCAAAATGAAAAAGCGCTTTTAAGCGTGAATGACTCTGAGGCGCCACGTGCCGGCATCCAGCGGTTATCAAACCTCTCCCCTGCCGTACAAAAGAAGAAACGCTTTTACAAAGCGTAATCGGCCTACGGCGCCACGTGTTGCGTCCCATAGCAGTCGATAAACCTCTCATCTTCCTTTATCTCTCCTGCATTAAATGTTGAAGGGACTCTTCGCTGCCTTCACAATCAAGCGGTCCGCAAACGGCCCAAGCGCCTTCGCCAACTCCAAAGACTTGGAATTTGAGCAGTACGGGACCCCTGCCCATACTCGCCTTCAGGAGGAGGCATCTTGGTACACTACCCAAGCAAATGCCCCCCTCCTCAAAAACTCACAAGGATCATGAAGGATCCAACACAGAATATCAGACCATAAAAGGTCATCGCGCTCCACACAAACTCAGTTCTGTGACTACTACTGCCCTCAACATGGTATTTTCAAACAGTATCTTCAACACAGAGTAAAGGGTCGTGAAGGATCCAACACAAACTATCAGATTATAAAAGATCTTCACTTATGACTACTACATCGGTCCTCAGCAAAGTACTTTCAAAAAACGGAGTACAGGACCCTGCCCATACTCCGCTCTCAGGAGGAGGCATCTTGGTACACTACCCAAGCAATCGCGCCCTCGCGTTGCATCAGAATCATACGAGGCCTTTGGAGAGGTCTCATCCTTGTGGTCTCCAGTATCGCCTTCGCAAGGTCTCATCCTTGTGGTCTCCAGTATCGCCTTCGCAAGGTCTCATCCTTGTGGTCTCCAGTATCGCCTGCGCGAGGTCTCGCCTCGCGGGCCCCAAGTCTCGCATGGGCGATGTCTCACACTCACCTTTGCGTCTCACGGGGCCTTCGCGGGCTACCCTCGCGATCTCGAGTCTCGCCTTTGTGATCTCACTCGCCTCCATGGGTCTTACTCCCGATCTCCTGCCTATCTTGGCCCCGCCCGAATAAGGCCACAGTACCCAGTTCGTGCAACCTCACCCCTTATTTGGCTATATTCTATTTGGGCCTTCGCCCTATGGGCCTTCGCCCGCCGCTTGCTCCACTTGAAATAGACCACTTGGTCGCCCGACATCAACCGGCCAATAAGGAGGGCAGCACGAGCCTCGGGAGATCTTCACCATTTATACGCGAGACATTCTCTCGACAAGTGAATCACCTAAGGCGGTTTGCTGATGTCACCGCACGCCACCCGAGCCCGGTTGCGGAGGCGGGGCGCCGGGGACGCCGGAAGCGGAAGCCGGAAAGCGAGAGATGGCAGTCCATCGAGACTGCCGCGCGTAGCGGACCCGGAAACGGAAAGATTGTGGAAGCAACCTACAAACATTTCGCGCATATAACTGAAAATAAAACCAAAACATGCAATTCATGCACTAAAAACAGAGTAAGCCCCGCCCTCCGTGGGACGAGTGCTTACGCACCAAAACACATATACATACGAATTCACAGAACCTAAAATGTCTAGCAAGCGCCAAGCGCCGAGAACAGATATAGAACAGAGTATACCAATGTATATTCAGACATACAACCATCATAGCAATACAGAAAGTGTGCATATGCAACTACAGAGCCAACCTTAGAATCTAAGTAGCTAAATACCTCGCGCGGGATTCACACCAAGTACACAATCCCGGACCGCAAGGTGCAACTGCTGCAAAACACACCCAAGGTAGGACCCTCACGAAACCCTACTCTGCAGGCCGCTTATCAGGTCGACCTGAAACCCAAAAACAGAACCCAAAGAAGGGTGAGTCCTAAAAGGACCCAGTAAGGAATTTGGGGTAAGATAAGTATATGCAACCCTGCAAAACAGAAAGATAGCAATATATGCAACAGAATACGGAATAGCATGAATGTACAGAAAATAAATCGGAATCACGAAAGACGTGCTATTCTAAATCGCCGAAACCTTATAACAGATCGGGCAACGGCCTCCCACTAAGGGGAGTCGAAGCCGAGGCTATTACGAAGCATGGTGCACCAGTGGGGTAGCGAACCCACAACCTGCCGTAATATTAATGCATGCAGTATGCCATAAGGCATACTCCTACAAACGTAGGATTAACAGACAGAGTATGCCATAAGGCATACTCCTACAGATCACAGAACTTACCTTAAAGCAGAAATTCCGAAATACCTGCAAAACAGAAATGCTACAATACATACACCTACAGACTACACAATATGCTCTAGGCATATAATACTAAAATACTGCAGTAAGTAAAGCTGGAACCAAAACATATACTTAGCTTAGCAAACAACGAGAACCAAACCCTTACCTCAAAATCCAGTATTGGACCGATTCGGATAACACCTACACCGTGCCCCGAAACTTGGCACTCCTCTTTTCCTAACCACCGAAACTCAGAATCGCCAAACCAAGTTGATTTAGCATTCTTATCAACTACACTACCAAATTGCAACCCCGACCCCAAAACCGAAAATCCGGAATTTCCGTAAAATTCCGATTTTCACGAAGCGTCGAATTCGAACCAACCTAGACAATGCAAGATTTCACATTGACAAACATCATACAATAAGCGAACTGATCAAATCCAACCTTAAACCCTTCATTACCCGCCATTTTCCGATAATCCCGATTAATTGTAACTTTTTCATTCCTTAACCGAATTCAACATTTCAAACTTCCATCCACTCCTAAATTCAACCCCAACACCATATTAACATCCAATTCAACCAAAATGAACCTCTAACATTGAAAAAGAATCATTCAAAGATTCGGTTTTCAACCAACTCTTTATCCAACTTCCAATTCAATCCATACAAGCTTCCAAATAATCATATTAATCACCAATTCCACTTCCTAAGCATGCTTACTAACCAATTACACCAAAATCAACAAAACCCCTTCACTTTTCAATTCGGCCAAAGAGGGGTTTCTCACCCAACTTCCATTTCAATCCAAACAAAGTTCCATTTGCACTCTTTAATCACCAATTACATTCCTAAACCATGAATGCTATCCAATTGCACCCAAACAACAAAATTCATCATGAACATACACTTACATAATTCGGCCACAAGGGGGTTTTCACCCCAACTTGTTTTCCATCAAATTAAATCCACACACAAGCTTAGAATCATGCTAGAACTACCATACTTGAAGCATGAAGCAAGATAACAAACACACATAATTTTGGAATTTTCTCCATAAATTCGGCCAACACTCAATTTCCACCCAAGTTGTGTTTTCCAAAATCCAACACTTGATTATCACTCTCCTATCACCCAAGAACAACATACTAAAAGATGGGAGGGAGAGGATCACTCAATCATGTAGTGAAGAACAAACCCAAACTTCTCAAAATCTCCTCTTTTAACCACTAAACTACCAAACTAATGACAAAAGAGGAGTTAGGATGATACTTACCACAAGTGGCAAGCAATTCCTCTTTGATTTCCACAAAGATGAAGGAAGCCAAGCTTGGAGGAGCTCTCATCAATGGAGTTTCGGCAGCAGCAAAGAGAAGAAGAAGAGAAGAAAGAAAGAAATGAAATAAGTCAATATTATGTAATAATATTGCTTATATAATTTCCATACTTTTTGCCCATACCATTCTTCCTTTAAATAAAAATGGGACATGTGTCCCAAATAAATCACACACTCTCACACTTCTGCCGAAAATAAAAGGGCTGCTGCTGTACCCATGCTGATTTCCTTTTTAATTTGCACCCATTTGCAAATTAACTCCCAATTTTTCCGAAAGTTCCAATTCTTTTTGCCCAAAAATAATTACCGAATTCCAAAATTAATGAAACTCGGACACAATCTTCAGAATATTATATCATGCACAGAACATTTTTCAGAAATTCATTTGCCCTTCCAGAGTGTCCTACCGAGCTCGCCGAACCCGAACCAAACCCGACGTGCGGCGTGTCAACTTTGAACCGAAATTCCGTCACTCCCAAAATTCTACAAAAATTCCCATAAATTCCATCTTAAATTCAAATACAACTTACCCCAAAGCCGTCAGAAAATTTCCATCCCGAGTCCCGGGATTCCCGTCCGAGCCCGGAGTCGCCCGGAACCGAACGTCCCGCCCCAAATATTAAACTCCACAACCAACACCGGGACGTCTCCACGACTCCAAATCTGCAAACGGCTTCCCAAACTGCGGTCTCGAGAGTGCTACCGAGCCCGCTGTGCGTCCCGAGGCGACCCCGACAAGCCCCCGGCGAGAGAAAAATATTTTCGGAGGAAACGTCCGGGGTACCCACAAGCCCTCAAATACGGAAGGGTTCGCCATAATGATACTCGGATAGGGCTCGGGAGCCGTCTGAACGCCGAAAAACGGGACCCGCAGGCTACAACCGGAGCCCCGGGTCACCCGGTCGCAACCCGCTCGGGGTGACCGTAACATTCTCCCCCCCTTAGAACTCTTGGTCCTCCAAGAGTAGCCTGAACCAACCCGACAGGTGTCGCTACCAACCAGAAAATATAACTATCCCTCTAACCCAGAACAATCGGACCACCGTACTGGTGCGGCGGGAGTGGTAGTTTAGACTACCATACAGAGCCTCACGGCGTCCCACCCTCCGGGTGCATCTTATTGCACCCCGAGACAGTTGCCGGTATTTCTACCAGACAACCCCAGACGGTACCGAACCTAAATCTAACCGATCCACAACAGGCTATCCTGGAAGGTACCACATAAAACGAAGCTTGATTGGGGGTAAGGCCAACCTAACAACTTACTCGAAACTCATGATAACCGACATAACTCGGGGTAACTCGCCCGCCTATCAAATCTTCTTGTTCCTCCGAGCGGTGCTACCTCCATCAAATTCTATTACCAAACTCAGATTCCGAGCCTACGGCGGCGGTTCGTATAAACAGTGGTGCAGTCGTTCGCGGTTTTAATCCGCGCCTGTAACAATCTGATCTTTGCCGTAGACTCCTCAAAAAGCTCGGGTCCCAGCTTAACCCGATCAGACGCATCTATCCAACAGTATGATGTCATACACCTCATAGGGTGCCACGTCAAACGTAGTCTGAAAGCAATTGTTGTATGAGAACTCTATCAAAGTAACTGCTAGTCCCAAACTCCTCCAAAATCCAAAATACAGATTTGCAACATATCCTCTAATATCAGAATCACCCGCTCCGACTGCCCGTCCGTCTGTGGGTGATAAGCTGTATTTAGACGGAGTCGCGTGCCCACTGCTTCATGAAAAGCAATCCGGAACCGTGCTGTAAAACGCGGATCACGGTCAGATTCAATGGAGTCTGGTGCTCCATGTAAACGTACAATCTCCCTGATGTAAAGCCGGGCAAGCTTCTCCAGTGCAGCGGCCTGAATAGGCAGAAAGTGTACGCACTTTGTCAGCCGATCCACAAAAACCCAGATAACATCATGATGAAACCGTGTCAGGGCAGTGCAGCCAGAATGTCCATCATAACATTACCCCACTTCCAGACTGGAATGGGCAAAGTTTGCAGTGTCCCTGCCGGTTCCTGATGCTCACACTGCTCGAGTGTGCCCCCTCTAAAGTATCATTCCAGAACTCCTGATCCTCTGGTACACAAAGGTGGTCTCTGAAGTATAGCGATCCCTGCCATACTGAAACGTCGGTAACAAAGAACTCTTATCCACCCCAGATAATTCCTTCAATACCAAATCTCTACTTTGCGCTTCGCGCATCCTATCAAGCCACTCAGAATGTATGGTAAGTGTATACCACTGAGCACGCTCCCAGAGCTGCCATCGGTGCCAAAGGCATGTCAAATCACTTTCCTCGATCAACCCCCAACATCTCCTCCCTTAACTAGTCCGGTATACTTCTGCTCAGAGCATCGGCAACCGCGTTGCCCTTGCCGAGATGTACCCGATACTACAATCATAGTCCTTAATGTATTCGAGACATCTGCGCTGTCTCATGCTAAGCTCCTTCTGTGTAAACAGATATTTCAGACTTATGGTCGGTAAGAATCTGAAATTTATTACCAAACAGATATTGATTCCAATGTTTCAGCGCATAAACTATTATAGCCAATTCCAGATCATGTGCCAACAGTTCAGCTCATGCGGTCGCATTGCCTCGACCCATAAGCTACCACGAAACGCTCCTACACCAACACACATCCCAAACCAGATGTGGAAGCATCCGTATAATTCACATACGGCAAGATCGGATCTGAATGAGTCAGAATCGGAGCGTTAGTCAACCGCCGCTTCAACTCCTGAAAATTCTGCTCACACCTATCAGACCAGATAAACGGTTGACCCTTCTTGGTCAAGCTGCGTGAGCGGAGATGCGAATAGAAAACCCCGATGCGAATCTCCGATAATATCCTGCTAACCCCGTGAAGCTCACGATCTCCCGTACCGCGGTAGGTTGTTTCCAGATCTGAATCGCCCTCACCTTCTCCGGATTCACGACAGACCATGCTCGGACATAATGTGTCCCGGAAAGGTACCCCGAGCGGGTTAGATATCGGACACAGTGGTGACCCGGCTCCGGTTTTGACCGGGGCTCGGTTTAGCTGCGGTCACGTTCTTCGGCGTTCAGACGGCTTCCGAGCCCTATCCGAGTATCATTTTGGCGAACCCTTCCGTATTTGAGGTCGTGTGGGTCCCCCGGACGTTTCCGCCGAAAATATTTTTCTGGCGCCGGGGGGTTGTCGGGGTCGCCTCGGGACGTACAGCGGGCTCGGTAGCGCTCTCGAGATCTCAGTTTGAGAAGCCGTTTGTAGTTTTGGAGTCGTGGAAACGTCCCGGTGGTGATTGTGGAGTTTAATATTTGGGGCGGGACGTTCGGTTCCGGGCGACTCCCGGGGCTCGGGACGGGAATCCCGGGGCTCGGGATGGAAATTTTCTGACGGCTTTGGGGTAAGTTGTGTTATAATTTAAGATGGAATTTATGGGTATTTTTATAGAATTTTGGAGTGACGGAATTTCGGTTAAGGTTGACACGCTCGCACGTCGGGTTTTGGTTCAGGTTCAGCGAGCTCGGTAGGACACTTCGGAAAAGTAAATGAACTTCTGAAAAATGTTCTGTGAATGTTATAATATTCTGAGGGTTGTGTCCAAGTTTCGTTAATTTTGGAATCCGGTAATTATTTTTGGGCAAAAAGAATTGGAACTTTCGGAAAATTGGGGTTAATTTGCAATGGGGTGCAAATTTAATAATATTCAGCATGGGCAGCAGCAGCCTTGAGTCGGCAGCAGCAGCAAGGGGAGGACACTTGTCCAATTATTATTAAGTTGGAAAAGAAATGATAAGTATAAGAGGGATAATTGTTTCATGGAAAAAAAAAAACATATCATTTTCTTCTTCTTCCTTCTTCTACTTCTCTGCCGCCATTCTTAGAGCTTCAAGCTCCAACAACTGAACTTTGCCATTTCTCGAGGAAGCTTTGAGGTAAGCATGTCAAAACGATCCTTGTGTTGTGTAAGTGAATAATCTGAGGTCGGTTTGTGAAGTTTCAGCCCGGTTTGTAAACCGTGAGCTGCTGAAATTTGGAAGTGATTATGGAATCACAAGGTTTGTTTGATTTCTTGGTTTCTAAACGTTCCCGACACCTTCTTGTGCATGTTTGATAATAGGAGCGTAGGAAGAAACGCGCCTGAGGTGGTGCCAAGTGCGTCTGAAAATTTGGTGTAAAATCCAACGGTGGATTCAAATAAAGGTAAGGATATATTTGTGATCAGAGCGAAGTTCTGATTCTGTTGGTGTAATTGGTTTTGTCAGAAAAGGCTCGGTGTGAAAGCCGTTTTTCCCGGCTCGAGCCTCGGTTTTGGCGCCAATGATATTGGTTGATTCTGTGAATTCTGAATGCGTCAGTATCTGGAATTGATTGTGAACAGGGAGTTGCTTTGAAATTGGACCGAAACTCTGCCGAAATTTGTACCGGGACAGCTGAACGAGAATTTCGGTTCGGACTTGTGTGAACGATTTGGGAAGAAGGTATGATTTAAAGGTTTGGTTGTGTTTATGGATGTATAAGTAGCAATGTTCGTGCTCGGTTTGTAAAACCGAGCTTTGTGGAATTTTCCGGAAAGTGCGGGTTTGTGCGGAAATTGTTTTCTCGGGGTTTGTTTGGATGTGTTCGATCCAACTATGGTTGTACAGCCTTGATTCTGCGTTGGTGGAGTAGCGCGGACCCGTAGGAGCCAAGTTGTGCATTCCGGTCGGGAGTCGGGATCTTCCGAGTGTCAGGCTGCAGGCGCGTTTCGAGGTAAGGGCTTAATTTGGTAAAATGTATGTTTGTTCCGCTTTCAAGGCCCGGATGACCTTAGAGGCCCGTTTTCCTATTCTGCTCTGTGTATGTTTAACAGGTAATGATACTTCTGTTTATATTTATGTATTATTGTTATTATTGTATGTTCTGTTCTGTGTCCGCACTGAAGGGGTGCCGACATTCTGCGTATCCGCACCAGGAGTGCCGATACTTCTGTTCTGTGTCCGCACTGAAGGGGTGCCGACATTCTGAGTATCCGCACCAGGAGTGCCGATACTTCTGTTCTGTGACCCTACGACAGTTTGGGGCTCGCGACCCCGGCCGGTACCGTGCTTCTGCTCGCTCGACCAGATATTCGACCTCCGCTGAGGGGCCGTTACATGGTCGCTCGGCGGTTGGACCGCATATGTTGGTTTCTGATTTTCGTTATACTTTATGTTTATATGTACATGCATATGTTGTGATATTCTGTTTTGCAGGTTCAGATTGTTGCCCTGTGGGCAAACTGCACTTTTACCTTAAGCCCTCATCGGGTCCTTTCGAGGACTCACCCTTTTATTTGTTTACCATCTTTCAGTAGCGATCGACAAGCAACCAGCGGAATAGAGATCCGCGGTGCTTCCGGACATTCTGAGTTCTGTAGCAGCAGCAGTACCACGTGCGGGAATTCTTGAGCGAGAGGCTTCTGATTCCGCACTTAGGTATATATATATATATAGGATTTTGTTTAATGGCTCAGAGTAGTAGTTGCATGCATGTAGATCAGATCATGAATTTGTATATGTCATATGTATGGAAATATATTCGCCTACGATGCCTTCGAGTCGAGGCGGAGCCCCGACTTGCCTATATTGGATTTGTTATGATATGAATTCAGTGTTTCTGTGGTTGTCGCGATGAGCAATGTTTGGTATACCATGAACTGCTTGGTTGGTATTTTGTCGAGTTATCATGTATACTTGCCATGTATGGGTTCTGCAGGTTGCTAGTCGATACTTGTTTGTTCTGTATTTGAGCTCGATGCTCCGCTGCCGCGCTTTCCGCCGTAATTCCTGTTTCCGACGTCGCGGCCGGCTCCGCCTCCGCAACCGGGCGGGGTGGCTGTGACAAGTTGGTATCAGAGCAGGTCGGGTCGGAATGACCCAAAAGGTAAAGTATGTTTGGTTTTGGGTATGGAATGTGGAAGGCAAGTATACAAGTCCGAGGGTGGACTTTTGGAGTAAGTTAAGTCTGTTCATGGTTAAGTACCTGCGGAAGATGACTTCGAAGTGCGAGCCACTGGTTCTACGTTTCATTCTGGGGCGGTTCTGTACGGAGACTGGCCACCTCCTTATTTGAACCGTTTCGGAATGGATGTGGAGCAGCGGGCGGTTCTTTGGAGCACTTTGGAAAATTTGAGGTACTTATGAATCTTGGGTGATTTGTGTGGTGTTTCTGTGTTATGAGCATGGTTTGGTTTTGTGGTTTAAAGTTGAATATTTGGTTGTGAGATTCTGAAAAAGGAATTTCTGCATCATGCATTGCATTACACTACAGAGCCTTAGAATACTGCTGCTGGCTTTTGGTTAGATGGGGAAGAGTTAGTTGATTTGGAAATTTGGTTTGGGATAAGTTGGTTTTTGGTTGGACTTTGTTTAAGGAAATGTTTACTACACGCGAATAGCGTGATTTGGTACCGGAGGGGCGGGACTGGGATCCCACACCTCCGTGGAATAGGATACGGGTTCAGCGTAACCCAGGGTCTGAACAACCACACTCACCGCCCCGAGGCTTAGCTGTCGTAGGGACCCCTCTCTGATTTGGTATTACCGCCAGCCTAGCTGGTTCAGGGGCGGCAGTAGGCAGGGGAAAATCTGTTTATGCCACGGTAAGGGCATTTTGATCAGGTGGTGATAGCGAGACTTTAGCCACTGCTCGCTACAGCCTTTGGAATTGGTAAGTGAGTGACTCGAGGAGCGTGGTCACTACGACACCTAGACTTCTCGTCGGTCCTATCAACGACGGGAGATCCGAGACACCACCGACGAGGTTGGACTTTTGGAGAGGTTTTAGAGTTTGAATCCCCCGAGGTTCGGCGGCCGAGGAGGGCCGGAGGTAGTAGAGACTTGGTTTGCAGGAATTGACAAACTCCGGAGGGAGGCTATTCGAGCCGGTTGGCCGGGTTAACGGCTACTCCGGCCGATTGCTTCCAGATTCTGAACCGGAGTTCGGATTGACCCGATATCTGATTTCTAGTGTCCTGGCAGTGTACCGGACATTTCCGCGGAAAATATTTTTCGGGGTCGGGGGGTTGCCGTCGGACGATTTTCGGGGATTTTGGGCGGAGAAACGGCTCCCGGAGTGACCCGGGACTCGATTTGCGTTTTGAGGAAGATCTGGAGTCGGGGATATAATTTACATTTTTCTGTGAAGAAAAATGTTCTGGGTCGGAAATTACGGTTTCGGGCAGTTTTCGGGCTCGGGGCGAGCCAAGCTGTGACACTTGGCGAAATGTGATTAGTGGAAAGTATTGGACTTGGTCTCTTGTTATTTCTAGTGATTATGATTCACTATGATGTCAAAAAGGATGTCATGTGCAAAGCACATGACTTATTATTACAAGACTTAAGTTTTGGCAGTCTTCAGCGTCCATAGTCTCGGACGCAACCCAACGCGCCGCGAGGGCGTGGGTTTCAGCAGGGTGGCCCGAGACCTCAGTAGCGACAGCAGCTTCAGCCACCCCCTCCGTCACAGCAGCTCAGAGTAGGATAAGTTTTTCATTTTGACGGGGGCCCTAGTTATCGGGGAGGACTTAGTCGGCGGTCATGTACTAGCTAGCAGGAATTCTGTAGGTACTTTATTTCGAATGAGGTACCGGTTCATGCGTTATTTGATACAGAGCATTTGTTCCCATTGTAACACCGAAATGTGTTACATTTTCGTATCTGTCATAGTACCTTGCCTCAAACGCATTTAGTAAAAACTGCAGGAAGTCAGCTGTTTTCCAATGAGATGGTTCGGGGTTGTACGATATCTGTAGGCGGACATGATAGTATCGGATCTGTTGGTTTTAGACACGCCGGACTATGATGTTATTCTTGGGATGGACTGGCTATCCAAGAATTCTGTGCACATTGATTGTGCAACCCGAACCATTATGGTTTCTGGAGAGGTACTACCTCTCACGACTCCGACTGGTTTGACTATCGCACAAAGACGCATGCAGTGTTGCGATTCTCGGATCATCTGTCGATAGTTGGTGTAGGGGAATGCTATGATCTGAATGAAGCTGGTATTAGGTTGAAGTTGGATGGTTTATCGTTGGTTCGAGATTTTCCGCGGGTATTTCCGGAGGAGTTGCCCGGATTACCATAAGAGCGGGGAATTGTGTTTGACATCCACTTGCAGTCAGGTACTGCTCCGATATCTATTCCTCCTTATCGGATGCCTATTTCTGAGATGCAGGAGTAGAAGAAGCAACTGGAGGAATTACAGCAAAAGAATTTCGTCCGACCGAGCACTTCAGCGTGGGGTGCTCTGGTATTGTTTGTTAAGAAGAAAGATGGGACACTCTGACTTTGTATTGATTACAGACGGTTGAATGCTCTTATTGGGAAGAATAAGTATCCGTTATCGAGGATTGACGATCTTTTTGATCAACTTCGGGTTCGAGAGTTTTCTCAAAGATTGATCTACGATCCGGGTATTTTCAGCTTAGGGTGAAGGAAGAGGACATACCTAAGACTGCTTTCCGCACCCGATTTGGACACTTTGAGTTTACGGTCATGCCATTCGGGCTGACCAATGCTCCGGTGGCATTCATGGATCGATGCATCGGGTGTTCCGACCGTACTTGGACTCATTTCCGGTGGTTTTATTGATGATATTCGATATATTCTCGGGATGAGGACTCGCATCGGGAGCATCCGAGGGATAGTTGCAGACACTTTGGGAACATCAGCTTTATGCTAAATTCTCAAAGTGTGAGTTCTGAATTCGGAAAGTCACTTTTCTGGGACACGTTATTTCTGAGCATGGTCTGTCTGTGAATCCAGTGAAGGTGAGGGCAATTCGGGATTGGAAACAACTTACCATGGTACGGAGATCAAGAGCTTCTTGGGGTTAGCAGGATTTTTTATCGGAGGTTTGTACTGGGATTTTCTATTCTGACATCTCCGCTCACGCAGTTGACCAAGAAGGGTCAACCGTTTATCTGGTCTGATAGGTGTGAGCAGAATTTTCAGGAGTTGAAACGGCAGTTGACTAACGCTCCGATTCTGACTTTTTCAGATCCGATCTTACCGTATGTGAATTATACGGATGCTTCCACATCTGGTTTGGGATGTGTGTTGGTGCAGGAGCGTTTTGTGGTAGCTTATGGGTCGAGGCAGCTGCGACCGCATGAGCTGAACTGACTGACACACGATCTGGAGTTGGCTATAGTAATTTATGCGCTGAAACATTGGAAGCAATATCTGTTTGGTAGTAAATTTCAGATTCTTACCGACCATAAGAGTCTGAAATATCTGTTTACGCAAAAGGAGCTTAATTTGAGGCAGCGCAGATGTCTCGAATACATTAAGGACTATGATTGTAGTATCGGGTACATCTTCGCACGGGCAACACGGTTGCCGATGCTCGAGCGGTGAAGTATACCGGCTTAATTAAGAGAGGAAATGTTGGTGACCGATCCGAGGAGAGTGATCCGACGTGCCTTTGGCACAGTGGCAGCCTACGGGAGCGTGCTCAGGTTATTACACTTATTATACATTCTGAGTGGCTTGATAGGATGCGCGAAGCGCAAGGTAGAGATTTGGTATCGAAGAAGTTGTCTGGGGAAGATAAGGGTTTATTTGTTACCGACGTTTCAGTATAGGCAAGGATTGCTATACTTCTGAGACCGCCTTTGTGTACCAGAGGATCAGGAGTTCTGGAATGAGATTTTAGAGGAGGCATACCCGAGTAGTTTGAGCATCAGGAACCGGCAGGGACACTGCAGACTTTGCCCATTCCAGTCTGGAAGTGGGGTAATGTTATGATGGACTTTCTGACTGCACTGCCCTGACACGGTTTCATCATGATGCTATCTGGGTTTTTGTGGATCGGCTGACAAAGTGCGTACACTTTCTGCCTATTCGGGTCATAGACCCTCTGGAGAAGCTTGCCCGGCTTTACATCAGGAAGATTGTACGTTTACATGGAGTACCAGACTCCATTGAATCTGACCGTGATCCGCGTTTTACAGCACGGTTCTGGATTGCTTTTCATGAAGCATTGGGCACGCGACTCCATCGGAATATAGCTTATCACCCATAGACGGACGGGCAGTCGGAGCGGGTGATTCTGATATTGGAGGATATGCTGTGAATCTGTACTTTGGATTTTGGAGGAGTTTGGGACTAGCAGTTACTTTGATAGAGTTCTCATACAACAATTGCTTTCAGACTACGTTTGACATGGCACCCTATGAGGTGTTGTACGGGAGGTGTATGACACCATACTGTTGGACAGATGCGTCTGATCGGGTTAAGCTGGGACCCGAGCTTTTTGAGGAGTCTACGGCAAAGATCAGATTGTTACAGGCGCGGATTAAAACCGCGAATGACTGCACCACTGCTTATACGAACCGCCGCCGTAGGCTCTTGAATCTGAGTTTGGTGATAGAAGAATTTGGTGGAGGTAGCACCGTTCGAGAGACAAGAAGATTTGATAGGCGGGGCAAGTTACCCCGAGTTATATCGGTTCTCATGAGTTTCTAGAGTAAGTTGGTAGGTTGATCTTTTCCCCCAACAATTTCGCTTTTATGTGGTGTCTTCCGTGATAGCCTGTTGTGGATCGGTTAGATTTAGGTTCGCACTGTCTGGGGTTGTCTGGTAGAAATACTGCAATCGACTCGGGTGCAATAAGATGCACCCGGAGGGTGGGACGCCGTGAGGCTCAGTATGGTAGTCTAAACTACCACTCCCGCCGCACCAAGACGGTGGTCCGATTGTTCTTAGGTTAGAGGAATGGTTATACATTCTCGGTTGGTAGCGACACTGTCTGGTTGGTTCAGTGCTACTCTTGGAGGACCAAGAGTTCTAAGGGGGAGAATGTTACGGCCACCCCGAGCGGGTTGCACCGGGTGACCCGGGGCTCCGGTTTTAGCCTGCGGGTCACGTTTTTCGGCGTTCAGACGGCTCCCGAGCCCTATCCGAGTATCATTTTGGCGAACCCTTCCGTATTTGAGGTCGTGTGGGTCCCCCGGACGTTTCCGCCGAAAATATTTTTCTCGCGCCGGGGTTGTCGGGTCGCCTCGGGACGTACATGGGCTCGGTAGCGCTCTCGAGATCTCAGTTTGAGAAGCCGTTTGTAGTTTTGGAGTCGTGGAAACGTCCCGGTGGTGATTGTGGAGTTTAATATTTGGGGCGGGACGTTCGGTTCCGGGCGACTCCCGGGGCTCGGGACGGGAATCCCGGGGCTCGGGATGGAAATTTTCTGACGTCTTTTGGGTAAGTTGTGTTATAATTTAAGATGGAATTTATGAGTATTTTTATAGAATTTTGGAGTGACGGAATTTCGGTTAAGGTTGACACGCTCGCACGTCGGGTTTTGGTTCAGGTTCAGCGAGCTCGGTAGGACACTTCGGAAAAGTAAATGAACTTCTGAAAAATGTTCTGTGAATGTTATAATATTCTGAGGGTTGTGTCCAAGTTTCGTTAATTTTGGAATCCGGTAATTATTTTTGGGCAAAAAGAATTGGAACTTTCGGAAAATTGGGGGTTAATTTGCAATGGGGTGCAAATTTAATAATATTCAGCATGGGCAGCAGCAGCCTTGAGTCGGCAGCAGCAGCAAGGGGAGGACACTTGTCCAATTATTATTAAGTTGGAAAAGAAATGATAAGTATAAGAGGGATAATTGTTTCATGGAAAAAAAAAAACATATCATTTTCTTCTTCTTCCTTCTTCTACTTCTCTGCCGCCATTCTTAGAGCTTCAAGCTCCAACAACTGAACTTTGCCATTTCTCGAGGAAGCTTTGAGGTAAGCATGTCAAAACGATCCTTGTGTTGTGTAAGTGAATAATCTGAGGTCGGTTTGTGAAGTTTCAGCCCGGTTTGTAAACCGTGAGCTGCTGAAATTTGGAAGTGATTATGGAATCACAAGGTTTGTTTGATTTCTTGGTTTCTAAACGTTCCCGGCATCTTCTTGTGCATGTTTGATAATAGGAGCGTAGGAAGAAACGCGCCTGAGGTGGTGCCAAGTGCGTCTGAAAATTTGGTGTAAAATCCAACGGTGGATTCAAATAAAGGTAAGGATATATTTGTGATCGAGCGAAGTTCGATTCTGCTGGTGTAATTGGTTTTGTCGAAAAGGCTCGGTGTGAAAGCCGCTTTTCCCGGCTCGAGCCTCGGTTTTGGCGCCAATGATATTGGTTGATTCTGTGAATTTCAATGCGTCAGATCTGGAATTGATTGTGAACAGGAGTTGCTTTGAAATTGGACCGAAACTCTGCCAAATTTGTACCGGACAAATGAACGAGAATTTCGGTTCGGACTTGTGTGAACGATTTGGGAAGAAGGTATGATTTAAAGGTTTGGTTGTGTTTATGGATGTATAAGTAGCAATGTTCGTGCTCGGTTTGTAAAACCGAGCTTTCGTGGAATTTTCCGGAAAGTGCGGGTTTGTGCGGAAATTGTTTTCTCGGGGTTTGTTTGGATGTGTTCGATCCAACTATGGTTGTACAGCTTGATTCTGCGTTGGTGGAGTAGCGCGGACCCGTAGGAGCCAAGTTGTGCATTCCGGTCGGGAGTCGGGATCTTCCGAGTGTTGGGCTGCAGGCGCCGCTTCGAGGTAAGGGCTTAATTTGGTAAAATGTATGTTTGTTCCGTTTCAAGGCCCGGATGACCTTAGAGGCCCGGGTTCCTATTCTGCTCTGTGTATGTTTAACAGGTAATGATACTTCTGTTTACATTTATGTATTATTGTTATTATTGTATGTTCTGTTCTGTGTCCGCACTGAAGGGGTGCCGACATTCTGCGTATCCGCACCAGGAGTGCCGATACTTCTGTTCTGTGTCCGCACTGAAGGGGTGCCGACATTCTGCGTATCCGCACCAGGAGTGCCGATACTTGCTTCGTGACCCTACGGCGGTTTGGGGCTCGCGACCCCAGCCGGTACCGTGCTTCGCTCGCTCGACCAGTATATTCGACCTCCGCTGAGGGCTGTCGCATGGTCGCTGGCGGTTGGACCGCATATGTTGGTTTATGATTTTCGTTATACTTTATGTTTATATGTACATGCATATGTTGTGATATTCTGTTTTGCAGGTTCAGATTGTTGCCCTGTGGGCAAACTGCACTTTTACCTTAAGCCCTTACTGGGTCCTTTCGAGGACTCACCCTTTTATTTGTTTACCATCTTTCAGGCAGTCTGACAAGCAACCAGCGGAATAGAGATCCGCGGTGCTTCCGGACATTCTGAGTTCTGTAGCAGCAGCAGTACCACGTGCGGGAATTCTTGAGCGAGAGGCTTCTGATTCCGCACTTAGGTATATATATATATATATAGGTTTTGGTTTAATGGCTCTGTAGCTGTAGTTGCATGCATGTAGATCAGATCATGACTTTGTGTATGTCATATTTATGGAAATATATTCTGCCTACGATGCCTTCGAGTCGAGGCGGAGCCCGACTTGCCTATATTGGATTTGTTATGATATGAATTCAGTGTTTCTGTGGTTGTTGCGATGAGCAATGTTTGGTATACCATGAACTGCTTGGTTGGTATTTTGTCGAGTTATCATGTATACTTGCCATGTATGGGTTCTGTAGGTTGCTAGTCGATACTTGTTTGTTCGTATTTGAGCTCGATGCTCGCTGCCGCGTTTTCCGCCGTAATTCCTGTTTCGACGCCGCGGCCGGCTCCGCCTCCGCAACCGGGCGGGGTGGCTGTGACTGACATCCTTTTTGACATCATAGTGAATCGTAATCACTAGAAATAACAAGAGACCAAGTCCAATATTTTCCACTAATCACATTTCGCCAAGTGTCACAGCTTGGCTCGCCCCGAGCCCGAAAACTGCCCGAAACCGTAATTTCCGACCCAGTACATTTTTCTTCACAGAAAAATGTAAATTATATCCCCGACTCCAGATCTTCCTCAAAACTGCAAATCTGAGTCCCGGGTCACTCCCGGGAGCCGTTTCTCCGCCCAAAATCCCCGAAAGTCGTCCGACGGCAACCCCCCGGCCCCGAAAAATATTTTCCGCGGAAATGTCCGGTACACTGCCAGGACACTAGAAATCAGATATCGGGTCAATCCGAACTCCGGTTCAGAATCTGGAAGCAATCTGACCGGAGTAGCCATTGGCCCCGGCGGCCAACCGGCTCAGAATAGCCTCCCTCCAGGAGTTTGTCAACTCCTGCAAACCAAGTCTCTACTACCCCAGACCCTTCTCGGTCATTGAACCTAGGGGGGGTTTAAACTCTAAAACCTCTCCAAGAGTCTGACCTCGCCAGACTGGTGCCCCAGATATCCTCGTCGTTAATAGGACCGATGAGAAGTCTAGGTGTCGTAGTGACCACCCTTGTCAGAGTAAATCACTTACCGATCCCAAACTATGGCGAGCAGTGGCTTAAGTCTCGCTATCAGCACCTAATCAAAATGCCACTACTGTGGCATAATCAGATCTTCCCCTGCCTACTGCCGCCTCTGAACCAGCTAGGCTGGCGGTAATACCAATTCAGAGAGGGGTCCCTACGACCATTAAACCTCGGGGCGGTGAGTGTGGTTGTTCGGACCACAGGTTACATCGAACCCGTATCCTATCCCACGGAGGTGTGGGATTCCAGTCCCGCCTCCGGTACCAACTCACGCTATCTACGCGTGTTAACCATATCTCTAAAATTTCAGACCAAACAGAGTCCAGACAGAAATCGGTCACTCCTACTCTCTGAAGTTAGCGCAGTTTTCTAAGGCTCAGAGTGCAATGCAATACTTGACACGTGGTTACTTCTCGAATGATAAAATCATGCATTTCACAGAATCACAGAAGCAGTTCATGCTTATTTCACCAAATCTTTTCCTAACACACAATTTTACGTACCTGAAACTTTTCCACAATCCCCTTACTCGTAATAACCTTACCAGAATTCCAGAAATCCCAAGTGCCGAAATCTGCAACTATCAGGATAACTTGAAGGATCAACTTTGTTCCACAATTTTATTTTGAAGTGGTTCAAGTAAGGAGGTGGCCAATCTCCGTACCAAACCATTCTAAAATAAAATGTAGAACGATAGTTGTCACTACAAGTCACCACTGACGACCAATATGGTCACTTACCTGCTCTGATACCAACTTGTCACCGCACGCCACCCGAGCCCGGTTGCGGAGGCGGGGGCGCCGGGACGCCGGAAGCGGAAGCCGGAAAACGAGAGATGGCAGGTCCATCGAGACCTGCCGCGCGTAGCGGACCCGGAAACGGAAAGATTGTGGAAGCAACCTACAAACATTTCGCGCATATAACTGAAAATAAAACCAAAACATGCAATTCATGCACTAAAAACAGAGTAAGCCCCGCCCTCCGTGGACGAGTGCTTACGCACCAAAACACATATACATACAGAATTCACAGAACCTAAAATGTCTAGCAAGCGCCAAGCGCTGAGAACAGATATAGAACAGAGTATACCAATGTATATTCAGACATACAACCATCATAGCAATACAGAAAGTGTGCATATGCAACTACAGAGCCAACCTTAGAATCTAAGTAGCTAAATACCTCGCGCGGGATTCACACCAAGTACACAATCCCGGACCGCAAGGTGCAACTGCTGCAAAACACACCCAAGGTAGGACCCTCACGGAATCCTACTCCGCAGGCCGCTTATCAGGTCTACCTGAAACCCAAAAACAGAACCCAAAGAAGGGTGAGTCCTAAAAGGACCCAGTAAGGAATTTGGGGTAAGATAAGTATATGCAACCCTGCAAAACAGAAAGATAGCAATATATGCAACAGAATACGGAATAGCATGCATGTACAGAAAATAAATCGGAATCCCGAAGGACGTGCGATTCTAAATCGCCAGAAACCTTATAACAGATCGGAACGACAGCCTCCCACTAAGGGGAGTCAGAAGCCGAGGCTATTACAGAAGCATGGTGCACCAGCTGGGGTAGCGAACCCACAACTGTCGTAATATTAACAGACAGAGTATGCCATAAGGCATACTCCTACAAACGTAGGATTAACAGACAGAGTATGCTACAAGGCATACACCTACAGATCACAGAACTTACCTTAAAGCGAAATTCGAAATACCCGCAAAAGCAAATGCTACAATACATACACCTACAGACTACAGAATATGCTCTAGGCATATAATACTAAAATACCTGCAGAACAGAAACTGGAACCAAAACATATACTTAGCTTACCAAACAACAGACCCAAACCCTTACCTCAAAATCCAGAGTATTGGACCGATTCTCGGATAACACCTACACCGTGCCCCGAAACTTGGCACTCCTCTTTTCCTAACCACCGAAACTCGAATCTGCCAAACCAAGTTGATTTAGCATTCTTATCAACTACACTACCAAATTGCAACCCCCGACCCCAAAACCGAAAATCCGACAGAATTTCCGTAAAATTCCAGATTTTCACAGAAACGTCAGAATTCAGAACCAACCTAGACAATGCAAGATTTCACATTGACAAACATCATACAATAAGCAGAACTGATCAAATCCAACCTTAAACCCTTCATTACCCGCCATTTTCCGATAATCCCGATTAATTGTAACTTTTTCATTCCTTAACCGAATTCAACATTTCAAACTTCCATCCACTCCTAAATTCAACCCCAACACCATATTAACATCCAATTCAACCAAAATGAACCTCTAACATTGAAAAAGAATCATTCAAAGATTCGGTTTTCAACCAACTTTTATCCAACTTCCAATTCAATCCATACAAGCTTCCAAATAATCATATTAATCACCAATTCCACTTCCTAAGCATGCTTACTAACCAATTACACCAAAATCAACAAAACCCCTTCACTTTTCAATTCGGCCAAAGAGGGGTTTCTCACCCAACTTCCATTTCAATCCAAACAAAGTTCCATTTGCACTCTTTAATCACCAATTACATTCCTAAACCATGAATGCTATCCAATTGCACCCAAACAACAAAATTCATCATGAACATACACTTACATAATTCGGCCACAAGGGGGTTTTCACCCCAACTTGTTTTCCATCAAATTAAATCCACACACAAGCTTAGAATCATGCTAGAACTAACATACTTGAAGCATGAAGCAAGATAACAAACACACATAATTTTGGAATTTCTTCCATAATTTCGCCAAAACTCAATTTCCACCCAAGTTGTGTTTTCCAAAATCCAACACTTGATTATCACTCTCCTATCACCCAAGAACAACATACTAAAAGATGGGAGGGAGAGGATCACTCAATCATGTAGTGAAGAACAAACCCAAACTTCTCAAAATCTCCTCTTTTAACCACTAAACTACCAAACTAATGACAAAAGAGGAGTTAGGATGATACTTACCACAAGTGGCAAGCAATTCCTCTTTGATTTCCACAAAGATGAAGGAAGCCAAGCTTGGAGGAGCTCTCATCAATGGAGTTTCGGCAGCAGCAAAGAGAAGAAGAAGAGAAGAAAGAAAGAAATGAAATAAGTCAATATTATGTAATAATATTGCTTATATAATTTCCATACTTTTTGCCCATACCATTCTTCCTTTAAATAAAAATGGGACATGTGTCCCAAATAAATCACACACTCTCACACAATGCTGCCGAAAATACTGATTGCTGCCCATACTGATTTTTATTAAATTTGCACCCATTTGCAAATTAACTCCCAATTTTTCCGAAAGTTCCAATTCTTTTTGCCCAAAAATAATTACCGAATTCCAAAATTAATGAAACTCGGACACAATCTTCAGAATATTATAACATGCACAGAACATTTTTCAGAAATTCATTTGCCTTTCCAGAGTGTCCTACCGAGCTCGCTGAACCCCAACCAACCCGAGCGTGCGGCGTGTCAACTGAACCGAAATTCCGTCACTCCCAAAATTCTACAAAAATTCCCATAAATTCCATCTTAAATTCAAATACAACTTACCCCAAAGCCGTCAGAAAATTTCCATCCCGAGTCCCGGGATTCCCGTCCCGAGCCCCGGGAGTCGCCCGGAACCGAACGTCCCGCCCCAAATATTAAACTCCACAACCAACACCGGGACGTCTCCACGACTCCAAAACTACAAACGGCTTCTCAAACTGAGATCTCGAGAGCGCTACCGAGCCCGCTGTACGTCCCGAGGCGACCCCGACAACCCCCCGGCGCCAGAAAAATATTTTCCGCGGAAACGTCCGGGGGACCCACACGACCTCAAATACGGAAGGGTTCGCCATAATGATACTCGGATAGGGCTCGGGAGCCGTCTGAACGCCGAAAAACGTGACCCGCAGGCCAAAACCGGAGCCCCGGGTCACCCGGTCGCAACCCGCTCGGGGTGACCGTCTTCATCATCACAACCGCCTTATCTCCAATCAGTCTGACACAGACTAATCTCAACAGCCCGTCTAAGGGCTTCAACTGGGGGAGGCTCTTCTCCTGGCATCACTCTATAAATAGGGTGATGTCCACCCTAAATCGGGTAAGCTACTACACGCCCCCCCCACTCCCCTCTTGCTACTTCTGAGTATTCTTCCTATCTTTTACAGATTACTCTGAACAGCAAGCTTGGAGTCTCAAGAGCATCATCTTCTCCACCACATCAACTGAGAGTCCGGGCCTTCTTTAGGAACGAGACTATCAGCAAGTATTTCAGTATTATATGCCTAGGGCATATTCTGTAGTCTGTAGGTGTATGTGTTGTTGCACTTCTGTTTTGCAGGTATTTCGGAAATTTCTGCTTTAAGGTACGTTCTGTAATTTCTGCTTTTGAAATATGTTTTATGAATGTTATAATATTCTGAGGGTTGTGTCCAAGTTTCGTTAATTTTGGAATTAGGTTATTATTTTTGGGCCAAAAATATTGGAACTTTCGGAAAAGTTGGGAGTTAATTCGTATTTGGTTACAGAATAAAAATTATGGAGCATGGGCAGCAAGTGGAATTCGGCTGGAATGGGGAGGAGATAAGGGACACATGTCTTACTCTTATTTAAGATGAGAAGTGATGAGAAAAAGAAAGGAAATATATATATATATATAGCATATATATTTCATAAAAGCTTTGTCACAGCCACCCCGCCCGGTTGCGGAGGCGGAGCCGGCCGCGACGTCGGAAACAGGAATTACGGCGGAAAACGCGGCAGCGGAGCATCGAGCTCAAATACAGAATAAACGAGTATCGACTAGCAACCTACAGAACCCATACATGGCAAGTATACATGATAACTCGACAAAATACCAACCAAGCAGTTCATGGTATACCAAACATTGCTCATCGCAACAACCACAGAAACACTGAATTCATATCATAACAAATCCAATATAGGCAAGTCGGGGCTCCGCCCTCGACTCAGAAGGCATCAAAGGCAGAATATATTTCCGATCATATGGCATATACAAATTCATGATCTGACCTACATGCATGCAGCTACAACTACAGAGCCATTAAACAAAATCCTATATATAAGTATACCTAAGTGCGGAATCAGAAGCCTCTCGCTCAAGAATTCCCGCACGTGGTACTCTTCTTCTCTGAGAACCCAAAATGTCAGGAAGCACCGCGGATCTCTATTCCGCCGGTTGCTTGTCAGACAGCCTGTAAGATGGTAAACAAATAAAAGGGTGAGTCCTCGAAAGGACCCAGTAAGGGCTTAAGGTAAAAGTGCGGTTTGACCACGAGGCAACAATCTGAACCTGCAAAACAGAATATCACAGCATATGCATGTACATATAAACATAAAGCATAACGTAAATCAGAATCCAACATATGCGGTCCAACCGCCAGAACGACCCGTAACGACAGCCCTCAACAGAGGTCAGAATATACAGATCAGAACAGAACAGATAGCACGGTACCGGCTGGGGTCGCGAGCCCCAAACTGTCGTAGGGTCACAGAACAGAAGTATCGGCACTCCCGGTGCGGATACACGCAGAATGTCGGCACCCCTTCAGTGCGGACACAGAACAGAAGTATCGGCACTCCTGGTGCGGATACACAGAACAGAACCAAAGAGCACCCGTGGTCTCTCCAACCATCCGGGTCTCGTCACAGAACAGAACATACAATAATAACAATAATACATAAATATAAACAGAAGTAACATTACCTGATAACCATATACAGAACAGAATAGGAACCCGGGCCTCTAAGGTCATCCGGGCCTTGAAACAGAACAAACGTACATTTTACCAAATTAAGCCCTTACCTCGGAAACGCCGCCCCGCAGCCCAACACTCGGAAAATCCCAACTCCCGACCCGAAATGCACAACTTGGCTCCTACGGGTCCGCGCTACTCCACCAACACAGAATCAAGCTGTACAACCATAGTTGGATCAGAACATATCCAAACAAACCCCAGAAAACAATTTCCGCACAAACCCGCACTTTCCCGGAAAATTCCACGGAAAGCTCGGTTTCTGAACCGAGCTAGAACCTTGTTATTCCAACTCCCACAAACGTATTCCAACCCTTAAACCCGCATTCCAGACACTTTTCCCGATAAACTCGTATAAAACTAACTTTCTCATTTCTAACCCGAAAATGGTATTTCAAACACCATAACGCACCTACTTCCACTCACATTACCAATTTAGCATCCACTTCAATCAACACACACCACCAACATAGAAAAAGAATCTCTTTAACAATTTGATCCTTAACCAATTTTTCACCACACTTCCAATTCAAACCGTTCAAGCTTCCAATTAATCCCACTAATCACCAATTTCATTTCCTAACCAACATTACTAACCAATTGCATCAACACAACAAACCCCCAATTTTGAACAATTCGGCCTAAATGGGGATTTCCCACCCAACCTTCATTTCAATCCAAACAAAGTTCCATTAGCACTCTTTTATCACCAACTACAATTATTAAACAAGATTACTAACCAATTGCTTCAAAATCAATAAAACCTATTCATTCCACATTTCGCCAAAGAGGGGTTTTTAACCCAACTTGTTTTCCACCAAATTGAAACCATAGATTGTCTTAGAATCATGCAAGGAACAACATATCTCAAGCATGAATCAAGAACACAAACATACACAATTTTGGAAATTCTCACACAAAAATCGGCACCCCTAGGTTTCCTCCTTCCATGGAGTTTTTCCAACATTCAACCATAGATTCCTACTCCCCTCAAGCCCAAGAACAACATACTAAAAGATGGAAGGGAGAGGATCACTCTTTCAAGTAGACAAGAACAAACTCATACTTTGAAAACACCTTCTTTATCCACCCAAATCATGTCCTCAACTTGGAAAGAAGAAGAAAGGAGGAAGCTTACCAATTTAGGAGCTTTAATCCTTGTGATTTCAGCAAGAAAAGATGAAGAACTTGGAGCTTGGGAAGGAGATTCAATGGCGGCAGAGAAGGAAGAAAGAAGAAGAAAGAAGAAGAAATGAAAAAAGAGATGAAATAATAAGCTTTTTATACTATATATATCCCATACTTCTCATCTTAAATTAAAATAGGACATGTGTCCCTTCCTCCTTCCCAAAAATCTGCTGAATTAATCAGCTGCTGCAGCCCATACGTTCTTTTATTAATTTTGCACCCATTTGCAAATTAACTCCCAATTTTTCCGAAAGTTCCAATTCTTTTTGCCCAAAAATAATTACCGAATTCCAAAATTAATGAAACTCGGACACAATCTTCAGAATATTATAACATGCACAGAACATTTTTCAGAAATTCATTTGCCTTTCCGGAGTGTCCTACCGAGCTCGCTGAACCCGAACCAAAACCCGACGTGCGGCGTGACAACTCGAACCGAAATTCCGTCACTCCAAAATTCTATAAAAATTCCCATAAATTCCATCTTAAATTCAAACACAACTTACCCCAAAGCCGTCAGAAAATTTCCATCCCGAGCCCCGGGATTCCCGTCCCGAGCCCCGGGATTCCCGTCCCGAGCCCCGGGAGTCGCCCGGAACCGAACGTCCCGTCCCAAATATTAAACTCGACAAACACCTCCGGGACGTCACCACGACTCCAAAACTGCAAACGGCTTCCCAAACTGAGATCTCGAGAGTGCTACCGAGCCCGCCAGACGTCCCGGGCGACCAGACAACCCCCCGGCGCCGGAAAAATATTTTCGGCGGAAACGTCCGGGGGACCCACACGACCTCAAATACGGAAGGGTTCGCCAAAATGATACTCGGATAGGGCTCGGGAGCCGTCTGAACGCCGAAAAACGTGACCCGCAGGCTAAAACCGGAGCCCCGGGTCACCCGGTCGCATCCCGCTCGGGGTGACCGTAACATTCTCCCCCCCTGAGAACTCTTGGTCCTCCAAGAGTTGCCTGAACCAACCAGACAGTGTCGCTACCAACCAGAAAATATAAACATTCCTCTAACCTGAGAACAATCGGACCACCGTCTTGGTGCGGCGGGAGTGGTAGTTTAGACTACCATACGAGCCTCACGGCGTCCCACCCTCCGGGTGCATCTTATTGCACCCGAGTCGGCTTGCCGGTATTTCTACCAGACAACCCCGATGCATCGAACCTAAATCTAACCGATCCACAACAGGCTATCCTGGAAGGTACCACATAAAACAGAAACAGTTGGGGGGGGGGAAAGATCAACCTAACAACTTACTCTAGAAACTCATAAAAACCGATATAACTCGGGGTAACTCGTCCCGCCTATCAAATCTTACTGTCTCTCTGAACGGTGCTACCTCCAGTCAAATTCTATCAAATTCTATCACCAAACGCCGATTCAAGAGCCCTACGGCGACGGTTCGTATAAGCAGTGGTGCAGTCGTTCGCGGTTTTAATCCGCGCTTGTAACAATCTGATCTTCGCCGTAGTCTCCTCAAAAAGCTCGGGTCCCAGCTTAACCCCATCAGACGCATCTGTCCAACAGTATGGTGTCATACACCTCCTCCCGTACAACACCTCATATGGTGCCATGTCAAACGTAGTCTGAAAGCAATTGTTGTACGAGAACTCTATCAAAGTAACTGCTGGTCCCAAACTCCTCCAAAATCCGAAGTACAGATTCACAGCATATCCTCCAATATCAGAATCACCCACTCCGACTGTGGGTGATAAGCTGTATTCAGATGGAGTCGCGTGCCCAATGCTTCATGAAAAGCAATCCAGAACCGTGCTGTAAAACGCGGATCACGGTCAGATTCAATGGAGTCTGGTGCTCCATGTAAACGTACAATCTCCCTGATGTAAAGCCGGGCAAGCTTCTCCAGAGGGTCTGTGACCCGAATAGGCAGAAAGTGTACGCACTTTGTCAGCCGATTCACAAAAACCCAGATAGCATCATGTTGAGACCGTGTCAGAGGCAGTGCAGTCAGAAAGTCCATAGTAACATTACCCCACTTCCAGACTGGAATGGGCAAAGTCTGCAGTGTCCCTGCCGGTTCCAGATGCTCAAACCGCTCGAGTGTGCCTCCTCGAAAATCTCATTCCAGAACTCCTGATCCTCAGGTACATAAAGGCGATCTCAGAAGTATAGCGATTCCTGCCTATACTGAAACGTCGGTAACACATAAACCCTTATCTTCCCCAGATAACTTCTTCAATACCAAATCTCTACCTTGCGCTTCGCGCATCCTATCAAGCCACTCAGAATGTATAATAAGTGTAATAACCTGAGCACGCTCCCAGAGCTGCCACCTGTGCCAAAGGCACGTCAGATCACTCTCCTCAGATCGGTCACCAACATTTCCTCTCTTAATTAAGCCGGTATACCTCCTGCTCAGAGCATCGGCAACCGCGTTGCCCTTGCCAGAGATGTACCCGATGCTACAATCATAGTCCTTAATGTATTCGAGATATCTGCGCTGCCTCATGCTAAGCTCCTTCTGTTTAAACAGATATTTCAGACTTATGGTCGGTAAGAATCTGAAATTTATTACCAAGCAGATATTGCCTCCAATGATTCAACGCATAAATCACTGCAGCCAACTCCAGATCATGTATCAGTCAGTTCAGCTCATGCGGTCGCAGCTACCTCGACCCATAAGCTACCACAAAACGCTCCTGCGCCAACACACCCCAACTGGATGTGGAAGCATCCGAATAAATCACATACGGTAAGTTCGGATCTGGAAGAGTCAGAATCGGAGCGTTAGTCAACTGCCGTTTCAACTCCTGAAAATTCTGCTCACACCTATCAGACCAGATAAATCGTTGACCCTTCCTGGTCAACTGCGTAAGCGGAGATGCCAGAATAGAAAATCCCAGTACAAACCTCCGATAAAAATCCTGCTAACCCCAGGGAGCTCTTGATCTCCCGTGCCGTGGTAAGTTGTTTCCAATCCCGAACTGCCCTCACTTTCTCTGGATCCACAGACAGACCATGCTCAGAAATAACGTGTCCCAGAAAGGTGACTTCCCGAATCCAGAACTCACACTTTGAGAATTTAGCATAAAGCTGATATTCCCAAAGTGTCTGCAGATCTACCCTCAGATGCTCCCGATGCGAGTCCTCATCCCGAGAATATATCAGAATATCATCAATAAAACCACCAGAAATGAGTCCAAGTACGGTCGGAACACCCGATGCATCAGATCCATGAATGCCACCGGAACATTGGTCAGCCCGAACGGCATGACCGTAACCTCAAAGTATCCAAACCGGGTGCGAAAAGCAGTCTTAGGTATGTCCTCTACCTTCACCCTAAGCTGAAAATACCCAGATCAGAGATCAATCTTTGAGAAAACCCTCAAACCCCGAAGTTGACCAAAAAGATCGTTAATCCTCGGTAACGGATACTTATTCTTCCCAATAAGAGCATTCAACCGTCTGTAATCAATACAAAGTTAGAGTGTCCCATCATTCTTCTTAACAAACAATACCAGAGCACCCCACGCTGAAGTGCTCGGTCGGACGAAACTCTTTTGCTGTAATTCCTCCAGTTACTTCTTCTATTCCTGCATCTCAGAAATAGGCATCCGATAAGGAGGAATAGATATCGGAGCGATGCCATTGCGGTGGATCTCAAACATAATTTCCCGCGACCGAAACCCGGAAACCTTTCTTTTCAACCTTGGACCTCGAATCTGTCAATTCAAGCTGAATTAGCAACTTTACCAACCACACTACCAAACTACACCCCGACCCAAAATCGAAAATCCGTGAGAATTTGGTAAAATTCCGATTTTCGCAGAAACATCGAATTCAGAACCGATTCAGAACATGCAAGAATTCACTTCAATAATCACAAATCAATCCACAGAACACATCAAATTCAACAGAAATTCCCAACATAATCAGTCAAAAATTCGGCCAAAAGGTGAGTTCTCACCCGTGTTGTGTTTCCAACGATCCAACGTTATTTCCCTAATCCTTACCTACCCAACATCAACATATATGAACCACACAACGATCCAACGGTTCAATTCCATCAAAACTCAGATCTAAGCCAAGAACATCAACTTTCCAATATTGCCAAATACTCAACAGAATCGAACCATGCCTCAGATAGACGTAGTACTCGAGTTGCTGATCAACTTCCCAGTTGAACTCTCGGATCAAGAAGCAATCTAGAGCAAGCTTTGGAAGCTTGTAAAACACAACAATGGTGGCTTTAGAGAGAGGAAGAATTCGGCAGTGAAGAAGGAAAAAGAATACGTTTGCATTTTTGCAAGACTTGCCAAAACTTAAGTCTTGTAATAATAAGTCATGTGCTTTGCACATGACATCCTTTTTGACATCATAGTGAATCATAATCACTGGAAATAACAAGAGACCAAGTCCAATACTTCCCACTAATCACATTTCGCCAAGTGTCACAGCTTGGCTCGCCCCGAGCCCGAAAATGCCCGAAACCGTAATTTCCGACCCAGAACATTTTTCTTCACAGAAAAATGTAAATTATATCCCCGACTCCAGATCTTCCTCAAAACTGCAAATCTGAGTCCCGGGTCACTCCCGAGCCGTTTCTCCGCCTGTAATCCCGAAAATCGTCCGACGGCAACCCCCGGCCCGAAAAATATTTTCCGCGGAATTGTCCGGTAATCGCCAGACACTAGAAATCAGATATCGGGTCAATCGAACTCCGGTTCAGAATCTGGAAGCAATCGGCCGGAGTAGCCGTTAACCCCGGCCAACCGGCTCGAATAGCCTCCCTCCAGGGAGTTTGTCAATTCCTGCAAACCAAGTCTCTAATACCTCGGCCCTCCTCGGCCGCCGAACCTCGGGGGAATTCAAACTCTGAAACTTCTCCAAAAGTCCAACCTCGTCAGACTGGTGTCTCAGATCTCCCCGTCGTTGATAGGACCGACGAGAAGTCTAGGTGTCGTAGTGACCACGCTCCTCGGAGTCACTCACTTACCAATTCCAAAGGCAGAGCGAGCGGTGGCTAAAGTCTCGCTATCACCACCGATCAAAATGCCCTTACCGTGGCATAAACAGATTTTCCCCGCCTCTGCCCCCGAACCAGCTAGGTGGCGGTAATACCAAATCGAGAGGGGTCCCTACGACGGCTAAGCCTCGGGGTGGTGAGTGTGGTTGTTCGGACCACAGGTCACGCCGAACCCGTATCCTATTCCACGGAGGTGTGGGATCCCGATCCCGCCCCTCCGGTACCAAATCACGCTATTCGCGTGTAGTAAACATTCCCTTAAACCAAGTCCAACCAAAGCCAACTTATCCCATATCCAAAAGTCCAAATCAACTAACTCTTCCCCATCTATCCAAAAGCCAGCAGCAGTATTCTAAGGCTCTGTAGTGTAATGCAATGCATGATGCAAGGATTCTTTTCAGAATCCCGAAACTAAATAATAAACCTTAACATAGAATCAGATCATGCTTATAATCACGGAATCACTTCATATAACACCCACACCTTCCATAATGCTCCAAAGAACCGCCACCGCTCCACACGCATTCCGAAATGGTTCAAATAAGGAGTTGATCAGGCTCCGTACCGAACCACTCCAGAATGTGGTGTAAACCAGTAGCTTGCCCTTCGAAGTCATCTTCCGCAGGTACTTAACCATGAACAGACTTATCTTACTCCAAAAGTCCACCCTCGGACTTGTATACTTGCCTTCCACATTTCATATCAAAACCAAACATACTTTACCTTTTGGTCAATCCGACCCAACCTGCTCTGATAACAACTTGTCACAGCCACCCCGCCCGGTTGCGGAGGCGGAGCCGGCCGCGACGTCGGAAACAGGAATTACGGCGGAAAACGAGGCAGAGGAGCATCGAGCTCAAATACAGAATAAACGAGTATCGACTAGCAACCTACAGAACCCATACATGGCAAGTATACATGATAACTCGACAAAATACCAACCAAGCAGTTCATGGTATACCAAACATTGCTCATCGCAACAACCACAGAAACACTGAATTCATATCATAACAAATCCAATATAGGCAAGTCGGGCTCCGCCTCGACTCGAGAAGGCATCAAAGGCAGAACATATATCCGATCATATGGCATATACAAATTCATGATCTGACCTACATGTATGCAGCTACAACTACAGAGCCATTAAACAAAATCCTATATATATATACCTAAGTGCGGAATCAGAAGCCTCTCGCTCAAGAATTCCCGCACGTGGTACTCTTCTTCTTCTGAGAACCCAAAATGTCGGGAAGCACCGCGGATCTCTATTCCGCCGGTTGCTTGTCGATCGCACTGTAAGATGGTAAACAAATAAAAGGGTGAGTCCTCGAAAGGACCCGAAGGGCTTAAGGTAAAGTGCGGTTGCCCAGTGGCAACAATCGAACCTGCAAAACAGAATATCACAGCATATGCATGTACATATAAACATAAAGCATAACGTAAATCAGAATCCAACATATGCGGTCCAACCGCCAGAACGACCCGTAACGACAGCCCTCAGCAGAGGTCAGAATATACAGATCGAGCAGATGTTACACCCCACCTTTTCCGCTGTGATCTCCGGTGGTGGAGTTACGGAGGTATGTTTAAATTTGTAATTTGAGGAGTTTGTTAGTTGTTGTTGTTGTTGATTGTTGTGTTGGGAGTGGAATGGTTTTGGGTTAAGTCTTGTTGGAGGCTGAATTTTGTGAGTTTTGGGTCCAGCGATCGCCGGACGAGGAAAGCAGTTCGCTGCGTTTCGCTGGACACTTGCCAATCTGTGCGCAAGCTTTGTGCGCTGCGCAAAGCTGTGCACAACTTGTGCTGCGCAAGCTCTGCGCTGCGCAAGCTGTGCACAAGCTGCTGCAAGTGTGTGCGCAAGCTGCTTGTGCGCTGCGCACAAGCTGTCTTGCCTGTGCTTGCTGCGCATGCGCAAGGCTATCAGGCGCGCGATCGCGCGCGCAGCTATTTAAGTCGCTATTTAAGCTCGGTTTCAACTTCATTTTTCGCGTTTTCAGCGTTTTCGAAAACTCTCCCAACTCACTCTCAATTCGGTTTTGCTCCTATCTAAGTGATTTTGGACTCTTTGGTGCGTGGAAACGAAGGATTCGTGCGGGAATCACTTCAAGAACAACGAATTAACAAAGGATTCGCTCCAACAACACTTGGTGGATGAATTTGGGAATTTCCCAAATTGAGAGGTTTGTATTTTCGTGTTCTCTTGGTTCATTTGAGTTAGTAGTAGTGTTTCTATGTTGGATTAGAGGTAGAAACACATTTTACAACACGAATTGAGCATGAATTGAAGGAAATTCGAATTAGGGTTCTTGAGCTAGGATGAACGAATTTTGGGGATTGTTAAATTGACCTCAAATTAGTGTTGTTGGGTGGTTTTGGAACAACATTAATACTTGGTAAAAGGTCCAATTATGGCTTAATCTATGAGCTAAGAGAAAACTCATAGGTTTTATGGTGGAGAAATGAAGTGTGTTGTTTTGTTGAATTCAATCCAAATTGTTGTTATTGGGTATGTTTAGAGCAATATTGATAATTGGAACATTGTCCAAATATGCTCCGATTATATACCTAAGACAAAGTTCATCCGGATTTTTGGTGGAAAGTAAAAGCATGTGTTTTGTGTGGTTTAAGGTTTCAAGCATGTTTAGGCAATGAATTTGAGCAACTTTAAGTCTTGGAGTGAGGTCCAATTGTCAATGGATATTGATGTGTTGAATAAAAGTGTAATGTGGAAAGTGTGTGAATTGTTTAGGTGTTATGTGAAGCAAGGTTTGAGGTTGCATAAGGAAGAAGTTTGGTGTGTGGTGCTTGGCTGCTACCCTCTACGGTTGCGGTTGCTTCCAATTCGAGGTAAGGGTTCGACCTACCTATGTTATTGTAATGTAGGATGGTTGAGGCAAGTCTTGGGCGTCGGTCTCTGACTTCGGTCTTAGATCGGGATTGTGGAGCCCCAAGGCTAGTCCCATGGTAGGAGTATCGGTGCGCGGTAGGAGCATCGGTGCGCGAGTTCCGTTACGTGTGTGTGGACGCATGGCGAATGCCGACGCATGGCGAATGCCGGTTGCGACCGGGAAGATCTAGCCATGGTCGGGAAGATCTAGCCATGGTCCGTGATTTATGATGTTTGTTGGATGCATGGCGAATGCCGACGCATGGCGAATGCCGGTGCGTCGGGAAGATCTAGCCATGGTCGGGAAGATCTAGCCATGGTCCGTGTTATATGGGATTTGTTGGGTGCATGGCGAATGCCGACGCATGGCGAATGCCGGTGCGTCGGGAAGATCTAGCCATGGTCGGGAAGATCTAGCCATGACCCGTTACATTCGGATGTTGTGCACACATCATACATTATTTATTTCGTATATGCTTTGATCTGTATATTGCTATCTGTATGTATTTCTGCTCTGACATGTCTTTGCAGGTTTGTCGGAAGAACATCGCTACTACTACCTAAGCTCTTACTGGGTTTTTCTTTAAGAAAAACTCACACCCCTTACTTAATATTTTTCAGGAGATAAGGATTCTGGGCCAGCGGAGTAGGATTTCCGCCAGGCTGTTCGGTTAGCTATTTTGAGGGTTTAGTAGCTTCTGGATCTAGACTTGGGTTCCTCGTCGGTTTCTTTATCCGACGCCCGACTCTTGTACGGTTGCATCTTCAGCCTGTAGATAGCTCTGTAGCATGATACTCTGTTGGCATGTAGTATTATGATAGCATGTTATCATTAGATCTGTCTATTCATCTAAGTTTGATTATGGTTATGTATATATATATATATATGCGTTCTGCTCTGAATTGATTGAATGAGTATGTTGATCTGTGTGGAAGCCTCTGTTCGGTAGTGAAAGAACAGACTTCCTTTTTGATAATCTGATTTTGATATCCTGCTTCTGATATTCTGATCATGGGCGGAGCCCATTGCTTATTATTGTGATACATTTACGTGCATGAATTGTCATACTTGATCTGTTGTTAGAAAGGGACCTCCTGGGTTAGTTAAAGGCCCGCGAAATACTCTCACATTAGCTGCGCTATCCGGTCCCACCTTGCTCACCACCGCCCACCGGCCGGCGACCGCTTCCCGCCGGGTCGGAAGGTGTCGGCGAGGGTGGTGGTGACTATTTGGTATCAGAGCATGGTTAATTGGTTTCGTCGATGGTGTGTTTTGATTGACAGCCCTGGTCGACTGATCGATTCCAGTATGGTTGTGTTGTGAGACTGGACACCTCTTCACAAGAACCATGTTGGAATGGTAAGTGGAGCAGTGGCGGTTTGTCTAAGCGCACTTGAGAACAACCAAGAGATGATTTCTTTAGTGCTTGGTAGTTTGTGACTTGGTGCATGCGTGGTTCTGCGTAGGATACCGATAATTGACTCTGGGTGCTATAAGAGGTGCACAGGGAATGAGATGCCGTAAGGTGCATGATGGTAATTTAAATTACCTCTCTCGTTAAAAGCAGACGGTGGATGCCGAGTGAGAAGTGTGTTATTCCTAAGCGGTACCACGGGTTTTAAGGGATTGTTTTGTATAAGTAATTTTGAGAATTGATTTGCATCATGCATTGCATTCATGCTCTGAGCTGATAGGATTACCAACGTAGGTAATGCTAACCGTTAAGTGAACCCTTTATGTTCTGGAATTTCAGTAAATGGTCAACACTCGACGGACTCGGCGTTGGATGATGAAGCAGGAGGAGGAAATCCTGCTCGAGATGTGAATAGAGGAAGAGGTAGAGGTCGAGGAGACCTCGGCGAAGAGCGGCACCAGTTCAGCCGCATGTGATACGATCCGGAGCAGATGGCCCAAGTGTTGGGGCAAATGACTATCTTGCTCAATAACATGTGGGCAGGGACAGGAGTTGAAGAGCAAGGAAGTACACATGTTATGAGTTCTCAGCCCTCTGCGGTAGGATCGGACCGATCCTAGCTATCGAGGCTCATGAGGAGGACGTTGAGGCGGATGATGTGCAATTCGAAGAGCATGTGGATACGAAGAGGGGAATCTGAATCTAGGTGCGGAAGTCGACCCACAGCCCCGTCGAGGAGAGTGCGGGCTAGGCCCGATTCTGTTGTTGAGATACCGAGAGCCCAGCGGCTCAAATCGATAGTGCGACCAGCTCGATAAACTTTCTTTGATGGAGCGGTTTGAGCGATTCAAACCACCGTTTCTCGGGCAAGGGTGGAATGGATTCGGCGGAGACGTGGTATAAGGACATGGATCGGTTGCTTGGCAGACTTGGTTTTCCGGCAAATGAGATGGTGTCTTTGGCTACCTTTTATTTGCGTGACTGGGCATATGATTGGTGGGAGACCACTATGGCTACTCGGAAGGCCGACTTTGTGCGTAGGCAGTTGAGAGACCCGGGTATGACGTGGGATGAATTTTCCCACTTGTTCCATGAGAAGTGGATTGGTTATGCCGCAACAGATAGGCGGCAACTGGAGTTTGATACCTTGACTCAGGGAAGCAAGACTGTTGCGGAGTATGGGCACGAGTTTGAGCGCAGTGCGTTATGTGCCTCATTACAACACCAGTGAGGAGGCCAAGGCAAAGAGATTCATGAGAGGGTTGAAGCATGACATCGGGAAGTACTTGGCACCGTTGAACATTGATAGGTACCATGAGGCTGTGCGAAAGCACGAGAAGATTGAGAATGAGGACTTGGATACGGCTTCGGTGACACAGCCACCGAGATCTACGAGGATTGTCATTGGTGGAGTTAGAGGATCCGGACGTGGTGGACTGCACGACACCACGGGACCGGCGGTAGTTCTAGTGGGCTTGGATCGAAGGATAAGGGCAAAGGGAAGGCAAAGGTAGCGAGCCTTGGTCTTTGTCAGACTTGTGACCGGAGTCACACCGGCTCGGTTTGTTATAAAGAGTCAGGCATGTGTTTCAGATGTGGGTCAACCGACCACATGATTAGGGATTGCCCTCAGATGGCAACCCAGGGAGTTGCAAGGCCACAAGGATTTCAGAGTTATGCTCCTCGTGGGCGTGGTGTTCCTCGATTTGGACCACGACCCCGACCACGGCAGATGCGGCCACCACTACAGAGGCCCCGCCGCCAGCGCACCAGCGAGCAAGGCGAGGGCGAGTGTTCCAGTTGAGCGTGGTGATGCGGCTCGAAAGGAGCACTAGCAGGTATGGTGTTTCTGAATGGTATTTCCGTTCGTGCTCTTTTTGACACAGGTGCTTCGATTTCTATAGTGTCACAGAAGTGTGCAAAGTCTTTGCAACTTCCTGTGACTCATCTGTCTCAAGTATTCCTGGTACGAACTGCCGGGAGTCAGTATCTGTTCAGTAATGAGCTTATCAAGGGTTGCATGTTAACTGTTGGTGAGCGACAGATTCCTTCTGATTTGTTGGTGTTGGATACGTCACATTATGATGTGATTCTGGGTATGGATTGGCTCTCGGAGCATTCCATACGGATAGATTGTCTTGTGGCGGCAGTTGGTGGTGTCGGATCAAGTATTACCACTTGTTCCCCCCTCAGATGTAGAGATTGTTCAGAATAGCATGGAGCTTCAGGTAATGGAGAAGTTACCTGTGACGGATGAAGGCGAGTACTTTGGACTCAATGATGCAGGTACGCGGATGTAACTTGATAAAATTCCGATTGTTAGATACTTTCCGCAGTTGTTTCCTGAATAGTTGACAGTTATGCCACCCGAGCGGTAGGTGATTTTTGAGATTGTGTTACAGACCGTATCTACACCGATCTCCATTCCTCCGTATCGCATGCCGCTAGTTGAGATGAAGGAATTGAAGAAGCGATTGGATGAGTTGTTGGATAAGGGGTTTATCCGACCGAGCGAGATCACCGTGGGGAGCCCGGTGTTATTTGTTAAGAAGAAGGATGGAACACTTAGACTCTGTATTGATTACGAAGGTTGAATGCGGTGACGATTAAGAACAAATATCCGTTACCACGGATTGACGATCTGTTCGACCAGCTCGAGGAGCTAAAGTGTTCTCAAAGATTGATCTCCGATCGGGTTATTTCCAAATGCGTGTGAAGGAAGAAGACATTCCGAAAACTGCTTTTCGCACGCGTTATGGTCACTATGAGTACACTGTCATGCCTTTTGGGCTGACAAATGCCCCGGCAGCTTTCATGAATTTGATGAATGAGGTTTTCCGCCCCTACTTGGACGATTTTATTGTTGTCTTCATTGATGATATACTCATCTATTCTCTGGATGAGGACACACATCAAGAGCACTTGAGAATTGCTTTGGAAACTTTGTCTAACAACCAGCTGTATGCAAAGTTTTCGAAGTGTGATTTCTGGTTGCGCGAGATAGCATTTCTCGGGCATATCATCAATGAGAACGGAATTTCTGTCGACCCGGAGAAGATCAAGTCTGTTCAAGAGTGGAGGCAACCCCGATCAGTAAAGGATATCCGTAGTTTTCTCGGGTTAGCTGGTTACTACCGTAAGTTCGTACCAGCCTTCTCGGTTCTTGCCTCTCCACTCACTCAACTGACAAAGAAGGGTAAGGCGTTTGTATGGTCGGATGAATGTGAGAAGAGCTTTCAAGAGCTCAAGTGTAGACTGACACGGGCACCGATTCTGGTTCTACGACCCGTCTCAGCCTTATGTCATTTATACGATGCCTCACGAACAGTGCAGGGTGTGTGCTTATGCAAAACCAGCGAGTAATTGCTTATGGGTCGCGGCGATTTGCGACCACATGAAGAAAACTATCCCACTCATGATTTGGAGCTTGCTGCGGTTATGTATGCACTCAAGCAATGGCGGCATTATTTGTTGGGAAACAAATTTCAAATCTTTACTGATCATAAGAGCTTGAAGTACTTGTTCACGCAGAAAGATCTGAATATGCGCCAAAGAAGGTGGCTCGAGTACATGAAAGATTATGACTGTAGTATCGAGTACACCGCAGGCAAAGGGAATACGGTGGCAGATGCCTTGAGTAGGGCATACACCGGGATAGTTAGAGGTGGAGAACCTGGAAACCGAGCAGAGCTTACGGACTGGCGCCTTGTGGCACCGTTGGCAGCTACAAGAGCGGAGCAGATATTTGTGTTGAGAGTTCAGTCTTCTTGGATCGACAGGATCCGAGAATTTCAGATGAGAGATCAGAGTTTGAAGCAGGTTTCTGGAGAAGCTAAAGGAGCAATGCGTCCATTCTTTGAGTATAGGCAAGGATTGCTATACTTCAAAGAGCGTTTGTACGTGCCGAATGATGTGGCTCTTAGAGATGAGATTTTGGATCAAGCTCATAATAACAGTTTAAGTTTTCATCCGGGCGGTGAAAAGATGTATCACGATTTGAGGTCACACTTGGTGGCCAGGTATGAGAGGCATATTGCGAGTGTGTGGCAAAGTGCACCACTTGCCAACAGGTAAAGGTTGAGCATCGAAGCCCGCGGGCACGCTTGAGACGTTACCTATCCCGGTTCGTAAGTGGGGAAAGCGTGACTATGGATTTTCTTACCGGATTACCCACTACGAGAGCACGTCATGATGCCATTTGGGTAATTGTGGACCGGTTGACTAAGTGTGCGCATTTCTTGCCCATTAAGGTCACCGACCCGTTGGACAAGTTAGCACGACTCTACATCAAAGAGATCGTGCGGTTGCACGGTGTACCGGATTCTATAGTTTCAGACCGGGATCCAAGATTTACAGCCCATTTCTGGAATGCTTTCCATCGAGCTTTCGGTACCCGGTTGCACCTTAGTACGCGTATCACCCACAAACTGATGGGCAATCCGAGAGGGTGATACAGTACTTGAGGACATCTTTGAGGAGCTGTGCGATTGATTTCGGAGGTGATTGGGATCAACATCTACCGCTCATAGAGTTTTCGTATAACAATAGTTATCAGAGTACAATCAAGATGGCACCTTACGAGGCTCTTTATGGACGGAGGTGTATGACACCTCACTGTTGGTCTGAACCGTCAGATAAGGTTGAACTTGGTCCGAAATTGATTGAAGAGACCACAGAAAAGATCAAAACAATTCAGGCAAGATTGAAAGCGGCAAATGATAGAACCACGGCTTATGTGAGCGAAGGCGTCGCGACTTAGAGTTTGAAGTTGGCGACAAAGTGTGGTTGAAGGTGGCACCAATGAAGGGAATAATGAGATTTGGTCGGAAAGGGAAGTTAGCTCCGAGGTATATTGGCCCATTCGATATTTTAGAAAGGATTGGAAAGGTGGCTTATCGTTTAGCACTACCGGAGAGCTTGTCAGCTGTGCATAATGTGTTTCACGTGAGCATGCTGAAAAAGTGTGTCATGGATCCGACGCATAAGCGATTCCAGTTGAGGAAGTGCAATTGGAACCTGACTTGTCTTATAAGGAAGTGCCAATTGCTTTGTTGGCGAGGATACTCGCAAATTGAGGAGCAAGTTAATTCCCATGGTGAAGGTGCAATGGTCGCACCATTCGACAAGGAGGCAACACGGGAGACGGAGAAAGATATGATCGAACGCTACCCTCGGGAGTACCAACGCCTTAAGGAGCTCTTGGAGGACCAAGAGTCTTAAGGGGGAGGATGTTACACCCCACCTTTTCCGGCAACAGTCTCCGGTGGTGGAGTTACGGAGGTATGTTTAAATTTGTAATTTGAGGAGTTTGTTAGTTGTTGTTGTTGTTGATTGTTGTGTTGGGAGTGGAATGGTTTTGGGTTAAGTCTTGTTGGAGGCTGAATTTTGTGAGTTTTGGGTCAGCGATCGCATGCACAAGCTGCGTGCTTTGTGCGTGTGCACAATGCTGTGCGCAAGGTTGTGCATGCACTGCTGCTGCGCACAACTGTGCGCAATGCTGCGCTGTGCGCTGCAAGGCTTGCTGCGCTGTCTGTGCGCAAGGCTGTGCGCTGCGCACAGCTTGCTGTGTGCTTGCTGCTCTGGCTATTTAAGTCGAGCAAGGCTTCAACTTCATTTTTGGTGTTTGTGATCGTGGCTCGGCTATTTAAGTCGAGCAGCTCGGTTTCAACTTCATTTTCGCGTTTTCAGCTCGAAAACTCTCCCAACTCACTCTCAATTCGGTTTTGCTCCTATCTAAGTGATTTTGGACTCTTTGGTGCGTGGAAAGCGAAGGATTCGTGCGGGAATCACTTCAAGAACAACGAATTAACAAAGGATTCGCTCCAACAACACGTGGTTGATGAATTTGGGGAATTTCCCAAATTGAGAGGATTGTATTTTCGTGTTCTCTTGGTTCATTTTAGATAGAAGTGGTGTTTATATGGTGGATTAGATGTAGAAACAAATTTTACAAAACGAATTGAGCATGAATTGAAGGAAATTCGAATTAGGGTTCTTGAGCTAGGATGAGCGAATTTTGGGGATTGTTAAATTGACCTCAAATTAGTGTTGTTGGGTGGTTTTGGAACAACATTAATACTTGGTAAAAGGTCCAATTATGGGTTAATCTATGAGCTAAGAGAAAACTCATAGGTTTTATGGTGGAGAAATTGAAGTGTGTTGTTTTGTTGAATTCAATCCAAATTGTTGCTATTGGGTATGTTTAGAGCAATATTGATAATTGGAACATTGTCCAAATATGCTCCGATTATATACCTAAGACAAAGTTCATCCGGATTTTTGGTGGAAAGTAAAAGCATGTGTTTTGTGTGGTTTAAGGTTTCAAGCATGTTTAGGCAATGAATTTGAGCAACTTTAAGTCTTGGAGTGAGGTCCAATTGTCAATGGATATTGATGTGTTGAATAAAAGTGTAATGTGGAAAGTGTGTGAATTGTTTAGGTGTTATGTGAAGCAAGGTTTGAGGTTGCATAAGGAAGAAGTTTGGTGTGTGGTGCTTGGCTGCTACCCTCTACGGTTGCGGTTGCTTCCAATTCGAGGTAAGGGTTCGACCTACCTATGTTATTGTAATGTAGGATGGTTGAGGCAAGTCTTGGGCGTCGGTCTCTGACTTCGGTCTTAGATCGGGATTGTGGAGCCCAAGGCTAGTCCCATGGTAGGAGTATCGGTGCGCGGTAGGAGCATCGGTGCGCGAGGTTCGTTCTGTGTGTGTGGACGCATGGCGAATGCCGACGCATGGCGAATGCCGGTTGCGACCGGGGAAGATCTAGCCATGGTCGGGGAAGATCTAGCCATGGTCCGTGATTTATGATGTTTGTTGGATGCATGGCGAATGCCGACGCATGGCGAATGCCGGTGCGTCGGGAAGATCTAGCCATGGTCGGGAAGATCTAGCCATGGTCCGTGTTATATGGGATTTGTTGGGTGCATGGCGAATGCCGACGCATGGCGAATGCCGGTGCGTCCGGGGAAGATCTAGCCATGGTCGGGGAAGATCTAGCCATGACCCGTTACATTCGGATGTTGTGCACACATCATACATTATTTATTTCCGTATATGCTTTGATCTGTATATTGCTATCTGTATGTATATCTGCTCTGATCTGTCTTTGCAGGTTTGTCGGAAGAACATCGCTACTACTACCTAAGCTCTTACTGGGTTTTCCTTTAAGGAAAACTCACACCCCTTACTTAATATTTTTCAGAGATAAGGATTACGGGCCAGCGGAGTAGGATTTCCGCCAGGCTGTTCGGTTAGCTATTTTGAGGTTTAGCAGCTTTTGGATCTAGACTTGGGTTCCTCGTCGGTTTCTTTATCCGACGCCCGACTCTTGTACGGTTGCATCTTGACTGTAGATAGCTCTGTAGCATGATACTCTGTTGGCATGTAGTATTATGATAGCATGTTATCATTAGATCTGTCTATTCATCTAAGTTTGATTATGGTTATGTATATATATATATATGCGTTCTGCTCTGAATTGATTGAATGAGTATGTTGATCTGTGTGGAAGCCTCTGTTCGGTAGTGAAAGAACAGACTTCCTTTTTGATAATCTGATTTTGATATCCTGCTTCTGATATTCTGATCATGGGCGGAGCCCATTGTTTATTATTGTGATCTTTACGTGCATGAATTGTCATACTTGATCTGTTGTTAGAAAGGGACCTACTGGGTTAGTTAAAGGCCCGCGAAATACTCTCACATTAGCTGCGCTATCCGGTCCCACCTTGCTCACCACCGCCCACCGGCCGGCGACCGCTTCCCGCCGGGTCCGGAAGGTGTCTGACGGGGGTGGTGGTGACAGCACCCGTGGTCTCTCCAACCATCCGGGTCTCGTCACAGAACAGAACATACAATAATAACAATAATACATAAATATAAACAGAAGTAACATTACCTGATAACCATATACAGAACAGAATAGGAACCCGGGCCTCTAAGGTCATCCGGGCCTTGAAACAGAACAAACGTACATTTTACCAAATTAAGCCCTTACCTCGGAAACGCCGCCCCGCAGCCCAACACTCGGAAAATCCCAACTCCCGACCCGAAATGCACAACTTGGCTCCTACGGGTCCGCGCTACTCCACCAACACAGAATCAAGCTGTACAACCATAGTTGGATCAGAACATATCCAAACGTTGGATTGAATTGGAATTGAATTGGAAGTTGGGTAAATGTTGGTTAAGAACCGAATTATTGGAATGATTCTTTTTCCATGTTGGGGTTTGATGTTGGTTGAATTGGATGCTAAAGTGGTGTTGGGGTTGAATTTAGGTGTGGTTAGAAGTTTGAAACGTTGATTTTGGGTAAGAATTGGAAAAGTTGCAATTATGTGGGTTTATCGGAAAATGTCGGGTAATGAAGGGTTTTAAGGTTGGATTCGATCAGTTCTGCTTGTTGGATTGTGTTTGACAATGTATAATTTTGCATTGTCTAAGTTGGTTCTGAATTCTGATGTTTCTGCGGGAATCTGGAATTTTACGGAAATTCTGCCGGATTTTCGGTTTTGGGGACGGGGGTGTAGTTTGGTAGTGTGATTGGTAAGGTTGCTAATTTAGCTTGAATTGACAGATTCTGAGGTCCGGAAGTTAGAAAAGAGAGGTTTTCGGGTTTCGGGTCGTGGTTTGGAAGTCGTCGAGAATCGGTCAAATACTCGGGATTTGTGAGGTAAGGGTTTGGTTACATTATTTTTGGTAAGATAGGTGTATGTTTAGTTTCACTTTACATTACGCAAGTATTTCGGTATTATATGCCTAGGGCATATTACGTAGTCTGTAGGTGTATGTGTTGTTGCATACATTTTGCAGGTATTTCGGAAATTTCTGCTTTAAGGTACGTTCTGTAATTTGTAGGTGTATGCCTTGTGGCATACTTTGTCTGTTAACCCTACGACAGTTGTGGGTTCGCTACCCCAGCTGGTGCACCATGCTTCTGTAATAGCTTCGGCTTCTGACTCCCTTAAAGGGAGGCTGTCGTTCCGATTTATTATAAGGATTTGTGGTGATTTAGAATCGCACATCCTTCGGGATTCTGATCTGTTTTTATTACATGCACGATATTCGTATTCATTGCATATATTACGTATATTGTTATCTTTCTGTTTTGCGGGGTTACATATGCTTATCTTACCCCAAATTCCTTACGGGTCCTTTCGAGGACTCACCCTTTTGGGTTATGTTTTTGGATTTCGGTAGGTGCAGTAAGCGGCCAGCGGAGTAGGTTTCCGTGAGGCTTCGCCTTGGTTGTGTTGAGCGGCGAAGTACCTTGCGGGCTGGGATTTTGTCTTCTAGGTCTGAATCCCGCGCGAGGTATTTTGACGTTTAGGCCTAGGGTCGGCTCTGTAGCTGCATGTGCATACTTTCTGTTTTATTGTTGTGATGATTGTATATGTATGTATATATTCTGTTCTGTTGCATGTTCTGAGCGCTTGGCGCTTGCTAGATACCCTAGGTTCGGTGAATTCTGTATGTATCTATGTTATATGCGTAAGTACTCGTCCTCGGAGGGCGGTGCTTACTTTGTTGTTATTACATGAACTGTTTGCATGGTTATTCGAGTATAAGTATGAAATTGCAGGTTGCTTCCACAATCGCTTCGCTTTTCGGGTCCGCTACGCGCGGCAGGTCTCGATGGTCCCGGCGTCCCCGCCTCCGCAACCGGGCTCGGGTGGCGTGCGGTGACAAGTACCCTACTCCATCCAACAGGGAGGGAACGTATTTTACTCTCCCCCCATTAAGGGAATCTCGCACCAACATTCTCCATGCTTTGGAACAAAAGAGAGAGGTTCCCAAATGGCCTCGCCCACTCTCCCAAGAAGTAACTAGGCAGAGCAGTAAGTACTGCCGCTATCATCGTGACAAGGGTCACGACACTGAGGACTGTTTTGAGCTCAAGCGCATGATTGGGGATATGCTTGCTCAAGGCAAACTCCGGGAATTCTTGCTCCATGATGATGGGGGTCGCAGGCGGGAAAATAATCAGGAGGATCGCCGTCAGGGGGACCGCAGGCGGGGTCGCTCCCAGCAAAACCCAGATCAGGAGAATCTGGTCCAAATTCCCCCAGCAAGGGGGCATATCAGCGTAATCACGCAGTGCGAAGGCGCGTCGGCAAGACGCCGTCACATGAGGCAGATCTACCAGATCGATCACTCCTCTACTCACTTACTGCATCGCCGCGATGGAACCTCTGTTGCAGTGCCTCACGTGGACCCTTTGGTTATCACTGCCCGTATTGCGGGATGGGACATTGACAGAGTCTACATGGACACAGGGGCAAATGCCAATGTGATCTACAAGCACACTCTTGTTGAAGCCAAGGTGCCTTTGTCGCAAATCCAACCCGCGAAGGCGGCCACCTTTGGAGTGGGACGGGATGAAATCCCAACTTTGGGGTCAATCACGCTCCCCTACATGATGATGGGGACCACCAAAGAGAAGAAGCAAGTGTGCCACTCCAGCTTTGTGGACTTTATTATCCTGGATCTCCCTACACCATACAACGCCATTGGTGGCGGACCTGTGCGTGTAACCGCCACATTCCGGTTTGACTTGCGTGTCCTGATGTTCACTGAAGCCATTAGGTCGACTTCGCGTGTTAGGACAGGATTGATGAGAAGTAGAGAGATCCTCTGAAGTGATGTTTTGACGAGTCGTGTTGAGTGGTTGTTAAACGTTACCCTTTTAGGTATGAATAGTGAATGTATTTATAGTTCCAAGTCTGAGTGGTATTATTGTAATATCTCCATATGGCGTTTTTAGGGTGTATAGGTACTTCGGGAATTAATGTCCGGGAACATCCTTAAGTATAGTTCGGGTTATTTACTCTATTAACAGTTTTTTAATGGGGCCCTTATTTCGGGCTTATGCGTGGGCCTTTTGTTAGGCCTTTTGTGTGTATTTGGGCCTGGCGGCCATCAAGTCCCCCCTCAGCCTTTTTGGCCGACTGAGAGGAGTCCAAAGTCAACATGATTCGGGTATGTGGTTCCTGTCTTGTGTAATGTTCGGGACATCAACCTTTTAGTTCGGGTAATGAATTCTTTTGTTCCGAACAATGTTCGGGTCTGTAGAGCCTTTCCCGGATGATGAAATCTGGGAAACCGAAGATGCGGTCCTTTCGTCTCCAAAATTGCTCGGGCGTTTGAAGCGTATCCCGGACTGTAATGTCCGGGAAAGTAAGGATGTCAAGTCCTTTGTCTCGAACAACGTTCGGGCATTTGAAGTACATCCCGGACTGTGATGTCCGGGAAAGCGAGGATGCCAAGTCCTCCTTCTGTCTCGAACAACGTTCGGGCATTTGAAGTATATCCCGGACTGTGATGTCCGGGAAAGCGAGGATGCAAAGTCCTCCTTCTGTCTCGAACAATGTTCGGGCATTTCAAGTATATCCCGGACTGTATGTCCGGGAAAGCGAGGATGCAAAGTCCTCCTTTTGTCTCGAACAATGTTCGGGCATTTGAAGTATATCCCGGACCGTGATGTCCGGGAAAGCGAGGATGCAAAGTCCTCCTTTTGTCTCGAAAAATGTTCGGGCTTTTGAAGTATATCCCAGACTTTGATGTCCGGGAAAGCGAGGATGCAAAGTCCTCCTTTTGTCACGAACAACGTTCGGGCATTTGAAGTATATCCCGGACTGTGATGTCCGGGAAAGCGAGGATGCAAAGTCCTCCTTCTGTCTCAAACAATGTTCGGGCATTTGAAGTATATCCCGGGAAAGCGAGGATGCAAAGTCCTCCTTTTGTCTCGAACAATGTTCGGGCATTTGAAGTATATCCCGGACCGTGATGTCCTGGAAAGCGAGGATGCAAAGTCCTCCTTTTGTCTCGAACAATGTTCGGGCTTTTGAGGTATATCCCGCACTGGAATGTGCGGGGAAGCGAGGATGCAAAGTCCTCCTTTTGTCTCGAACAATGTTCGGGCTTTTGAAGTCGGTTTTGGGTTTTATGTCTTCGGGATTGATGACGGTTCACCATCTTCTCAACTGACACTTTTTGAATCGACGGCATTGATCAAATGACTTTTGACGTTTCATCTGCCCGATCTTTTCTTATAAATGTGAGTTGAGCGTCACTTTCATTTGTATCTTTCAAGCTCTCTTCTCTCTTCTCACCATAAAATCACGACGGATAATCCTACGCTCTAGGAGGCGGTTAATATCTTCAAGAGGTGGAGGACTGTTGAAGAATCTAACCCAGAAGACTTCTTCCCCCCTTTCCTCGGTGAAGCCACCGTACCGGACAGATACAAAGGTTCATCCGCCGTCCATCAGTTCTACCGACTCCACCGTCGAGTTGTTGACGCTGCTGCTGTCAGCCCGTCCTTTAACCTTCTTCCAGCGAGTCGTCCTTGTCTCCTCCGGCCATTTACCCGAGGTACATGAGAATGGCTCCTACTTTTCCCACCCCTTCTACTGTTCGTCCCTCAGGTTGCCTTTTAGAAACCAAGGGCGATGCTCCCGAAGGTTGGTGGTCCGAGATAGAGAACTACCGGAGCAAGGCAACTCTGGAGTTAATAAAAGAGTGCCATCAGCCATCATTGGGCGTCAAACTCAAACTGAGTTCCACGTCCGCTGTGATGTGCGGGCCCTGACTTTGGTTTTCCACACTACGGCTGGGGATGCCTACATCTTTGTCAACCAAAACGTGGCCAGAGGTAATTATGTCTCTGCCCTTGCGGGACCTCCTCAGCTCCCCAAGCCATCAGAGCCTAAGAGAAAGGCACCCATGGAAGAAACTGGACCCTCAGACGAGGCCGCTCCTGATTTATCCAGGGCCTTCGACGAAATTGAAATTTCTCCTGGCAAGAAGTTCCGGGTGGGAAAAGACTTTGAAGGGCAAGATCAACAAGCACTCATCCATCTCCTCCATGCAAACAACGACATCTTCGCATGGAGCCCTGAAGACTTACCAGGTGTGGATCCTGCTATTATTTCTCACAAGTTAAGTGTACTCCCCGGCTTTAGCCCGGTTAGACAGAAAACAAGTGGCATGGCCCCTGAACGTAAGGACTTTGTACGCACTGAAGTGCAGAAATTGCTTGAGGCAAATATAATCAAGGAGGTTCACTACTTTGAGTGGGTTGCTAATATAGTCCTCGCCGATAAGGAGGGCGGTCAGTGGCGACTTTGCGTACACTACAAAGGGGTTAATAGGGCCTGCCCAAGGGACCCCTATCCCCTACCCTCTATTGATAAACTGGTTGACTCAACCGTTCATCACTCTATCTTCTCTTTCCTCGACGCATATAGCGGGTACCACCAAGTCTTTATGGACCCAGAGGACGCGGTAAAAACCGCCTTCACTACTGGCGAAGCCGTCTACCATTATATCAGAATGCCCTTTGGTTTAAAGAATGCGGGGGCTACTTTCCAAAGGCTTGTGAATCAGGTCTTCGCCAATCAAATTGGCCGAAATCTCGAGGCCTATGTAGATGACATAGTGGTTAAAAGCAAGGCCACCTCTACACACCTCACAGACTTGGAGGAAACATTCTCCAACTTCCGCAAGTATAACATGCGGTTGAACCCAAAGAAATGCATCTTTGGCGTTGGCGAAGGCAAGTTTCTGGGTTACCAGATTTCCAAGGGAGGGATTCATGCGAATCCCAAAAAGATTGAAGCCATCACCAATCTTCGCACCCCTAAGGGGTCAAAGAAGTACAGCAACTAGCAGGAAAGCTGGTTGCCTTGGGACGGTTCGTCTCTAAACTCAGCGACCGCTGCAGACCTTTCTTCGATCAAATCCGCAGGAAGAAGGCTTGCAGGTGGACAGAGGAATGCCAGGATGCATATGACTCAATCAAGCAACACTTGCAAGATCTCCCCACACTCAAGTGTCCAAGACCAGGCAATGACCTGGTCCTCTACCTTGCCACCTCGGACAAGAGCGTCGCCTCTGTCCTTATCAAGGAAGAAGCTGCCAAACAATGGTCAGTCTACTACACCAGCCACACCCTCCAGGATATGGAAACAATGTATCCTCCCCTTTAAAAGGCTATCTTATCTCTGGTATACGCAGCGCGAAAGCTTAAGCCCTACTTCCAAGGGCACACAATTATCGTCCGGACGGACTTGCCAATCCAGGAGATCCTCAGGCGGCCGGAACATTCAAGGCGCCTCGCCAAATGGTGTATTGAGCTGGGTGGCTTCAATATCAACTATGAGTCAAGGAAGGCGATTAAGGGCCAGGCCCTCGCTGACTTCATTGCGGAATTCTCGGATGTTGACATCATCCCGGCCCTTGAGCAGGGCCCCGCACCACAACCCATTCCCCCAGAGTGGGACATGTTTGTGGATGGCTCATCCAAACTTGGATCCCCCACAGGGGGCGTATATCTGCGCGGACCCCTAGGTATGGAAGTATCTCTTCGCGTATCTTTTCAGTTTCAGGTAACTAACAATGTTGCAGAATATGAGGCCCTCATTGCGGGGCTCAAGCTCGCCATAAGAGCAGGCATTCGCCGCCTCCATGTCCATAGCGACTCGCAACTGGTGATCCAACAGGTGTGCGCCGAATGCAAAGACACCACCCTGATAAAGTACCTTAAGTTGTTGAATGCCTTGCGGACCAACTTTGAAGAGGCCATCTTCATCCATGTTCCTCATTCTGAGAATACTACAGCAGACATGCTATCCAAGAGAAAGACTCCCTCCACCTTGGCTACCCTCGCCAACCCTTCCATTGCGGAAGCTATCGATATTGCCTCACTGGCAACGCAAAATCCGGTTGCAGACTGGAGAGACCCCATTATCGCTGAGCTGAAGGCCAGCACCGCGGACCCCCAAGCTCGCAAGCGGGCCATCCGCTTTGTTCTCATTGATGAACAATTGTGGCATCGCGGTTTCTCAGCACCCCTCGGCGATGCCTCAGCACCCTTGAGGGACACTCAGTCTTGGACACTCTCCACCAAGGCAACTGTGGCGCACACATTGCTGCGGAGGCACTTGCCCACAAGGCCCTTCGCCAAGGATACTACTGGCCCACCCTGAAAAGGGACGCCGTTGCACTGGTCAAAACATGCCACCAGTGCCAGATCAACTCACGTATCCAACGACTGCCATCTACGGAGTCTCCAGCACTGACAAACCCAGTGCCCTTCGCCCTGTGGGGCCTTGATCTCATCGGTCCAATGCCTACCGCACCAGGTCAGTACCGCTTCTGTGTGGTTGCAGTTGATTATTTTTCTAAATGGGTCGAGGTAGAACCCCTGGTCTCCATCACTTCCGCCAAAATTATCAAGTTTCTTTGGAAGAATCTTGTCTGCCGGTACGGCAGCCCCCGCGCCATCATTACAGACAATGGCACTCAGTTCGCCAGTCATAGTGTCCAACAATGGGCCCAGGACAACAACGTCCGCATGCTTTTCGCCCCAGTGGCGCATCCCCAGTCAAATGGACAGGTTGAGGTCACTAACCGCACCCTCAAGGAGGGCCTCAAGAAGCGCCTTGAGGGGGCCAAAGGCCGCTGGGTAGATGAACTCCCAAGCGTCTTGTGGGACTACCGCACCACAACGCGCACCCCAACAGGCGAGACACCTTTCTCCCTGGTTTATGGCGCAGACGCGCTCCTGCCTATTGAGTCAGATCTCCCCACAATTCGTATGATCAACTTCACGATGAAGCCAATGCTCAAGGGCTTCGCGCCAAGCTCGACTTACTCGAAGAATTGCGCGGCGCTCGCCTTCGCATGTTTGCCCTCAAACAGAGGCTCAGTCTTCATCACAATGCCAGGGTGAGACCCAAGGCGCTACAACAAGGGGGCCTTGCCTTGCTCAAGTCTGCCCTCACTGCTCGCGACCCCAAATAGGGTGTCTTGCGACCCAACTGGGACGGACCCTATATTGTTCATAAACAAGTCCACCCAGGAGTCTATGAACTGCAAGACCATGATGGTCGTCTTCTTCCCCGTAACTTTCATGCGGATGACTTACGCCCATATTACGTGTAAGTCCTCAGTCTTACTTTTTCAATTCAATAAAATACAAGTGTATTTCCTCCTCTCTTACAGCATTACATGGCAACACGATTGCCCTCTCAAATCGCCATCTGCACCCAACCGGTCAGACAGGCCACTTGCCCAAAACCACGGCATCCGACCTTGTCAGGTCCTACACGCGCACCCACATAAAGGGAGGCTCCCTGCGGTCACGCCAATGGTAGTTGCGGGTCTCATCCCCAACTGACCTTCAACTCGCCCCGCTCCAAGGGTAATCCTCTTGCGATGCGGAAGGGTAATCCCCTTTTGGCTCCTTCAGGGAGGTCCCTGTGTAAGTCGCCCTCGCGCGCATCACCGGACCTTCCGCACGGACTCCTCCACACAGGTAGTTGCGGGTCTCAACCCTAACTGACCTTCAACTCACCCCACTCCAAGGGTAATCCTCTTGCGATACGGAAGGGTAATCCCCTTTTGGCTCCTTCAGGGAGGTCCCTGTGTAAGTCGCCCTCGCGCGCATCACCGGACCTTCCGCACGGACTCCTCCACACAGGTAGTTGTGGGTCTCACCCCAACTGACCTTCGAGAACTCCAAGGGTAATCCTCTTCACTTGGGTAATCAAGTGGCTCCACTGCCTTCGCCATCGCGCGACCTCAGGCTCAAGGTAAATTGAGCTTTACTTCATTCTTATCATATGAATAATGAGCACTCTGCTGGTATCCTCTACTTGGTACACTGTACACTACCCAAGGGCTTACTCCCTGAAATATCGCCAGGAAGGTCTCTGTGTGGGCCGCCTTCGCGACCCCCAGCAGACCTTCCACATGGAGAAGTCTCATCCATGATCTTCAAAGGCATCGCCTCTTCCAACCCTAAATGGGTCCTCAACTTGTCTCAACAAGTGAACCCACAAATTACCTGGAGAGATATTTGTGGCTCCGCCGTTGCGGATTTCAAGTGCATCGCCACTATGAACTCAAGCTGAATCTCCAGCTTCTCGACAAGTGATCTCTGTGGCTTCGCCGTTGCGAACCCCAGCAGACCTCTCACCGCAAACAAGACTTAGCCTACGGTTGTTAACCTAGCTAACGTGCCCTACACGGCTATCGCAAGATAAAAGCGAGGCTACAAGACAATGAAGGTAAAATGAAATTTTACTTCATTAACTACTATCAAAATTATGCATGAGTGCAGGTGTCCTTTGTACACAAAAGAGGGGGGTCATCCACATATTTGAGCCTCCACCCTAGTCCAGCAGGGCATACCATGCTCCTCCCATCTTCTTCCCCTGCTCTACCCAGTCGAGCAGGTCCTCTACTGTTGGATCGCTGGTGTTCGCAGCATCCAGAGTCCCAAGACTCAGCTCTGGAACGCCTTCTCTACTTGAAAGCGGCATCGCAGCCAGCCCTCCTAGTAGGCCTGCGCCCCTGCTTCGCCTTGAGCTTGGATCTCACCAAGCTTCGCCATCAGTCGAGGCATCCTCTGAGGAATGGATACCTTGATGGAAGAAGAGGACTCAGGGTCCTCATCTGCAAAAAGAGGGAGGCCCAGGGCCTTCTCCATTTCCCACACTGAGGCCACCGCTTTCTCAAAAGCAGTAGTGACCTCAGCTTGTGCCTTCGCGGCATCCTCAGCAGCAAGCCTACTCGCTTCGGCTTCCTCCTTAGCCACCTGAGCCTGGGTGATGGCCTGGCGCTTCACCTCCTCAGTTGCAGCCTCTGTCAACTCAACTTTGGCCTTCGCCTCCGCAAGAGTAGATTTTGTCTCAGCCTCCAAAGAGAGGAATGACTCCTTCATGACAGCAGACTCAATCTGCTTGGCTCCCAACTCTGCTTCCTGTTGAAGGAAACGGTGCTGGAATGCACCAATCAGACGGGCCTGCTCCCACCGGCGCAGCCTGCAAGCGGTCCGCTCTTTGTTAAGGAAGTCGCACCAAGTCTCCAGTTGGGCCACACGCTTGGCCTGCTCCTCTTGGCGCTCCTTTTCCCTTCTCTGGCTGGCCTCCAGCTCCCTCCTGAGGGACGCGATCTCTGCTATTTGGGCGTCATCCCGCCTGTTGGCATACTTCAGAAAGTCATGCCATTGCTCCATGGCAGCGTACCCTTGAACGGCGGCCTACATCCAAATCCATTCAGCAAGACAGAAAGAAGAACAAAACTAATGAAACAAAGACCAAAGATGGTCTTACCCGCAGACTCTGTTGGGCTGCTTCCCTCATAAACTCAGCAGGGGAGTCTAGGCTCCGCTCTATCACCTCCCTGTCATAGGGGGTACGCAGCCCCTCCAGGCACGATAGGAGGGTCTTCTCCCCTCCCCTCAACAATGAACTGCTATTGTTGAGGAGGAAGACTGGGTCCCATGCATCGCGCAGTAGCTTCCCCTTTTCCTTATACACCTTGGCCCTGAGGTCGTGCCTCGTGGCCCTCAGTGTAACCGGCTCTTCAGACGACTTGGGGACTGTCTTGGCAGCAACTCGCCTTCGCTCCAAGTAATGGGACCACACCCCAGACTCCTCAAGGACCTCGGTCATGGTCCCTAGGTCCGCTGGGACCTCGGTCATGGTCCCTAGGCCCGCTGGGACCTCGCGAGGGCCGCGCTCTTGCCCAGAAGGCCCCGCACCTGCAGCAGTTACAGGTATCAATACAACTGAGAAAACTGAAACGCAATCTCAAAACAAGTGAAGCACACTTTCAAGTCAAGAGACTTACCGGCAGAGGAGTGCACCCATCCACTAGCCTCTGGCTGGCTGCTGGAAGGTTGGGCTACTTCCCAGCCACTTGTCCTCGCAGAGGACCGCGCTACCAGTGCCCCCTCCTCTGGGGCCTCGCTATCAGAAGAGGAAGAAGCCTCCTCAATCCTCAAGATCCCCTTTCCCTTCGCCGCAGAGGCATCTTCCTTTGAAGGAACCACTACTGGAACCTCCTCCCCTGAAGGGATCGCCGTAGAGGCCTCCTCCCTTACAGTAGTGGCCTCCATCTCCTCCCCTGCAGGTGTGATCACCACCTCCTCCACAGGAGTGACCACTGCCTCCTGCTGGCCAGGACTGCTTATGGCCTTAGCAGCCTGTTGGCCCCTCCTCCTCATGAACAGCAGGACTTCCCCTGCTGACATCCTGCCTTTTTTGGGGAGAGCACTCCCCTTGGCAATGATCTCTGCTGTGACCACGTGCCCAGGCAGGTCTTCGCCTTGAGCCGGAGAAGGGCTCGCGAAGAGCCCAGACACAAAGTCCTCAAGGACGGCAGCATCCTCAAGGGGGACTGGCTGCACCACTGATATTGGCACAGCCTCTATGGGAGCAGCGGTGTCCGCTCGCACTCCCTCTGAGCCCTCTACCATGGGCGTGGCTTCTTCAACAGTGGAGGGGACCTCCACTTCCACTCCCCTTGCCTCCTCAGCAGGCTCTACAGCCTCCTCTACAATGGAGGGGACCTCCTCCCCAACAGGCCCCGCAGCCTCTTCAGTAGGAGGAACTGCTGCAGATCCCTCTGCCTCTGCAGGCCCCTTGGCCTCTTCCACAGCAGCGGGGGCACTCCCCTCTCCAGGCTGCACTCCGCCAGCAGCCACTCTCCTCTTCTTCTCTTTTTGGGGGGACACCAGTGACTTGGTACCAGCCCTCTTCTTCTGCTTAGGGACAATGCGTCCCAACGCCTTGACAGCCCCAGTAGGGGCATCCCTCCCAAATGCACAAGCCAGGTGCACCTGCTGGGCAAGGCGCATGGACGCTCTCTTGCCCCTGCCTTCACCGGACTCCATGGAAGCATCTGCAAACAGAAGAAAAACTTCAGACCAGGTTTTACTAAACCTCTTACATTTGTGCAATACGCTTATATATGCAAACATACCTTTTGGCCCTGCCAGCGCTGCGTAAAGGGCATCTACCACTGCCCCACGATGGGCTGGGGCCCATCCCTCGTATGGCGAGGGCACCTCAGGGTCCAGCACGAAGCCCGTGCTGATCCCAGCCCACCTCAATGTTGTCTCATCAAGTTGGGTGGCTGAGAAGGGGAAGAGCTCATCACAGGCGCTCCTTGAAAACACATCGTTCAACCATCCCAGCAGTTGGACGTATGCCTGCCACCGCAGTCCTTCGGAAGTCAGCTCAGGCCTCCGCGCGATGCTCTGCACGGGTCGCTGCGTCCTCGCCACGGGAAAGTTCCATGAATTGTCGCGGGGCAGGAAGAAGAAAGACCCGTGCCAATTGTGGTAGGATTTGGGCGCAGCAGTAAAGGAGATGGAATTGTTGCCCCCAACATTTATGGGGGTGACGTAGAAAAACGCACTCCCACTCCGCAGTTCCAGCCGGTAGAACCGATGGAAGACGTCGGCAAAGGGCCTCACTCCGGCCATTCGACAGGCAACGATGAAGCCTGCAATGGTCAAGAATGTGTTGGGCGCCAACTGCGATGGTGGCAGCCCCCACCCTGTGCACAAGTCTTGCACCAGCTGCGGAAAGGGAAACCGCAGCCCCGCCGCAAGCTGTGCCGTGTACAGACACAGCACCTGATTCTCCAGGTTCTCTTCAGTCGTGGGCCAGCCCAACGCCCGGCAAACGCCCGAGCGAGACGTATACGCCGGCACCTTCTCCACAGGCCAGAAGGCCTCCACCATTTCCTGGTGGATTTTGTCAATACTCACCGTGGTCTTCTCCACGGTGGCAATCACTGGACGTACGGCTTCCTTGGACTCCATTTCTGCAAAAAATCGAGCAACAAGCATATAAATTGAAAGAGCCTAACAGAGGCATTTCGTCAAGCACTCACTGTGCTCAGACAAATCGAAGCACTCACTGTGCTGGGAAAACGAAATCATACCTGATTCATCTCCGGTGAAAAAAGCGGAAGAACAGACGGCAAACGAACGGACGAGCGGTGAAGTCTCGAACGGAAAGTAGAGAATCACCACAAGGAAACTCGCAACAACCGATGAACGGTTCAAATGCGCAAGAATGCAAAAAGGCTACTCAGCGCGAAAATGAGGAAATGCGAAAGTGAAGATGAATAGTTTCAATCTTCCCAGGCACGCTTTTATAAGCCTGCCGAAACGAAAAAGCACTTTTTTAGCGCAATCGGCTCCTGAGACGCCACATGCCAACATCTAGAGTTTAGTAAACCTTTTGCCTTCCGTGCAGAAATGGAAAAGCGCTTTTTAAAAGCGTAATCAACTCCTGCGGCGCCACGTGCCGGCGTCTAACGGTTAGTAAACCTTCCGCCTCCCATTATCTCTCCTGCTTTAAATACTGAGAGAACCCCTCACTGCCGTTACACTCCAAACGGTCCACAAGCGGCATAGCGCCCTCGCCAGCTCCAAGACTTTGAATTTTAAACAGAGTACGGGACCCTGCCCATACTCTGCCTTCAGGAGGAGGCATCTTGGTACACTACCCAAGCAAATGCCCCCTCAAAAGCTCACAAGGATCATGAAGGATCCAACATCTGAAGTCAGATCGTAAAAGGTCTTCGCACTCCACACGAGCCCAGTCTTGTGGCTACTACTGTCCTCAATACAGTATTTTCAAAACGGAGTACAGGACCCTACCCATACTCCGCTCTCAGGAGGAGGCATCTTGGTACACTACCCAAGCAAACGCGTCCTCGCGTCACATCAGAATCATACAAGGCCCCGTAGGTCTCGCTCTCACCCTTGTGGTCTCCAGTCTCGCCTGAAGCAAGGTCTCACCCTTGCGGTCTCCAGTATCGCCTTCGCGAGAGCTCCAGTCTCACCTGCGCGAGGTCTTGCTCTCGCGGGCCTTAAGTCTCGCCTTGGCGATGTCTCACACTCGCCTTTGCGTCTCTTAGGCCTTCGCGGGTTGCCCTCGCGGTCTCAGGTCTCGCCCTTGCGATCTCACTCGCCTTCGCGGATCTTGCTCCCGTGGTCTCAACTCGCCTTCGCGAGGACTCTCATGCCTATACTGGTCCCGCCCAGATAAGGCCCTTACACTCAGGTTCGTGCGACCCTCACTCCTTATTTGGCTGTTTTCTATCTGGGCCTTCGCCCCTTGCAGGCCTTCGCCTGCCTCTTGCTCCACTAGGTGATAGACCACTTGGTCATCTGACATCAAGCAGCCAATAAGGAGGTTAGCACGAGCCTGGGAGATCTTCACTAGATTCATACGCCAGACATTCTCTTAAAAGCGAATCACTTAAGGCGGTTTGCTGAGATCTTCATCATCACAGCCGCCTTATCTCCAATCAGTCTGGCACAGACTTATCTCTTGTCTTGTCAGACTTGTCTCACACTGTCCAAGGCTTCAACCTGGGAGGCTCCTCCTGGCATCTCTCTATAAATAGGGGATGTCCACCTTAAAGCTGGGTAAGCTACTACACGCCCCCCACTCCTCTCTTGCTACTTGAGTATTCTCTTTATCTTTCCACAGATTACTCTGAACAGCAAGCTTGGAGCTCTCAAGAACACCATCATCATCAACCACTCAACTGAGATTCCGCTCCTACCCAAACTTGGTCAGTCGGGAACGCGAATATCATCAACTCTTACGGGGTGGTGTTCGATTCAAATCCTCTTTGGTGTGGTGTTCGATTCAACTCCTACGGGGTGGTGTTACGATTCAACTCCTTCGGGGTGGTGTTACGATGGGGTTAGCTACCTCGAGCTGGTACCAGTCTCATGTGTCTGCGGTAGTTCATTACGTGGCTGGGCCAGAATGGACTATCGTTTCAGAGCTTGTCTATTTGCTATACTAACAATTCTGCTTATGTGCATTGCATATGTTTGTTTTGCATTTGTTGAGCATATGTTGGTTATCTGCTGCGTGTTTGTATTTTCTTTGTCTTAGTTGTGCGGGTTGTTTTACGTAAAGAGAAACCGTGCCTATCCCCAAGCCCTTACTAATTTCTGAAAAGAGGACTTACCCCCTTTCTGTTTACCGTTTCAGGAGTACCTGACCAACAACCCGCAGAGTGAGTCTGGGGTGTGTTGTCTGATTCTGTTTCAAGTACCCTTCAGTTTTGTCTGATTTTCTGTCTGTAAGGGGCAGTCTCTTTGAGAAACTATAGTCTGGGATCTGATATCTGTAGTTTGGATCTGTATTCTGAAATCTGAATCTGTATCTGAATCTGAACGGGTGGTGACTTCTGTGTATCCCGGGGCTTCGTTCCCAACATGCGGGGCATGTTTTCTGTTGGTCAGACAGCTCCCGGATCTTTTCTAGATAACATTCTCGGGAATGCTTATATATTCTTGGTCGCACGAGTCCCCCGCACCTTTCCGAGGAAAATATTTTTCGGGGGCGGGACGTTCGGTCTTGGGCGACACTCGAGGCTCGGGATGGAAAAACTGATTGGCGCCAAGGGTTTGTGGTAGGTTATGACCCGGGATCAGTATTGTAATGATAACCGAGCCAAGCACACATGACGGGGATACTCGGTTAAGCTACCAACCACACACGTCGGGATTTGCTAGGGTTAAGTTGGCTCGGGATGAACAATGTAGTGGCGCCAATGGTGTGTGGTTTGGGACTTATAGCTAAACATGTGAAGCATGATTTGTGTGTGATATGAAGTTCGGAGGATGTGGCTCAGATTTCGTTCCGTTCGGAGAAGCCGTTTAAAAGTTATGCAAATTGCAGTTGAACTAAATTGCAACTTTGCATAGTTTGGGGACTAAAGTGTAAAAGAAGAAAAATGGAACCAAATAGTTAAATGAGAGGGACAAGTGGCGCCACATGAAAGGAAAGAAGGAAAAGAAGAAGAAGACAAAATAGAAAAAAAGGAAAGGAAGAGATAATGGTAAAAGAAAAGAAAAGAAAAGAAAAGAAAGAAAAGAAAAGGAAGGATAAAACGTGGGAAACGGAAGAAAGAGAAAGAAAAGGAGAAGAAAAGGACAGAAAGTGGACATTTGGAAGGAAATGAGAAGAAAAGAAAAAGAAATGAAAAAGAAATGGAAGAAAACATTATTGGCTAAAATGTGAGAACTTCATGGCTAAACCGTCATTAATGGCCAAAGGTGATCTTGAAGGAAACTTGAAGAAGCTTCGAGGTAAGCATATCAAACTGATCTTAGGAAGTTATTACGGATCAGATTTTGTGGATTCAGCTCCGTTTGGAAACCGTGAGCTTCTGAAAATTTCTCCATATTTATGGAACTTCTCCTTTGATTGATTTTATGGTTCCTAAACCTTCCTTGCATCTTCTTGTGCATACTTTGTGTCAGGGGTGTGAGCAGAAACCTTGCAGAAGTGCTGCCGAAATCTGATTCTGATTTCCTGCACGGAAACTCAACTTTAGTTGTGGTGAAAGGTAAGGGTATATTATCGATCAGGGTGAAGAGTTACATCTGTTGTGCTATTTAGATTTTGCTGGAAAAGCTTTGTGTGAAAGCCGTTTTTTCCTGTCCGAGCCTAGTTTTTGGCGCCGTTATTGTGAGTCAATTCTGTAAATTCTGAGTATGTATTCGTATTCTGTGGATCAATTGTGTACAAGGAGTGGGTAGAAACGTAGCCGAAACTCTACTGAAACTTGTACCGAGACAACTGACCGAGAATTTCGATTCGAACTTGTGTGTACGGTAAGGGTTTGTTAATAGTTATGGTGTGTTTCGGGGATGTTTTGGTAGTGAAATGGTATCGAGAATGGAAGTAGGTAAGAAACGATGTTCGGAACATCATTTTCTGAAATGGTGAACGTAACCGACCTACTTGCTTGTAAATTTTGGGAAAGTAGGATGTGAATGCTTGGTTGTGCATGTGTAAGTATAAGTAACAATGTTCTAGCTCGGTTTGACAATCCGAGTTTTCTGTGGAATTTTGCTGGAATGTTCGGGAATATGCACGATTAGTTCCCAAGGGTCTGGATTGGTGATTTCTGACTTGTATGTGGTTGTTCAGCTTGAATCAACAGTGGTGGAGTAGTGCGGGACTTCGGAAGTCACACTACCGCGTTTCGGGCCGAGCATCGGGATTTTCCCGGGATTCTTCTACGGATCGGTAATAATACGGTAAGGGTTCAACTTCTCTCGTTATACATTCTGGGAGGGATATCATGTATATCGGGGTTAGTTGAATCGGGTTCTGGGTTGAGGACAATGGTCCGGTGATCCCAGGACTAGTTAAATGGTAAGGTATAGGCTTCCAGGTTCAAGGCCCGGGATGGTCTTGGAGACCTCGGGTTCTTCTTGTTGGAATTCTTAGCTCACCAAGTCCTTTTGAGCTCATCTCAAATGGAGAAGTGATTTCAGCTCAAAGTGCGCTGAAATGAGTTCTATGGAACTCAACTATGTGAATTGTGGTTATATGGAACATTTGTGATGTTTCATGAGTAGTAACTACTTACTATCATCCTTTTATACAAAATAAGGGTATTTTGGTAAAAGAACATGGCTTTGGCAATTGAGGTGCATGGTGCATACACCCTAGTGCATGAGTGCACATCTCTTAGAAGTTACCAAGTAATTTCAGCCATAAGAGCCTAAAAGTGGCAAAGAGGCACCTCAAGAGAGGCACCCCTTCGCCCAAAGAGGAGTTACTTAGTATTTGGACAAGGGAGTGTATAAGGAGGGAGTAACCACTCCTTAAGCCGAAAGTATGTGTACTTTCAGCCATAAGGAGTTGTGACTCTTCCTAGTAACTCCCTACATCATCTACAAATAGATGATTTAGCCACAACACAACACACACTCAAGAATCTGAAACTTCTCTCTTCTCTTTGTTCTATGCCGAAATATCAAGGCTTCCTAGAACATTTCAAGTAGAACGTTTCTTGTGTCTCTCTAACACAAAACAACCTCATTGCATCACATGCAATCTGCCCTCATCAAGGAATTCGAAGGCCTGAAGATTCAACCGGAAGACTTGGAGCAAACGTTTGGAGCAAGGACAAAGATCCTTACGCTGTTTTCTCAAGGGTGTAAGGTATGCTTCCTATCTCTACTCCTTCCTCCTCCTTCTCCTCTTTCTTCCTTGTGAAAGTGGAGAGGCATGATTATGGAAAACACATCATGCTATGAATCTCCAAATCTACACTTCTTCGGTATTCTATATCTGCACTGAGTGCTGATATTCTGTATATACCTTGCGGTATATTCTGCCTGTTGTATACCCTGCGGTATACTCTGTTTATGACCCCACGATGGTTAGGGGATCGCGTGTCACGGGTGCGCCCGTGCCCGGTTGCGAAGGCGGGGTCGCCGTCGCAGGCGGCGGAAATGGAACGCAGTCGGCCCAACCGAAACCCGTTGAGTGTAGTGGTCCCATGACCCGGCCCGCAAAGTCTTGTTCTCGAAGGCCCGGTGCCTGAGAACACTTTGCTCACTGAGTATGCAGGGAGAGTTATGCGCTTCTAACCTTCGGTCGTGTTTCGACCCGTAACCTACAATTCCTAAACATGGCAAGTATACAGTATAAATCCTAACTATCCATGGCGAGCCCCGCCCCACTGAAATAGGCGAGCACTCAACCATCACCAAACATGCAGTTCATGAATAACCTCATTCATAGCTTCACATAATCATACAGATACAGAAAATGTCTAACACATCAGAATATGATCACATCCCGAGGACTCATCCCTTCTGTTTAACACCTTTCAGGTCTACCTGACAAGCAGCCAGCGGACTAGAGTTCTGTGTTGTATTTTGTTCTGTAATCAAGTATCTGTAGTTCCGACACGGAACTTCTGTTAAGTTTTTAGGGGTAGACTCGGTAGAGGTTACAGTCTGATCTCAGACTTCTGATTTTATGCTAAGTATAGCATATAGGTTTTACAGTTAACTGACCTCTCTCTTTTGTTTTTGGATTAGCAGCAGGAGCATTGATACGTGCGGGAATCTTCTGATCTTGGAGTTTTCTCCCAGATTCCGCACCTAGGTATTCTAGGGTTTTCCCTTGTTGGCTCTGTAGGTGTATGTGCATGCATGTCATATGTCGGATCATGCTATGTATCTTAGATGCATTCTGTTACTGTTACCCCCTCTGCGGAAGCTCACGTGATACAGAACGCCAGGTGGCGTAAAGCGGGAACCGGACTTGGGAAACAGTAAACGGAGTCCCCCTGGTGTGGTGGTCCAAGCCCTTTTTTTAGGAGATTTGTTGATTTGAGAGGGGTGTGTCAGAACGTAGTAGGAAGGTCGGAATGGTCTGACCCTGAGTTTGACGGAGAAACCAAGAAATTCCAAACCTGAAACGACTTCAACCAAATACACTTCTACAACATGGATAGTGCAAAATTCACTCACATCCATCACCAAAACATATGTATCAAACTTAATCACATGATCCATGCTTTTCTATCTACTAATTTTACTAACTTGCCACATATATACACATTTGTAACAAGACGTGCCTTGCTTCCACTGAAATGGGCAAGCTCACGCCCCTGCTCTGCAGGCTCCAAAATACAACAGAACACAAGAAATCCTTATATATATATACATATGTGATGCAACATATATACACACATACATGCGTTTACATGTACAGAGCCCAAAACCTAGTGTTCAGAGTACATACACACGTGGAAGGATCTGGTGCAACAAGATCCTTGAAACAAAACTCCACGTAGGACACCCGCTACTGCTAGATAGGTAACAGAAAACAAAACCGTTAGTAAACTCATAATGTACTCAAATAAGGGTCGGACTGTGCAACTAAGCATAAATCTTAACAGAGACCACCCTTACAAACTCAGAAGACAAACTCCAACATAGTAATACCTGAAACCAAAACACAAGTAAACACTGGAGAGATCTACTATTCGGATTTCTTATCAGATGAACCTGAAAAGGTAAACATATTTAAGGGTGAGTCCTCGACGAGAACTCAGTAAGGGTCAGACATTGGATAAGGTTTTTCAGAAATTCTAGTAATCTCGAGCTTATACACCTGCACAAGAAAGCACAAAAATACCAAATGCAAAACAAATATAAAAGTAATAATAATAGTAACTCTAAACAAAACGACAGACCTCTGAGGCTTTTAGCCTTACAGAAGAGGATTTTCCATAACAACCAATAAAGTATATTTTCTGAGGTTGGATTCCCTGCTGTTGTCAGAGCAGAACAACATAACAAAATTAAAAGAAAACTTACCAGACAGGGTATCCTATACCCTATACCTGCACACCTAAACCTATGCCATAAATTGAGTTCGGTATCACCGGGCCCCACCCTCAACTCGAACTCAGCCCCAATTAACCCTGATAGACATATTATAATTATCCCAGAATGTAGAGTCAAGGAAAACTGAACCCTTACCAACTTTACCAAGAGGCAGGAACCTTTCTACTTTTCCAAACGGTTCAGACGTGAATTCGGCAGTACTCCGTCAGTTTTCTCATACTCCTCCTTAAGATAAAATGGCAGTTGAACACCCAAACAACACTTAGAACCCAAAATAATCGACCGACGAAAGTATCACAAATTTACCCAAATTTCAAACGTTCATGGTTTCCAACCGGAGCCACAATCACAAAAACCGATTTATAAGGAGTTAATTATTTCTCCTAAGGATCGATTTAACCAACTTACCTTCAAGATTTTGGTGAGAAATTGAGAGATCCCACTTTGCTCTCGAAGTTTCGTTCACGTACAGAGAAGAAAGAACGTTTGCTCGTTCTTCCTTATTATCACATATATACACTCTCACACACACCTCTTCCTTTAATAACTAACCGCCTCACTTCCTGCCGTTTTCAACTTTTATTTTCTTTTTCTTTTTTTAACTTTTCAGGTTTTCCCGCAAAATATCCATTTTGCAGTCGAAAACGAAAATTTGCAAAATGGTCCGTAATGCACATACGACCTCAAAAGTGCTCAAAACTCTAAAAAATGAGGTCTAGATAAAATTCTGGGACGTGCTGATCCACAGAAAACATGACCCGCATGTTTAAAATAGAGCCCCGGTCTTCGCGGGAATTAACAAACGGCTGACATATATACAAATATACAACAGAAGTTACCTCCGCACGTGGCGTTTGTAACAATCTCCCCCCTTAAGACTCTTGGTCCTCTAAGAGGGTCCTCAATCTATGATATTCCTCGGGATATCGCTCCATTATATCCTTCTCGGTCTCCCAAGTCACTTCCCGGTCAGAGTGATGTGACCACTGAACTTTGACCAACGGAATTAACTTGCTACGGAGTTTCTGAGTATCCCGAGAAAGAATGGCAACCGGTACCTCCTGGTATGTCAGATCCGGTGCCAACTGAACATCTTCAGCCGGAACAGTCTGAATCGAATCCAACAGACAGTTCTTGAGCATACTAACATGGAATACGCTATGTACTGCAGACATGTTAGGTGGCAATGCCAGACGGTAAGCTACCTCGCCAACCCGCTCAAGAATCTCATATGGACCGATATACCCTGGAGCTAACTTGCCCCGTTTACCAAATCTGACTATTCCTCTGATCGGCGCTACCTTAAGCCATACCTTATCACCTACCTCGAACTCCAGATCTCTACGACGCTTGTTCACATACGAGGTGGTTCTGTCGTTTGCAGCCTTCAACCGTGTCTGAATTTTCTTAATCTTCTGCGTAGTTTCCTCGATAATTTTGGGACCTAACTCAACTCTATCTGAAGCCTCTGCCCAGCAATGAGGCGTCATACATCTCCGTCCATACAGAGCCTCGTAAGGCGCCATGCCGATAGTACTCTGATAACTATTGTTATACGAGAACTCTGCCAATGGCAAGTGCTGATCCCAATCACCTCCGAAATCTAACGCACAACTTCGCAACATATCTTCCAGAATCTGGATAACTCTCTCCGACTGTCCATCAGTCACGCGTGCCCAATGCTTTATGAAAAGCATTCCAGAATCGTGCGGTGAAGCGCGGATCCCGATCAGATACTATGGAGTCTGGTACTCCATGTAACCGCACAATTTCCTTGATATATAGTTGGGCAAGCTTCTCCAATGAATCTGTCACTCGGATAGGCAGAAAGTGAGCACACTTAGTTAATCGGTCAACAATAACCCAAATAGCATTGTGATGAGATCGTGTCATAGGTAAGCCTGTCAGAAAATCCATCTTGATATTTCCCCATTTCCTAACTGGAATGGGCAACGTCTGCAACGTTCCTGCCGGTTTCTGATGCTCAACTTTAACCCTCTGACACGTAGCACATTACGAAACATTGGTGGCAATGTCTCTTCGCATGCCAGGTCACCAGAAGTGCATCTTCAGATCCTGCTACATCTTGTCACCTCCAGGATGTATACTCAATCTATTTAAGTGAGCATCTGCCAAAATTTCATCCTGGAGTGCCTGAATGCGTGGCACATATAACCGATCTTTAAAGTACAACAACCCTTGTCTGTACTCAAACGACGGATGTAACGCTCACTTACTCTCGCCTGATAGTTTCTTCAGTTCTGGATCCTTTCCCTGCGCATCTCGAACACTGTCTAGCCACCCAGACTGAATAGTCAGTGTAAACACATGCGCCTCTTCCCAACGCCTCCATTTGTGCCATAAGCACGCTAGATCATTGATGTGATCATGGAACCCCCAAGCACAACAATGAGTCTCAGATCGAAGAGGACGGCGAATCAAGCTCGGAGCAACCCTGTGGCGAGGAGGTTCAGAGGCCCAGGCGACCTAATCCATGGTTCAGGCGAACACCTGACCAGGAGAAGGCAACGCCACCATGCGAGGACTCCACGCGAGAACTCAAAACAAAGACTAGGCTACTTCAAGCGAAGGCATCCGGGCCATTCCTGCGGAGCCTCAAGGCAAAAGGCTGGACTTCAGCATGCGAAGGCCCCAGGCGATGGCGAGGCCCTTTGGCGAAGCCGTCCCTGTGTAGCCTCAAGGCGAGGGCTAGGCTTCTTAAACAAAGACATCTCGGCGAAGGCAAAGGCCTCAGGCGAAGCCATTTCTCAGAAGCCTCACGGCGAAGCCCTCAAGCAAGAATCCCCAAAGTGAAGTCTTCAAGGTGAAGGTAAAGCCTTCTTCGCGAAGCCTCCAGGAGAAGGCGAGGCCTTCTGGCGAAGCCATCTCCGCGAAGCTTCCTAACGAAGGTGAGGCCTTCAGTGCGGGGCCTCTCAGTTCAGACGAAGCCCTGAAGCGAAGCAACCTAGGCTCCTCAAGTCGGCCAACCACTCCCAACCACTCTGGAACACTCCCTCCTTTTACGCTGACACTTGGGAGTATTATAATACTTTAGCTTTTACCTTTTTTACCTTTTTAGGATAGCATGCCTGTTAAGGCACTTTATACTCTTGGCATGCCTGCGCATTTGTCAGAGTCTGTTCCCTCTCCCTCCTATAAAAGGGATAGCATACTCTTTTTGTAACGTAGAACATGTTTAAAGCTTAAGAAGGAAATTCCTTAAGCCCGGTTCTCACCCCCTTGCTATTTTCCGCCATCCCCCTTGATTGTTTATCATCAAGTTTAATATCTAGTATTGCTCAATCTCGTAGTTGAGAGGTGCTAGATCTTCCATACTCCCCAGGCTTATCGCAGATATTGCCCAACCTCGTAGTTGGGAGGTGTCTGTGGCCGAATCTATCCCTTCTTTGTTCGTCGACTCCTTCGAGCTAGATCTGAGCTTCAGAACGACATAACCGTGTACTCGTAGTGTCCATAACGAGTTCGAAAAGTAGTTTTCGGTATGTCTTCCTCCTTAACCCGTAACTGAAAGTATCCTGACCGCAGGTCGATCTTTGAAAAAATCTTTGCTCCCTTCAGCTGATCAAATAGATTGTCGATCCTAGGTAACGGATACTTGTTCTTCACTGTAATTGCATTTATCTTCCTATAATCGATACACAACCTTAGGGTTCCGTCCTTCTTCTTCAAAAACAGAACTGGAGCACCCCATTGAGAAGTGCTCGGTCTAATGAACCCTTTCACAAGCAATTCATCAAGTTGCTTCTTCAACTCGTTCATCTCAACAATTGGCATGCGATAAGGGAGGACATAAATTGGAGTAGAACCTGGTTGGAGCCAAATTTCAAACACAATTTCCCACTCCAGTGGTATCCCTGGAAGATCCTCAGGAAACACCTGCGGAAAATATCTCACTATCGGAATTTTCTCTAACTCCATTCTGGTATCTGCCGGATTCAATTCATAATATTCTTCTTCACTCACCACTGACACCTGATCCCAAACCTTAAGTTCCATGCTATGTTTCACGACTTCTATGTCCGGCGCAATAGATAGAGGTAATACCTCCCCAGATATCATAATCTGCCGCTGGGCACAATCAATCTGCACAGAATTTTTGGATAGCCAATCCATCCCAAGAATCACATCATACTACGCTATATCCAAAACTAACAGATCAGACAAAAATTTGTGTCTCCCTACCGTCAAGACACAATCCCGAGCTAGTTCATTCGAGAACAGATATTGACTTCCAGTAGTTTTTATCAAGAAAATATCAGGCAGATAACAATTAGATAATTGCAGAGATTTAGCACATTTCGTTGTCACAACTGATATGGAAGCACCAGTATCGAAAAGTACATTAACAAATATATCATTAAAAAATAGCATACCTTTCAGTGCTCCCTGCCGAACCGACATGCCCCGTTCAATCTGAAAACCTCTACCGGCTCGGGGCTGCTGTGATCATGGGAGTGGTGGTTGTGGTGGCTGTCGTGGACCTCTTTGAGGTGTCCCACGCCCCCTACGCGTACTAGGCTGAGGTTGAGACTTGCCCGAGGTGTTACGGTCACCCCGGACGGGTTCTGACTTTAGTGACCCGGGGCTCCGTTTTTGGCCTGCGGGTCATGTCTTCAGGTGGTTAGACAGTTCACGAGTTTTTTCTGGGTATCATCTTCGCGAATCCTTCCGTATTTAGGGTCACACGGGTTCCCCGGACATTTCCGCGGAAAATACTTTTCCAGGGCCGAGATTTGTCTCGGGACGTACAACGGGCTCGGTAGCGCTCCCGGGATCTTGGAAAAGGAAACCGTTGGCATATTTGGAATCGAGAGAATGTCCCGCATCTTTTTACGGAGTATGCTTTTTGGGACGGGACGTTCGGTCCCGAGCGACTCCCGGGGCTCGGGATGGAAATTTTGCGACGGCTTTGGTATGAGGTATGTTATGAGTCGGGACGGATATTACGGTGATGACCGAGGATTTTTGCATGGCGGGATTTTTGGTTCGGGTTAACACGCTCGTACATCGGGAATTACTCGGGTGGAGTTGGCGCGGGATTTGTGCGCCAACACTTAGCCATTTCAGATTTTTGGATTGGGGTGAGTCATGTAGTGACTAAGGTGTTGAGTCATGGGGAAGGGACAAGTGTCCCCATGACTCATTAAGGAGGGAAGTATAAAAGGGAAGCCTTTTATGCGAAATAAGGCATTTTGGTTCATTTTCTTCTTCTTCCCTTGTATCTTCTATCTTCATCACCTTCAAGCTCTCAAGTGTTCTTCTTTTGGCAAGGAATTATCAAGGACTTGGGCTCAATTTGTTGGTAAGTTGCTCCTCTTCATGTCTTTGCAAGATTAAAGCATGTTTTGGTTGGAAAAGAAGAGATTGAATCCGAAATAGATTAACTCCTTGCTATGTGTTGTGATGATCTTCTTGCTTCCATCTTTAAGTATGTTGTTATTGGTATGGAGAAGGGTAGGAATCAAGGTTTAAATGATGGAAGAACACCATGGTTAAGAAACCCAAGGTTTGACGAAATTATGATGAAATTCTAAACTTGGTGTGTAGTTGTGTTTTTTAATCAAGCTTGGGATATGTTGTTCCTAACATGATTCTAAGGTGTTGTGTGGATTTAATTTGAAGATAAACATGTTGGGTAAAAATTCCCCAAATTGCCGAATTGATGGTTAGGGTTTTTGGTTAATTTTGGGTGATTTAAGATGAGATTGGTTAGAAAGCATGCTTAAGTTGTGAAATTGGTGGTTTAAGTATGTGTTTGGAAGTTGAATTGGATTGAATTGAAGTTTGGTTGAAAATTGGGGATTAAGGCCGAATTGGTAAGGGAAGGTTTTGAATGTGTTTGTGTGTAATTGGAATGGTTTGGATAGTGTTTTGGTATCGGGGATGGAAGTAGGTTAGTAACGATGTTCGGAACGTCGTTTTCGGGTATTAGGAACAATACCAAACTATCTGCTTGTTTACGGGTAAAATGTATGGAAAGTGGGATTTAAAGGTTTGGGTGTGTTTGTGGATGTATGAATAACAATGTTCTAGTTCGGTTTGAGAAACTGAGCTTTCTGTGGAATTTTGCGGGAAAGTGCGGGATTATGCGGGTTTGGTTTCCGGGGATTTGTGTTGGTGATTTCTGACTTGTGTGTGGTTGTTCAGCTTGATTCAGCATTGGTGGAGTAGTGCGGGACTTCAAAAGTCACACTACCACTTTTCGGGCCGGGAGCCGGGATTTTGCTGTGGAGCGTTGGTGGCCACAGTAGAGTTTCCGTTTGGCTAAGGTAAGGGGTTTAACTTTCTTAATGCGCATTTTATGTGTATTAGGTTAGTTAAGGGCTAGTACTCGGGTCGAGGGTGGGGCCCGGTGACTCCCGGGTCTAGTCACATGGTACGTAGCGGTCTGTAGGGTTTTGCTTAAATATGGGTTATGAACTTATATCTTATCGGACATACTTATCGGGGGTCGACAACGGACCCATATTTATGTTCTGTACGTGAGAAGTCCGTGAGTTACGGCTGACGGGAACGCCGAGACCTAAGCCGGTATGCCAACCGTGGTCGTTAACTCACGATGTTATGTGTCGGCATTGTGCCGCTTTATGTCCGACAGTTAGGGGCGATATCCCCTCGCTGGTACCACGCGTTATGACCCGATCATCGGTGTGAGCCTAACAAGCCGCTGTAGGGTGCTGTCGAGGGTTCGGGGAACCTTTGTATTGGTGTACCACCAGTCCGACGGGACTTAAGAGCATCATCACATGTGCATATCATAATCCTGATATACTTAGGACTGTATTATTTAGTTCATCGCATACTAACCCTTTAATGCAGGGAAATATTTTCAAAGTTTTCCCGCTACCGTACCTACCTCCTTACGGAGTTCTTTCGAGAACTCACCCCCCACTTATTATGTTTTCAGGAGATACGGGCAAACGACCTGCGGTGTAGATCTCCCGCAGTGATCGTTGTGCAGTTTTGGATTTAAGGTACTTATCCGTTAAGTTCGGGGGTGTTCTCGTTAGATACTTTTGTGTGATCTTACTGAGTTATGTCTGACATGTATTCTCCTGTTTATGTTCAGCAGCACAGCAGTTCTAGCTAGCGAGGTATTAATACCGTTTATTTTGGACTCGGCTCTGTAGATGTTTTGCATATAGGATATCTTCAGCACTTGGGTCTGTATTTTATTCGTAGGGAGTTTCCGACCCTACGAAGAGGGCGGAACTCCTTCTGCATGTATTCCTTATCGTCTGCTTATATTTCCGCGCGCGATATTCTGTAAAACCACTAACTTGTCTCGAGTGTAGGTTTAGGTCTAGAAAGACGTCATAAAATCTGCAACATGACTTAACCTTAAAACCGAAAGGAATACGTTTTAAGGGATGGGTTTCGGGTCCACACAAAACCATTTTAAGAGAACTCCGCTTTCACCCGCCGCCGACTCAGCAAGCTTCCGCAACCACTCGACAACCGCGCTTCCAGCATCCAGGGCGGCGGGGTGACACGAGGAAAGCTGCCAGAATCCTGTCTGGGCATCTGAGGGCAATCGCGAATCCAGATGGACCCGCATCTCAGACATCGGCCGGATTCACGGTAACATGGTCGACCAAGGTGGAATGTCCCACAACTCCTACAGGGAAGTCCAGATGGTGCTACTGCTACACCTTTCCCTTTTCGCTCTTCCCAGCCTTAGACGATTCCCCGGTACCCCTGAAAAATCTCTGTGATCTCTGAAATCCTGAACCTCGTGCACTCTCACGAGGTCGATAGGGAGACTCTTCTTACTCCAGAAGTTAAGCCTTCTGGATAGCCTCGCGGTAGGTGGCGATGTGTAATGGTCGCAACGGCCATCTGATATCGGGGCGCAATCCCCATATAAACCGTTTTGCCTTCTGCTCCTCAAATCCATAGTACTGGGGAATAAACCGGACCAGGCGATCAAATTCCAGTTCATACTCCTGTACGGTCATGCTACCTTGCTGCAAATTGTTGAACTGTCTCTGGCGGAGGTCTCTGACTGCATCACCGATGTAGTACTCAAGGAACAATCGGGAAAACTCCTCCCAGAATATTCTCGGATCCTGCTCTTCTCAATGCTCATACTCCACTCTCCTACCATTGTGTACACTCCTCCACCACTGATCTGCTTGCCCGACCAAGTTGTACGTAGCCAAGGATACCATGGTAGTGGAAGGCAACTGTAACATCCCAAGTGTCTTCTCCATGTCAGTAAACCAAGTCTCCGCTGTTTCGGGTCCTCCTCTACCATCAAACTTTGTAGGATTCTGACGCAGGAATCGTTCAAGCAACCGGACTTCTTCTGATCAGAATTCCTGCTGATTCTGTTGCCTACAAGACCTGTGAGAAATTTTTGACTCGTCATAATCATCATCTCTATGTCGTCGACGATGTCGATGACTCTCATCATCCTGGTGCCACTCCTCCTCAAAACGATCAGATCTGACCTCACGGTCAACCTCTGATCATACCCTCCTAGCCCGAGGGTGTCGTCTCTCTGCATCCTCCTCATCGGTACTCTCCCCCTCCTCCTCCTGTAACGAAGTACTAGTCCGAGTTGTGGCACGTGTGACGGTGTTCTCCTCGCTCTGCACCTGATGAACCCTCGAAACTCCATGAGCCACTACAGGCAATAATGCAGTGACTATATCTCTGATCTGCTCCAATGTCTGTGCAAAGTCGGGAGGAGCCTGTTGTTGTTGCTGCCCTGAATCCCATTGTTGCCTGACATTTCTTAGAGGGTCGGGATCTCTGTCCCGCTCCTCCTGATCTCTCTCTCTCTAGCGGCGAGTATTAACCATGGTTAAGTATCTAACAGAAGCTAGCAGCGGTATTTCTATAGGCTCTGTAATGTAAATGCGATGCATGACGCATGTTACTTAATCTCAGAATCACATATGCATATCAGACACACCCACATTTATATGACATTCACGGAACAATTAAACATATCATTACAAAAAACATATCTGAAGATTTCACTCTGATCTTCAACCTTCCCTGATATCCTGTACAGTACGTCTCGAAGGACCGCCCCCTTCTCTGACACCCCTTCCAAAATTGTTCAAGTAAGGGGGTGGCCAGACCCCTTACCGAACACACCTGGAATTTGGTAGCAAAACAGTGGACTCGCTCTATCAAGCTCATACATAGAACAGAAGTCCAGGTGTGGACTAGTCAAGGCTCAGACCACAACCCCTTCTTGATCCACGTACTTGAAAAAATCTACTCTGATACCACCTTGTTACTGTTACCCCCTCTGCGGAAGCTCACGTGATACAGAATGCCAGGTGACGTAAAGTGGGAACCGGACTTGTGAAATAGTAAACGGAGTCCACCTGGTGTGGTGGTCCAAGCCCCTTTCTTATAGGAGATTTGTTGATTTGAGAGGGGTTTGTCAGAACGTAGTAGCAAGGTCAGAATGGTATGACCCTGAGTTTGACGGAGAAACCAAGAAATTCCAAACCTGAAACGACTTCAACCAAATACACTTCTACAACATGGATAGTGCAAAATTCACTCACATCCATCACCAGAACATATATATCAAACTTAATCACATGATCCATGATTTTCTATCTACTAATTTTACTAACTTGCCACGCAAGTAGAAGAGATCATCTGAACACAACCACACATATACACATATGTAACAAGACGTGCCTTGCTTCCACTAAAATGGGCAAGCTCACGCCCCTGCTCCGCAGGCTCGAAAATACAACAGAACACAAGCAATCCTTATATATATATACATATGTGAACTGAGCCCAAAACCTAATGTTCAGAGTACATACACACGTGGAAGGATCTGGTGCAACAAGATCCTTGTAACAAAACTCCACGTAGGACACCCGCTGCTGCTAGATAGGTAACAGAAACAAAACTGTCAGTAAACTCATAATGTACTCAAATAAGGGTCGGACTGTGCAACTGAGCTGAAATCTCAACCGAGACCACCCTTACAAACTCAGAAGACAATCTCAAACATAGTAATACTTGAAACCAAAACATAAGTAAACACCGAAGAGATCTACTCTTCGGGTTTCTTATCAGATGAACATGAAATGGTAAACATATTTAAGGGTGAGTCCTCGATGAGAACTCAGTAAGGGTCAGGCATAGGATAACGTTTTTCAGAAATTCTAGTAATCTCGAGCTTATACACCTGCACAAGAAAGAACAAAAATACCAAATGCAAAACAAATATAAAAGTAATAATAATAGTAACTCTGAACAAAACGACAGACCTCTAAGGCTTTTAGCCTTACAGAAGAGGATTTTTCATAACAACCAATAAAGTATATTTTCTAAGACATGGTACCAGCCCGGGGTTCGGATTCCTCGCTGTCGTCAGAGCAGAACAACATAACAAAATTAAAAGAAAACTTACCAGACAGGGTATCCTATACCCTATACCTGCACACCTAATCCTATGCCATAAATAGAGTTCGGTATCACCGGGTCCCACCCTCAACTTGAACTCAGCCCCAATTAACCCTGACAGACATATTATAATTATCCCAGAATGCAGAGTCAAGGAAATCTGAACCCTTACCAACTTTACCCAGAGACAGGAACCATTCTACTTTCATTTTCTTTTCCTTTTTTTTAACTTTTCAACTTTTCCCGCAAAATGTCCATTTTGCCGTCGAAAATGAAATTCGCAAAATGGTTTCGTAACGCACATACAACCTCAAAAGTGCTCAAAACTCCCAAAAATGAGGTCTAGATAAAATTCCGGGATGTGCTAATCCACAGAAAACATGACCCGCATGTTTAAAATAGAGCCCCAGTCTTCGCTGGAATTAACAAACGGCCGACATGTGTACAAATATACAACAGAAGTCACCTCCGCACGTGGCGTTTGTAACACATTCTGCTTTTGTATTTCTGTATGAATGGGGGCTCGCCTGTGTAAGTGGAGGGCGGGACCCAGGATGTGATCATATTGTGGTAGATAGGATGTATTTCGTATCTGGATGATTTTGTGAGTTATTAATGATGTTATTCATGAACTGCATGTTTGGTGATGGTTGAGTGCTCGCCTATTTCAGTGAGGCGGGGCTCGCCATGGATAGTTTTCTAGGTTGCGGGTTGTAACACGACCGAAGGTTATAAGCGCATAACTCTATTTGCATATTCCGTGAGCAAAGTGTTCTCAGGCACCGGGCCTTCGAGAACGAGACATTGCGGGCCGGGTCATGGGACCACTACACGCAGCGGGCTTCGGTTGGACCGACCGTTTCCGCCGCACCTTACGCTTCCACCGTCGCGGGGCGGCCCCTCCTCCGCAACCGTGCGCGGGCGCCCGTGACAGAACATCTTGACCCCGAAAAATATTTTCCGCGGAAAGGTGCGGGGAACTCGTGCGACTTCGAATATGTAAAGGATTCTGGAGAATGTTACTTAGAAAAGATCTGGGGGCTATCTGACCAACAGAAAATATGCCCCGCATGTTTTGAACGGATCCCCGGGATACCTAGAAGTCACCACCCGCTCGGATGATTATAACATCCTCCCCCCTTAGGACTCTTGGTCCTCCAAGAGGGGTCTCAATCGCTGATACTGCTCGTGGTATCGATCCATGATGTCCTTCTCGGTCTGCCAAGTCGGTTCCCGGTCAAAATGATTTGACCATTGAACCTTGAAAATGGGAATTAACTTGCCGCGGAGTTTCCGAGTGTCGCGCGCCAATAAGGCAACTGGTACCTCCTGATAAGACAGATCGGGATCCAAATGAACCTCCTCGACCAAAATCGTCTGAATCGGGTCCAGAATGCACTTCTTCAACATGCTAACATGGAAGACATTGTGCACCGCAGACATACTCGTAGGTTAAGCTAATCTGTATGCTACCCTGCCGACTCACTCCAGAATCTTGTAGGGACCGATATACCTCGAGGCCTGATGTGGACATCGCTCAAAGGATTACCCAAGCTCCAGGTGGCGCTCAACCACAAGCGTGCGCCACCTGAGAATGCTTTGCCTCGGAGTATGCAGGCAGAGTGGTGGTCCCTTGACCCGTCCTGCAAAGTCTCGTTCTCGAAGGCCCGGTGCCTGATAACACTTTGCTCTCGGAGTATGCAGACAGAGTTTTACGCTTATATCTTTCGGTCTTTTTTCGACCCGCAACCTGCATATTTCATACATGGCAAGTATACAGTATAAACCCTAACTATCTGATGTGGACATCGTCCCAAAAGATCCCCAAGTTCAAGATGATCCACAATCCCAAGCGCGCGCACCCCCAGATCCACTCCAAGGCATTGGCGGACCCATGACCAGGTCCCGGTTGAAACGAGTTCAAGCGAATCTCAATGCCTTCATGAGACTCATGGCGCAGGACGACCAGGAGGAATCTCGAGCGAGGGCCGTACAGCTTCAACAGCTCGGCATCGCATTGGACGAAGAATACGCGAAGCCCTTTGGAGCCTTGAGCATCAGCATCTTCGAGGATGGGAGTAGCCAAACCTTGGTGCGCGAACACTTGACCCCCGAGAAGACCCCAAGCAAAGGCATTCTTGCGAAGGCCCCTGGCGAAGGAATTCCCGCGAAGGCCCTTGGCGAGGGCATTCCGCGAAGCCTCCATACTTAGCCAGTTAACCGACCAAGTCCGACAACAAGGCGTCCTTTCTCTGCAGCTACTCGGGAATGTAAGCAACCTACTTTACGAGAAAGACACCCGAACACTTTTAGACTAGCCTTGCCTTTTTCACCTTTTTGTAAGCTTTTACTCTGCATGCATAAAAAAGCACTTTATGCTTTCTGCACGCACGCACGGCTGTACGGAGCCGTTTTACTTCTCACACTAGTTTTACTTCTCACACTTCCCTCACTATATAAGCTAGAAACAGACACCATTGTAACCTAGAACATATTATTGAATTAAAGCAATTCGGCTGAAACTCTCCACAGTGAGACATCGGCTTTTGTGTTCTCCACTCTTGCAATTCTATTTCCCTAGTGATCTAGGCAAGAGGATGCAAACATAATATCTAGTATTGCTTGACCTTGTAGTCAAGAGGTGCTAGATCCTGTTTACTTTCCTAGGCATTTTCAAGGGCATTGCCTCACCTCGTAGTGAGGAGGTTCCCTTGGCCGACTTTGTGTTCTTCGTTCCCTCCTCTGTTTATCGTTCCACTTCGCTGGAAACCGCCTCCACCGAGCTAGATCCGAGCTCGTGATCATACACCCCCCGGTGTTGATACAGACGGACCGTGGACAAGCCATGATATTGTCCGCTTTGGGCCCAGCCCGCACGGATTTGTTCTTACTCTGGCCCGCTTAGTCTGCCACACTAGGTGGTAAGCCCGCCAGGTAAAACGCGTCTTGAAGAAACTACGGAGCAACCACCCTTATAAAGGTATGATTTCTCCCATAGCTCTACCATGTGGGATGAGCAACATCATCCACCCCCCAAAGGGAGCCCAGCGTCCTCGCTGGCACATGGACATGTACAACCAGAGCTCTGATACCAAATTGATACAGACGGACCGTGTACATGCCAAGATATTGTCCGCTTTGGGCCCAGCCCGCACGGATTTGTTCTTACTCTGGCCCGCTTAGTCTGCCACACTAGGTGATAAGCCCGCCAGGTAAAACGCGTCTTGAAGAAACTACGGAGCAACCACCCTTATAAAGGTATGATTTCTCCCATAGCTCTACCATGTGGGATGAGCAACTTCATCAAGTGGTACTCAGACTCATGTGAAATGGGACATTAAGCCCGGAGTCCCATGTTCGAGTCTTGGGGGAGGCATAAAACTCCTAACCGGGTAGGAGAAGTCCGTGAGTTATGAGGCGCATGGCGATGCCGGTTGGACCGGGGAAGATCTAGCCATGGTCGGGGAAGATCTAGCCATGGTCTCTAATAGGTGTGATCACATCAGTTGGTATCAGATCCAAAGTGCTTGTTGGAGGTATTCGTGTTCTTTGTTTAGTTTTCTTCAAACAAAACCCTTTTGTTACCTTTCTTACGCTTGAAGAAATATCGGTTGGTGAACTCAGTTGAAACCGAAAAGCTGCTTAAAGAGTGTGTTTGTTAAAGTCAAGAGTTTTCGAGTTTAAACAGAAATGAGCTGTTTTATCGTACAAAAGCACAGATAAAAGTGTTTAAAGAAAGAAAAGTACTGCGCAATGTTTCTGTGTTCTGGGAAAAGTTCTTGAATGTTCTTGCGTGTTCTTATCAAGACACAAAGTGAATAGTGCTTTTAATCCTAAAACCGTTTTAGAACTTCCAACCAAAGGTGTTTGTGTTTGAGAAAAGTCTTTTATGATATCTCACCCGACTTCTTTCAACCCCCAACTCACCCCCTAAAATCTCAACAAACTGGTTTCAAGTAACTAGTCATTTTCTTGAGTTTTCAAGTTGCGGTTTTACTAGAGTTTTGTTTGTACTTGCTTGCTTGTTCATCTCTGATCTAAGGTAGAAATCGGTATCAAGTTTAGAGAGTTTGTGAAAGCCTTAAAGAGAATAGCCGAAGTGAAAATCATTGTGAGAAAACACGAGAGCGAGTGTAAACACTCAGGGAGTAGTGAGATTCGTTCATAACTATATATTCTCAACTGTACTTGATTACAGATGGTTTCGTCAGATACAACTCCTCCTCATCCATCCCAGCTAACAATGCATGACACGCTAGCAAAGATCCTACAAAGATTAGATGACTTAGGAGCTCAAGTCGCTACCACAAATGAGCGACTAACAAGAGTAGAGGTAGCTCAAGGAAAACAACCAGAGAGCACGCAAGCCCACGACGATGCCCATGCATCACGAGCTCAAGGCGAAGTCACTCATATCACCTTCGATCCAACATCGGCAAGGCGACAAGCCACCCCTCACAGCCGTCCAAACCCTTCTATGAGAGTAGATCAGGGTGTTGACATTCTGGATAGTGACGATCAGGAGTATTATGCGGAGCCGCCGCCAAAACCAACAAAGAGAAGGGTCTTTCCCGATAGAGCTCAAGCCAGAGCTTATCTTGAAAGAGACCTCGAAGAAGAAGAAGCAGAGTGAGGACGTGTCCATCGAGGTTTCAACCGAAACCTTGGAGGCAGGGCGAAGCCCAGGATCAACAAGCCCTCGCCAATATAAAGCTTCAAATACCACCCTTCTACGGCTCCAATGATCCAGAAGAGTACTTTACGTGGATGGCTAAAACCGAGCGAATCATTGATATGATGGGATTCACTGATGCGATCGCATTGAAGCTCGTGGTCATAGAATTTCACGACTATGCCCTCACCTGGTGGGAGCAAGAGCATAACGAGCGAGCAAGAATCCGTTGTCGCCCCATTACCACTTGGGAAGATCTCAAATGAACCATGAAGAGTCGGTTTGTGCCCAGCTACTACGACAGAGATTGTGCCCAGAAGTTGCAACGTCTTATCCAAGGTCATCACAGTGTCGAAGAGTACCAAAAGGACCTCGAGAGGGCCTTAATGAGGGCCAATGTCAAGGAGGACGAAGAGGCTAAGTTGGTCAGATTTTTATTTGGCCTACGAGAGGACATCACTAAGACAGTTGAACTGTGTGACTATCGGGATTACCAAGATCTGGTACACAAGGCTATCCGGTTGGAGAAGCAACTGAAGAAGGGGAACTCCTATCATCCCGCCCATACACCCATCAGGGGCTCAGGAAGGACGACCCCCCTTCGCCAAACCGCCCCCGCCAAAACCATACACATCTCCCGCGGTGATGCCACCCCCTCGCCAAAACTACCCCAACGCGAGGCCCCCATCACATTCACAGCCGAAACCCAGCACCAGCACTAATGATGCCCCTCACCAGTCAAGGAGCATCAAATGTTTTAAGTGCTTGGGCAAGGGACATTATGCGAGGGACTGCCCCAACAGAAGGGCCATGGTCATTTGGCCCAATGGGGAGTTGTCTAGTGAAGAAGAGGAAGAGGTCCCTCCTGAACCATGAGATCATGAGAGCGAAGCAGAATAGGGAGAGCTGCCTATGGACGGACTCATATTAGTCACCAAGAGGGTTCTGCAAAGCTCCCCAAGTATCACTGAGAGTACTCAACGGGAAAATTTATTCCAATCAAGAGCTATGGTGAGTGGGACCCTGTGTAGTCTCATTATCGATAGCGGAAGCTGTGTCAACGCCACCAGCAAAGACATGGTCGCTGAACTGGGTCTTCGCACCATTGCACATCCTAAGCCGTACTAACTGCAGTGGGTTGATGACAGAACCTTTGTGAAGGTCGTTAAACAAGTCGAAGTCCCGATAAAGATCGGCAAGTACGAGGATTCCATCACTTGCGATGTGGTGCGAATGCAGGCCACCCACATTCTCTTGGGCAGGCCACAGCGATCGACAAGGAGGCCATACATTACGGCAAGGGCAACAAATATGCCCTCACCCACCTCAGTAAATCGTACACCCTGCTTCCCCTCACACCAAACCGAGCTCACCAAGATCAAATTCACCTGGCTAGTAAGGCCGAGAGGAAAAGAAAGAGCGAGGGCAGAGAGAAGAGAGAAAATGGTGAGAAGGTTCAAGGAACCTCGAGTGAAAGAAAAGAGTGTGCATTGATGGGAAACACCCTGAGTGAGCCCGCGAGAAAACAAGAGTGTCTCCCTCCCATGGCCAAAGAGAGGGATTTCGAAAGAAAAATTCTTGGCAACAAGACTTGTTTTCTCTTGGTTCCAACTTATTGCATGCTAACACTTGACCGTGTATCTTCTCTCCCTTTCTATGTGCAGGAAGTTCTGAAGGAATTCGATGAAGTATTCGATGAGCCGCGAACCCTTCCCCCCTATCGCCACATAGAGCATCAGATCGATCTGCTTCCGGGTGCGCCTTTACCCAACAAGGCCGCCTACCGAACCAACCCTCAAGAATCCAAAGAAATCCAATCGCAAGTGCAAGAGCTGCTGGACAAGGGGTTCATCCGCGAAAGCCTTTCGCCCTGCGCGGTGCCAGTCATACTCGTGCCAAAGAGCGATGGCACTTGGCGCATGTGCATGGACTGCCACCCCATCAACTCTATCACTGTAAAGTATAGCCACCCTATACCTAGACTTGATGACATGTTAGATGAATTGAGTGGTGCATGTGTGTTTTCAAAAATTGACCTTAGAAGTGGCTATCACCAGATTCGAATGAAGGAAGGTGATGAATGGAAAACTGCTTTCAAAACCAAAAGTGGTTTATATGAATGGAATGTTATGCCCTTCGGGTTATCAAACGCACCTAGTACTTTCATGCATTTAATGAATCATGTCTTGAGGCGTTTAATCGGAAAATTTGTGGTAGTATACTTTGATGACATACTAGTTTATTCTAAGAACCATGAGGAGCATGTTGAGCACTTGAGGCAAGTCCTCGACACGCTTAGGTTAGAAAAACTGTATGCCAAGTTTGAAAAGTGTGTCTTTACATCCCAGGAAGTTAACTTTCTTGGATATGTAGTGGGTGCGAAGGGTGTCAAAGTAGATGAAAGTAAGATTAGTGCCATTCGGGATTGGCCTACTCCTAACTCATTAACTGAAGTAAGATCCTTTCTAGGACTTGCTAGTTTTTATAGGAGATTTGTTAAGAATTTCTCTTCCATTGCCGCCCCCTTGCATGAGCTAGCTAAGAAAAATGTAGCATTTGAGTGGGGTTGATCACAAGAGGATTCTTTTAACAAATTAAAATCTCGTTTGACGAATGCACCTCTGCTTACTTTGCCAAATTTTGACAAAGTATTCGAGGTAGAGTGCGATGCCAGTGGAATAGGCATCGGCGCTGTTTTGCACCAAGAAGGCCGTCCCATCGCCTTCTTTAGCGAAAAGTTGAGTGGAGCCACCCTGAATTACTCCACATATGACAAAGAGCTATACGCTATTGTGCGATCCTTGCAAACGTGGAGTCATTATTTACTGCCTAGAGAATTTGTAATCCATACGGATCACTTGTCTTTGAAGTATCTTCAAGGGCAAGGAAATTTGAGCAAAAGGCATGTTAGGTGGGTAGAGTTCATCGAGTATATCTCCTATGTTATTAAGTATAAGAAAGGAAAAGGAAATGTTGTTGCTGATGCCCTTTCTAGGAGATATGCATTACTCATGACTCTTGATGCAAAGGTTGTTGGCTTTGAGTGTTTAAAAAGCATGTATGAGCAGGATGTGGATTTTGGTGATATATTTGCTAACTGTGCTAAAGGCATCCAAAATGGCTACTATGTGTTTGATGGCTTCATGTTTAAGTTAAAGAGTTTGTGCGTTCCGAGAGGATCAATGCGCGAAGTCATCATCAAAGAGGCCCATGGTGGCGGCCTCATGGGACACTTCGGTGTCCAAATGACACTTGATGTTACGGTCACCCCGAGCGGGTTGCGACTGGGTGGCCCGGGGCTTCAGTTTTGGCCCGCGGAACCGGGCTTTTGGCGTTCAGACGGCTCCCGAGCCTTATCCGAGTATCATTTTGGCGAACACTTTCGTATTTGAGGTCGGGTGGGTCCCCCCGACGTTGACGCCGAAAATATTTTTCTGGCGCCGGGGTTGTCGGGTCGTCTCGGGGCGTACAGCGGGCTCGGTAGCACTCTCGAGATATCCGTTTGGCAAGCCGTTCTCAGTATTGGAGTCGTGCAGACGTAACGGAGGTGGTTGTAGAGTTTAATATTTGGGGCGGGACGTTCGGTTCCGGGCGACTCCCGGGGCTCGGGACGGGAATCCCGGGGCTCGGGATGGAAATTTTCTGACGGCTTTGGGGTAAGTTGTGTTTTAATTTAAGATGGAATTTATGGAATTTTTATAGAATTTTTGGAGTGACGGAATTCCGGTTCAGGTTGACACGCTCGCACGTCGGGTTTTGGTTCGGGTTCAGCGAGCTCGGTAGGACACTCCGGAAAGGTAAATGAATTTCTGAAAAATGTTCTGTGAATGTTATAATATTCTGAAGATTGTGTCCGAGTTTCATTAATTTTGGAATTCGGTAATTATTTTTGGGCAAAAAGAATTGGAACTTTCGGAAAAATTGGGGTTAATTTGCAAGTGGGTGCAAATTAAAAGGAAAATCAGTATGGGCAGCAGCAGCCCTTCCTTATTTCGGCAGCATTGTGTGTGTGTGTGATTATTTGGGGACACATGTCCCCTTTTAATTAAAGGATGGGAGGTATGGGTTATTAAGTGGAAAATATATAAGCCTTATTATTTCATAATAAGAGACTTACTTTCATTTCTTCTTCTTCTTCTTCCTTCTGTTCTTGCTGCTGCCGAAACGCCATTGAAGAGAGCTCCTCCAAGCTTGACTTCCTTCATCTTTGTGGAAATCAAAGAAGAATTGCTTGCCACTTGTGGTAAGTATCATCCTAACTCCTCTTTTGTCATTAGTTTGGAAGTTTAGTGGTTAAAAGAGGAGATTTTGAGAAGTTTGGGTTTGTTCTTCACTACATGATTGAGAGATCCTCTCCCTCCCATCTTTTAGTATGTTGTTCTTGGGTGTTAGGAGAGTGTTAATCAAGTGTTAGATTTTGCAAAACACAACTTGTGAAGAAACACCATGTTGGCGATTTTTGGAGGATTTTCCAAAATGGTGTGTGGTTGTTATCTTGTTTCATGCTTCAAGTATGTTAGTCCTAGCATGATTCTAAGCTTGTGTGTGGATTTAATTTGATGGAGAACAAGTTGAGGAGAAAACCCTAAATGGCCGAATTGCATAAGTGTATGTTCTTGATGGATTTTGTTGTTTGGGTGCAATTGGATAGCATTCATGGTTTAGGAATGTAATTGGTGATTAAAGAGTGCAAATGGAACTTTGTTTGGATTGAAATGGAAGTTGGGTGAGAAACCCCTCTTTGGCGAATTTAAAAGTGAAGGGGTTTTGTTGATTTTGGTGTAATTGGTTAGTAAGCATGCTTAGGAAGTGGAATTGGTGATTAATAGGATTATTTGGAAGCTTGAATGGATTGAATTGGAAATTGGATAAAAGTTGGTTGGAAACCGAATCTTTGAATGATTCTTTTTCAATGTTAGAGGTTCATTTTGGTTGAATTGGATGTTAATATGGTGTTGGGGTTGAATTTAGGAGTGGATGGGAGTTTGAAATGTTGAATTCGGTTAAGGAATGAAAAAGTTGCAATTAATCGGGATTATCGGAAAATGGCGGGTAATGAAGGGTTTAAGGTTGGATTTGATCAGTTCTGCTTATTGTATGATGTTTGTCAATGTGAAATCTTGCATTGTCTAGGTTGGTTCTGAATTCTGACGTTTCTGTGAAAATCTGGGATTTTACGGAAATTCTGTCGGATTTTCAGTTTTGGGGTCGGGGGTTGTAAATTGGTAGTGTGGTTGATTAGGATGCTAATTCAACTTGGTTTGGCAGATTCTGAATTTCGGTGGTTAGGAAAAGAGGAGTTATAAGTTTCGGGGCACGGTGTAGGTGTTATCCAGAATCGGTCCAATACTCTGGATTTCGAGGTAAGGGTTTGGTTCTGTGTTTTGGTAAGCTAAGTATATGTTTTAGTTTCCGTTTACATTACGCTAGTATTTCGAATATTGTGCCGTTGGGCATATTCCGTAGTTTGTAAGAGTATGCCTTATGGCATACTGCATGCATTAATATTACGACAGTTGTGGGTTCGCTACCCCAGCTGGTGCACCATGCTTCCGTATTAGCTTCGGCTTCCGACTCCCATAGTGGAGGCTGTCGTTCCGATTTACTATATGAGTTATGGCGATTTAGAATCGCACGTCCTTCGGGACTCCGATCTGTTTTCTGTTCATGCATGTTATTCCGTAGTCATTGCATATATATTGCTATCTTTCTGTTTTGCGGGGTTACATATACTTACCTTACCCCTTATCCCTTACGGGGTCCTTTTAGGACTCACCCTTCTTTGGGTTACATGTTTTTGGGTTTTGGTCGACACGATAAGCGGCCTGCGGAGTAGGGTTTTGTGAGGTTCTACCTCGGTTGTATTTTGCGGCAGCTTCACCTTGCGGCCCGGGATTGTCTTTCGGATCTGAATCCCGCGCGAGGTATTTGACGCTTAGTCTTAGGCTTGGCTCTGTAGCTGCATGTACATACTTTCTGATTTGCTATGATGTTTGTATGTCTGTATATATATTTGTATATTCTGTTCTATATCTGTTCTCGGCGCTTGGCGCTTGCTAGACTTTTTAGGTTATGAGAATTCTGTATGTATATGTGATTAGGTTCGTAAGCACTCGTCCACGGAGGGCGGGGCTTACTCTATTGTTAGTTCATGAATTGTATGGTTGTATTTTATTTTGTTTATATGCATGAAATGTCCGTTGGTTTGCTTCCACAATCCTTCCGTTTTCGGGTCCGCTACGCGCGGCGGGTCTCGATGGACCTGCCACCCCTTCCCATTCCGGCTTCCGCTTCCGGCGTCCCGGCGCCCCCGCCTCCGCAACCGGGCTCGGGCGGCGTGCGGTGACAAGTTGGTATCAGAGCAGGTAAGTGACCATATTGGTCGTCAGTGGTGACTTGTAGTGACAAGCTATTGTTCTACATTTTATTTTAGAATGGTTTGAGTACGGAGATTGGCCACCTCCTTACTCAAACCACTTCAAAATAAAATTGTGGAGCAAGGTTTGGTCCTGCAAGTTATCCTGGTGGTTGCAGAGTACGGGATCTAGAATTTTGAGACTTTGGTAAAAGTGTTACAAGTTAAGGATTGTGGAAAGGTTTCAGGTACGTAAAATTGTGTGTTAGGGAAAGATTTGGTGAAATAAGCATGAATTGCTTCTGTGATTCTGTGAAATGCATGATTCTACCGTTTTGCAAAATCACTTCGAGTCAAGTATTGCATTGCACTCTGAGCCTTAGGAAGCTGCTGCTAGTTTACGTAGGGATTAGAGGTAGCTGATTGTTTTGGACTCTGTTTGGTCCGAAATGTTTGAGAATGGTTAACACGCGCCGACAGCGTGATTTACGACCGGAGGAGGGGACCGTAATCCCACGCCTCCGAGGGGTAGAGAGCAGAGACAGGAGCATTCGAGCCGAGGCGGGTACATACCCCGCCACCGGTTGTGCAGCAGGGTCAGGGGTCTACCACTGCTTTGGTTCATGTGCTGGAGCAGGTCCAGCAGTTGTTGAGGACACTGGTACCGGAGCAGGTTCCGGTACAGTCACAGGTGCAGGAGGTGCAGGAGGATTCGGTCGCGGCACCGTCTGTGCATACTGATGGGAGGGTGAGTAGCCACACCCGGACTACCACCCACACTCATGTACGGGCCCGATCTGAGAGCGAGTCGGAGGAGGACGCGGAGCGCAGGAATCCGCGATCTCGGAGGATACGACCAGAGCGTAGCCCCGTAGCTCGCTCCGATCGTTCTGACCAGGAGACACATCAGCCCCCTCGACAGCGACGGAGGGTTATTGAGCTGGATTCTGATACCACCCGTCGGACCCACCGACGACTGGGAGGTTTGGGGCATCACTCTGATTCTGATGATGTCCGTTTATTGGAGAGGTTCCAGCGGCTGAACCCTAGGAAGTTTGATGGCAAGGGAGGTCCCGAGGCAGCGGAGACCTGGTTTATGGAGATTGATAAGCTCCCGGGAGGTTACACTTACCTTCCACGGTGATGGTATCCCTTGCCACGTTCAATCTGCGGGAGGAGCAGATCATTGGTGGAGGAGCCTTGAGGGCGGTCGAGGCGAATGCGGGGCTGGCACCCGGTCGGGAGGTGGAGGTCACTTGGGAGCGATTTTCCTTTGCTTTGTTCCATCGGAGGTTCATCGGGGCTGCGGCTAGGGATCTGCGGCAGGCACGGTTTGTGAGCTTCAGCGAGGGAGATAGGACTGTCGCAGAGTATGAGAGGGAGTTTGACAGGCTTATCCACTACGTACCGCAGTACCACGGTATGGAGGAGGAGAAGGCGAAGAGGTTCATCCGTCGACTGCGCCCCGAGTACAGATGGGCTCTGAGGCCGTTGGATATTACTACCTACGGGGAGGCAGTTCACAAGGCTCAGCTCCTCGGCGGGAGGATATTGAGAGTCGCCTCACCTCGCAGAGAGGTCGAGGGGACTTCGAGGGGTTCCACGCGGCGGGGACCCCGGCGGGGTTCAGGCGGCGAGCAGACCGGGCGATCTAGTGGAGGTAGGGGGAGCACCACCCTCACGACCTTGTCCGACTTGTGGTGGGTATCACCGGGTAGACCTTGTTACCGGCAGGAGGGCCGGTGTTTGCGATGTGGGTCGGATACTCACTGGGTACGGGACTGCCCTCAGACGGTGGGGCAGGGTTCTGGTAGTTTTCAGCGTCAGCAGTCTCGGGCACCGCCCAACGCACCGCGAGGGCGTGGGTTTCAGCGGGGTGGCCCGAGACCTCAGCAGCGACCCCAGCTTCAGCCACCCCCTCCACCGCAGCAGCCTAGAGCTGGGCGCGTTTTCGAGATAGAGCGAGGAGGTCCTAGTCGGCGAGAGGCCCTAGTCATCGAGGAGGACCCGGTCGGCGGCGGGCCCCGGCCAGCGGGAGGCTCGACTCGGCGGGGAGTCTTGCAAGGTCTTGTATTTACGAACGATACATCTGTTCATGCGTTATTTGATACAGGATAGTCTATATCTATTGTAGCACGAAATGTGTTACATCTCTGCACTACTGTTAGTACTTTGTCGCAGATGTATTTAGTAAAAACTGCTTTGGGAGTCGGTTCATTTTCCAATGGGATGGTTCGGGGTTGTACTATATACGTAGGCGGGCATCGAGATAGTATCGGACTTGTTGGTTACGGACACGCCGAACTATGATGTTATTCTTGGGATGGATTGGCTATCCAAGAATTCTCATGCACATTGATTGTGCAGCCCGTACCATTATGGTATCCGGAGAGGTACTACCTCTCACGACTCCGACCGATTTGACTATCGCACAGCATAGCACAGAGTTGCAGATTCTGGACCAGCTGTCGGTAGTTGGGGTAGGGGAATGCTTCGATCTGAATGAGGCGGATACTAGGTTAAGGCTAGCTAGTATACCGGTAGTTCGAGATTTTCCGCAGGTATTTCCGGAGGAGTTGCCCGGATTACCACCAGAGCGGGAAATTGTATTTGAGATTTACCTGCAGTCGGGCACTGCTCCGATATCTATTCCCCCTTATCGGATGCCCATTTCTGAGATGCAGGAGTTAAAGAAGCAGTTGGAGGAGTTACAGCAGAAGGGCTTCATCCGACCGAGCACTTCGCCGTGGGGTGCTCCGGTTACATTTGTAAAGAAGAAAGATGGGACACTCCGGCTCTGTATAGACTACGAGACGGTTGAATGCCCTTCTTGTGAAGAATAAGTATCCCTTGCCGAGGATTGATGATCTTTTTGATCAACTTGAGATTCTAGAGTTTTCTCGAAGATTGATCTACGATCGGGATACTTTCAGCTTAGGGTGAAGGAGGAGGATATACCTAAGACTGCTTTCCGCACCCGATACGGACACTTTGAGTTTACGGTCATGCCATTTGGGCTGACCAATGCTCCGGCAGCATTCATGGATCTGATGCATCGGGTGTTCCGACCATACTTGGACTCTTTTGTGGTGGTCTTCATTGATGATATTCTGATATACTCTCGGGATGCGGACTCGCATCGGGAGCATCTGAGGATAGTTCTGCAGACACTTTGGGAACATCAGCTTTACGCTAAGTTCTCAAAGTGTGAGTTCTGATCCGGAGGTCACCTTTGGGACATGTTATTTACGAGCATGGTCTGTCTGTGGACCCGGAGAAGGTGAGAGCAGTTCAGGACTGGAAACAACCTACCACGGTACGAGAGATCAGGAGCTTCCTGGGATTAGCAGGATATTATCGGAGGTTCGTACCGGGGTTTTCTATTCTGGCATCTCCGCTCACGCAGTTGACCAAGAAGGGTCAACCGTTTATGCAGTCCGATAGGTTTGAGCAGAATTTTCAGGAGTTGAAGCGACTGTTGACTCATGCTCCGTTTCTGACTCTTCCAGATCCGTGCTTGCCGTATGTGATCTATACGGATGCTTCCACCTCCGGTTTGGGGTGTGTGCTTTTGCTGGATCGGAATGTGATAGCTTATGGGTCGAGGCAGCTGCGACCGCATGAGCTGAACTATCCGACACATGATCTGGAGTTGGCTGCAGTGATCTATGCGCTGAAACAATGGAGACATTATCTGCTTGGTAACAAATTTCAGATTCTTACCGACCATAAGAGTCTGAAATATCATTTCTGTGAAGGAGCTTAACATGAGGCAGCGCCGATGGCTCGAATACATTAAGGATTATGATTGCAGTATCGAGTACATCTCTGGTAAGGGCAACACGGTTGCCGATGCACTGAGCAGGAAGTATACCGGGTTGGTCAAGGGAGGAGATGTTGGTGACCGATCCGAGGAGAGTGATCTGACGTGCCTTTGGCACAGTTGGCAGCTCAGGGAACGTGCTCAGGTATACACACTTACTATACATTCTGAGTGGCTTGATAGAGTGCGCGAGGCGCAAGGTAGAGATCCGGGGCTGAAGAGGTTATCTGGGGAGGATAAGGGGTCTTTGTTACCGGCATTTCAGTATAGGCAGGGATTGCTATACTTCCGAGACCGCCTTTATGTACCGGAGGATCAGGAGCTCCGGAGTGAGATTTTAGAGGAGGCGCACTCGAGCAGATTGAGTGTTCATCCCGGGAGTGAGAAGATGTATCATGATCTGCGTACTCACTTGGTGGCACAGGATGAGGAGGCACATTGCCACACATGTGTCTAGGTGTGCCGTTTGTCAGCAGGTGAAGATTGAGCACCAGAAACCGGCAGGGACACTGCAGACTTTGCCCATTCCAGTTCGGAAGTGGGGCAATGTTACTATGGATTTTCTGACTGCACTGCCCCTGACACGGTCCCGCCATGATGCTATCTGGGTTATTGTGGACCGGCTGACAAAGTGCGCACACTTCCTGCCCATTCGAATCACGGACCCTTTGGAGAAGCTTGCCCGGCTCTACATCAGTGAGATTGTACGGTTACATGGAGTAACAGACTCCATTGTATCTCGACCGTGATCCGCGTTTCACGGCACGGTTACGGAGGGCTTTTCATGAAGCGCTGGGCACGCGACTCCATCGAGTACTGACTTATCACCCACAGCGCGGGCGGTCGGAGCGGGTGATTCGGATATTGGAGGATATGCTACGGAGCTGTACTATAGACTTTGGAGGAGATTGGGACCAGCAATTGCCTTTGATTGAGTTCTCGTACAACAACGGCTTCCGGACTACGATTGGTATGGCACCATATGAGGCGTTATGCGGGAGGAGGTGTATGACACCGCATTCTTTGGACCGATGCGTCTGATAGGGTTGAGTTGGGACCCGAGCTTATTGAGGAGACTACGGCGAAGATCAGATTGATTCAGGCGCGGATCAAAGCCGCGAACGACCGCACCACCACTTATGCGAACCGTCGCCGTAGGGCTCTGGAGTTTGAGGTTGGGGATAGGGTTTGGCTCAAGGTAGCACCTATCCGCGGGACAGTCAGATTCGGGAAGAAGGGCAAGTTGGCCCCACGGTATATCGGCCCATATGAGATTACGGAGGCGGATCGGTAGGGTGGCATACCGGTTGGCGTTACCTCCTAGTGCATGCTGCTGTGCACAATGTCTTCCATGTTAGCATGTTGAAGAAGTGCATTACGGATCCGACTCGAGCGATTCCAGTGGAGGAGGTGCAGTGGAACCCGATCTTTCTTATCGGGAGTGCGGTAGCCTTTACGGATAGGGATGTCGGGAGACTCGTAGCAAGTTGATTCCCATGGTCAAGGTTCGGTGGTCACATCATGCGGCCGGGAGGCGACTTGGGAGACAGAGAAGGACATTCGGGATCGATACCCCGAGCAGTATCAGCGGTTGATACAGCTCTTGGAGGACCAAGAGTCCGAAGGGGGGGAGGATGTTACGGTCACCCCGAGCGGGTTGCGACCGGGTGACCCGGGGCTCCGGTTTTAGCCTGCGGGTCACGTTTTCGGCGTTCAGGCGGCTCCCGGGCCCTATCCGAGTATCATTTTGGCGAACCCCTCCGTATTTGAGGTCGTGTGGGTCCCCGGACGTTTCCGCCGAAAATATTTTTCCGCGCCGGGGTTGTCGGGGTCGTCTCGGGGACGTACAGCGGGCTCGGTAGCGCTCTCGAGATCTCAGTTTGGGAAGCCGTTCGCAGTTTTGGAGTCGTGGAGACGTCCGGAGGTGGTTGTAGAGTTTAATATTTGGGGCGGGACGTTCGGTTCGGGCGACTCCGGGGCTCGGGGCGGGAATCCCGGGGCTCGGGATGGAAATTTTCTGACGGCTTTGGGGTAAGTTGTGTTTTAATTTAAGATGGAATTTATGGAATTTTTGTAGAATTTTGGAGTGACGGAATTCCGGTTCAGGTTGACACGCTCGGACGTCGGGTTTTGGTTCGGGTTCAGCGAGCTCGGTAGGACACTCCGGAAAGGTAAATGAATTTCTGAAAAATGTTCTATGAATGTTATAATATTCTGAAGATTGTGTCCGAGTTTCATTAATTTTGGAATCCAGTAATTATTTTTGGGCAAAAAGAATTGGAACTTTCGGAAAAATTGGGAGTTAATTTGCAAGTGGGTGCAAATTAAAAGGAAAATCAGTATGGGCAGCAGCAGCCCTTCCTTATTTCGGCAGCATTGTGTGTGTGTGTGATTATTTGGGGACACATGTCCCCTTTTAATTAAAGGATGGGAGGTATGGGTTATTAAGTGGAAAAATATATAAGCCTTATTATTTCATAATAAGAGACTTACTTTCATTTCTTCTTCTTCTTCTTCCTTCTGTTCTTGCTGCTGCCGAAACGCCATTGAAGAGAGCTCCTCCAAGCTTGACTTCCTTCATCTTTGTGGAAATCAAAGAAGAATTGCTTGCCACTTGTGGTAAGTATCATCCTAACTCCTCTTTTGTCATTAGTTTGGAAGTTTAGTGGTTAAAAGAGGAGATTTTGAGAAGTTTGGGTTTGTTCTTCACTACATGATTGAGAGATCCTCTCCCTCCCATCTTTTAGTATGTTGTTCTTGGGTGTTAGGAGAGTGTTAATCAAGTGTTAGATTTTGCAAAACACAACTTGTGAAGAAACACCATGTTGGCGATTTTTGGAGGATTTTCCAAAATGGTGTGTGGTTGTTATCTTGTTTCATGCTTCAAGTATGTTAGTCCTAGCATGATTCTAAGCTTGAGTGTGGATTTAATTTGATGGAGAACAAGATGAGGAGAAAACACCAAAATGGCCGAATTGCATAAGTGTATGTTCTTGATGGATTTTGTTGTTTGGGTGCAATTGGATAGCATTCATGGTTTAGGAATGTAATTGGTGATTAAAGAGTGCAAATGGAACTTTGTTTGGATTGAAATGGAAGTTGGGTGAGAAACCCCTCTTTGGCCGAATTTAAAAGTGAAGGGGTTTTGTTGATTTTGGTGTAATTGGTTAGTAAGCATGCTTAGGAAGTGGAATTGGTGATTAATAGGATTATTTGGAAGCTTGAATGGATTGAATTGGAAATTGGATAAAAGTTGGTTGGAAACCGAATCTTTGAATGATTCTTTTTCAATGTTAGAGGTTCATTTTGGTTGAATTGGATGTTAATATGGTGTTGGGGTTGAATTTAGGAGTGGATGGGAGTTTGAAATGTTGAATTCGGTTAAGGAATGAAAAAGTTGCAATTAATCGGGATTATCGGAAAATGGCGGGTAATGAAGGGTTTAAGGTTGGATTTGATCAGTTAGGCTTAATGTATGATGTTTGTCAATGTGAAATCTTGCATTGTCTAGGTTGGTTCTGAATTCTGACGTTTCTGTGAAAATCTGGGATTTTACGGAAATTCTGTCGGATTTTCAGTTTTGGGGTCGGGGGTTGTAAATTGGTAGTGTGGTTGATTAGGATGCTAATTCAACTTGGTTTGGCAGATTCTGAATTTCGGTGGTTAGGAAAAGAGGAGTTATAAGTTTGGGGCACGGTGTAGGTGTTATCCGAGAATCGGTCCAATACTGGATTTCGAGGTAAGGGTTTGGTTACGTGTTTTGGTAAGCTAAGTATATGTTTTAGTTTCCGTTTACATTACGCTAGTATTTGAATATTGTGCCGTTGGGCATATTCCGTAGTTTGTAAGAGTATGCCTTATGGCATACTGCATGCATTAATATTACGGCAGTTGTGGGTTCGCTACCCAGTGGTGCACCATGCTTCCGTATTAGCTTCGGCTTCCGACTCCCATAGTGGAGGGTCGTTCCGATTTACTATATGAGTTATGGCGATTTAGAATCGCACGTCCTTGGGACTCCGATCTGTTTCTGTTCATGCATGTTATTCCGTAGTCATTGCATATATATTGCTATCTTTACTGTTTTGCGGGGTTACATATACTTACCTTACCCCTTATCCCTTACGGGGTCCTTTTAGGACTCACCCTTCTTTGGGTTACTGTTTTTGGGTTTTCAGTCGACTGATAAGCGGCTGCGGAGTAGGGTTTTGTGAGGTTCTACCTCGGTTGTATTTTGCGGCAGCTTCACCTTGCGGCCCGGGATTGTCTTTCGGATCTGAATCCCGCGCGAGGTATTTGACGCTTAGTCTTAGGCTTGGCTCTGTAGCTGCATGTACATACTTTCTGATTTGCTATGATGTTTGTATGTCTGTATATATATTTGTATATTCTGTTCTATATCTGTTCTCAGCGCTTGGCGCTTGCTAGACTTTTTAGGTTCTGTGAATTCTGTATGTATATGTGTTTTGGTGCGTAAGCACTCGTCCACGGAGGGCGGGGCTTACTCTATTGTTAGTTCATGAATTGTATGGTTGTATTTTATTTTGTTTATATGCATGAAATGTCCGTTGGTTTGCTTCCACAATCCTTCCGTTTCGGGTCCGCTACGCGCGGCGGGTCTCGATGGACCTGCCACCCCTTCCCATTCCGGCTTCCGCTTCCGGCGTCCCGGCGCCCCCGCCTCCGCAACCGGGCTCGGGCGGCGTGCGGTGACAGCTGTGAAGGAAAACTTCTTTTGGCCCGGCATGAAGAAGGACATCACCAAGTTCTGCGCCAGATGTGTCACATGCCACCAGGCCAAGTCTACTCTGCAACCGAAAGGGAAGTACACTCCTCTCCCTACGCCTTCTATTCCTTGGGTTGAAATAAGCATGGATTTTATAAGTGGTTTGCCTAGGACATCGCATGGTCATGATGCTATATTTGTGGTAGTCGATAGGTTCTCCAAAATGGCCCATTTCATCCCATGTCACAGCCACCCCGCCCGGTTGCGGAGGCGGAGCCGGCCGCGACGTCGGAACAGGAATTACGGCGGAAAACGCGGCAGCGGAGCATCGAGCTCAAATACAGAACAAACGAGTATCAACTAGCAACCTACAGAACCCATACATGGCAAGTATACATGATAACTCGACAAAATACCAACCAAGCAGTTCATGGTATACCAAACATTGCTCATCGCAACAACCACAGAAACACTGAATTCATATCATAACAAATCCAATATAGGCAAGTCGGGGCTCCGCCCTCGACTCAGAAGGCATCAAAGGCAGAATATATTTTCGATCATATGGCATATACAAATTCATGATCTGACCTACATGCATGCAGCTACAGCTCTGAGCCATTAAACAAAATCCTATAAATATATACCTAAGTGCGGAATCGAAGCCTCTTGCTCAAGAATTCCCGCACGTGGTGCTCTTCTTGCTCTGAGAACCCGAGAATGTCCGGAAGCACCGCGGATCTCTATTCCGCTGGTTGCTTGTCGATCTACTGAAAGATGGTAAACAAATAAAAGGGTGAGTCCTCGAAAGGACCCGGTAAGGGCTTAAGGTAAAAGTGCGGTTTGCCCATGTGGCGACAATCGAACTGCAAAACAGAATATCACAGCATATGCATGTACATATAAACATAAAGCATAACGTAAATCAGAATCCAACACATGCGGTCCAACCGCCAGAACGACCCGTAACGACAGCCCTCAGTAGAGGTCAGAATATACAGATCAGAACAGAACAGATAGCACGGTACCGGCTGGGGTCGCGAGCCCCAAACTGTCGTAGGGTCACAGAACAGAAGTATCGGCACTCCCGGTGCGGATACACGCAGAATGTCGGCACCCCTTCAGTGCGGACACAGAACAGAAGTATCGGCACTCCCGGTGCGGATACGCAGAACAGAATCAAGGAGCACCCGTGGCCTCTTCGACCATTCGGGTAATTAAGCCCTTACCTCGAAACGCGCCTGCAGCCCAACACTCGGAAAATCCCGACTTCCGACCCGAAATGCACAACTTGGCTCCTACGGGTCCGCGCTACTCCACCAACGCAGAATCAAGCTTCTTCCCAAATCGTTCACACAAGTCCGAACCGAAATTCTCGTTCAGCTGTCCCGGTACAAATTTCGGCAGAGTTTCGGTCCAATTTCAAAGCAACTCCCTTTCGCTGAATCCACCGTTGGATTTTACACCCAAATTTTCAGACGCACTTCGGCACCACCTCAGGCGCGTTTCTTCCTACGCTCCTCGAAGCTTGGCCGAGTATTTGTAAAGTTCACCTTTGGAGCTCATCTTGGCGCAACCATGGCTGCCTCTTACGGTAAAGAAGAGAGGAGGAAGAAGAAGAAAAGAAATTAATGCCCTTTTGGCATTTTCCTCCCTTTTTATACTTCTTTTTTTCATTTTTCTTTTCTTTTTCAACTTCATTTAACTAGGAAGGGACAAGTGTCCCTTCCCTCTTTATTTCAACCGACTTCAACTTTCTCTTTTCCAAATTATGGCTGGTTTGTGGGCCAATTACTAATTAGCTCCCAATTTCTCCGAAAGTTCCAATTCTTTTTGCCCAAAAATAATTACCGAATTCCAAAATTAATGAAACTCGGACACAATCTTCAGAATATTATAACATGCACAGAACATTTTTCAGAAATTCATTTGCCTTTCCGGAGTGTCCTACCGAGCTCGCTGAACCCGAACCAAAACCCGACGTGCGAGCGTGTCAACCTTAACCGAAATTCCGTCACTCCAAAATTCCATAAAAATTCCCATAAATTCCATCTTAAATTCAAACACAACTTACCCCAAAGCCGTCAGAAAATTTCCATCCCGAGCCCCGGGATTCCCGTCCCGAGCCCCGGGAGTCGCCCGGAACCGAACGTCCCGCCCCAAATATTAAACTCTACAACCACCTCCGGGACGTCTCCACGACTCCAAAACTGCGAACGGCTTCCCAAACTGAGATCTCGAGAGTGCTACCGAGCCCGCTGTACGTCCCGAGGCGACCCCGACAACCCCCCGGCGCCAGAAAAATATTTTCGGCGGAAACGTCCGGGGGACCCACACGACCTCAAATACGGAAGGGTTCGCCAAAATGATACTCGGATAGGGCTCGGGAGCCGTCTGAACGCCGAAAAACGTGACCCGCAGGCTAAAACCGGAGCCCCGGGTCACCCGGTCGCAACCCGCTCGGGGTGACCGTAACATTCTCCCCCCCTTAGAACTCTTGGTCCTCCAAGAGTAGCCTGAACCAACCAGAAAATATGAACGCTCCTCTAACCCAGAACAATCGGACCACCGTACTGGTGCGGCGGGAGTGGTAGTTTAGACTACCATACAGAGCCTCACGGCGTCCCACCCTCCGGGTGCATCTTATTGCACCCCGAGACAGTTGCCGGTATTTCTACCAGACAACCCCCATAAGATCGAACCTAAATCTAACCGATCCACAACAGCTATCACGGAAGGTACCACATAAAAGCGAAGCTTGATTGGGGGAAACCCAACCTAACAATTTACTCGAAACTCATGATAACCGATAAAATTGGGGTAACTTGCCCCGCCTATCAAATCTTCTTGTCCCTCTGATCGGCGCTACCTCCAGTCTAATTCTGTCACCAAACTCAGATTCCAGAGCCCTACGGCGGCGGTTCGTATAAGCAGTGGTGCAATCGTTCGCGGTTTTAATCCGCGCCTGTAACAATATGATCCTTGCCGTAGACTCCTCAAAAAGCTCGGGTCCTAGCTTAACCCGATCAGATGCATCTGTCCAACAGTATGGTGTCATACACCTCCCGTACAACACCTCATAGGGTGCCACGTCAAACGTAATCTGAAAGCAATTGTTGTATGAGAATTCTATCAAAGTAACTGCTAGTCCCAAACTCCTCCAAAACTCAAAGTACAGATTTGCAACCCATCCTCCAATATCAGAATCACCCGCTCCGACTGCCCGTCCGTCTGTGGGTGATAAGCTGTATTCAGATGGAGTCGCGTGCCCAATGCTTCATGAAAAGCAATCCAGAATCGTGCTGTAAAACGCGGATCACGGTCAGATTCAATGGAGTCTGGTACTCCATGCAAACGTACAATTTTCCTGATGTAAAGCCGGGCAAGCTTCTCCAGAGGGTCTATGACCCGAATAAGCAGAAAGTGTGCGCACTTTATCAGCTGATCCACAATAACCCAGATAACACCATGGCGAGACCGTGTCAGGGGCAATGCAGTCAGAAAGTCCATAGTAACATAGCCCCACTCCCGAACTGGAATGGGCAAAGTCTGCAGTGTCCCTGCCGGTTTCTGATGGTCAAACTGCTCGAGTGTGCCTCCTCGAAAATCTCATTCCAGAACTCCTGATCCTCAGGTACACATATAGGCGATCTCAGAAGTATAGCAATCCCTGCCTATACTGAAACGTCGGTAACAAATAAACCCTTATCTTCCCCAGACAACTTCTTCGATACCAAATCTCTACCTTGCGCTTCGCGCATCCTATCAAGCCACTCAGAATGTATAATAAGTGTAATAACCTGAGCACGCTCCCAGAGCTGCCACCTGTGCCAAAGGCATGTCAGATTACTCTCCTCAGATCGGTCACCAACATTTCCTCTCTTAATTAAGCCGGTATACCTCATGCTCAGAGCATCGGCAACCGCGTTGCCTTTGCCAGAGATGTACCCGATACTACAATCATAGTCCTTAATGTATTCGAGATATCTGCGCTGCCTCATGCTAAGCTCCTTCTGTTTAAACAGATATTTCAGACTTATGGTCGGTAAGAATCTGAAATTTACTATCAAACAGATATTGCTTCCAATGTTTCAGCGCATAAATTACTATAGCCAACTCCAGATCATGTGCCAACCGGTTCAGCTCATGCGGTCGCAGCTGCCTCGACCCATAAGCTACCACAAAACGCTCCTGCGTCAACACACATCCCAAACCAGACGTGGAAGCATCCGTATAAACCACATACGGTAAGATCGGATCTGAAAGAGTCAGAATCGGAGCGTTAGTCAATTACCGCCTCAACTTCGAAAATTCTGCTCACACTTATCGGACCGGATATACGGTTGACCCTTCTTAGTCAAGCGCATAAGCGGAGATGCCGAATAGAAAATCCCAGTACAAACCTCCGATAAAAATCCTGCTAACCCTGAGGAGCTCTTGATCTCCGTGCTGTGGTAAGTTGTTTCCAATCCCGAACCGCCCTCACCTTCTCTGGATCCACAGACAGCCCATGCTCAGATATAATGTGTCCCAGAAAGGTGACTTCCCGAATCCAGAACTCACACTTTGAGAATTTAGCATAAAGCTGATGTTCCCAAAGTGTCTGCAAAACTACCCTCAGATGATCCCGATGCGAATCCTCATCCCGAGAATATATCAGAATATCATCAATAAAACCACCAGAAATGAGTCCAAGTACGGTCGGAACACCCGATGCATCAGATCCATGAATGCCACCGGAACATTGGTCAGCCCGAATGGCATGACCGTAAACTCAAAGTGTCTAAATCGGGTGCGAAAAGCAGTCTTAGGTATGTCCTCTACCTTCATCCTAAGCTGAAAATACCCAGATCAGAGATCGATCTTTGAGAAAACCCTCAAACTCCGAAGTTGATCAAAAAGATCGTTAATCCTCGGTAACGGATACTTATTCTTCCCAATAAGAGCATTCAACCGTCTGTAATCAATACAAAGTCAGAGTGTCCCATCATTCTTCTTAACAAACAATACCAGAGCACCCCATGCTGAAGTGCTCGGTCGGACGAAACTCTTTTACTGTAATTCCTCCAGTTACTTCTTCTACTCCTGCATCTCAGAAATAGGCATCCGATAAGGAGGAATAGATATCGGAGCGATGCCATTGCAGTGGATCTCAAGCACAATTTCCCGCGACCGAAACCCGGAAACCTTTCTTTTTCAACCTTGGACCTCGAATCTGTCAATTCAAGCTGAATTAGCAACTTTACCAACCACACTACCAAACTACACCCCCGACCCAAAATCGAAGATCCGGCAGAATTTCGGTAAAATTCCAGTTTTCCGCAGAGACATCAGAATTCAGAACCGATTCAGAACATGCAAGATTTCACTTCAATAATCACAAATCAATCCACAGAACACATCAAATTCACCAGAAATTCCCAACATAATCAGTCAAAAATTCGGCCAAAAGGTGAGTTCTCACTCGTGTTGTGTTTCCAACGATCCAACGTTATTTCCCTAATCCTTACCTACCCAACATCAACATATATGAACCACACAACGATCCAACGGTTCAATCCCATCAAAACTCAGATCTAAGCCAAGAACATCAACTTCCCAATATTGCCAAATACTCAACAGAATCGAACCATACCTCAGATAGACGTAGTACTCGAGTTGCTGATCAACTTCCCAGTTGAACTCTCGGATCAAGAAGCAATCTAGAGCAAGCTTTGGAAGCTTGTAAAATACAACAATGGTGGCTTTAGAGAGAGGAAGAATTCGGCAGTGAAGAAGGAAGAAGAATACGTTTGCATTTTTGCAAGACTTGCCAAAACTTAAGTCTTGTAATAATAAGTCATGTGCTTTGCACATGACATCCTTTTTGACATCATAGTGAATCATAATCACTGGAAATAACAAGAGACCAAGTCCAATACTTCCCACTAATCACATTTCGCCAAGTGTCACAGCTTGGCTCGCCCCGAGCCCGAAAATGCCCGAAACCGTAATTTCCGACCCAGAACATTTTTCTTCACAGAAAAATGTAAATTATATCCCGACTCAGATCTTCCTCAAAGCGCAAATCTGAGTCCCGGGTCACTCCCGAGCCGTTTCTCCGCCCGAGAATCCCGAAAATCATCCGACGGCAACCCCGGCCCCGAAAAATATTTTCGCGGAAATGTCCGACTGCGCCAGACACGAAATCGAATCGGGTCAATCCGAACTCCGGTTCAGAATCTGGAAGCAATCTGACCGGAGTAGCCGTTGGCCCCGGCGGCCAACCGGCTCAGAATAGCCTCCCTCCAGGAATTTGTCAATTCCTGCAAACCAAGTCTCTACTACCTCCGGCCCTCCTCGGCCGCTGAACCTCGGGGATTCAAACTCGAAACCTCTCCAAAAGTCCAACCTCGTCGGTCCGGTGTCTCGAGATCTCCCGTCGTTGATAGGACCGACGAGAAGTCTAGGTGTCGTAGTGACCACGCTCCTGAGTCACTCACTTACCAATTCCAAAGGCAGAGCAGCGGTGGCTAAAGTCTCGCTATCACCACCTGATCAAAATGCCCTTACCGTGGCATGAGCAGATTTTCCCCCGCCTCTGCCGCCCGAACCGGCTAAGTGGCGGTAATACCAAATCGAGAGAGGGTCCCTACGACGGCTAAGCCTCGGGGTGGTGAGTGTGGTTGTTCGAGACCACGGGTCACGCCGAACCCGTATCCTATTCCACGGAGGTGTGGGATCCCATCCCGCCTCCGGTACCGAATCACGCTATCAACGCGTGTTAACCATATCTCAAAAATTTCAGACCAAACAGAATCCAGGACAAAAGTCGGTCACTCCTAATCTCTACGAAGCTAGCGGCAGTTTTCTAAGGCTCAGTAGTGTAATGCAATGCATGATGCAAGGATTCTTTTGAGAATCCCGAAACTAAATAATAATCCTTAACATAGAATCGATCATGCTTATAATCACGGAATCACTTCATATAACACCCACACCTTCCATAATGCTCCAAAGAACCGCCACCGCTCCACACGCATTCCGAAATGGTTCAAATAAGGAGTTGATCAGGCTCCGTACCGAACCACCCCAGAATGAGGTGTAAACCAGTAGCTTGCCCTTCGAAGTCATCTTCCGCAGGTACTTAACCATAAACAGACTTATCTTACTCCAAAAGTCCACCCTCGGACTTGTATACTTGCCTTCCACATTTCATATCAAAACCAAACATACTTTACCTTTTGGTCAATCCGACCCAACTGCTCGATACCAACTTGTCACAGCCACCCCGCCCGGCTGCGGAGGCGGAGCCGGCCGCGACGTCGGAACAGAATTACGGCGGAAAACGCGGCGTGAGCATCGAGCTCAAATACGTAACAAACGAGTATCAACTAGCAACCTACGTAACCCATACATGGCAAGTATACATGATAACTCGACAAAATACCAACCAAGCAGTTCATGGTATACCAAACATTGCTCATCGCAACAACCACAGAAACACTGAATTCATATCATAACAAATCCAATATAGGCAAGTCGGGGCTCCGCCCTCGACTCAGAAGGCATCAAAGGCAGAATATATTTTCGATCATATGACATATACAAATTCATGATCGACCTACATGCATGCGGCTACAGCTACAGAGCCATTAAACAAAATCCTATAAATATATACCTAAGTGCGGAATCAGAAGCCTCTCGCTCAAGAATTCCCGCACGTGGTACTGCTGCTGCTACAGAACCCAGAATGTCCGGAAGCACCGCGGATCTCTATTCCGCTGGTTGCTTGTCAGACTGCCTGAAAGATGGTAAACAAATAAAAGGGTGAGTCCTCGAAAGGTCCCATTAAGTGCTTAAGGTAAAAGTGCAGTTTGCCCATAGGGCGACAATCTGAACCTGCAAAACAGAATATCACAGCATATGCATGTACATATAAACATAAAGCATAACGTAAATCAGAATCCAACACATGCGGTCCAACCGCCAGAACGACCCGTAACGACAGCCCTCAACAGAGGTCAGAATATACTGGTCGAGCAGAGCAGATAGCACGGTACCGGTGGTGTCGCGAGCCCCAAACTGTCGTAGGGTCACAGAACAGAAGTATCGGCACTCCCGGTGCGGATACACGCAGAATGTCGGCACCCCTTCAGTGCGGACACAGAACAGAAGTTTCGGCACTCCCGGTGCGGATACGCAGAACAGAATCAAGGAGCACCCGTGGCCTCTTCGACCATTCGGGTCTCGTCACGTAATGTAACAAATAATAATAATAATAAGAATACATAAACATAAATGAAGCAACATTACCTGATAACCATATACATAACAGAATAGGAACCCGGGCCTCTAAGGTCATCCGGGCCTTGAAACAGAACAAACGTACATTTTACCAAATTAAGCCCTTACCTCAGAAACGCTGCCCTGCAGCCCAACACTCGGAAAATCCCGACTTCCGACCCGAAATGCACAACTTGGCTCCTACGGGTCCGCGCTACTCCACCAACGCAGAATCAAGCTTCTTCCCAAATCGTTCACACAAGTCCGAACCGAAATTCTCGTTCAGCTGTCCCGGTACAAATTTCGGCAGAGTTTCGGTCCAATTTCAAAGCAACTCCCTTTCGCTGAATCCACCGTTGGATTTTACACCCAAATTTTCAGACGCACTTCGGCACCACCTCAGGCGCGTTTCTTCCTACGCTCCTCGAAGCTTGGCCGAGTATTTGTAAAGTTCACCTTTGGAGCTCATCTTGGCGCAACCATGGCTGCCTCTTACGGTAAAGAAGAGAGGAGGAAGAAGAAGAAAAGAAATTAATGCCCTTTTGGCATTTTCCTCCCTTTTTTATACTTCTTTTTTCATTTTTCTTTTCTTTTTCAACTTCATTTAACTAGGAAGGGACAAGTGTCCCTTCCTCTTTATTTCAACCGACTTCAACTTTCTCTTTTCCAAATTATGGCTGGTTTGTGGGCCAATTACTAATTAGCTCCCAATTTCTCCGAAAGTTCCAATTCTTTTGCCCAAAAATAATTACCGAATTCCAAAATTAATGAAACTCGGACACAATCTTCAGAATATTATAACATGCACAGAACATTTTTCAGAAATTCATTTGCCTTTCCGGAGTGTCCTACCGAGCTCTGAACCCGAACTAAAACCGTCGTGCGAGCGTGACAACTGAACCGAAATTCCGTCACTCCAAAATTCCATAAAAATTCCCATAAATTCCATCTTAAATTCAAACACAACTTACCCCAAAGCCGTCAGAAAATTTCCATCCCGAGCCCGGGATTCCCGTCCCGAGCCCGGAGTCGCCCGAACCGAACGTCCCGCCCCAAATATTAAACTCTACAACCACCTCCGGGACGTCTCCACGACTCCAAAACTGCGAACGGCTTCCCAAACTGAGATCTCGAGAGTGCTACCGAGCCCGCTGTACGTCCCGAGGCGACCCCGACAACCCCCCGGCGCCAGAAAAATATTTTCGGCGGAAACGTCCGGGGGACCCACACGACCTCAAATACGGAAGGGTTCGCCAAAATGATACTCGGATAGGGCTCGGGAGCCGTCTGAACGCCGAAAAACGTGACCCGCAGGCTAAAACCGGAGCCCCGGGTCACCCGGTCGCAACCCGCTCGGGGTGACCGTAACATCCCATGTCCAAAAACTGAGGATGCATCGCATGTGGATGATTTATTCTTTAATAACATTGTTAAATATCATGGCCTCCCGCGATCCATTGTTAGCGATAGTAACACTTGCCATGTATCTTCTCTCCCTTTCTATGTGTAGTAAGTTCTGAAGGAATTCGACGAAGTATTCGATGAGCCGCGAACCCTTCCCCCCTATCGCCACATAGAGCATCAGATCGTTCTGCTTCCGGGTGCGCCTTTACCCAACAAGGCCGCCTACCAGACCAGCCCTCAAGAATCCAAAGAAATCCAATCGCAAGTGCAAGAGCTGCTGGACAAGGGGTTCATCCGCGAAAGCCTTTCGCCATGCGCGGTACCGGTCATACTCGTGCCAAAGAGCGATGGCACTTGGCGCATGTGCATGGACTGCCGCCCCATCAACTCTATCACTGTAAAGTATCGCCACCCTATACCTAGACTTGATGACATGTTAGATGAATTGACTGGTGCATGTGTGTTTTCAAAAATTGACATTAGAAGTGGCTATCACCAGATTCGAATGAAGGAAGGTTATGAATGGAAAACTGCTTTCAAAACCAAAATTGGTTTATATGAATTGAATGTTATGCCCTTCGGGTTATCAAATGCACCTAGTACTTTCATGCGTTCAATGAATCATGTCTTGAGGCGTTTAATCGGAAAATTTGTGGTAGTATACTTTGATGACATACTAGTTTATTCTAAGAACCATGAGGAGCATGTTGAGCACTTGAGGCAAGTCCTCGACACGCTTAGGTTAGAAAAACTGTATGCCAAGTTTGAAAAGTGTGTCTTCGCATCCCAGGAAGTTAACTTTCTTGGATATGTAGTGGGTGCGAAGGGTGTCAAAGTAGATGAAAGTAAGATCAGTGCCATTCGGGATTGGCCTACTCCTAACTCATTAACTGAAGTATGATCCTTTCTAGGACTTGCTAGTTTTTATAGGAGATTTGTTAAGAATTTCTCTTCCATTGCCGCCCCCTTGCATGAGCTAGCTAAGAAAAATGTAGCATTTGAGTGGGGTGGATCACAAGAGGAGTCTTTTAACGAATTAAAATCTCGTTTGACGAATGCACCTCTGCTTACTTTGCCAAATTTTGACAAAGTATTCGAGGTAGTGTGCGATGCCAGTGGAATAGGCATCGGCGCTGTTTTGCACCAAGAAGGCCGTCCCATCACCTTCTTTAGCGAAAAGTTAAGTGGAGCCACCCTGATTTACTCCACATATGACAAAGAGCTATACGCTCTTGTGCGATCCTTGCAAACGTGGAGTCATTATTTACTGCCTAGAGAATTTGTAATCCATACGGATCACTTGTCTTTGAAGTATCTTCAAGGGCAAGGAAATTTGAGCAAAAGGCATGTTAGGTGGGTAGAGTTCATCGAGTCTTTCTCCCATGTTATTAAGTATAAGAAAGGAAAAGAAAATGTTGTTTCTGATGCCCTTTCTAGGAGATATGCATTACTCATGACTCTTGATGCAAAGGTTGTTGGCTTTGAGTGTTTAAAAAGCATGTATGAGCATGATGTGGATTTTGGTGATATATTTGCTAACTGTGCTAAAGGCAGCCAAAATGGCTACTATGTGTTTGATGGCTTCCTGTTTAAGTTAAAAAGGTTGTGCGTTCCGAGAGGATCAATGCACGAAGTCATCATCAAAGAGGCACATGGTGGTGGCCTCATGGGACACTTCAGTGTCCAAAAGACACTTGAAGCTGTGAAGGCAAACTTCTTTTGCCCCGGCATGAAGAACGACATCACCAAGTTCTGCGCCAAATGTGTCACATGCCACCAGGCCAAGTCTACTCTACAACCGAAAGGGAAGTACACTCCTCTCCCTACGCCTTCTATTCCTTGGGTTGAAATAAGCATGGATTTTATAAGTGGTTTGCCTAGGACATCGCATGGTCATGATGCTATATTTGTGGTAGTCGATAGGTTCTCCAAAATGGCCCATTTCATCCCATGTCATAAAACTGAGGATGCATCGCATGTGGCTGATTTATTCTTTAGTAACATTGTTAAATATCATGGCGTCCCGCGATCCATTGTTAGCGATAGGGATTCGAGATTCCTAAGTCATTTTTGGCGAACCCTTTGGTCTAGGTTAGGCACAAGTCTGATGTACTCAACATTAAGTCACCCTCAAACAGATGGCCAAACCGAAGTGACTAATAGGACCCTCACCACCATCTTGCACACCCTCCTTAGGAAAAATCTGAAAGAGTGGGAAAAGTGCTTACCCCATGTAGAGTTTGCCTATAACCAAGCCTACCATTCCTCCACATCCCATAGTCCCTTTGAGATTGTATATGGCTTCAACCCTATAACTCCTTTGGACTTAGTCGCACTAGACCATACTGAACAGGTGGATGTAGATGGGAAAAAGAAGGCCCAACACATGAAGGATTTGCATGCTAAGGTTCACAAGCAACTTGAGAAAATTAATGAATCTTATGCGAGAAGGGTTAATAAGGGTAGAAAATTTAGGAGTTTCCAAGTTGGGGATTGGGTATGGTTGCACTTAAGGAAGGACCGTTTTCCCCAAGCTAGGAAAAACAAACTTGCGCCAAGAGGCGATGGCCCTTTCCAAATCACTAAGAAAATTGGTGAAAATGCTTATGTGCTTGACTTACCCTGCGATGGCTCTTATAATGTACATGCAACTTTTAACATTTGTGATTTGGCTCCCTTTGAAGGACATGAAGAATTTGAGAATCCACGGACGGATTCTTTCGAAGAGGGAGAGTATGATGTGGACATCGTCCCAAAAGATCCCCAAGTTCAAGATGATCCGCAATCCCAAGCGCGCGCACCCCCAGATCCACTCTAAGGCATTGGCGGACCCATGACCAGGTCCCGGTTGAAACGAGTTCAAGCGAATCTCAATGTCTTCATGAGACTCATGGCGCAGGACGACCAAGAGGAATCTCGAGCGAGGGCCGTACAGCTTCACCAGCTCGGCATCGCATTGGACGAAGAATACGCGAAGCCCTTTGGAGCCTTGAGCGTTAGCATCTTTGAGGAAGGGAGCAGCCAAACCTTGTTACGCGAACACTTGGCCCCCGAGAAGGCCCCCAGCGAAGGCGCCTCCGCAAAGACCCCAAGCAAAGGCATTCTTGTGAAGGCCCCTGGCGAAGGCATTCCCGCGAAGGCCCTTGTCGAGGGCATTCCGCGAAGCCTCCATACTTAGCCAGTTGACCGACCAAGTCCGACAACAAGGCGTCCTTTCTCTGCAGCTACTCGGGAATGTAAGCAACCTCCTTTACGAGAAAGACACCCGAACACTTTTAGACTAGCCTTGCCTTTTTCACCTTTTTGTAAGCTTTTACTCTTCATGCATACAAAAAGCACTTTATGCTTTCTGCACGCACGCACGGCTGTACGGAGCCGTTTTACTTCTCACACTTCCCTCACTATATAAGCTAGAAACAGCCACCATTGTAACCTAGAACATCTTATTGAATTAAGCAATTCGGCTGAAACTCTCCACAGTGAGACATCGGCTTTTGTGTTCTCCACTCTTGCATTTCCATTTCCCTAGTGATCCAGCCAAGAGGATCCAAACATAATAACTAGTATTGCTTGACCTTGTAGTCAAGAGGTGCTAGATCCCATTCCCATTCCCAGGCATTTTCAAGGGCATTGCCTCACCTCGTAGTGAGGAGGTTCCCTTGGCCGACTTTGTGTTCTTCGTTCCCTCCTCTGTTTATCGTTCCACTTTGCTGGAAACCGCCTCCATCGAGCTAGATCCGAGCTCGTGATCATACAACCCCGGTGTGATCACATCAGCAGAAATCTAGCAGTCAGAAAATAGGCTATAACCTCTACCGAGACTACCCCTATAACTTAACAGAAGTTCCGTGTCGAAACTGCAGATACCTGATCACAGTATAGAAAGCACCACGAAACTCTAGTCCGCTGGCTGCTTGTTAGGTAGAACTGAAAGGTGGTAAACATTAGGGGTGAGTCCTCGGGAGGACCCAGTAAGGGATGAGGTAAGGTACAGTTGCATAAAGTAAGCTAAGTGTGCGGGTACCTACAAAACAAGGAAAATACAAAAACACAAGAATATATGCAAGCATACATAGACATGATTAATAAACAGAGTCCCGAAGGACGCGGTTAGAATCACCAGAGACCCATGATTGCATACAAACATAACGACAACCCTCTCTAAGAGGTCAGAAGCCGAAGCTAACAGAGGCATGGTACCAGCCAGGGGTCGCGATCCCCAACTGTCGTAGGGTCACAGACAGAGTATACCGCAGGGTATACAACAAACAGAGTATACCGCAAGGTACACACAGAATATCAGAAATGAATGCTGATATAGAATACCGAAAACCCGAGATCTCCGAGACCATCTCGGGCCTTGAACCTGCACACCTGTACCTTACCATATAACTAGCCCCGGGATCATCGGACACTCGTCCTCAACCCGGAACCTCCTTCAACTAACACCAATACACATGATATCCCTCCCAGAATGTATAACAAGAGAAGTTGAACCCTTACCGTACTATTACCGATCCGCAGAAGAATCTCGGGAAAATCTCGACGCTCGGCCCGAAGCGCGGTAGTGTGATTTTCGAAGTCCCGCACTAGTCCACAACTGCTGATTTAAGCTGAACAACCATTTACAAATAAAAAATCCCCAATCTAGACCCCTGGGAACTAATCTCACACATTCTCGCACTTGGTGGAAACTCGAAGAAGCTTCAAGGTAAGGTTACCAAAACGATCCTTGTGTTGTGTAAGTACATAATCTGAAGTCGGTTTGTGAAGATTCAGCCCGGTTTGTAAACCGTGAGCTGCTGAAGTTTAGAAGTGGTTATGGAACCACCTTCTCTACTTGATTTATTGGTTTCTAAACGTTCACGGCACCTTCTTGTGCATGTTTTATAACAGGAGCGTAGGAAGAAACGCGCCTGAGGTGGTGCCGAAGTGCGTCTGAAAAATTTGGTGTAAAATCTAACGGTGGATTCAGCGAAAGGTAAGGATATATTTGGAATCGAGAGAATGTCCTGCATGTTTTTACAGAGTATGTTTTTTGGGATGGGACGTTCGGTCCCGGGTGACTCTCGAGGCTCGGGACGGGAATCCCGGGGCTCGGGATGAAAATTTTCCGACGGCTTGGGTGTAAAGTATGTTATATTTTTGGGCGGATTTTATGATGAAGATTGATGATTTTTGGGCATGGTGTGATTTTTGGTTCGGGTTAGTACGCGCACACGTCGGGATTTGCTCGGGTTAAGCTGGCACGGTATGACACTCGGGACTTATAGTTAAACTTTTGAAACATGATTTGTGTGTGATATGCATGTTCCGAGAGTTGTGTTCAGTTTTCGTTTCGTTTGGAGTTACGGTTTGGAAGTTGCAATTTTCGGGTTGGGTTAAATTGCAACTTTTGGAAAGTTTGGGGGCCAAATTGTAATTGGCCCAAAAATCAGAAATTATTTGGAAATGGACAAGGGAAGTGGCGGCTGATTGTGATAAGATAAGGGACACTTGTCCCATCTATGGGAGAGATGTAAAAAGAAAGAAAAGTATAAAGGTGGAAAATGCCAAAAAGGCATTATCATTTCTTTTCTTCTCTTCCTTCTCTTCTTCTTCTCCGCCGCAAGAAGGCAGCCATGGAGACGCCATTGTTGAGCTCAAAGGTGAACTTGGTGGAAACTCGAAGAAGCTTCGAGGTAAGGTTACCAAAACGATCCTTGTGTTGTGTAAGTGCATAATCTGAAGTCGGTCTGTGAAGATTCAGCCCGGTTTGTAAACCGTGAGCTGCTGAAGTTTAGAAGTGGTTATGGAACCACCTTCTCTGCTTGATTTATTGGTTTCTAAACATTCCCGACACCTTCTTGTGCATGTTTGATAACAGGAGCGTAGGAAGAAACGCGCCTGAAATGGTGCCGAAGTGCGTCTGAAATTTTGTTGTAAAGGTAAGGATATATTTGTGATCAGAGCGAAGTTCTGATTCTGATGGAGTAATTGGTTTTGTTAGAACGGGCTCGGGGTGAAAGCCATTTTTTCCGGCTCGAGCCTCGGTTTTGGTGTCAATGATATTGGCTGATTCTGTGAATTCTGAACATATATTCTGTATCTGTGGATCATATGTGAACATGGGGTAGTCAGAAATGCAGGTGAAACTTTGCCGAAATTTGTACCGGGACGACTGAACGGGAATTTGGATTCGGAAGGGTGTGTACGATTTGGGAAGAAGCTTGTTTCAGCATTGGTGGAGTAGTGCGGGACCTTAAAAGGCACACTACCACATTTCGGGCCGGGAGCCAGGATTTCCCAGGACTTTTGCTGCGGAGCGGTTTTTCTGAGGTAAGGGTTCAACTTCTCTCGTTATGCATTCTGGAATGGGACACTATGTATACCGGGTTTAGTTGAGGCGGGTTCCGGGTTGAGGACGGTGGTTCGGTGATCCCGGGACCAGTCATATGGTAAGGTACTGTTTGTATTTTGTTCTGCTTCAAGGCCCGGATGGTCTTGGAGGCCACGGGTTTATGTTTTGCTCTGTATATCCGCACTAGGTGCCGATATTCTGTGTATACCTTTTGGTATACTTCTGTTTACATTCTGTTCTGTTTTGCATATGCATTATTATATGGTTCTGTTCTGTGACGAGACGCGGATGGTCTTAGAGGCCACGAGTTCCTTTTCTGTTTTGTTGGTATCCGCACCTGGGGTGCCGATACTTCTGTTCTGTCGTGTCCGCACTGAGGGTGTCGACATTCTGTTTGTATCCGCACCGGGAGTGCTTATATTCTGTTATGTGTCCGTATTGGAGGGTGTCGACATTCTGTGTATATCCACACTAGGGGTGCCGATATACTTCTGTGACCCTACGACAGTTTGGGGATCGCGACCCCAGCCGGTACCAAGCTTCTGTTCAGTATATATATTCTGACCTCTTGGAGAGGGCTGTCGTTCTGTGGGTCAGCGGTTGGACCGCATGTGATGGGTTCCGGCTCACCTCTGACTCTGCATACATGATATATATATATATACATGTATATATATATATATATATATATATATATATATTTGCTTGTGTTTGTTCTGTTTTGCAGGTTCGGTTCGGCAGCACTTGTACAAACTGTATCTTACCTCAGCCCTTACTGGGTCCTCCCGAGGACTCACCCCTTATTGTTTACCACCTTTCAGGTCGACCTGACAAGCAGCCGGCGGACTAGAGATCCGCGGTGCTTTCGGTTGTTTTTGGTGTTCAGGTATCGACAGTTCCTTTGAGGAACCTCTGTTCTGTTCTGTTATAAGGGGTAGTCTCGGTAGAGGTTTCGGTTGGTGTACCATATTTCTGTTCTGTTGGATATTGAGGTTGACTAACTCTCCTTTCTCTCTTTGGTTGTGTTTAGCAGCAGCAGTACTATGTGCGGGAATCTTCTGTTTTTCGAGGTTCTTCCCGATTCCGCGCCTAGGTATTCTAGGATTTATTCTGGTGGCTCTGTAGTTGTAGTTGCATGCATGTAGATCAGATCATGATTTTGTATATGGTGCGTACTCTGGAATACTTGTTGATTCTGTACCTCCTTCTGAGTCGAGGGCGGAGCCCGAGACTTGCCTGTATTGGATATGTTTATGGGTTGGATGCTGTATTTCTGTTTATCATAATCAATGAATATTTTTCCATGACCTGCATGGTTGGTGTTGGTTGAGGTTATTTTGTATACTTGCCGTGTTTGGATTTTTGTACATTGCGGGTCGTAGTACGACCAATCTGTTAAGTGAGCAAAGTGCTCTCATGCTTCGAGAGCGAGACTTTGCGGGCTGGGTCATGGAACCACTGCACGTAGCGGGTTTCGGTAGTACCATTTCCGCGCTTTCCGCCGTAGCTTCCGCTTCCGAACGTAGCGGTCGGCCCCGCCTCCGCAACCGGGCGGGGTGGTTGTGAAAAGTTCGTATCAGAGCAGGACGGGTCGGTGTGACTCGAGAGACAAGGTATGATCAGTTTCAGTATGGTTTGTGGAGGCAAGTATACTATTCCAGGAGTGGACTTTTGGAGCAGACATGCCAGTTTATGGAGAAGTATCTGCAGGAGATGACTTCGAAGTGCAGGCTGCTGTTCTGTGTACTATTCTGGGGCGGTTCGGTACGGAGTCTGGCCACCTCCTTATTTGAACCACTTCGGAATGGGTGTGGAGCAGCGGGCGGTTCTTTGAAGCATTCTGGAAGGTTTGGGATGTTGGACCTCGGGGCGCGTAGTGAAGCGCAGAGCTCGAGTGCAGACTTCTGACATAATCCGGGTACCTTTGTTTTATTGATTGGTTGTGATGTGATTCTGTGTTATAAACATGATCTGATTTTGTGTTTAAGTTTGGTATTTGGTTTTGTGATTCTGAAATGAATCTTTGCATCATGCATTGCATTACACTACAGAGCCTTAGAATACTGTTGCTAGCTTTTGGTAGACAGAGAGAGAGTTAACTGTTTTGGATAATTGGCTATGGGTTAAATTGGTATTTGGTTGGTTTGGTTTAAGGATTGGTTACCACACGCAGAAAGCGTGATCGGGTACCGGAGAGTCGGGACTGGGATTCCACACCTCCGAGGTTTAGGAGTTCGGTTCAGCGTAACCCAGGGTCTGAACAACCACACTCACCACCCCCGAGTTTTCAGCAATCACAGGGACCCCCTCCCAATTTGGTATAGGTATTGGGAGGGGTTGGCTGTTGAAGAATTCTGTGCACATTGGTTGTGCTAACCGTAGCCTTACGGTTTCTGGAAAGGTGTTACCTCTTATGAGTTCTGATGGCTTGGATGCGGTAAGGAGCAGCATGGAGCTGCAGGTTCTGGAATGTGTCCCGATCGTGGACTTGGAGGAGGATCAGAGTGCGCAGCGGAAGCGTAGTGGGCCCAAAGGATATCGGTCTTTATGAGATTCTGGAGTAAGTGGGCAGGTTGGCTTTACCCCCCCTGAGTATGTCGGTAACATACGATGTCTTCCAGGATGGTCTGTTGAAGGTCAGTTGGGTATAAATTTGATACTATCTGGGGTTGTCAGGTAGAAATACCGGCAACTGACTCGGGGCGCAACAAGATGCACCCGGAGGGTGGGACGCCGCTGAGAGGCTCTGGATGGTAGTCTAAACTACCACTCCCGCCGCACCAGTAACGGTGGTTCGATTATGCTTAGTAAAAGAGTAATTATAATTTGGTTGGTAGCGACACCTGTATGGTTCAGGTTACTCTTGGAGGACCAAGAGTTCTAAGGGGGGGAGAATGTTACGGTCACCCCGAGCGGGTTGTGACTTGGGTGACCCGGGGCTCCGGTTTTGGCCTGCGGGTCATGTTTTTCGACGATCAGACAGCTCCCGAGACTTATCTGAGCATTATTTTTGGGAATCCTTCGGGATTTGAGGTCGTATGGGTTCCCCGGACATTTCCGCCGAAAATATTTTTCCGGGGCCGGGACTTGTCTCGGGACGTACAACGGGCTCAGTAGCGCTCCCGGGACCTCAGAAAAGGAAACCGTTTGCATATTTGGAATCGAGGCAGGTTGGCTTTACCCCCCTGAGTATGTCGGTAACATACGATGTCTTCCAGGATGGTCTGTTGAAGGTCAGTTGGGTATAAATTTGATACTATCTGGGGTTGTCAGGTAGAAATACCGGCAACTGACTCGGGGCGCAACAAGATGCACCCGGAGGGTGGGACGCCGCTGAGAGGCTCTGGATGGTAGTCTAAACTACCACTCCCGCCGCACTAGTAACGGTGGTTCGATTATGCTTAGTAAAAGAGTAATTATAATTTGGTTGGTAGCGACACCTTTATGGTTCAGGTTACTCTTGGAGGACCAAGAGTTCTAAGGGGGGGAGAATGTTACGGTCACCCCGAGCGGGTTGTGACTTGGGTGACCCGGGGCTCCGGTTTTGGCCTGCGGGTCATGTTTTTGGACGATCAGACAGCTCCCGAGACTTATCTGAGCATTATTTTTGGGAATCCTTCGGGATTTGAGGTCGTATGGGTTCCCCGGACATTTCCGCCGAAAATATTTTTCCGGGGCCGGGACTTGTCTCGGGACGTACAACGGGCTCAGTAGCGCTCCCGGGACCTCAGAAAAGGAAACCGTTTGCATATTTGGAATCGAGAGAATGTCCTGCATGTTTTTACAGAGTATGTTTTTTGGGATGGGACGTTCGGTCCCGGGTGACTCTCGAGGCTCGGGACGGGAATCCCGGGGCTCGGGATGAAAATTTTCCGACGGCTTGGGTGTAAAGTATGTTATATTTTTGGGCGGATTTTATGATGAAGATTGATGATTTTTGGGCATGGTGTGATTTTTGGTTCGGGTTAGTACGCGCACACGTCGGATTTGCTCGGGTTAAGCTGGCACGGTATGACACTCGGGACTTATAGTTAAACTTTTGAAACATGATTTGTGTGTGATATGCATGTTCCGAGAGTTGTGTTCAGTTTTCGTTTCGTTTGGAGTTACGGTTTGGAAGTTGCAATTTTCGGGTTGGGTTAAATTGCAACTTTTGGAAAGTTTGGGGGCCAAATTGTAATTGGCCCAAAAATCAGAAATTATTTGGAAATGGACAAGGGAAGTGGCGGCTGATTGTGATAAGATAAGGGACACTTGTCCCATCTATGGGAGAGATGTAAAAAGAAAGAAAACGAAAAGAAAGAATAGTATAAAGGTGGAAAATGCCAAAAAGGCATTATCATTTCTTTTCTTCTCTTCCTTCTCTTCTTCTTCTCCGCCGCAAGAAGGCAGCCATGGAGACGCCATTGTTGAGCTCAAAGGTGAACTTGGTGGAAACTCGAAGAAGCTTCGAGGTAAGGTTACCAAAACGATCCTTGTGTTGTGTAAGTGCATAATCTGAAGTCGGTCTGTGAAGATTCAGCCCGGTTTGTAAACCGTGAGCTGCTGAAGTTTAGAAGTGGTTATGGAACCACCTTCTCTGCTTGATTTATTGGTTTCTAAACGTTCCCGACACCTTCTTGTGCATGTTTGATAACAGGAGCGTAGGAAGAAACACGCCTGAAATGGTGCCGAAGTGCGTCTGAAAAATTTGGTGTAAAATCCAACGGTGGATTCAGCGAAAGGTAAGGATATATTTGTGATCAGAGCGAAGTTCTGATTCTGATGGAGTAATTGGTTTTGTTAGAACGGGCTCGGGGTGAAAGCCATTTTTTCCGGCTCGAGCCTCGGTTTTGGTGTCAATGATATTGGCTGATTCTGTGAATTCTGAACATATATTCTGTATCTGTGGATCATATGTGAACATGGGGTAGTCAGAAACGCAGGTGAAACTCTGCCGAAATTTGTACCGGGATGACTGAACGGGAATTTTGATTCGGAAGGGTGTGAACGATTTGGGAAGAAGCTTGTTTCAGCATTGGTGGAGTAGTGCGGGACCTTAAAAGGCACACTACCACATTTCGGGCCGGGAGCCAGGATTTCCCAGGACTTTTGCTGCGGAGCGGTTTTTCTGAGGTAAGGGTTCAACTTCTCTCGTTATGCATTCTGGAATGGGACACTATGTATACCGGGTTTAGTTGAGGCGGGTTCCGGGTTGAGGACGGTGGTTCGGTGATCCCGGGACCAGTCATATGGTAAGGTACTGTTTGTATTTTGTTCTGCTTCAAGGCCCGGATGGTCTTGGAGGCCACGGGTTTATGTTTTGCTCTGTATATCCGCACTAGGTGCCGATATTCTGTGTATACCTTTTGGTATACTTCTGTTTACATTCTGTTCTGTTTTGCATATGCATTATTATATGGTTCTGTTCTGTGACAAGACCCGAATGGTCTTAGAGGCCACGAGTTCCTTTTCTGTTTTGTTGGTATCCGCACCTGGGGTGCCGATACTTCTGTTCTGTCATGTCCGCACTGAGGGTGTCGACATTCTGTTTGTATCCGCACCGGGAGTGCTTATATTCTGTTATGTGTCCGTATTGGAGGGTGTCGACATTCTGTGTATATCCACACTAGGGGTGCCGATATACTTCGTGACCTACGACAGTTTGGGGATCGCGACCCCACCGGTACCAAGCTTCATTCAAGATATATATTGACCTCTTGGAGAGGGCCGTCGTTACGGGGGTCGGTTGGACCGCATGTGATGGGTTCCGGCTCACCTCTGACTCTGCATACATGTATATATATATATATATATATATATATATATATATATATTTGCTTGTGTTTGTTCTGTTTTGCAGGTTCTGTTCGGCAGCACTTGTGCAAACTGTATCTTACCTCAGCCCTTACTGGGTCATCCCGAGGACTCACCCCTTATTGTTTACCACCTTTCAGGTCGACCTGACAAGCAGCCGGCGGACTAGAGATCCGCGGTGCTTTTGGTTGTTTTTGGTGTTTAGTATCGACAGTTCCTTTGAGGAACCTCTGTTATATTCTGTTATAAGGGGTAGTCTCGGTAGAGGTTTCGGTTGGTGTACCATATTTCTGTTCTGTTGGATATTGAGGTTGACTAACTCTCCTTTCTCTCTTTGGTTATGTTTAGTAGCAGCAGCAGTACTATGTGCGGGAATCTTCTGTTTTTCGAGGTTCTTCCCGATTCCGCACCTAGGTATTCTAGGAATTATTCTGGTGGCTCTGTAGTTGTAGTTGCATGCATGTAGATCAGATCATGATTTTGTATATGGTGCGTACTCTGGAATACTTGTTGATTCTGTACCTCCTTCTGAGTCGAGGGCGGAGCCCGAGACTTGCCTGTATTGGATATGTTTATGGGTTGGATGCTGTATTTCTGTTTATCATAATCAATGAATATTTTTCCATGAACTGCATGGTTGGTGTTGGTTGAGGTTATTTTGTATACTTTCCGTGTTTGGATTTTTGTAGGTTGCGGGTCGTAGTACGACTAATCTATTAAGTGAGCAAAGTGCTCTCAGGCACCGGGCCTTTGAGAGCGAGACTTTGCGGGCTGGGTCATGGAACCATTGCATGTAGCGGGTTTCGGTAGTACCGTTTTCGCGCTTTCCGTCGTAGCTTCCGCTTCCGAACGTCGCGGCCAGCCCCGCCTCCGCAACCGGGCGGGGTGGTTGTGACACAAGAAACGTTCCACCCGAAATGCTCTAGGAAGTCTTGATATTTCAGCCAAGAACAAAGAGAAGAGAGAAGTTTCGGATTCTTAAGTCTTCTTTTGTGTTGTGGCCAAATCATCTATTTATAGATGATGTAGGGAGTTACTAGGAAGAGTCACAACTCCTTATGTCCGAAAGTACACATACGTTCGGCCTAAGGAGTGGTTACTCCCCACTTGTACACTCCCTTGTCCAAATGCTAAGTAACTCCTCATTTAGGCGAAGGGGTGCCTCCCTTGAGGTTCCTCTTCGCCAATTTAGGCTCTCATGGCCAAAATCTCTTGGTAGCTTCCAAGAGATGTGCACACATGCAGTAGGGTGCATACACCATGCACCTTGATTGCCAAAGTCATGTCCTTTTACCAAAATACCTTTATTTTGTATAAAATGATGCTAGTAAATTGTTACTACTCATGAAACATCACAAATGTTCCATATAGCCACAATTCACATAGCTGAATTCCATAGAACTCATTTCAGCTCACTTTGAGCTGAAACTCACTTCTCCATTTGAGATGAGCTCAAACATCACCTCAAAAGTACTTGGCGCGCTAAGAATTCCAACAAACTCCCACTCGCACTAAGTTATCTTTTGATTGTGAACTCCCACTCAAACAAAATCTCTTTAACACATATGTAGGCCAAAAATAAACAAGTACATTCACACAAGTAGAGTTAAGGGTGCGACCCCAAGGCATACACATAAAATCACTTTCATTGTGGTTGTTAGACTCACAATGAAAGCTTGTCCTCTTCAAAATAACATGCTTGAACCAATCAAGCAACGGTGTATTGTTTGAACTTATCAAACATGATTGAACTTCTTCAAGCTCAGTTGAACTCATCAAGTGGTGCCTTTACAAACTCCAGACACAATGATACACTTCACTTAATCACAATCAGTCCTTTTCTCGAATTTCAACCATTTGAAATCAATGATTGTATTAAGAAGCTGAGATCTCATTCACAAGTGCTCACAATTCAATCTAAATCATACTACACATAGTATGTGGGCCCAAGATTAAATTTAGAGCATGTGTATCATCATAAAACGGTGTCTTTCCTATCAACTTAAACTACTTAGGTCATTGTACCAACTCAACTAACCAATCAAAGTAGTTTTATTAATACAATTTCCTAATAGCAAGTCAAAGTCACTAAGAGTCTGAATCGAAGAACCTCACACTAAGTAAGAGCAAAGACAACTTACTTAAATTCTTCTTTGGTCGCATTTCATGGTTATAGAACACTGAAGTTCTAAATGATCACTATTTGATGTTTTACTTACACCACTCCCACTCGGAATGATGCCCACATAAGTTGGGAGATGTGTCATTTTTCTCCCTCTTAAAACACCAAAAGTGTACTCCCCTTATCAAATAAAAAGAGGACATGTCACAATCCATGAAATGTTATTAAGTAAGCCACTGGTTACACCAATAATAGACTAGGATGTATGGTGGTCATACAAACTTGATGAAACTTAGTCATCTCATCTTGATTTACATAATCAAGGCGACAAGAGGCTACGGTGTCATGTGTTGGTTCATGACTCCCACTCAAGTATTACTTTACCAAGTAATATGCTTCATTTAAGAAACAACATACATTGAGTCCATAGCTAGTCTCATCCTTAAGTCTACACAAGATTAAGGGCGAAAGGTTCGTGTGAGAAAACCCTTCTAATGTCTATGTTTGACATGTTCTAATTTTCGTTGTGAAAACATAAAGATTGAACAAATTAGATGATGACAAACAAACAACTTTATTAATCATTCATCATAGAATACATGTGTGACACCAAAGTGGTGAAGTACATCCAACTTAATTACAATCTACGAAGACCCATTGCTTTGACATGTCTAGCAAATACAAGTGGTGGCAATGGCTTAGTAAGAGGATCTGCCATCATCAGTGCGTAGATATGTACTCTATTTTAACTTCACCCTCTTCAATTGCATCCCTTACGAAATGATATTTCATGCTAATGTGCTTGGTCTTTCCATGGTACTTGGGATCTTTGGTGTAAGCCATAGCCGCCATACTATCACTGTAAATAGTAATAGGCCTCTCCACCATTATCCGAGATTCCAAGTTCTTAAGAAAGAATCCAAGCCAAAGGGCTTCTTGTACAGCTGAGGCACATGAGATAAACTCAGCCTCCATGGTTGACAATGCTGTACAAGTTTGTTTCTTACTACACCATGTAGTAGCCCCACCATTAAACAGAAATACATAACCAAATGTAGATTTACTGGAGTCACGATCTCCACCTCAATCAGCATCAGAGTAACCATGCAAATCAAGCTTCTTGCCTTGATAGCATAGCCAATAATCTTTAGTACCTTTAAGGTACCGTAGAACCCTCTTGACACTCTTCCAATGTTTCATTCCAGGGTTTGAAGAATATCGAGCCAATAAGCCAACTACTTGGCTAATGTCAGGCCTTGTACACAACATGGCATACATTAAGGAACCTATAGCACTCAAGTATGATATGTTTGTCATCTCTTCCTTTTCTGCTGGAGTCGTGGGACACATGTCCCCTCCAATCTTGCATCCATATGCAAGTGGGGTATTCATGGGTTTGGAGTTAGTTAAATTAAACCTTTCAAGGATCTTATCAATATAAGGTTCCTGTGAGAGGCCTAACAAGTGTTCCTTTCTATTCCGGTGTATCTTGACACCTAAAATAAAGGAAGCTTCTCCCATGTCTTTCATGTCGAAAGTGGAAGATAACCATCCTTTGATGGTTGTCATTAACTCAACTCCACTACTTGCAATTAGTATGTCATCTACATACAAAGTCATTATAGCATAATCGGATCCAGACGAGTACAAGTATACACAATGATCATGCATCATTACAAAGCCATAACTTGTAATTGCATGATGGAACTTCAAGTACCATTGTCTCGAAGCTTGTTTAAGACCATAAATAGACTTTTTAAGTCTACATACCTTATCCTCAAGACCTTCTTGGACAAACCCTTCTAGTTGTCTCATATAGATCTCCACTCAAATCACCATTGAGGAAGGCTGTTTTAACATCCATTTGATGTAACTCCAGATCCAAGTATGCCACAATGGCAAGTAGTAATCTGATGGAATTGAATTTCACTACAGGTGAGAAGGTATCTTTGAAATCAATACCTTCCTTTTGTGTAAAACCCTTAGCCACCAATCGGGCTTTGTATCTTTCGATACTTCCATCAGAATTCTTCTTTATCTTTAATACCCACTTATTACCAATGGCCTTCCGACCAATAGGAAGATCTGACAATTCCCACACACCATTTACTGCCATTGAATGAAGTTCTTCATTTATGGCATTTAGCCATTCTTCTCTTTGTGCACTATTAAGAGCTTCTTTAACATTACTTGGTTCATCTATTTCAGATGACACCAAATAAGTCTCACACTCCGAGAGACCCCACCTTTTGGGTTGTCTCGATTCCCTAGTTGATCTTCTCAACATGGGCGGAGGTGATTCTAGCTCTTGTTGATCATCAACTCCCTCTTGAACAAGTGTATCCTCTACAGGATCTTGTTCCATGTGATCCAACACATTGGATTCATCATTAGGAGTCACAACTCCCTCTTGTTGAGGTACTCCTTGTGGAGTAGGTGCACCTTGTGCAACTGGTACTTCTGAAGTACTAGGTTGATCCTCTTCAACGATTGGACCGAAAGAGTTAAGATCATTACATTCACCAACCTTAGGAAACTCACTTTCCATGAAGTTGGCGTTTCTGCCATCAAATACCAATCCTTCTTTGTGACTGATATCTAAGAACAAATAACCTTTCGAATCAATGCAATATTCAAGGAAAGCACATTTCTTTCCCCGAGGACCCAATTTTCCCAAAGGATGGTACGGGACATGTACATAAACAAGGCAACCCCAAGGGTGCATGTAGCTTAGGTTAGGCGACCTCTTCTTCCACAACTCATATGGAGAAGAGTCGATGTTCTTAGTTGGTACTCTATTGAGGATGTGAACTGCACAAAGCAGTGCATCACTCCAATAGATGATGTCTAAGTTAGCCTTAGCCATCATGGACCATACCATATCCATTAGAGTTTTGTTCTTCCTTTCAGACACTCCATTTTGTTGGGGTGTCCAAGAAAGAGTGAACTCCCTCTGGATTCCTTTCATGTCACAAAAGGCTTTAAAGGCATTTGAATTATACTCTCCACCTCTATCCGTTCTCAAGGATTTTATTTTCTTACCCAATTGGTTCTCAACCAAATGGACATACTTCTCAAAGTATGATAAAGCCTCAGCTTTATACTTGAGTAAGAAAACATGTGTGAATCGAGTATAATCATCAGTAAATGTAATGAAATATCTATAACCATTTCTAGATTTTACTCTCATAGGTCCACACAAGTCAGAATGAACTAAATCTAATGTTTCTTCTCTTCTAGTTCCACGCCCAAAAGGCTTTCTCGTTGCCTTTCCTTCAAGGCATGCTTGGCAACTTGTCAAGACAACTTTGGTCAAGGATCCAAGCAAGCCATTTTTGGCTAACTTATTCATCCTATCTTGACCCACATGTCCAAGCCTTTCATGCCAAGTCATTTCACTTGTGACCTTGGTCACATGGCAACTAGATGAAGCATTAGTGTGGCTACTTGGTCTAAGTTCATACAAGCCATTATTTACTAAACATTTACACACAACTTGATTATCTTTGAAGATAGTAACACTATCATTCGAAAAAGACAAGCTATATTTGTACTTCAACAAACTACTTATAGAAATCAAATTTCTACAAATATCCGGTACATATAATGTATCAATTAAATATAATGATCCATTACAAGTGGGGACTTTACATGTCCCAATTCCTACTACTTCTATTACAGCATTGTTTCCCACCGAGACACACTTTGCACCTCTTGGAAGCTTTCTGTAAGCCACGAACCAAGACTTGTCTCGGACTATGTGGTCCATTGCTCCTGAGTCTACAATCCACAAAGAATTGCTTTCAGTTAGCAAAGAACAAGATGCAACATATACATCAGAAGAAGTAGTAGGTATATGTACCTTGGAAGGACTTTTGCAATCTTTTGCAAAGTGCCCCTTCTTTCCACAGTTGAAGCATTTGAGCTTGGAAACGTCCCTTTTCTTTTTGAACTTATTCAAATTGGGACCGTTTCCACCTCCTTTACCTTTGCCATTTCCGCCCTTGTTCTTTCCACCTTTACCAAACCATTTCCCTTTTCCTTTGTTTCCTCCCTTTTTGTTGGAGGAAGTAGAAGCAACATATGCTTTGGAATGGTTTTTGAGGGCCATTACTTCGGCCTCAAGTAAAAGATGGCGGGCTATGTCATCAAATGTTTTGATCTGAGCATTATGGCGCAAGTTGACCTTCATCAACTGCCAATCCTCATCTGGCAAAGATCGGATTATGGCTTGGACCTGTTGTTCATCCGTGAGGTCGTGCCCGGCTTGCTTCAACTGGTGGATCATCTGAGACATCTCTCAAAGGTGAGAACTCATGGTGTGATCAGCTCGTTTCTGATAGTTCTCAAACCTCAGAATCATTGATCTCTGTTTCTCCACAGAAACATCACCATATTTGGTGTTGACAGTATCCCAAATTTCTTTGGCACTATCAAGGGTTGAGAACTCAACCATGATCTCATCCACCATTGTCGAAAGAAGGGTCACTCGGCAAAGACGATTCTTTTTCAGATAAGCCACATAGGCTGTCTGGTCTTGCCCTTCTTCTGGTTGGGCAACCTGACCTCCATCAGATAAAACCTCAAGTGTGTCCTGCTCATTAAGAATGAACTTGACCTTTTGCTGCCAAATTGGATAGTTGTCACCATCTAATTTGAGGTCCTTGTTCAGTTCAGCAACAATATTCTTACATGCCATCTACATGATGCAGATCACATGTATTAAAGTTCAATCAATCACAACAAGACTCTAACAAGCAACAAATATATGCAACTACTTCAAACATGTTCATATATGGCAAAAGGAGTGCATATAGCATCCAATTAGAAACACACAAACATGTTTCCATAGTTTCACATACATGTTCTAATTGAGCCTCAAAGAAGGTTCAACTATCTCACTTTAAGGTTTCATGTACACATACATGAATTGCTTATGTAACATTACATATGGTATTCCTCCAAAACCTTAGTCTCATCACCCATAAGTCTCCTTGATACAATTCCCAGGAAAGGTGGAGGGGTCACATCGGTCCCGCTTAAAACCCACCTCCTTGGACAAAATTATAATCAATTTGACAGGGTCCCTAGAAACTTTAGCTTTTAGAAATAACATATCCTCCTTAAACCAAGTCTCATTTCCCTTAAGTCCATCATAGTGGTGAACTAATCACCAGTACTAAGACTCTCGCAGGGTTGAGGTTCTTAGTCTAAGTCGAGGTATAATGTCACATATATGCAACTTATGCATACTAGTAAGAACATGTAGAAAATACACCAAGAACACATCCTGGTTTATTATTCCTTGAATTAAGTCTCTCATCCCTCAAGTCACCATAGTGATAATTTCCAGGAAGGAGGGACACAATGGTACCGCTTAAGTTCCTTCCTAGACAGAATTACCATCTAATTAAGACTATCTCCGGGTAAAGCCAATAACTCAAGTGAAGAATTACACCAAGAACGTATCTTGTGCATTTCATGCCATAATCATAATTATATCATGTTCTAACATTCATATAGATATACATGTGAATCACAAAGAAGCAATATACATGCTTTCATTCAAACATACTCATGAACACATACATAAGCATACAATGATTCACATACACGGACTGGCGAACGCCTGTCAGGCGAAGCTTTGACACTAGCGAACCCCTCATGCCGCAAACGCCTGTCAGGCGAAGCCTTGACACTGGCGAACGTCTATCAGGCGAGAAACTTGACACTGGCGAACGCCTGTCAGGAGATGCCTGGACACTGGCGAACGCTTGTCAAGGGACCGCGAGGCCTCATACAAGGTTCTCAAACAAGATACTTCTATCTTGACCGAATTCATACATACATGTAATTTCATGATCTTAATCATTTTCCAACATACAGGCATGCATACCGGTACACTACCTGATGTGATCACGGGATCCCCAAGCAACAACAAGATGACCCAGACAAAGAGGCAGTCGAGTGAAGCTCGGAGCAAACCCTTGGCGAGTGGGTTCAGAGGCCCTGGCGGCCTAATCCGATGGTCTGGAATAACCCCAGACATGGAAAGGGCAATGCCTTCACGCGAGGACCCTAAAAGAGGCCTCAAGGCGTAGGAGAGGCTTCTGTGCAAACAGGCATCCAGGCGAAGGCAAGCCACTTTGGCAAAGCCGTCCCTGTGAAGTCTCAAGGCGAAGGATGAACTGCATCATGCTAAGGCATCCGAACAGGCGAAGCCCCGGGCGAAGCCAGAGCTGCGAAGCCCCGAGGCGAGGGCTAGGCTTCCCCAACAAGGGAGTTATGGCGATGGCCAATCCTACAGGCGAAGCCATCTCCATAACCCTCCCCTATGCGAAGCCCTCATGCAACAATGTCCACGAGAAGTCTTTAAGATACGGACGGTACTTCCTGGCGAAGCTTTCTGGCGAAGGCAAAGCCCCTGGGCGACGTCATCCCAGTCAGTCTCCTGGTAAAGGCCACGTCCACAACAAGAAGACTTCCAGTTCGACGCTAAGGGATATTCTTCTGCGGAGCCTCAAGCGAAGGCGGAGCCTTCGTTGCAAGTCTCAAAGGGAAAGGCGAGGCCACTAGGCGAAGCCTCCTTTGAGAAAGTTTGCCAACAAAGGCGAGGCCTTCCGAGCCGGGTCTCCCATCAGCGAGCCCTAAAGCAGAGCCACCTCGGCTTATCCAGTCGGCCAACCACTCCCGACCATTACGGCCCCTCCCGCCTTATACGCCGACACTTGGGAGCGAACTTTTGACCTTTTTATCTTTTAAATCGAGACATGCATGCAAAAGTACTTGTACACTTTATGGCATGCATGCGTCTTTTGTAAGAGGCTGTTCCCTTCCTTCCCTATAAAAGGAAAGACAGACTTCCAGAATAGGTAGAACATATGTAAAGCTTAAGAAGGACAATTCCTTAAGCCCGGTTCTCACCCCCCCTGCTATTTTCCGCCATCCCCCTTTATAGATGAAAATAATAAAGTTTAATATCTAGTATTGCTTAATCTCGTAGTTAAGAGGTGCTAGATCTTCCATCCTCCCGGGCTTATCGCAGATATTGCCCAACCTCGTAGTTGGGAGGTGTCGTGGCCGTCTCTATCCTTCTTTGTTCAATCGACTCCACCGAGCTAGATCTGCGCTTCCGTGCGATCTCGTGGATTCGCGTCAAGCGTACCGTGATCGTATCAAGTGGTATCGAGCCGGATCGCTTCTTTGGAGTTGTTGTGATTTCTTCAAGGTTAAACCCTTTTATTTCTACTTGAAGAAAGATTTATCTTTGCGTTATTTTCAAACCGTGTTATACTCTGTTCGCTTATCTGTATCCCTTCCCATATCCGCTTTTCGTTTCGGTTATCTGTTGTGTTGATTCGGTGTTAGGAGTTGTTGTTGTGTTAGCAACTTCATAAATCAAAAAGTCAAAAAAAAAAAGAAGAAGAAGAAGAAGAAAAGAAAGCAGTTGCGGTTTTGCGAAAGTCGCAAAATCCCAGTTTTATTCAAAAACCGCAACGTGCCAAGATTTATACGCTCAAGAGAGTGAGGTTGTAGTTGAAAAGTGAAGAGAAGTGGTGTATAAGGCTTGGTTGTAAAAAGCGTAGAAGAAATCGGATCTGTGTTCTTATTGTTCTTGGTGTTCATATGAATGTTAATATCTGTTCATTCCACAACTCATCTTAACAGTGACCTTGATCTAATTTCGATTTCAAATTTGAGCCAAAAGTGTTTGTGCGCCAAAACCTCATTTCTAACCCTCTTATATATCTGTTACCGAAACCCCCCTCCATTTTAACCTAGCTTGCTTCAAGTAACTAGTACTTCTTACTTAAAGATTTTTGCATGCTATTGGTTATCTTGTGATATTCATTATCGGGTTTTGGCCTTGGAAAGAGCAAGCTCTGAGAGCTAAGCAAGAGGAAAGAAAGAAAGCCGAGTGTGACCCCTCGCGAAAGGGCAGACCCCTTCGCGGCAGGAGAGAACCCCAAACACGTGAGGAGTTTGAGCGGACTAATTTTATTGTTTAAATGTGCAGGAGACCCCATGGTAGATAAATATTTCTATGGGGTTGATCTATCAGTGGGGCGATACCAGCTTGGAAAAGACTTATGGCATTGGATGGAGAAGTTGGAGTACCACTTCTGGTGCTCCCCACTTCGTGGTGAAAAAATGTTGAGCCAAGCCATAAGACGCCTAAAAGGAGAGGCCAAGGAATGGTGTCGCCGAGAGTTCTCTGACAGAGAACGGTCCGCTGAAGCCCCATCCAGTCTTGGAGTGAGTTGAAGAGGTTGCTTTGTGGCGGCGATATGGACTCTGTCAAGAAGAGCCCCCCTCCATACTACCCCGGGCGAGGGCCCCATGCGCCCGCACCCGGTACCCAGTCGGGCTCCGCCACCATACTCCACTCGGCGGGTCTTCGCCTCGGGCGAACCAACTTCCTTCCGGGAAAGGAGGCGAGGACCCAATCGCCACAAACCCCCTTGGTTGGGCCGCGCACCCCACCGCCCAATACTTGCGCAGCCCATACCTACACCACAAATCCCAACCCTCACCAAAATCCAAAAGAAGAGACTCTCGCCCAAGAGATTAGAAGGCTCAAAGATGAGTACTTAGAATATGAGCGGGCGAGAGAGAAAAGGAAAGAGAGAAGAAAAGAAAGAGCTCTCCAAAGCCAAATGAGTGAAAAGAAAGACTCACCCGGGCCTTCTACCATACCCCAAGAAGAACTAATCGTTTCATCTTCTCAAACTTGTTGTTCTTCTTTGGCTGTGCAGAAAGAAGAAGAAGCGCGGGCGCGCGAAGAGTTGAAGAAAGCGAAGGCGCTTTGGAAGGAGGCGAGCTCATGCGGGAGTCCCAACTAAACCCGTACTTGAGGAAGAAGCCACACCGTTGCTGAAGGAGAAGAAGATGATATGCGAAGCAGGACTACGTCTCCCTAACTTGGGAGAAGGTAACTTGTCTCTTCCTTCCAGTAGCACAGAGTATACGCACGAGTGCGAATCTGTGGTTTCCTTGAGTCTGCATGCTACGAACAGGGGTGAAGGATCAGACATTGGTTCGACACCGCACCCATTGTTCGAATATATACAGGACCCCGGATGCCATGTTTGACATGCTTAGAATGCATGCGTTAAGGAAAGACCCCTTTGTTCCACGAGAGACATCCATGCCTTTCCTTAACAAACATGAGCATCTTAAAATAAATCGAGCTGAAACCATGTTAATGGTTGAGGTGGAGAGAGAGAGCGACTGTTCATCTCTCAACCTCTTGCTTATGCTAATGCTAGTCTCTGCGCGTTGCAGTCCGAAGTTCTTTCTACGACTAGCTTAGTTTCTTCTTCTTGGTCTCGGGAAGCACATATGCATGTGCTTGGCGAAGGTAAAGCTTCCCTTGACCCCCACCCCATTCCATGAGCAGAGGTCTAAAGTCTTTGGACCGCATGCTTTCCTTGAGTATAAAGTTCTTGTTAAATGTCTACAATACTCTAGGAAGCATGTCATGAATTTTTATAAACTTTGTTCATGATCACGATGAATATAGGAGTTGTCTTGCTAATGCATACATATGCATCGCCACAGCGACCCCACGAGTCTCCGGTTAAGTTTCGTTTACTAAACTCTAATGCTCTCCAAAGTTTGTTGTGCTTGTTTTCAATTGTAGGAAAAATTTCTTCCCTTAATATTCTAGTAAGAATCTTTTTAAGAGGAGGAATGATGTGATCACGGGATCCCCAAGCAACAACAAGATGACCCAGAACAAAGAGGCGGTCGAGTGAAGCTCGGAGCAAACCCTTGGCGAGTGGGTTCGAGAGGCCTGGCGGCCTAATCCGATGGTCTGGAATAACCCCAGACATGGAAAGGGCAATGCCTTCACGCGAGGACCCTAAAAGAGGCCTCAAGGCGTAGGAGAGGCTTCTGTGCAAGCAGGCATCCAGGCGAAGGCAAGCCACTTTGGCAAAGCCGTCCCTGTGAAGTCTCAAGGCGAAGGATGAACTGCATCATGCTAAGGCATCCAGAACACTGGCGAAGCCCCAGGCGGAGCCCTTTCTGCGAAGCCCCGAGGCGAGGCTAGGCTTCCCAACAAGGGAGTTACGCGATGGCCAATCCTTCAGGCGAAGCCATCTCCATAACCCTCCCCTTTGCGAAGCCCTCATGCAACAATGTCCACGAGAAGTCTTTAAGATACGGACGGTACTTCTGGCGAAGCTTCTGGCGAAGGCAAAGCCCTTGGGCGGCGTCATCCCAGCCAGTCTCTGGTAAAGGCCACGTCCACAACAAGAAGACTTCCGGTTCGACGCTAAGGGATATTCTTCTGCGGAGCCTCAGCGGCGGAGCCTTCGTTGCAAGTCTCAAAGGGAAAGGCGAGGCCACTAGGCGAAGCCTCCTTTGAGAAAGTTTGCCAACAAAGGCGAGGCCTTCCGAGCCGGGCCTCCCATCAGTAGAGCCCTAAAGCAGAGCCACCTCAGCTTATCCAGTCGGCCAACCACTCCCGACCATTCTGGCCCCTCCCGCCTTATACGCTGACACTTGGGAGCGAACTTTTGACCTTTTTATCTTTTAAATCGAGACATGCATGCAAAAGTACTGTACACTTTATGGCATGCATGCGACTTTTGTAAGAGGCTGTTCCCTTCCTTCCCTATAAAAGGAAAGACAGACTTCCAGAATAGGTAGAACATATGTAAAGCTTAAGAAGGACAATTCCTTAAGCCCGGTTCTCACCCCCCCTGCTATTTTCCGCCATCCCCCTTGATAGATTAATATCATCAAGTTTAATATCTAGTATTGCTTAATCTCGTAGTTAAGAGGTGCTAGATCTTCCATCCTCCCCAGGCTTATCGCAGATATTGCCCAACCTCGTAGTTGGGAGGTGTCTGTGGCCGTCTCTATCATTCTTTGTTCAATCGACTCCACCGAGCTAGATCTGCGCTTCCGTACGGTCTCGTGGATTCGCGTCAAGCGTACCCGTGATCGTATCACTACCCAAGCAAACGCGTCCCTGCATCACATCAAAATCAGACCAAGGATCAGCATGGTCATCACCCCTTGGTGGCACCTTCAAGTTATGCCTCCGCAGGTTTCGCCCTCGCGGTCTCACACTCGCCTTCGCGAGTCTCTTAGGACTTCGCAGGTCTCACCCTCACCTGATCTCATGTCTCGCCTTCGCGGGTCTCGCCCTCGCGGTCTCGGGTCTCGCCTTCGCAGGTCTCGCCCTTAAGGTATCAGATCTCACCTTCGCGGGTCTCGCCCTCACGGTGTCAACTCGCCTTCGTGAGGTCTCTCATGCCTATACTGGCCCCGCCAGACAAGGCCCTTGCACTCACGGTTCGTGCGACCCTTACTCTTACCCTTATTGGCTTCGCTTTTATCTAGGCCTTCGCCCCTTGCTGGCCTTCGCCGCTACATGCTCAACTAAGGAAAGACCACTTGATCATCTGACATTAAGCAACCAATAAGGAGGACGGTCAGCACGAGCCTGAGTGATCTTCACCAGATTCACACGCTAGATATCCTCTGACAAACGAATCAACTAAGGCGGTTTACTAATACATTCATCATCACAACCACCATATCCCAAACAGCCTGGCCAAAGGCTTCAACTGGGGGAGGCTCCTCCTGGCATCACCCTATAAATAGGGTGATGTCCACCTTAAAACGGGTAAGACACTTCACGCCCCCCCACTCCTCTCTTGCTACTCCTGAGTGCTCTCTTTATCTTTCACAGATCACTCTGAATAGCAAGCTTGGAGTCCTCAAGAACACAACACCATCAATAAATCATCTGAGAGTCCGGACTTGTAAAGGAACGAGACTATCAGATTGGCGCCGTCTGTGGGAACTGAATGTTCTCATCAAAACCCATAAAGAAAACCACAAGAAACAAGCCATGCCAACTACTCGAAGCATAAGTAGGCATAGCCGCCAGGGAAGGAGGAATCCACCCGTTACGGTCACCAACAACGACCCACCATCGGAAGCCTCCCCGAACAACGACCACCTGCAACCAGGTGAACTCTCGGTTCATTTGACGGAGGAGAGCTCCTCCCACATTAATCGTAACGTGCCTCAGGAGCGCACCACCCCACCAGCAAATCCTCCACCAACAGGCCTTGATCCGGCCATCCTGCAATCAATCATGGAGGTGGTGGCTCAGAACCTGCTCGAAACACTTGCTGCTACTCTCAGAGGAGTTTTGGACAGTGTGGGAACACTACGGACCAGTCAACAAGAACGCCCTGTCACCCCGCCTCAACAAGTAAGTCATCCTGACCCTCCTCCTTCGTCTGTACTTATAGCACTTACTAGACGGTTAGAAGAAATGGAGAAAAGGGAGGAGAGGGCTAGCGTCCATAACATCACCAGGATGCGTTTGGATCACCTCTGCACCCAGCCCTCCACTCAGCGGGTCTTGGAGACCCCTCTTCCAGATTTGTTTCGCCAGCCCAAGCTGGATGCTTATGACGGTCTGTCAGACCCGGATATTCATTTGCAACGCTACGTCTCCGCAATGGCCATCGCGAGGACAGATGACAACACCCTCTGTAGGGCTTTCAGCTCCACACTCACGGGGGTCGCGGCAAACTGGTATACCACCATTCGTGAAAAGCGGTTCGACTCCTTTGAGGAACTCTCCCGCAATTTCTCCAATCACTTCGTGGTGTCCAAACCTCCCCCCAAAATGGCAGGACACCTCCTGAAGATACGACAAAAGAAAGAAGAATCCCTCAGGGAGTACATTCAGCGATTTCAGGCGGAATCCATCCAAGTCCCAAATCTGGGGGAGGAGGCCCGTCTGCTCGTAGCCATTCAGGGTCTCCGCTGGGAATCCCTTTTCTTCGTGGATGTACACACCAACCCCCTCTACAACATGGAGCAGTTCTTGAGCATGGCATCCCAGTTCATGAACACAGAAGAGGTCACTCGACCACTTGCCCGCACCACCCCAACAGATGCGAAGGGGCAGTGATGCGATCACGGGTAGTGTGGGTTGTGATCAACGCTTACGGATCTAGCTTAGCGGAGGCGAACTTGGATAAATGAACAAACGAAGAACAGATTTCGGCCACACGAACCTCCTCACTACGAGGTGAGGCAATGCGCGTGATAATGGCTGGGAATGAAGATGGGATCTAGCACCTCTTGACTACAAGGTCAAGCAATACTAGATATTATGTTTGGATCCTCTTGCATGGATCACTAGGGAGATGGAAATGCAAGAATAGAGAACACAAAAGCCAATGTCTCACTTGGAGAGTTTCGGCCGAATTGATTAATTCAAAGTTATGTTCTAGGTTACAATGGTGTTTGTGACTAGCTAAAATAGTGAGGAGAGATGTGAAAAACAAAGCGGCTCTTCAGCCGTGCATGCGTGCAGAAAGCATAAAGTGCTTTTGCATGCATGCAGCGTGAAAAGCATCCAAAAAGGTGAAAAAGGTAAAGCTAGCCTAAAAGTGTTCAGATGCCTTTTGCATGTAAAGTGGATATTTGTTGGTACACTACCCAAGCAAACGCGTCCTCGCGTCGCATCAGGATCATACAAGGTATTCGCAAGGTCTCGCCCTTGTGGTCTCCAGTATCGCCTTCGCAAGGTCTCGCCCTTGTGGTCTCCAGTATCGCCTTCGCAAGGTCTCGCCCTTGTGATCTCCAGTATCGCCTTCGCAAGGTCTCGCCCTTGAAGTATCCAGTCTCACCTACGAGAGGTCTTGCCCTCGTAGGCCTCAAGCCTCGCCTGGGCGACGTCTCACACTCGCCTTCGCGTCTCTTAGGCCTTCGCGGGTCACCCTCGTGATCTCATTTGCCTTCGCGGGCCTTACTCCCGCAGTCTCAACTCGCCTTCGCGAGGACTCTCATACCTATACTGGCCCCACCCAGATAAGGCCCTTACACTCAGGTTCGTGCGACCCTCACTCCTTATTTGGCTATATTCCATATGGGCCTTCGCCCCTTGCAGGCCTTCACTTGCCACTTGCTCCACTTGGAGATAGGCCACTTGGTCATCTGACATCAAGCAGCCAATAAGAAGGTCAGCACGAGCCTGGGAGATCTTCACCAGATTCATACGCCAGACATTCTCTGACAAACGAATCACTTAAGGCGGTTTGCTGAGATCTTCATCATCACAGCCGCCTTATCTCCAATCAGTCTGACACAGACTTATCTCCTTACATCTAATCTGACAGACTTGTCAGTCTTGTCTCACAGCCTGTCCAAGGCTTCAACTTGGGGAGGCTCTTCTCCTGGCATCTCCCTATAAATAGTGGGATGTCCACCCTAAACTGGGTAAGCTACTACACGCCCCCCACTCCTTTCTTGCTACATCTGAGTATTCCTCTTATCTTTTACAGATTACTCTGAACTGCAAGCTTGGAGTCTCAAGAACACCATCATCATCAATCACTCAACTGGGATTCCGCTCCTATCCTGGGAACGAGAATATCAGTTTGGCGCCGTCTGTGGGAACGAAAGAAACGAAAAAGTTCTTCTCGTAAACCCATATTACAAACCGCAAGTAGTAAGTCATGCCAACTACCCGGAGTGCAAGTAGGCACAGCCGTCAGGGACGGAGGAATCCTCCCGTGACGAACACAAACAACGATCCACGATCGGAACCATCTCCAAATAACGTTCCCCCACAACGGGGAGAACTCTCTGTTCACTCAACGGAGGAAAGCTCCTCCCACGTTAACCGTAACGTGCCTCAGGAGCGCAACACTCCACCGACGAGCCTTGATCCGGCCGTTCTGCAAACAATCACTGAGGCGGTTGCTCTCAACTTGCGCAAAACACTCCAAGGGAGGGGTCGCCCGGCCCTCGCCTGGTCCCCTGTCTCCTACGGAAGTGGTCCAGGCGACCGCCCGCTCCAAGGGAGGGGTCGCCTGACCCTCCGACTGAACTTAAAACCTGAAAAACTTAACGCCAAACTTGCACGGTTCCGAACTTGATCTTTAACACTTATACAATCTTACCATTTGCACAACCAAACTTACAAAACTAAACATGCATGTTATGTACATTATACAGAGCCGTAACCAAGTTCGGAATACAAGAAAACCAACCAAGTGGTGAACACGCGGAGTTCAACCGCACCACTTGAAGCTACTGCTGCTGCACCTCAAGTCCAAAACCTCAAGTCCTAGCAAACTCGCCTCTACTCGGCGACTTGCTTTTCCTTTCCTTTTCCTGAAACAGTAGATATAAGGGTAAGTTCTCGAAAGAACTTAGTAAGGGAACAGGTATAGACATGGTGCAGTTACTAAAACGGTAGATACAGTAAACCTGCAACCAGAAACAGAACGAATACGATACACAAAGCATCTCACCAATCAATTTAACGCTCAATCAATGCAACACAATCAAACATATGCAATGCAGTCGGTCAATCACAATCACATTCAATTCACAATCATAACGATAACATTCTTTGCGATGGACCATGGCGAGATCTGCCCCGGTCCAACCGGCAATGGCCATGCGTCCATTCACAATCGGTCGGTAGAGCATGGTACCAGCTCGGGGGAGCAACCCCCATCGGTCAATCAATATAAATCATCGATAACCATCGTAGGTATATCGGAATCCCAATCGGTTCCTGCACAACAATGCCTATACCAGGAACTAGGTCGGCGTCATCGGGCACTCCCCTCTTCCGAACCTAGCCTCAGTCTATATCCGAGTATGCTTGCTACGCAAAGCAATACTCCTAAACACACACTGAACCCTTACCTCCGATTGAAGTCCGAATCCGAATTCTCGATCGACGGTCCCGGTAGAAATTTCGGCAGAGTTTCTGCCCAATTTCTAAGCAACTCCCTGTCCAGAAACAATCACAGATACACAATTCACATTCAGAGTTCACAGAATCAATCACTAACAATGGCGCCAAAACCGAGGCTCGGGCCGGGAAAAACGGCTTTCACACCGAGCCTCTTCTAACAGAACCAATTACACTATCGAAATCAGAATTCTATTCTGAACACAGAATTACTCTTACCTTTCACTAATTCCTCCGTCGAAAAATACACCCAATATTTCAGACGCGAATCGGCACTACCTCGGGTGCGTTTCTTCCTACGTTCCTGTTACCAAACACGCACAAGGAAGTGCCGGGAACGCTTAGGAACCGAAAAATCAAACAAAGGAGCATATGACACTATTCACTCCAAAATTCAAATGCTCCTAACTTGCAAAATACACTGATTCTTCCAAAACGGACTTCAGATTACTGAACTACACAACCCAATGAACGATTTAAGCGGTTTACCTCGAAGTTTGGCCGCAAAATGACGGAAATCAGTTATAGAGCTCAAGCTCAACAATGGCGGATGTGAGGGAGAGAGAGAGAGAAGAAAACGCATGGAAGAAGAAGAAGCAATTGACCAAATAATAAACTTTCCCCTTTTCTTATACATATATATGTATTAATACATAAATACATATATATCTCCCATAATTTTCTTTTCTTCTCTTTTCCTCATTCAACCAACAAGTGACACCTACCCCTTTCTCTCTCTCACCCATCCGCCCCATACCTTTCTTTTTCTTCCAAATGTTCAATTTCCAATATCACATTCATATTACAAACTGTAAATTTCGTTCAGCCCGAAATACAGTTTTTTACCAAACTTACTCCGTTTGGAACCAAACTTTAACTGATATGATCACGGTGGGGGTACGTGATCACGCGCTCGGATCTAGCTTGAAGGAGGCAGTTTCCAGCAAGAATGGAAACGAAGAACAGAGGAAGAACACGAAGGAAACAGAGTCGGCCAAGGGAACCTCCTCACTACGAGGTGAGGCAATGCCCTTGAAAATGCCTGGGGAAGGAAGCGGGATCTAGCACCTTTTGAATACAAGTTCAAACAATACTAGATATTATGTTGGATCCTCTTGCACGGATCACTTAAGGAGATGGAATGCAAGAAATGAGAACAAGAAAGCCAAAACCTCACTTGGAGTATTTCTGATTTCTTATAAATATGTTCTACCTTTACAATGGTTACAAGCTGCCTTATATAGAAGGAAATGGTAAAGGAAAATAAAGAATGACTGGACAAGGGAACCAGCTTCCTGGTTCTATGGTAGGCGAAATGAGAGGTGGCAGGCGAGGTGACAAGATAGGCTGTGTAGACTTCTGCTTTAGCGGCTCCCAATTTCCCAGGAATTGTAGTTGGCGGGAAAAGGGAGAAAGAGGACCTCTGCTCAAGTCGAAGGGTTCGCCCGACTTACGTATGGAGGCCTCCTGCTTGGCGAACACCGTGCTTCGCTTGTGTCCGGAAGTGTTGCGCGGGGTCTTCGCCAAGGTCTTGGGTTCGCCAATGACCATGGCTTCGCCAAAGACCATGGCTTCGCCAAAGGCCAAGGGTTCGCCAATGGGGTCTGGGTTCGCCAAGATTCTTGCGAACACGATTCTGTCTTTGGGGCTTCGCCGACGCCTAGAATGCCACTTCTTCTTTGTCCATGCCTTCGCCAAGGGTCCTTTAGACCCTCTGGAGGAATGGTTGCCTCTTAACTCACAAATAGGGGTGATGTCCACATCATCTTAATTACGTACTGGGTGTTGGTAACAATCTCGGCCCCTGAGCAGGGCCCCGCACGACAACCCGTTCTTCCAGAGAGGGATATGTTCGTGGATGGCTCATCCAAACTCGGATCCCCCGCAAGGGGCGTATATCTGCGCGGACCCCTAGGTATGGAAGTATCCCTTCGTGTCTCTTTCCAATTTCAAGTAACTAATAATGTTGCAGAATATGAGGCCCTCATCGCGGGGCTCAAGCTCGCCATACGGGCAGGCATTCACCGCCTTCATATCCACAGCGACTCGCAACTGGTGATTCACCAGGTCCAAGGGTGCGCTGAATGCAAAGACGCCACCCTGACCAAATACCTCAAATTGGTGAACGCCTTTCGGACCAACTTTGAGGAGGCTATCTTTATCCAGGTTCCTCGTTATGAGAACACCACAGCAGACATGCTGTCAAAGGATAAGACTCCCTCCACCATGGCCACTCTGGCCAGCCCTTCCATTACGGAGGCTATTGATATTGCCTCACTGACAACACCAGATCCGGTGGAAGACTGGAGAGACCTTATTATCGCTGAGCTAAAACCGGTGCCGCGGACCCCCAAGCTCACAAACGGGCCATCCGTTTTGTTCTCATTGATGACCAATTATGGCATCGCGGGTTTGCAGCACCCCTCCAACGATGCCTCAGCACCCTTGAGGGACACTCTGTCTTGGATACTCTCCACCAAGGTAACTGTGGTGCACACATTGCTGCGGAGGCACTTGCCCACAAAGCCCTTCGTCAAGGGTACTACCGGCCTACCTTGAAAAGGACGCCGCCGCCTTTGGTCAAAACATGCCACCAGTGCCAGATCAATTCTCGCATCCAGCGACTGCCATCTACAGAGTCTCCAGCACTGACAAACCCAGTGCCCTTTGCCCTGTGGGGCCTTGACCTCATTGGTCCAATGCCGACCGCTCCAGCTCAGTACCGCTTCTGTGTGGTTGCAGCTGATTATTTTTTTAAATGGGTCGAAGTAGAACCCCTGGTGTCCATCACTTCCACCAAGATCATCAAATTCCTGTGGAAAAATCTTGTCTGCCGATACGGTAGCCCTCGTGCTATTATTACAGATAATAGCACCCAGTTTGCCAGTCACAGCGTCCAACAATGGGCCCAGGACAACAATGTCCGCATGCTTTTCGCCCCAGTGGCGCACCCCCAGTCTAATGGGAAGGTTGAGGTCACCAACCGCACCCTCAAGGAGGGCCTCAAGAAGCGCCTTGAGGGGGCCAAAGGCCGCTGGGTTGATGAACTCCCAAGTGTCTTGTGGGACTATCGCACCACAATGCGAACCCCAACAGGCGAAACGCCTTTCTCTCTGGTATATGGCGCAGATGCGCTTCTGCCTATTGAGGCCGACCTCCCTACGATCCGCATGATCAACTTCACCAACGAAGCCAATGCTCAGGGGCTTCGCGCCAAACTCGACTTAATCGAGGACATGCGAGAGGGCGCTCGCCTTCGCATGTTTGCCCTCAAACAGAGGCTTAGTCTTCACCATAATGCCAGGGTCAAGCCTAAGGCACTACAACAAGGGGGCCTTGCCCTGCTTAAGTCGGCCCTCACCGCTCGCGACCCCAAACAGGGTGTCCTGTGACCTACCTGGGAAGGACCCTATATTGTTCATAAACAAGTCCGCCCAGGAGTCTATGAACTACAAGACCATGATGGTCGTCTTCTTCCCCGCAACTTTCATGCGAATGACTTGCGTCCATATTACGTGTAAGTCCTCAGTTTTACGTCTTCAATTCAATAAAATACATGTGTATTTCTCCCTCTTTTGCAGCATTACGTGGCATTACAAATGCCCTCCCAATCGCCCTCTGCACCCGACAGGTCAGACTGGCCACTCGCCAAAATCACAGCATTAGACCTTGTCAGGTCTCACTTGCGCACCCACACAGGGGGAAGCCCCCTGCGGTAGCGCCAGGTAGTTACGGATCTCATCCCGAACTGACCTTCAACTAGCCCCGCCCCAAGGGTAACCCCCTTGCGCTGCGGAAGGGTAACCCCCTTTTTGGCTCCTTCAGGGAGGTCTATGTGTAAGTCGCCCTCGCGCGCCATAGCAGACCTTCCGCACGGACTCCTCCATGCAGGTAGTTACGGGTCTCATCCCCAACTGACCTTCAACTCGCCCCTCCCCAAGGGTAACCCCCTTGCGCTGCGGAAAGGTAACCCCCTTTTGGCTCGCGCTCGGATCTAGCTCAATGGAGGCGGTTTCCAGAAAGAATGGAAACGAAACAGAGGAAGAACACGAAGGAAACAGAGTTCGGCCAAGGGAACCTCCTCAATACGAGGTGAGGCAATGCCCTTGAAAATGCCTGGGGAAGGAAAATGGGACCTAGAACCTTTTGACTATGAGATCAAACAATGCTAGGTATTATATTGGATCCTCTTGCAATGGATCACTAATGGATTGGTGGAGCAAGATTTGAGACCCACGAAGAACAATATGCGTATCTCCGCAAATATGTGTTCTTACAAAATGAGTTCTCCCTAATACTTAGGTTACAGCCTCCTTTTATAGAAGGAGAAAGAATGAAGGAAATATAAAGAATGTCTTGACAAGGGAACAACTTCCTGGATCTATGGTAGGTGAAATGAGAGGTGGCAGCTGATGTGACATTGTAGGCTACCTGCTTTTGCGGCTCCCAATTCCCCAGGAATTGCATTTGGCGGGAAAAGGGGAAGAAGAGGGCCTCTACACAAGTTGAAGGGTTCGCCTGACTTGTGTATGGAGGCCTCTTCTGCTTGGCGAACACCTGGGCTTCACCTGTTTCTGGAAATGAGGCACAGGGTCTTCGCCAACGACCATGGGGGTCGCAAAGAGTCATGGCTTCGCAAATGGCCTTGAGTTCGCTCAAAAGGACCATGGGTTCGCCAGAGTCAATGGGCTCACCAATAGCCATGGGTTCGCCGTTGAGGCTTGGCCTCGCCAAAGGCCAAGGGTTCGCCAATGGGGCATGGGTTGGCCAAGATCCTTGCGAGCGCGGCTCAGCCTCGGGGCTTCGCCGGTACCTAGAATGCCGCTTCTTCTTCTCCCGTGCCTTCGCCAAGGGCCTTTTAGACCCTCTGGATGAATGGTTCCTCTTTATCACAAAAATGGGGCTGATGTCCACATCATAGCCTCCCTCTTCAGAAGAATCCGTTCTCGGATTCATAAGGAAATTGTCCCTACAAATCTTAAGACACCACAACAAACTTGAAGAAGCATCTAGGGTTAGTGAACTAAAAGCGTTAGACATCAAAGCTTTCCCCAAAAATGGTCTGAAGGAATGAGATGGACAACCCGTCCTTTCTCTTCGCTTCACTTTTATACTTAGCTTTTAAACAAGCCCACATAGTTATTCCGGGATCAAATATAAGCCTAGGCCATTCATGGGCATGGTCCCAATGCAACGAGTCTAAATCATATCCCGAAACATGCACGGGATCGCCAATTATATCACCCAATTCATATTTAATGTTAAGAGATGAGAGATTAGAAGCATAGATACCCATGTTCGCTCTCTCCCTCTTGCACTTTTCCTCCATACCGAGAGGGGGTGATACTTCCTTCCCGGACTGTTTAAGGCCTCTTTCAGCCTCTCATTCCACAGCGACCTGTACATTCAAAGAAGATAAACAAGGGGGTTGTAAGATAGAAGTTAGTGGAAAAGTTTGGTCGGTTGAAGGCACGTTGTCCTCACTTCCACTATTTTGGGTCATGGAGTTTCCCTCTTGTTTTCTCTCCACTTTCTTCTCAGACTCTTCTCTCGGATCGCTCTCTTTCTCGCTCAAGGTCTCTTGGACCGCCTCACTTTTCTCTCTTTCTTCTCTGTCCTCTCCCCTCGTAATTTCTTCTTTCCTCTTGGCTGTTTTTCTCTCAACCTTACCATCGGTTGCAGCTTCCCCCACGGGCCCTTGTAACATCTGGTCTTGGACCATAAGTACTAGTCGTTTTATTTCATCAATGATGGTGGAGGAGCTAGATCTTTGAGGCACTTCTGGTGTTGCTTCGCCGTGTCGGTCAGAAGGTGGTTGGCGCGACGAAGCAATCTGGTGAGTGGGGGTCCTCGTTGGCTTTCGGTTGATGGATGGGGGACCGCGAATGAGAGGTGGTTCAAAGCTGGGCGTCGTACAGCTAGGATACGACGAAATGGGAGAGTAATACGAGCAGGGGGGATAAGTCCTCCGGGGCTTGGGATAGCGATAGTGAGGGGAGTTATCTTGGTGATGGCACGGGTTCGCCATTAACCGTTCAGGTTCTGGGCCTGAATAATATTCATGTGCAGTAGGGTATGGATGATCAAACTCAGAGTATGGGGTCAGTTCTAGCCAGGTTTCCTGGTCATTGGAGTACTCTGAGTTGTTCCCTTGGTATGTATGGTCGAGGGTTTCCTCCGCCCAGAAGTCAGACTCTTGGTAGCAAGGGTCCGACTCCGGGTAGTATTCCTCTTCCACATACTCCATGAGACTCAAGTTCTGCACATGCGAACAGTATTGTGAAGCCTCGCCACACTCCCTTAGTGTTTACACTCTTCTCTCGTGTTTGGAACACAAAGGTTCTCACAAGTTTCAAAACTTACCACCAATCTACGATTAAGATCAAATGCAAACACGCAAAGAATATCCAATGAAATCTTAGCAATGTCTGAAACAAGTAAAGCACAAAGTTCTAGTTACTTGAAACTAGGGTTTTGAGGTTGGTTGGTGGTTTGAAAGAAGTTGGTAATGATATAGAAAAGGCTTTTCACCAATATAAACACTATAAGTTCAGGTTTTCGAAATTATTTTCGATCTGTGAGTACTGTTCACTTGAGTTTCGGATGAACTCTTCAAGAACACTTAGAACTTTTCCCAGAATTTTATGAACTGGTTTAAATCTTTCTGTTATGCAAACTCTTGTTCTTTTGCACACAGGGAAAACTCTTTTCTTTTCAAATCCAAAGTCACTCACAGATTTAGAAACCTTTCAAGAACTCCAACAAGGACAACAACTACTCGGTTTCTCTCAAGAGATCATTAACCGAAAAACTTTCCTTCAAGTTTTCGAAAGAAAACAAAGGTTTTAACTTGAAGAAAATTAAAAAACTGATACGGTATGATACGAAACGATACCTCCAATGAGCGCTGGTACACTACCCAAGCAAACGCGCCCTCGCGTCATATTATAATCATACAAGGCCTTTGAGGAAGCCTCATCCTCGTGGTCTCCAGTATAGCCTTCGCGAGGTCTCATCCTTGTGGTCTCCAGCCTCACCCACGCGGGGTCCTGCCCTCGCGGGCCTCAAGTCTCGCATGGGCGACGTCTCATACTCACCCTTGCGTTTCTAAAGCCTGCGCGGGCCACCCTCGCGGTCTTAGGGCGAGCCCTCGCGATCTCCTTCACCTCCATGGGTCTTACTCCCAGTCTCCTGCCTATACTGGCCCCGCCCAGATAAGGCCCTGGTACCCAGGTTCGTGCAACCCTCACCCCTTATTTGGCTATATTCTATTTGTGCCTTCGCCACTATAGGACTTCGCCCGCCGCTTGCTCCACTTGGAGATAGACCACTTGGTCGTCTGACATCAACCGGCCAATAAGGAGGGCAGCGGGGAGCACAGGAGATCTTCACCAGATTTATACGCCAGACATTCTCTGACAAGTGAATCACCTAAGGCGGTTTGCTGAGATCTTCATCATCACAACCGCCTTATCTCCAATCAGTCTGACACAGACTTATCTCAACAGCCTGTCTAAAGGGCTTCAACTGGGGGAGGCTCTTCTCCTGGCATCACTCTATAAATAGGGTGATGTCCACCCTAAATCGGGTAAGCTACTACACGCCCCCCCACTCCCCTCTTGCTACTTCTGAGTATTCTTCCTATCTTTTACAGATTACTCTGAACGGCAAGCTTGGAGTCTCAAGAACATCATCTTCTCCACCACATCAACTGAGAGTCCGGGCCTTCTTTAGGAACGAGACTATCGATTTGGCGCCGTCTGTGGGAAAGAAAGTTCTTACTATAAACCCATATTACAAACCACAAGCAATAAGTCATGCCAACCACCGGAGTGCAAGCAGAGCGATCGTCAAGGAGGAATCCTCCGGGACAAATACGAACAATGATCCACCATCGGAGCCATCCCGAACCACGTTCCCCACAACGGGAGAACTCTCTATTCACTCAACAGAGGAAAGCTCCTCCCACGTTAACCGTAACATGCCTCGGGAGCGAAACACTCCATCTCCAAACACCCTCCAACGGGCACTGGATCCGGCCGTTCGCAAGCGATCACCGAGGCGGTTGCTTTCAACTTGCGTGAAACTCTCGCCAACACTCTTGGGCGTTACGGATAGCGTTGGGCAGCTGCGGACTAATCAGCTGAACGCCCGGCTACCCCTCCTCGGCAAGTAAGTAACCACTGATCCTTCTTCGTCATTACTTATCGCGCTTACTAGGCGATTAGAGGAAGTGGAAAAAGAGATGAAAGGGCCAGTGTCCATAATATCTCCGAGGATGAGTGCGGACCACCTCTGGACCCAACCTTTTACTCGAGAGGGTTTTAGAAACCCCTCTTAGGACCGATTTCGTCGGCCTAAGCTGGATGCTTATGATGGTGTCAGACCACGATATTCATCTCAGCGTTACGTCTCCGCAATGGCAATAGCAAGGGCGACGACAACAAGCTCTGTAGAGATTTCAGCTCCACACTTACTTGGGCAGTTGCCAACTGGTATACCACTCTCCGGGACAAACGGTTTGATTCCTTCGAGGAGCTATCCCGCAACTTCTCCAACCATTGTGTGGTATCCAAACCACCTCCTAAAATGGCGGGACACCTTCTTAAGATACGGCGAGAAAAGGATGAGCCCCTCGAGAGAATATATTCAACGCTTCCGGGCCGAGTCTATCCGGGTCCCTAATGCGGGAGAAGAAGCTCGCTTTGCTTGCAGCTATCCAAGGCCTCTGAGTCCCTTTTCTTTGTGGATGTCCACACTAACCCGCCCACCAATATGGAACAATTCTTAAGTACAGCGTCGCGGTTCATGAATACGGAAGAGGTCACTCGACCACTCGCGAGCCGCCACGGCGGACGCCAAGGGGCAGCCCTCGCGGCCGGACCCTAGGTCTCAAAGCGGTACCACGCCCCCGGTAGGGAGAGGGCATACATTTCTCTTCCCCCCGAGGAATCTCGTACCAACATCCTCCATGCCTTGGAACAAAAGAGGAGGTCCCCACTTGGCCTCGCCCTCTCTCCCAGGAAATAACAAGGCAAAGCAACAAGTTTTGCCGCTACCACCGTGACAAAGGTCACGACACTGAGGACTGTTTTGAGCTCAAGCGCATGATTGGAGAAATGTTGGCTCAAGGCAAGCTCAGGGAGTACTTGCTCCAAAGCGAGGAGGGCCGTAGAAGAGAAGGTGACCGTGAAGGCGCCGGCGGAGGACCGCCGGCGGGGCGCTCCCAACAAAACCCAGGTCGGGAGAATCTGGTTCGAGTCCCCGGCAAGGGGACATATCGGCGTAATCACACGGTGTGCGGGCGCTTCGGCAAGACGCCGTCATATGAGGCAGATCTACCGGATAGACCACTCCTCTACTCGGTTTTTGCATCGCAGCGATGGCACCTCTGTGGCAATACCGCACGCTGACCCCTTGGTTATCACTTTGCCCGTATTGCGGGATGGGGCGTCGGCAGAATCTACATGGATACGGGGCAAATGCCAACGTGATCTACAAGCACACTCTGGTTGAGGCAAAGGTGCCTTTGTCACAAATTCAACCCAAAGGGGGCCACCTTTGGAATAGGACGGGATGAAATCCCAACCTTGGGGTCGATCACCCCCCCTACATGATGATGGGAACCACCAAGGAAAAAAGCAGGTATGTCATTCGAGCTATGTGGACTTTATTGTCTGGATCTCCCTACGCCATATAACGCCATCATCGGGCGACATACTCAAACCGAGTTCCATGTCCATTGTGATGTACGAACCACGACTTTAGTTTTTCACCTGCGGCTGGGGATGCCTATATCTTTGTCAACCAGAATGTGGCCAGAGGCAATTATGTCTCTGCCCTCGCTGGGCCCCCGCAGCTTCCCCGGCCATCCGAGCCTATGAGGAAGGCACCCGCAGAGGAAGCTGGTCCTGCGGGCGAAACTGCCCCTGACTTGTCTGGAGCCTTTGAAGAAGTTGAGATCTCCCCCGGAAAGAAGTTTCGGGTGGGAAAGGACCTCGAAGAAAAGGACCAGCAAGCGCTCATCCATCTCCTCCATGCCAACAGTGATATCTTCGCATGGAGCCACGAGGACCTACCGGGAGTTGATCTGCTGTTATTTCTCACAAGTTAAGTGTACTCCCGGCTTTAGCCCGGTTAGACAGAAAACAAGGGGCATGGCCCTCGACCGTAAGAGACTTTATGCATGAAGTGCGAGAAATTGCTTAAGGCAAGTATAATCAAGGAAGTTCACTACTCTGAATGGGTTGCGAATGTTGTCCTCGCTGATAAAGAGTGCGGTCAGTGGCGACTGTGTGTGGATTACAAGGGGGTTAATAGGGCCTGCCCAAGGGACCCCTATCCCTTACCGTCTATTGACCAACTGGTTGACTCAACCGTTCATCACTCGGTCTTTTCTTTTCTCGATGCTTACAGCGGGTACCACCAAGTCTTTATGGACCCAGAGGACGCGGTAAAAACCGCCTTTACTACTGGCGAGGCCGTATATCATTATATCAGAATGCCCTTCGGCTTAAAGAATGCGGGGGCTACCTTCCAAAGGCTTGTAAATCAAGTCTTCGCAGGCCAGATTGGCCGAAATCTTGAAGCTTATGTGGATGACATTGTGGTCAAAAGCAAGGCCACCTCAACCCATCTCACAGACTTGAAGGAAACATTCAACAACTTTCGCAAATACAATATGCGATTAAATCCAAAGAAGTGTATCTTCGGCGTGGGCGAAGGGAAGTTCCTGGGATACCAAATCTCCAAAGGAGGAATCCATGCAAATCCCAAAAAGATTGAGGCAATCACTACCTTGCGCACCCCCAGGGGGCTCAAGGAAGTCCAACAACTGGCAGGAAAGCTAGTGGCCTTGGGGCGATTCGTCTCCAAACTAAGTGATCGCTGCAAACCTTTCTTCGATCAGATTCACAAGAAAAAAGCTTGCAAATGGACGGAGGAATGTCAGGAGGCATATGCCTCCATCAAACGACACTTGCAAGAACTACCGGCACTCAAGTGCCCTAGGCCGTGCGATGACCTCGTCCTTTACCTCGCCACCTCGGAAAGAAGTGTAAACCTGTCCTTATTAAGGAAGAGGCCGCCAAGCAATGGCCGGTCTATTACACCAGCCATACTCTCCAAGATACGGAAACAAGGTATCCTCCCCTCTAAAAGGCTATATTGTCTCTTGTATATGCAGCAAGGAAGCTCAAGCCCTACTTCCAAGGGCACACTATTATAGTCCGAACGGACTTACCAATTCAGGACATCCTAAGGCGCCCCGAACATTCAGGACGCCTCGCCAAGTGGTGTATCGAACTTGGCGGTTTTAACATCAATTATGAGCCCAGAAAGGCAATTAAGGGCCAGGCCCTCACCGACTTTATTGTGGAATTCTCGAATGCTGATATACTCTCGGCCCCTGAGCAGGGCCCCGCACCTCGACCCACTCCTCCCGAATGGGACTTATTTGTGGATGGCTCATCCAAACTTGAATCCCAGCGAAGTGTGTATCTACGTGGACCCCTAGGTATTGAATTATTACATCTTGTCTCTTTTCAATTTCAAGTAAATAACAATTATGCATAATATGAGGCCCTCGTCTCCGGGCTGCAACTCGCCACAAGGGCATGCATTCGCCGCCTCCATGTCCACAGTGACTCGCAGCTGGTGATTCATCAGGTCCAAGGGTGCGCCGAGTGCAAGGACGCCACCCTGATCAAATACCTTAAGTTGGTAAACACCTTACGACCCGACTTTGAAGAAGTCATCTTCATACATGTTCCTCGTTCTGAGAACACTACGGCAGACATGCTATCAAAGGAAAGACTCCCTCCACCACGGCCACTCGGCCGGTCCTTCCATCACGGAAGATATTGATATTGCCTCTCTAGCAGCATGATCCGATCCAGGTGGAGAAACCTATCATTGCTGCGCTAAAAGCCAGCACCACAGATCTCCGAGTTCGCAAGCAAGCCCTCCGCTTCGTCCTCATTGATGACCAATTATGGCATCGCGGGTTTGCGGCGCCTCTACAACGGTGCCTTAGCACCCTTGAGGGACGCTCTGTCTTGGACACTCTCCACCAAGGCAATTGTGGCGCTCACATCGCTGCGGAGGCACTTGCCCACAAAGCCCTTCGTCAAGGGTATTACTGGCCTACCTTGAAAAGGGCGCTGCCTTTGGTCAAAAGCGTGCCACGGTGCCAAATCAATTCTCGCATCCAGCGGCTACCATCCGCGGAATCCCCAGCACTGACAAATCCAGTGCCTTTCGCCCTGTGGGGCCTTGACCTCATTGGTCCAATGCCGAACGCTCAGTCGATGCCGCTTCTGTGTTGTAGCAGTTGATTATTTTTCTAAATGGGTCGAAGTAGAACCCCTGGTCTCCATCACTTCCGCCAAGATTATCAAGTTTCTTTGGAAGAATCTTGTCTGCCGGTACGGCAGCCCTCGTGCTATTATTACAGACAATGGCACTCAGTTCGCCAGTCACAGTGTCCAACAATGGGCACAGGACAATAATGTCCGCATGCTTTTTGCCCCGGTGGCGCACCCCCAGTCTAATGGGCAGGTTGAGGTCACCAACCGAACCCTCGAGGAAGGCCTCAAGAAGCGCTGGAGGGGCCAAGGGCGGCTGGGTAGATGAACTCCCAAGTGTCTTATGGGACTATCGCACCTGACACGAACCCCACGGGAGAGATGCCCTTCTCTCTAGTATACGGCGCAGATGCGCTCCTACCTATTGAGGTAGACCTCCCTACAATCCGTATGATCAACTTCACTGACGAAGCCAATGCTCAAGGGCTCCGTGCCAAACTCGACTTAATCGAAGAATTACGCGAAGGTGCTCGCCTTCGCATGTCTGCCCTCAAACAGAGGCTCAGTCTTCACCATAATTCCCGGGTAAAACCCAAGGCACTGCAACAAGGAGGCCTTGCCTTGCTTAAATCGACCCTCACTGCTCGCGACCCCAAGCAGGGTGTCCTGCGACCCAACTGGACGGACCTTATATTGTTCATAAACAAGTCCGCCCAGGAGTCTATGAACTACAAGACCATGATGGTCGTCTGCTCCCCCGCAACTTTCATACGGATGACTTGCGCCCATATTACGTGTAAGTCCTTAGTCTTACAAATTCAACAAAATACATATGTATTTCTTCCTGTCTTACAGCTTACATGGCATTTCAAATGCCCTCTTCATCGCCCTCTGTACACGACCGGTCAGACCGGCTACCTGCCTGAGTTATGGCATCAGACCTTGTCAGGTCTCACTTCTCCACACAGGTGGTTGCGGGTCTCATTCCCCAACTGACCTTCAACTCGCCCCGCCCCAAGGGTAATCCCCTTGCGCTGCGGAAGGGTAACCCCCTTTGGCTCCTTCGGGAAGGTCTATGTGTAAGTCGTCCTCGCACGCCACAGCAGACCTTCCGCTCGGACTTCTCCACACAGGTGGTTGCGGGTCTCATTCCCCAACCGACCTTCAACTCGCCCCGCCCCAAGGGTAATCCCCTTGCGCTGCGGAAGGGTAAGCCCCTTTTGGCTCCTTCAGGAAGGTCTCTGTGTAAGTCGTCCTCCCACGCCACAGCAGACCTTCCGCTCGGACTTCTCCACACAGGTGGTTGCGGGTCTCATTCCCCAACCGACCTTCAACTCGCCCCGCCCCAAGGGTAATCCCCCTGCGCTGCGGAAGGGTAACCCCCTTTTGGCTCCTTCAGGAAGGTCTATGTGTAAGTCGTCCTCGCACGCCACAGCAGACCTTCCGCTCGGACTTCTCCACACAGGTGGTTGCGGGTCTCATTCCCCAACCGACCTTCAACTCACCCCGCCCCAAGGGTAATCCCCTTGCGCTGCGGAAGGGTAACCCCCTTTTGGCTCCTTCAGGAAGGTCTATGTGTAAGTCGTCCTCGCACCCAACACAAGACCTACCGCTCGGACTTCTCCACACAGGTGGTTGCGGGTCTCATTCCCCAACCGACCTTCAACGCGCCCGCCCCAAGGGTAATCCCCTTGCGCTGCGGAAGGGTAACCCCCTTTTGGCTCCTTGGGAAGGTCTATGTGTAAGTCGTCCTCGCACGCCACAGCAGACCTTCCGCTCGGACTTCTCCACACAGGTGGTTGCGTGTCTTATTACCCAACCGACCTTCAACTCGCCCCGCCCCAAGGGTAATCCCCTTGCGCTGCGGAAGGGTAACCCCATTTTGGCTCCTTCAAGAAGGTCTATGTATAAGTCGTCCTCGCACGCCACAGCAGACCTTCCGCTCGGACTTCTCCACACAGGTGGTTGCGGGCCTCATTCCCCAACCGACCTTCAACTCGCCCCGCCCCAAGGGTAACCCCCTCGCGCTGCGGAAGGGTAACCCCCTTTTTGGCTCCTTCAGGGAGGTCTATGTGTAAGTCGTCCTCGGCGCCACAGCAGAGACCTTCCGCAAGGGCTCCCAGCACACGGCAGTGGGTCTTACCCCGGAACCTCGAGATGGTTCTCCACTTGTCTCAACAAGCGTCCTCTGCCTTCGCCAAGCGCGCGACTCCAGGCTCCAGGTAAACTGAACCTTTTTACTGCATGCTTATCGTATAAATGATGAGCAAACTACAGGGGTCTTCTACTTGGTACACCGTCCACTACCCAAGGGCTTACTCCCTAAACAGTTGTCCAAGAAAGGGGCCCTGAATTTATCACAGCTTGGCTCAACAAGTAAACCCACAAGTCATTTGGAATGACTCATGTGGCTCCGCCGTTGCGGATCTTGAGTGCCTCGTCACTATAAACTTAAAACTGAGTCTCCAGCTCCTTGATAAGTAGTCCCTGTGGCTTCGCCTTCGCGGACCCCTGAAGGACATCTCTCCATGAGACAGGACTTAACCTATGGTTGTTAAACTTAGCTAACGTACCCTACAGGGCTATCGCGAGATAAAGCGAATCTACAAAACAGTGAAGGTAAAAGGAAATTTTACTTCATCTATTGTTCCCAAAAAGTGTGTGAATGCAGGCCTTTATACAAAGATAGGGGGGCATCCACATGTTGGAACCTCCACCCTAGTCCAAAAGGGCATACCAGGCATCGCCCATCTTCCTTCCCTGCTCCCCCAGCAGGCGGCGCCTCTACCGTTGGCTCGTTGGTGTTGGCAGCATCCAAGATCCCAAGACTTAGAGCTGGAAACGCCTTCTCCACTTGGAAGCGGCATCGCAGCCAGCCCTCCTCGTAGGCCTGCGCCCCCGCTTCGCCCAGGGCTTGGATCTCGCCAAGCTTCTCCACCAGTCGAGGCATCCGCTCAGGGATGGACACCTTGATGGAGGAAGAGGACTCAGGATCCTCACCTTCAAAGGAGGGAAGGCCCAGAGCCTTCTCCATCTCCCCCCGAGGCCATTGCCTTCTCCGGGTCGATGGCGATCTCCGGGCGTGCCTTCGGGCAACCTCGGCAGCAAGCCTGCCCTCCTCCACCTTCTTCTCTGCCAATTGAGCACTGGACAATAGCTTGGCGCCTCGCCTCCTCGGCTGCGGCCTCTGCTGCTCAGCACAGGCCTTCGCCACTGCAAGGCCAGCTTTGGTTTCTGCCTCCAAAGAGAGGAGGGACTCCTTCAAGACAGCATTTTCAAGCTGCTTGGCTTCCAGCATTGCTACCTGTTGAAGGAAGCGTTGCTTCACAACATCAAGTAAGCAGGCCTGCTCCCACCGGTACCGCATGCTGTGTGCCCGCTCTTGGTTGCCATAATCGCACCAACTCTCTAGTTGGGCCACACGCTTGGCATGCTCCTCTTTAAGCTCCTCCTCCCTCTTCTTTGAGGACTCCAACTCCCTCACGAGAGAAGCAATCTCGATATCTGGGCGTCGTCCGCTTATTGGCATACTTCGGAAGTCATGCCATTGCTCGGCAATGACATGACCTTTGACAGCCGCCTACATCCCGGTGCTATTAAAGCGAAGCGAGAAAAAGGCTAAACTAAACTTATACATGAAGACCAGAAGGCTGTCTTACTGCAGACTACTGTTGAGCTGCCTCCCTCATGAATTCAGCGGGGAGTCCGAGGCTCCAGCTCGGTCACCTCCCTGTCATAGGGGGTGCGCAGCCCTCCGAGCGGGATTGGAGGGTTTGCTCCCCTCCCGCAGCGGTGAGCTGCTGTTCCTAGAAGGAAGACCGGATCCCATGCATCTTTCACGAGCCTCCCTTGCTCCTGTACACCCTGAGTGCAGTGCGGTGCCTCTGGACTCTCGGGAGGTCTCGGCTCCTCGAGACCACTTGGGGACCGACTTGGCGGCAACGCGCCTCCGCTCCAAATAGTGAGACCAGGACTCCGGTTTTCTCAAGGACCTCGGTCTGGTCCCCCAAATCGGCGGGGATCTCTGTAAGGACCCCTTGGTCCACGAGAGCCTCACGAGGACCCGGCCCTTTGGCCTGAAGGACCCTCACCTACAAGAACAGGCATCAAGCAACTAGGAAGCAGTATGAACCCAAAAACAAAGAAAACAACTTTGTCAAAGTCAAAAAGACTTACCAGCAGAAGGACGCCCCCATCCACTAACTTCCAGCTGGCTGCTGGAAGGTTGGGCAATCTCCCAACCACTTGTCCTCGCAGAGGACCGTGTTACCAGACCCCCTTCCTCTGGGGCCTCACTATCAGAAGAGGAAGAAGTCTCCTCAACCATCAGGATCCTCTTCCCCTTTGTTGCGGGGGCCTTTTCCCTGAAGGGGCCTCTTCGAGGATCCCTCTCCGGAAGGGATGGCTGCGGGGGTCTCCTCCCTGCATTAGTGGTCTCCGCCTCCTCGTAGGAATGGCCCGGTACCTCCCGTTGGCCAGGACTCCCAATGGCCTTTGCGGCTTGGTTGCCCCTCCTTCTCATAGAGATCGGGATGTTAGCCGCGACATCTTACCCTTGGGAGGAGGCACTCTTCCTCCGGTGATAATCTCTCCGCGACCACATGGCCGGGCAAGTCTTCACCTTGAACTGGTGAAGGGCTGCAAAGAGCCCAGATACAAAGGCTTCGGCGGCCTCCTCGGAAGAAATAGGCTGCACCACCGAGATGGGCACGGCCTCATGGGAGCAGCGCTATCTGCTCGCGCTCCCTCTGCGCCCTCTGCGAAGGCACGACCTCTTCAACAGAAGAGGCACTTCAAACTCCACTCTTGGCTTCTTGACCGGGGGCTCCCACTGGGAACTTCTTCCCAGTGAGCTCCACAGCCTCTTCGGCTGAAATGACTGGAGTAGGACCTTCTTCCCCGAGCTCCTGGCCTCTTGATTAAAATAAGCGAGTAGGCCCCTCTGCTCAATGGGATTCTCAGCCTCCCCAGCCGGCCCTTCAGCCAAGGCCCCCTCAGCACCGGCAGGGGCTCTCTCTTCTTCAGGCTGCGTAGCAGCCACTTTCCTCTTTTTCTTCTCCGGCAGAGAAGACGCTAAGGACCGGGTGCCGGTCCTCTTTTGGGACACCTTAGGGACAATACGTCCCAACATTTTGACAGCAACGGCAGGGGCATCCTTCCCAAAAGCACAAGCCGAGTGCACTCGTTGAGCAGCGCGCATAGGCGCTTTCTTGCCTGGACTTCACCGGACTCCGCGGAGGCATCTGCGAGCAAAAGAAGTCTTGAGACCGGGTTCCACTAGACCTCTTACAAATTCTACAATATTGATTATATGTATGTACCTTTGGGCGTCGCCGATGCGGCATGGAAAGAGTCTATCAACGTCCCACGGTGGGCGGGGCCCATCCCTTGTACGGCGGAGGCATCTCGGGGTCAACACGAAACCCGTGCTAATTCCGGCCCACCTCGGGGTGGTCTCGTCCAGTGGGCAGCGAGAAAAGGGGAAGAACGCGTCACACGCGCTCCTTGAGAAAACGTCATCCAACCAACCCGGTAGTTGGGACGTATGCTTGCCACCGCGCCCCCATGGGTCAGATTCAGGTCTCCATACGATGGTTTGCACTGATTGCCGGCGTCCTCGCCACGGGAAAGTCCCACGTGCCTTGGCGGCAAGAAGAAAAAGGATCCGTGCGATTGTGGTAGGATCGGGCGGCGGTGAAAGAAATAGAGTGGTTACCCCAACGTTTATGGGAGTAACGTAGAAGAATTCACCCCCGCTCCTCAACTCCAACCGGTAAAAGCGGTTGAAGACATCGGCAAAGGGCTTCACGCCGGCCATGTGACAGGCAACGATAAAACCCGCAATGCTCAGGAAGGTGTTGGGCGCCAACTGAGTAGGGGGCATTCCCCAATCAGCGCATAAATCTTGCACCACTTGCGGACTAGGAAACCGCAACCCGCCGTAAGGCTGCGCCGTGTACAGGCACAATACCCGATTCTCCATATTCTCCTCGGTCGCGGGCCAACCCATCGCTCGGCGAGCGCGAGCAGGAGGAAAAAACCGGCGCCGCCTTCACAGGCCGAACGCCTCCACTAGATCTGATGGATCTTTTCAAACTTCACCGTGGTTTTGTCTAGAGGAGCAACCATCGGGCGAATGGCTTCCACCGGAATCCATCTCTACAAAAGAAGAACCACGGGCGTATAAATAAACACGGCCTTGCAGACGCATTTCATCGAGGCGCTCGATGCGACCGAGAAAACTTGCGGCACTCGGTGTGCCAAAAATCAAAACCTTACGAATCGTTAAACAGCGAAGTCGGAGCAGGACAAAGCGAGGGCAAGCAGCGATCGGCCGGAGGAATCTTTAACAAGAAAGGGGAACCACCACGCGAGAATTCTAAACAAGCGACGAACCGTCCAAGGAAGGCAGAATACGGAAAGAATGCTCGGTGCGAGAATAAGGAAGTATGGAAGTAGAAGTAAAGGCTTCAATCTTCTCGGGCACGCTTTTATAAGCCCGCCAAAATGAAAAAGCGCTTTTTTAAGCGTAATCGGCTCCTGAGGCGCCGCGTGTCAGCATCCAGCGGTTATTAAGCTTCGCTCCTGCCGTGCGGCAAAGGCGAAACGCTTTTGCAAAGCGTAATCGACCCTACGACGCCACGTGTTGCGTCCCATGTGATCGATAAACCCCCATCTTCCTTTATCTCTCCTACATTAAATGCTGAAGGGACTCTTCGCTGCCTCCATAATCAAGCGGTCATGGCGGCCAAGCGCCCTCGCCAACTCCAGAGACTTGGAATTTGAACAGAGTACGGGACCCTGCCCATACTCTGCCTTCAGGAGGAGGCATCTTGGTACACTACCCAAGCAAATGCCCCCTCCTCAAAAACTCACAAGGATCACAAACGATTTTTCACTTATGGCTGCTACGCTGCCCTCAAACAAAGTACTTTCAAAAAACGGCGTACAGGACCCTGCCCATACTCCGCTCACAGGAGGAGGCATCTTGGTACACTACCCAAGCAAACGCGTCCTCACGTCACATCAGAATCATACAAAGCCCTTTGAAAAGGTCTCATCCTTGTGGTCTCCGGTAGCGAGACTATTTGGCTCGATACCAACTGATGTGATCACGGGGGTAAGTGATCACGCGCTCGGATCTAGCTCAATAGAGGCGGTTTCCGGAAAGAATGGAAAGCGAAAGCAGAGGAAGAACACGAAGGAAACAGAGTTCGGCCAAGGGAACCTCCTCACTACGAGGTGAGGCAATGCCCTTGAAAATGCAGGAAAGGAAAATGGGACCTAGAACCTTTTGACTACGAGATCAAACAATGCTAGGTATTATATTGGATCCTCTTGCAATGGATCACTAATGGATTGGTGGAGCAAGATTTGAGACCCACGAAGAACAATATGCGTATCTCCGCAAATATGTGTTCTTACAAAATGAGTTCTCCCTAATACTTAGGTTACAGCCTCCTTTTATAGAAGGAGAAAGAATGAAGGAAATAATAAAGAATGTCTTGACAAGGGAACAGCTTCCTGGATCTATGGTAGGCGAAATGAGAGGTGGCAGCTGATGTGACATTGTCGGCTACCTGCTTTTGCGGCTCCCAATTCCCCAGGAATTGCATTTGGCGGGAAAAGGGGAAGAAGAGGGCCTCTGCACAAGTTGAAGGGTTCGCCTGACTTGTGTATGGAGGCCTCTTCTGCTTGGCGAACACCTGGGCTTCGCTTGTTTTTGGAAATGAGGCACAGGGTTTTCGCCAACGACCATGGGGGTCGCAAAGAGTCATGGCTTCGCAAATGGCCTTGAGTTCGCCCAAAAGGACCATGGGTTCGCCAGAGTCAATGGGCTCGCCAATAGCCACGGGTTCGCCGTTGAGGCTTGGCCTCGCCAAAGGCCAAGGGTTCGCCAATGGGGCATGGGTTGGCCAAGATCCTTGTGAGCGCGGCTCAGCCTCGGGGCTTCGCCGGTGCCTAGAATGCCGCTTCTTCTTCTCCCGTGCCTTCGCCGAGGGCCTTTTAGACCCTCTGGATGAATGGTTCCTCTTTATCACAAAAATGGGGCTGATGTCCACATCATAGCCTCCCTCTTCAGAAGAATCCGTCCTCGGATTCATAAGGAAATTGTCCCTACAAATCTTAAGACACCACAACAAACTTGAAGAAGCATCAAGGGTTAGTGAACTAAAAGCGTTAGACATCAAAGCTTCCCCAAAAATGGTCTGAAGGAATGAGATGGACAACCCGTCCTTTCTCTTCGCTTCACTTTTATACTTAGCTTTTAAACAAGCCCACATAGTTATTCTGGGATCAAATATAAGCCTAGGTCATTCATTGGCATGGTCCCAATGCAACGAGTCTAAATCATATCCCAAAACAGGCATGGGATCGCCAATTATATCACCCAATTCATATTTAATGTTAAGAGATGAGAGATTAGAAGCATAGTTACCCATGTTCGCTCTCTCCCTCTTGCACTTTTCCTCCATACCGAGAGGGGGTGATACTTCCTTCCCGGACTGTTTAAGGCCCCTTTTAGCCTCTCTTTCCACAGCGACCTGTACATTCAAAGAAGATAAACAAGGGGGTTGTAAGATAGAAGTTAGTGGAAAAGTTTGGTCGGTTGAAGGCACGTTGTCCTCACTTCCACTATTTTGGGTCATGGAGTTTCCCTCTTGTTTTCTCTCCACTTTCTTCTCAGACTCTTCTCTCGGATCGCTCTCTTTCTCGCTCAAGGTCTCTTGGACCGCCTCACTTTTCTCTCTTTCTTCTCTGCCCTCTCCCTTCGTAATTTCTTCTTTCCTCTTGGCTGTTTTTCTCTCAACCTTACCATTGGTTGCAGCTTCCCCCACGGGCCCTTGTAACATCTGGTCTTGGACCATAAGTACTAGTCGTTTTATTTCATCAATGATGGTGGAGGAGCTAGATCTTTGAGGCACTTCTGGTGTTGCTTCGCCCTGTCGGTCAGAAGGTGGTTGGCGCGACGAAGCAATCTGGTGAGTGGGGGTCCTCGTTGGCTTTAGGTTGATGGATGGGGGACCGCGAATGAGAGGTGGTTCAAAGCTGGGCGTCGTACAGCTAGGATACGACGAAATGGGAGAGTAATACGAGCAGGGGGGATAAGTCCTCCGGGGCTTGGGATAGCGATAGTGAGGGGAGTTATCTTGGTGATGGCACGGGTTCGCCACTAACCGTTCAGGTTCTGGGCCTGAATAATATTCATGTGCAGTAGGGTATGGATGGTCAAACTCAGAGTATGGGGTCGGTTCTGGCCAGGTGTCCTGGTCGTGGGAGTACTCTGAGTTGTTCCCTTGGTATGTATGGTCGAGGGTTTCCTCCGCCCAGAAGTCAGACTCTTGGTAGTAAGGGTCCGACTCCGGGTAGTATTCCTCTTCCACATACTCCATGAGACTCAAGTTCTGCACATGCGAACAGTATTGTGAAGCCTCGCCACACTCCCTTAGTGTTTACACTCTTCTCTCGTGTTTAGAACACAATGGTTCTCACAAGTTTCAAAACTTACCACCAATCTACGATTAAGATCAAATGCAAACATGCAAAGAATATCCAATGAAATCTTAGCAATGTCTGAAACAAGTAAAGCACAAAGTTCTAGTTACTTGAAACTAGGGTTTTGAGGTTGGTTGGTGGTTTGAAAGAAGTTGGTAATGATATAGAAAAGGCTTTTCACCAATATAAACACTATAAGTTCAGGTTTTCGAAATTATTTTCGATCTGTGAGTACTGTTCACTTGAGTTTCGGATGAACTCTTCAAGAACACTTAGAACTTTTCCCAGAATTTTATGAACTGGTTTAAATCTTTCTGTTATGCAAACTCTTGTTCTTTTGCACACGGGGAAAACTCTTTTCTTTTCAAATTCGGAGTCACTCACAGATTTAGAAACCTTTCAAGAACTTCAACAAGGACAACAACTACTCGGTTTCTCTCAAGAGATCATTAACCGAAAAACTCTCCTTCAAGTTTTCGAAAGAAAACAAAGGTTTTAACTTGAAGAAAATTAAACAACTGATACGGTATGATACGAAACGATACCTCCAGTGAGCGCTTTGGCTCTGATACCAACTGATGTGATCACAGGGGGGGTAAGTGATCACGCGCTCGGATCTAGCTCAATAGAGGCGGTTTCCAGAAAGAATGGAAACGAAACAGAGGAAGAACACGAAGGAAACAGAGTTCGGCCAAGGGAACCTCCTCACTACGAGGTGAGGCAATGCCCTTGAAAATGCCTGGGAAAGGAAAATGGGACCTAGAACCTTTTGACTACGAGATCAAACAATGCTAGGTATTATATTGGATCCTCTTGCAATGGATCACTAATGGATTGGTGGAGCAAGATTTGAGACCCACGAAGAACAATATGCGTATCTCCGCAAATATGTGTTCTTACAAAATGAGTTCTCCCTAATACTTAGGTTACAGCCTCCTTTTATAGAAGGAGAAAGAATGAAGGAAATAATAAAGAATGTCTTGAAAAGGGAACAGATTCCTGGATCTATGTTAGGCGAAATGAGAGGTGGCAGCTTATGTGACATTGTCGGCTACATGCTTTTGCGGCTCCCAATTCCCCAGGAATTGCATTTGGCGGGAAAAGGGGAAGAAGAGGGCCTCTGCACAAGTTGAAGGGTTCGCCTGACTTGTGTATGGAGGCCTCTTCTGCTTGGCGAACACCTGGGCTTCGCTTGTTTTTGGAAATGAGGGACAGGGTCTTCGCCAACGACCATGGGGGTCGCAAAGAGTCATGGCTTCGCAAATGGCCTTGAGTTCGCCCAAAAGGACCATGGGTTCGCCAGAGTCAATGGGCTCGCCAATAGCCACGGGTTCGCCGTTGAGGCTTGGCCTCGCCAAAGGCCAAGGGTTCGCCAATGGGGCATGGGTTGGCCAAGATCCTTGAGAGCGCGGCTCAGCCTCGGGGCTTCGCCGGTGCCTAGAATGCCGCTTCTTCTTCTCCCGTGCCTTCGCCAAGGGCCTTTTAGACCCTCTGGATGAATGGTTCCTCTTTATCACAAAAATGGGGCTGATGTCCACATCACCTTCAGGGAGGTCTATGTAAGTCGCCCTCGCGCGCCACAGCAGACCTTCCGCACGGACTCCTCCACGCAGGTAGTTGCGGGTCTCATCCCCAACTGACCGTCAACTCGCCCCGCCCCAAGGGTAACCCCCTTGCGCTGCGGAAGGCTAACCCCCTTTTGGCTCCTTCAGGGAGGTCTATGTGTAAGTCGCCCTCGCGCGCCATAGCAGACCTTCCGCACGGGCTCCTCAACACAACTACGGGTCTCATCTCCCGGAACTCCACCTGGCTCTTCACTTGTCTTAACAAGTGCTCCACTGTGTCACCACACGCCGCCCGAGCCCGGTTGCGGAGGCGGGGGCGCCGGGACGCCGGAAGCGGAAGCCGGAATGGAAAGGGGTGGCAGGTCCATCGAGACCCGCCACGCGTAGCGGACCCGAAAACGGAAAGATTGTGGAAGCAAACTAACGGAAATTTCATGAGTATAACCAAAATAAAATGCAACCATACAATTCATGCATCAGCAACAGAGTAAGCCTCGCCCTCCGTGGACGAGTGCTTACGCACCAAACATAGATACATATAGAGTTCACGAACCTAGGGTATCTAGCAAGCGCCAAGCGCTCAGAACATGCAACAGAACAGAATATACACATACTTATACGATCATCGCAATCATCCAGAAAATATGCACATGCAACTACAGAGCCGACCCTAGGCCTAAACGTCAAAATACCTCGCGCGGGATTCAGACCAAGTAGACAAAATCCCAGCCCGCAAGGTACTGCTGCTGCTGCTCAACCCAACCAAGGCGAAGCCTCACGGAAACCAACTCCGCTAGTTGTTTACCAAGTCTACCGAAATCCAAAAACAGAACCCAAAAGGGTGAGTCCTAAAAGGACCCCGTAAGGGATTTGGGGTAAGATAAGCATATGTAACCTGCAAAAGCAGAAAGATAGCAATATACGAGAATATATGCGAGAAAACGAATATCGTGCATGTAATAAAACAGGTCAGAATCCCGAAGGATGTGCGATATTAAATCGCCATAAGCCCTTATAACCAAACAGAACGACAGCCTCCCTCTAAGGGAGTCAGAAGCCGAAGCTATTACGGAAGCATGGTGCACCAGCTGGGGTAGCGAACCCACAACTGTCGTAGGGTTAACAGACAAAGTATGCCACAAGGCATACACCTACAAACGTAGGGTTAACAGACAGGGTATGCTACAAGGCATACACCTACAGATCACAGAACGTACCTTAAAGCAGAAATTTCCGAAATACCTGCAAAACAGAAGTGCTACAATACATACACCTACAGACTACAGAATATGCTCTAGGCATATAATACTGAAATACCTGCAGAACAGAAAATGAAACTAAACATACACCTATCTTACCAAAAATAGCAGAACCAAACCCTTACCTTACAAATCCAGAGTATTTGACCGATTCTGGATGATTTCCAAACCACGACCCGAAACTCCGAAACCCCTCTTTTTCTCACCTCAGAACCTCAGAATCTGACAAACCAAGTTGAATTAGAATCCTTATCGACCACACTACCAAACTACAATCCCCGACCCCAAAACCGAAAATCCGGCAGAACTTCAGTAAAATTCCAGATTTTCACAGAAACGTCAGAATTCAGAACCAACCTAGACAATGCGAGATTATACATTGACAAACATCATACAATAAGCAGAACTGATCAAATCCAACCTTAAACCCTTCATTACCCGCCATTTTCCGATAATCCCGCTTAATTGTAACTTTTCCATTTCTTAACCGAATTCAACATTTCAAACTTCCATCCACTCCTAAATTCAACCCCAACACCATATTAACATCCAATTTAACCAAAATGAACCTCCAACATTGAAAAAGAATCATTCCAAAATTCGGTTCTTAACCAACTTTTTATCCAACTTCCAAATCAATCCATTCAAGCTTCCAATTAATCATTCTAACCACCAATTTCACTTCTAAACCATGAATGCTATCCAATTGCATCCAAAACAACAAAATGCACAATGAACACCAACCTAAAAATTCGGCCATTTGGGGCTTTTTAAACCAACTTGTTTTCCATCAAATTGAATCCACACATAAGCTTAGAATCATGCTAGGATTAACATACTTGAAGCATGAATCAAGATAACAAACACACATCATTTTGGAAAATTCCAAGAAAATTCGGCCATAAATGGTTTCTTCATCCAAGATGTGTTTTCCAAAATCCAACACTTGATTAACACTCTCCTACCACCCAAGAACAACATACTAAAAGATGGGAGGAAGAAAATCATCCTAGCTTATAGCTAAGAACAAACCCATCAAATGCAAAAACTCCTCTTTTCACCACTAATCTTCCAAACTAATGAGAAAAGAGGAGTTAGGAGGATGCTTACCTCAAGTAGCAACCAATTCCTCTTTGATTTCTACCAAACAGAAGAAGTACAAGCTTGAGGTTGGCCTTCAAGGGAGGTTTCGGCAAGAGCGGCGGGAAGAAGAAGAGAAGAAGAAAAGAAATGAAATAAGTCTCTTTTATGAAATATTATGTCATAATATATATTCCTACTCTTTAACCCATACCACTCCATCTTTAATAAGAGCTAGCCATGTGTCCCTTATAATATCTCCTCCCAATTGCTGCCGAAAAGAACAAATGCAGCCCATACCCATTTTATTAATTTTGCAACCAATTGCAAATTAACTCCCAATTTTTCCGAAAGTTCCAATTCTTTTTGCCCAAAAATATTTACCGAACTCCAAAATTAACGAAACTTGGACACAACCCTCAGAATATTATAACATTCACAGAACATTTTTCAGAAACTCATTTACCTTTCCGGAGTGTCCTACCGAGCTCGCTGAACCCGAACCAAAACCCGAGCGTGCGGCGTGTCAACTGAACCGAAATTCCGTCACTCCAAAATTCTATAAAAATACCCATAAATTCCATCTTAAATTTAAACACAACTTACCCCAAAGCCGTCAGAAAATTTCCATCCCGAGCCCCGGGAATCCCGTCCCGAGCCCCGGGAGTCGCCCGGAACCGAACGTCCCGCCCCAAATATTAAACTCCACAACCATCACCGGGACGTCTCCACGACTCCAAAACTGCAAACGGCTTCCCAAACTGAGATCTCGAGAGTGCTACCGAGCCCGCTGTACGTCCCGAGGCGACCCCGACAACCCCCCGGCGCCAGAAAAATATTTTCGGCGGAAAGCGTCCGGGGACCCACACGACCTCAAATACGGAAGGGTTCGCCAAAATGATACTCGGATAGGGCTCGGGAGCCGCTGAACGCCAGCGTGACCCGCAGGCCAACACCGGAGCCCCGGTTCACCCGGTCGCAACCCGCTCGGGGTGACCGTAACATTCTCCCCCTTAGAACTCTTGGTCCTCCAAGAGTAGCACGAACCAACCAAACAGTGTCGCTACCAACCAGAAAATATAAACATTCCCTTACTAAGAACAATCGGACCACCGTCTTGGTGCGGCGGGAGTGGTAGTTTAGACTACCATACTGAGCCTCACGGCGTCCCACCCTCCGGGTGCATCTTATTGCACCCGAGTCGATTGCCGGTATTTCTACCAGACAACCCCAGACGATGCCGAACCTAAATCTAACCGATCCACAACAGGCTATCACGGAAGATACCACATAAAACGAAGCTTGATTGGGGGAAAACCAACCTAACAACTTACTCTGAAACTCATGAGAACCGATATAACTCGGGGTAACTTGCCCGCCTATCAAATCTTCTTGTCTCTCGAGCGGTGCTACCTCCGGTCAAATTCTATCAAATTCTATCACCAAACTCGATTCAAGAGCCCTACGGCGGCGGTTCGTATAAGCAGTGGTGCAGTCGTTCGCGGTTTTAATCCGCGCCTGTAACAATCTGATCTTTGCCGTAGACTCCTCAAAAAGCTCGGGTCCCAGCTTAACCCCATCAGACGCATCTGTCCAACAGTATGGTGTCATACACCTCCTCCCGTACAACGCCTCAAATGGTATCATGCCAATCGTAGTCTGAAAGCTGTTGTTGTACGAGAACTCTATCAACGCAACTGCTAGTCCCAAACTCCTCCAAAATCCAAAGTACAGATTCGCAACATATCCTCCAATATCAGAATCACCCGCTCCGACTGCCCGTCCGTCTGTGGGTGATAAGCTGTATTCAGATGGAGTCGCGTGCCCAATGCTTCATGAAAAGCTCTCCAGAACCGTCTTTGTAAAACGCGGATCACGGTCAGATTCAATGGAGTCGGTACTCCATGTAAGCGTACAATCTCCACGATGTAAAGCCGGGCAAGCTTCTCCAGAGGGTCATGACCGAATAAGCGAAAAGTGTGCGCACTTTGTCAGCCGATCCACAAAACCCAGATAGCATCATGGCGAGACCGTGTCGGGCGGTGCGGTCGAGAAAGTCCATAGTAACATTGCCCCACTCCCGAACTGGAATGGGCAAAGTCTGCAGTGTCCCTGCCCGTTTCTGATACTCAAACTGCTCGAGTGTGCCTCCTCTAAAATCTCATTCCAGAACTCCTGACCCTCTGGTACATAAAGGCGGTCTCGGAAGTATAGCAATCCCTGCCTATACTGAAACGTCGGTAACAAATAAACCCTTATCTTCCCCAGATAACTTCTTCAATACCAGATCTCTACCTTGCGCTTCGCGCATCCTATCAAGCCACTCAGAATGTATGGTAAGTGTAATAACCTGAGCACGCTCCCAGAGCTGCCCCCTGTGCCAAAGGCAAGTCGAATCTCTCTCCTCAGATCAGTCCCCAACATTTCCTTCCTTAACCAACCCGGTATATTTCCTGCTCAGTGCATCGGCAACCGTGTTGCCCTTGCCAGAGATGTACTCGATACAGCAACCATAGTCCTTAATGTATTCGAGCCATCTATGCTGCCTCAAATTAAGCTCCTTTTGCGTAAACAGATATTTCAGACTCTTATGGTCGGTAAGAATCTGAAATTTACTATCAAACAGATATTGCTTCCAATGTTTCAGCGCATAAATTACTATAGCCAACTCCAGATCATGTGCCAACCAGTTCAGCTCATGCGGTCGCAGCTGCCTCGACCCATAAGCTACCACAAAACGCTCCTGCACCAACACACATCCCAAACCAGATGTGGAAGCATCCGTATAATTCACATACGGCAAGATCGGATCTGAAAGAGTCAGAATCGGAGCGTTAGTCAACTGCCGCTTCAACTGAAAATTCTGCTCACACCTATCAGACCAGATAAACGGTTGACCCTTCTTGGTCAACTGCGTGAGCGGTGATGCCAGAATAGAAAATCCCAGTACAAACCTCTGATAATATCCTACTAACCCCAGGAAGCTCCTAATCTCCCGTACCGTGGTAGGTTGTTTCCAATCCCAAATTGCCCTCACCTACTCTGGATTCACAGACAGACCATGCTCAGAAATAACGTGTCCCAGAAAAGTGACTTCCCGAATCCAGAACTCACACCTTGAGAATTTAGCATAAAGCTGATGTTCCCAAGGTATCTGCAGAACTACCCTCAGATGATCCCGATGCGAATCCTCATCCCGAGAATATATCAGAATATCATCAATAAAACCACCAGAAATGAGTCCAAGTACGGTCGGAACACCCGATGCATCAGATCCATGAATGCGGCCGGAGCATTGGTCAGCCCAAATGGCATGACCGTAATCTCTAAGTGTCCAAATCGGGTGCGGAAAGCAGTCTTAGGTATGTCCTCTTCCTTCACTCTAAGCTGAAAATACCCAGATCAGAGATCAATCTTTGAGAAAACCCTCAAACCCCGAAGTTGATCAAAAAGATCGTTAATCCTCGGTAACGGATACTTATTCTTCCCAATAAGAGCATTCAACCGTCCCGTAATCAATACAAAGTCGAGTGTCCCATCATTCTTCTTAACAAACAAAACCCGAGCACCCCACGCTGAAGTGCTCGGTCGGACGAAACTCTTTTCTTTGTAATTCCTCCAGCTTGCTTCTTCTACTCCTGCATCTCGAAATAGGCATCCGATAAGGAGGAATAGATATCGGAGCGATGCATTGCAGTGGATGTCAAACACAATTCCCGCTCTTATGGTAATCCGGGCAACTCCTCCGGAAATACTGCGGAAAATCTCGAACCAACGGTAAACCATCCAACTTCAACCTAATACCGGCTTCATTCAGATCATAGCATTCCCCTACACCAACTATCGACGCTGATCCAGAATGTAGCTCTATCTTGTCTTTGTGCGATAGTCAAACCGATCGGAGTCGTGAGAGGTAGTACCTCTCCGAGAAACCATAATGGTACGGGTTGCACAATCAACGTGCACGAGTTCTTGGATAGCCAGTCCATTCCAAGAATAACATCATAGTCCGGCGTGTCTAAAACCAACAGATCCGATACTATCATGTCCGCCTACGGATATCGTACAACCCCGAACCATCTCATTGGCAAATAGACAATGACTTCCTGCAGTTTTTACTACATGCGTTTGAGGCATAGTACTAACAGACAGATACAGAAATGTAACACATTTCGGTGTTACAATGGGAACAAATGCTCCTGTATCAAATAACGCATGAACCGGTATCTCATTCGGAAATATAGTACCTTACAGAACTTCCTGCTGACTCAAGCCTCCCTGCTGGCTAGTGCCTGCATGCTAACTAGGTTCTCCCTGATGACTAGGGCCTCCCCTCAGAAAATGGAAAACTTGTCCTGCTCTGAGCTGCTGTGACGGAGGGGGTGGCTGAAGCTGCTGTCGCTACTGAGGTCTCGGGCCACCCTGCTGAAACCCACGCCCTCGCGGCGCGTTGGGCTGTACTCGAGACTATGGACGCCGAAGACGCCAAAACCCTGCCCTACAGTAAGAGGGCAATCCCGTACCCAAAGAGTGTCAGACCTGCAACGTAAACATCGGCCCTCCTGCCGGTAACAAAGTCGACCGGAGTGATACCTACTGCAAATCAGACAAGGTCGTGCCGGTGGTGCTCCCTCTCTACCTCTACTAAATTGCCCAGGCCTGTTCGGCCATCCAGAAATCTGCCGGGGTCCCTGCTGTATGGAACCCCTCCGTACTCCCCTGACCTCATTGCAAGGTGAGACGACTCTCAACCTCCTCTTGCTCGAGGAGTTGAGCCCAATAACCGCTTCCCGAAACAAAGTAATGTCTAAAGGTCTCAAAACCCACCTGTACTCGGGCGCGATGACGAAATTAACCTCTTGGTCTTCTCCTCTTCCATACCTTGATACTACGGTACATAGTAAACCAGCCGATCAAACTCTCACTCAAACTTTCCGACAATCTTGTCTCCCTGATGAAGCTCATCGAACTGTGCCTTACGCAGATCCCTGGCTACATCCCCGCTGCACTGCTGGGGAAAAATGTAGCCTCCCGGGAGTTTGTCAACTCCTGCAAACCAAATCTCTACTACCCCGGACCCTTCTCGGTCATTGAACCTCGGGGGTTCAAACTCTAAAACCTCTCCAAAAGTCTGACCTCGCGGTGGTGCCCCAGATCTCCTCGTCGTTAATAGGACCGACGAGAAGTCTAGGTGTCGTAGTGACCACCCTTGTCAGAGTCACTCACTTACCGATCCCAAAACTATGGCGAGCAGTGGCTTAAGTCTCGCTATCACCACCTAATCAAAATGCCCTTACCGTGGCATAAACAGATTTTCCCCTGCCTACTGCCGCCCCTGAACCCGCTAGGCTGGCGGTAATACCAAATCAGAGAGGGGTCCCTACGACCACTAAACCTCGGGGCGGTGAGTGTGGTTGTTCGGACCACAGGTTACGCTGAACCCGTATCCTATTCCACGGAGGTGTGGGATCCCAGTCCCGTACCAAATCCCTCCGGTACCAAATCACGATAGCAACGCGTGTGAACCATATCACAAAAATTTCAGAACAAACAGAGTCAAGACAAAAATCGGTCACACCTAATCTCTACATAAGCTAGCATCAGTATTCTAAGGCTCAGTAGTGCAATGCGATACTTGACACGAAGTTACTTCTCGAATGATAAAATCATGCATTTCACGAGAATCACGAAGCGATTCATGCTTATTTCACCAAATCTTTTCCTAACACACAATTTTACGTACGAAACTTTTCCACAATCCCCTTACTCGTAATAATCTTACGAGAATTCCAGAAATCCCGAGTTCTGAAATCTGCAACTATCAGGATAACTTGAAGGATCAACTTTGTTCCACAATTTTATTTTGAAGTGGTTCAAGTAAGGAGGTGGCCAATCTCCGTACCAAACCATTCTAAAATAAAATGTACAACAATAGTCGTCACTACAAGTCACCACTGACGACCAATATGGTCACTTACCTGCTCTGATACCAACTTGTCACCACACGCCACCCGAGCCCGGTTGCGGAGGCGGGGGCGCCGGGACGTCGGAAGCGGAAGCCGGAAAATACAAGATGGCAGGTCCATCGAGACCCGCCGCGCGTAGCGGACCCGAAAACGGAAAGATTGTGGAAGCAAACTAACGGAAATTTCATGTGTATAACCAAAATAAAATGCAACCATACAATTCATGCATCGGCAACGAGTAAGCCTCGCCCTCCGTGGGACGAGTGCTTACGCACCAAACATAGATATATACAGAGTTCACAGAACCTAGGGTATCTAGCAAGCGCCAAGCGCTCAGAACATGCACAGAACAGAATATATAAGTATACACAATTATACAATCATCGCAATCATCCAGAAAATATGCACATGCAACTACAGAGCCGACCCTAGGCCTAAATGTCAAAATACCTCGCGCGGGATTCAGACCAAGTAGACAAAATCCCAGCCCGCAAGGTACTGCTGCTGCTCAACCCAACCAAGGCAGAAGCCTCACGGAAACCAACTCCGCTAGTTGTTTACCAAGTCTACCTGAAATCCAAAAACAGAACCCAAAAAGGGTGAGTCCTAAAAGGACCCCGTAAGGGATTTGGGGTAAGATAAGCATATGTAACCCTGCAAAACAGAAAGATAGCAATATATAGAATATATGCAACAGAATACAGAATATCGTGCATGTAATAAAAACAGATCAGAATCCCGAAGGATGTGCGATACTAAATCGCCATAAACCCTTATAACCAATCAGAACGACAGCCTCCCTCTAAGGGAGTCAGAAGCCGAAGCTATTACAGAAGCATGGTGCACCAGCTGGGGTAGCGAACCCACAACTGTCGTAGGGTTAACAGACAAAGTATGCCACAAGGCATACACCTACAAACGTAGGGTTAACAGACAGAGTATGCCACAAGGCATACACCTACAAATCACAGAACGTACCTTAAGGCAAAAATTTCCGAAATACCTGCAAAATGAAATGCAACAACACATACACCTACAGACTACGAGAATATGCCCTAGGCATATAATACCGAAATACTTGCGAGCAGAAAGTGAAACTAAACATACACCTATCTTACCAAAAATAGCGAACCAAACCCTTACCTTACAAATCCAGTATTTGACCGATTGGATGATTTCCAAACCACGACCCGAAACTCCGAAACCCCTCTTTTTCTCACCTCAGAACCTCAGAATCTGACAAACCAAGTTGAATTAGAATCCTTATCGACCACACTACCAAACTACAACCCCCGACCCCAAAACCGAAAATCCGACAGAATTTCCGTAAAATTCCAGATTTTCACAGAAACGTCAGAATTCAGAACCAACCTAGACAATGCGAGATTATACATTGACAAACATCATACAATAAGCAGAACTGATCAAATCCAACCTTAAACCCTTCATTACCCGCCATTTTCCGATAATCCCGCTTAATTGTAACTTTTCCATTTCTTAACCGAATTCAACATTTCAAACTTCCATCCACTCCTAAATTCAACCCCAACACCATATTAACATCCAATTTAACCAAAATGAACCTCCAACATTGAAAAAGAATCATTCCAAAATTCGGTTCTTAACCAACTTTTTATCCAACTTCCAAATCAATCCATTCAAGCTTCCAATTAATCATTCTAACCACCAATTTCACTTCTAAACCATGAATGCTATCCAATTGCATCCAAAACAACAAAATGCACAATGAACACCAACCTAAAAATTCGGCCATTTGGGGCTTTTTAAACCAACTTGTTTTCCATCAAATTGAATCCACACATAAGCTTAGAATCATGCTAGGATTAACATACTTGAAGCATGAATCAAGATAACAAACACACATCATTTTGGAAAATTCCAAGAAAATTCGGCCATAAATGGTTTCTTCATCCAAGATGTGTTTTCCAAAATCCAACACTTGATTAACACTCTCCTACCACCCAAGAACAACATACTAAAAGATGGGAGGAAGAAAATCATCCTAGCTTATAGCTAAGAACAAACCCATCAAATGCAAAAACTCCTCTTTTCACCACTAATCTTCCAAACTAATGAGAAAAGAGGAGTTAGGAGGATGCTTACCTCAAGTAGCAACCAATTCCTCTTTGATTTCTACCAAAAGAAGAAGTTCAAGCTTGAGGTTGGCCTTCAATGGAGGTTTCGGCAAGAGCAAGAGGAAGAAGAAGATGAAGAAGAAAAGAAATGAAAATAAGTCTCTTTTATGAAATATTATGTCATAATATATATTCCTACTCTTTAACCCATACCACTCCATCTTTAATAAGAGCTAGCCATGTGTCCCTTATAATATCTCCTCCCAATTGCTGCCGAAAAGAACAAATGCAGCCCATACCCATTTTATTAATTTTGCAACCAATTGCAAATTAACTCCCAATTTTTCCGAAAGTTCCAATTCTTTTTGCCCAAAAATATTTACCGAACTCCAAAATTAACGAAACTTGGACACAACCCTCAGAATATTATAACATTCACAGAACATTTTTCAGAAACTCATTTACCTTTCCGGAGTGTCCTACCGAGCTCGCTGAACCCGAACCAAAACCCGACGTGCGAGCGTGTCAACCTGAACCGAAATTCCGTCACTCCAAAATTCTATAAAAATACCCATAAATTCCATCTTAAATTATAACACAACTTACCCCAAAGCCGTCAGAAAATTTCCATCCCGAGCCCCGGGATTCCCGTCCCGAGCCCCGGGAGTCGCCCGGAACCGAACGTCCCGCCCCAAATATTAAACTCCACAACCATCACCGGGACGTCTCCACGACTCCAAAACTGCAAACGGCTTCCCAAACTGAGATCTCGAGAGTGCTACCGAGCCCGCTGTACGTCCCGAGGCGACCCCGACAACCCCCCGGCGCCAGAAAAATATTTTCGGCGGAAACGTCCGGGGGACCCACACGACCTCAAATACGGAAGGGTTCGCCAAAATAATACTCGGATAGGGCTCGGGAGCCGTCTGAACGCCGAAAACGTGACCGCAGCCAAAACCGGAGCCGGGTCACCCGGCCGCAACCCGCTCGGGGTGACCTAGCTAACGTACCCTACATCGCTATCGCAAGACAAAAATGAGGCCACAAAACAATGAAGGTAAAATGAAATTTTACTTCATCTACTGTTATCAAAGTTATGCATGAATGCAGGTATCCTTTATACACAAAAGGGGGGGCATCCACATTTCGGAGCCTCCATCCTAGCCGAGCAGGGCATACCATGCTTCCCCCATCTTCTTTCCCTGCTCCCCCCCAGTCGAGCAGGACCTCTACTGTTGGATCGCTGGTGTTAGAAGCATCCAAAATCCCAAGACTCAGCTCTGGGAACGCCTTCTCCACTTGGAAGCGGCATCGCAGCCAGCCCTCCTCGTAGGCTTGCGCCCCTGCAAGCTCTGTTGGGCTGCCTCCGTCATGAACTTGGCAGGAGAGTCAAGGCTCCTCTCTGTCCCAAGCATCGCGCAAGAGATAGCCCTTCTCCCTATACGTCTTGGCCCTGAGGTCCTGCCTCATGACCCTCAGGGTGGCTGGCTCTTCAGACCACTTGAGGACTTACTTGGCAGCGACTCGCCTTCGCTCCAAGTAGTGGGACCACACCCCAGCCTCCTCAAGGACCTCGGTTCTGGTCCCTAGGTCTGCAGGGACCACGGTCATGGTCCCTTGGTCCGCTAGGACCTCGCGGGGGCCAAGCTCTTGCCCAGAGGGCCCCGCATCTGCAGAAGTTACAAGTATTAGTACAATTGAGAAAACTGAGACTCAAACTCAGAACAAGAAAAGCACACTGACAAGTATCAGTACAGTTGAGTAACTTACCGCCTGAAGGGCGCACCCATCCACTGGCCTCTGGTTGACTGCTGGAAGGTTGGGCTGTCTCCCAACCACTTGTCCTCGCAGAGGACCGTGCTATCAGACCCCCCTCCTCTGGGGCCTCACTATCAGAAGAGGAAGAAGTCTCCTCAATCCTCAGGATCCTCTTCCCTTTCGCTGCCAGGGACGCCTCCCATAAAAGAATCACTATAGGAGTCTCCTCTCTTGAGGGGATCATCGCAGGGGCCTCCTCCCTTGCAGTTGGGGCCTCCACCTCTGTTGCAGGAGCGATCACTGCCTCCTGCTGGCCAGGACTGCTTATGGCCTTAGCAGCCTATTGGCCCTTCTTCCTCATGAACAGCAGGACATCCCCTGCTGACATCCTCCCCTTTTTGGGAAGGGCACTCCCCCTCGCAATGATTTCTACAGCGACCACGTGCCCGGGCAAGTCTTCGCCCTGAGCTGGAGAAGGGCTCGCAAAGAGCCCTAACACGAAGTCTTGGACGACAGCATCCTCATGAGAGACTGGCCGCACCATTGATATTGGCACAGCTTTTAGGGGCGTAGCCCCTTCAGCAGTGGAAGGGACCTCCACTTCCACTCCCCCGGCCTCCTCAGCAGGCCCTGTGGCCTCTTCCACAACGATGGGGGCCTCCTCCCCAACAGGCTCTTCAGCCTCTTCAGTAACAGGGACTGCTACAGATTCCTCTACTTCAGCAGGCCCTTGGCCTCTCCAACCGGCCTCACCACCTCTCCAGTAGAAGGGACTGCTGCAGACCCCTCCGCCTCTGCAGGCCCTCTGGTCTCCTCGACAACAGTGAAGGCACTTCCCTCTCCAGGCTGCGCCTCGCCAACAGCCACCTTCATCCTCTTCTCTTTTTGAGAGGACGCCAACGGCTAGGTGCCAACCCTCTTCTTCTGCGGCTTAGGGGTAATGTGCCCCAACGCCTTGACAGCTCCAGCTGGGGCATCCTTCCCAAATGCACATGCCAGGTGCACCTGCTGGGCAATGCGCATAGATGCCCTCTTGCCCCTGCCTTGGCCAGTCTCTATGGAAGCATCTGCAACGAAAGGGAAAATCTCAGGCCAGGTTTTACTAAAACTCTTAACTTGTGCTTTACACTTATATATGCAAACATACCTTTGGGCCCTGCCAGCGCGGTGTAAAGAGAATCTACCACCGTCCCACGGTGGGCGGGGGCCCATCCCTCGTACGGTGAGGGCACCTCAGGATCCAGCACGAAACCCGTGCTAATCCCAGCCCACCGCAAGGTGGTCTCGTCTAATTGGGCGGCCGAGAAGGGGAAGAGCTCGTCACAAGCGCTGCTTGAGTAAACATCGTCCAACCACCCCAGTAGTTGGACGTATGCCCGCCACCGCACTCCTTCAGAAGATCATTCAGGCCTCCGCGCGATGCTTTGCACGGATAGATGCGCCCTCAACACCGGAAAGTCCCAAGAGTTATCACGGGGAAGAAAGAAAAAAGACCCGTGCTAGTTGTGGTAGGACTTGGGCGAGGCGGTGAAGGATATGGAGTGATTGCCCCCAACATTTATGGGAGTGACGTAGAAAAACGCACTCCCACTCCTCAGCTCCAGCCGGTAGAACCGATGGAAGACGTCGGCAAAAGGCTTCACGCCGGCCATATGACAGGAAACGATGAAGCCTGCTATGGTCAAAAAGGTGTTGGGTGCCAACTGAGTTGGTGGCAGCCCCCACCCTGCACACAAATCCTACAACAATTGCGGAAGGGGAAACCGCAGCCCTGCCGCAAGCTGTGCCGTTTATAGGCACAACACCCGGTTCTCCATATTCTCTTTAGTCACGGGCCAGCCCATCGCCCGACAGACGCCCGAGCGGGACGTATATACAGGCACTTTCTCCACAGGCCAGAAGGCCTCCACCATATCCTAATGGATCTTGTCGAATTTCACCATGGTCTTCTCCACGGTGGCAAGCACTGGACGAACAGCTTCTTTGGACTCCATTTCTGCAAAAGTAGAGCAACAGGCATATAAATCGGAATAGCCCAAACAAAGGCATTTTATCAAGCACTCAGTGTGCTCAGAGAACTTTAAAGCACTCACTGTGCCGGAAAACGAGATCTTACCTGATTCGTTACCGGTGAGTAAGGCAGAAGGGACAGTCGACAAAACGAGCAGGTGAACGGTGAAATCTCGAACGGAAAGTAGAGAACCACCGCAAGAAAACTCCCAACAGCCGATAAACGGTTCAAATGCACAAGAATGCAAACGGCTTACTCAGAGCGAAAATGAGGAAGTACGAGAATGAAGATGGAAAGCTTCAATCTTCTCGGATACGCTTTTATAAGCCCAACAAAATGAAAAAGCGCTTTTAAGCGAAATCAGCTCCTAAGGCGCCACGTGCTAACATCCAGCGGTTAGTAAACCTTTGGCCTTCCGTGTAGAAACAGAAAAGCGCTTTTAAAAAGTGTAATCGACTCTTGGGGCGCCACGTGCCGCGCCCATAACGGTTAGTAAACCTTTCACATCCTGTTATCTCTCCTGCTTTAAATGCTGAAGAGACCCTTCACTGCCGTTGCACTCCAAACGGTCCACAAGCAGCATAGCGCCTCCGCCAGCTCCAAGACTTGGGATTTTAAACAGAGTACGGGACCCTACCCATACTCTGCCTTCAAGAGGAGGCATCTTGGTACACTACCCAAGCTAATGCCCCTTCAAAAGCCACAAGGATAGTGAAGAATCCGACATTTTAAATCAGATCGTAAAAGGTCTTCACACTCCACACAAGTCCAGACCTGTGACTGCTACTGTCTTCAACAAAGTACTTTCAAAACGGAGTACAGGACCCTGCCCATACTCCGCTCTCAGGAGGAGGCATCTTGGTACACTACCCAAGCAAACGCGTCCTCGCGTCGCATCAGAATCATACAAGGTCTTCGCAAGGTCTCGCCCTTGTGGTCTCCAGTATCGCCTTCGCAAGGTCTCGCCCTTGTGATCTCCAGTATCGCCTTCGCAAGGTCTCGCCCTTGAAGTATCCAGTCTCACCAACGAGAGGTCTTGCCCTCGTAGGCCTCAAGCCTCGCCTGGGCGATGTCTCACACTCGCCTTCGCGTCTCTTAGGCCTTCGCGGGTCACCCTCGCGATCTCATTCGCCTTCGCGGGCCTTACTCCCGCAGTCTCAACTCGCCTTCGCGAGGACTCTCATACCTATACTAGCCCCGCCCAGATAAGGCCATTACACTCAGGTTCGTGCGACCCTAACTCCTTATTTGGCTATATTCCATATGGGCCTTCGCCCTTGCAGGCCTTCGCCTGCCACTTGCTCCACTTGGAGATAGGCCACTTGGTCATCTGACATCAAGCAGCCAATAAGAAGGTCAGCATGAGAAGGTCATACGCCAGACATTCTCTGACAAACGAATCACTTAAGATGGTTTGCTGAGATCTTCATCATCACAGCCACCTTATCTCCAATCAGTCTGACACAGACTTATATCCTTACATCTAATCTGACAGACTTGTTAGTCTTGTCTCACAGCCTGTCCAAGGCTTCAACTGGGGGAGGCTCTTCTCCTGGCATCTCCCTATAAATAGGGGGATGTCCACCCTAAACTGGGTAAGCTACTACACGCACCCCCACTCCTCTCTTGCTACTTCTGAGTATTCCTCTTATCTTTTACAGATAACTCTGAACTGCAAGCTTGGAGTCTCAAGAACACCATCATCATCAATCACTCAACTGGGATTCCGCTCCTATCTTGGGAACGAGAATATCATTTGTCTTCCCAAGTGTTTCCAGAGAAAGGACGCCTTGTGTTGGATTTGGTCGGTCAGTTGGCTTAGTATGGAGGCTTCGCGGGATGCTTTCGCCAGGGGCCTTCGCGGGAATGCCTTCACCTTGCGCCATCGCGGGCATGTCTTCGCTAGGGGTATTCGCGGGGTCACCTTCGCCTGGGGCCTTCGCGGGGGCGCCTTCTCCTAGGGCCTTCACCTGTGTCAAGTGTCCGCACACCAAAGCCTCGCTACTCCCTTCCTCAAGTATGCTTATGCTCAAGGCTCCAAAGGGCTTCGCATATTCTTCGTCCAATGCGATGCCGAGGTGGCGAAGCTGTAAGGCCTTCGCTCGAGACTCCTCTTGATCGTCCTGCGCCATGAGCCTCATGAAAGCGTTGAGACTCGCTTGAACTTTTTTTCAGCCGGGACCTGGTCATGGGTCCGCCAAGGCCTTAGAGTGGATTTGGGGGTGCGCGCGCCTGAGGTTGCGGGCCATCTTGAGCTTGGGGATCTTTTGGGGCGATGTCCACATCATACTCTCCCTATTCGAAAGATTCCGTCACGGATTCTCAAATCCTTCTTGTCCTTCAAAGGGAGCCAAATCACAAACGTTAAATGTTGCATGTACGTTATAAGATCCATCACAAGGTAAGTCTAGTACATATGCATTATCACCAATTTTCTTAGTGATTTGGAAAGGGCCATCGCCTCTTGGCACAAGTTTGTTTTTCCTAGCTTGGGGAAATCGGTCCTTTCTTAAATGCAACCACACCCAGTCCCCAACTTGAAAACTTCTAAACTTTCTACCCTTTTTTAACCCTTCTTGCATAAGACTCATTAACTTTCTCAAGTTGCTTATGAACCTTAGCATGTAAATCTATGTGTTGGGCTTTGTTTTTCCCATCTACATCCATCTGTTCAGTATAATCCAAGGCTACTAAGTCCAAAGGAGTTAAAGGGTTGAAGCCATATACGATCTCAAAGGGACTGTAGGATGTAGAGGAATGGTAGGCTCGGTTATAAGCAAATTCAACATGGGGTAAGCACTTTTCCCACTCTTTCAAGTTCTTCCTAAGGAGGGTGCGCAAGATAGTGGTGAGAGTCCTATTAGTCACTTCGGTTTGGCCATCTGTTTGAGGGTGACTTGACGTCGAGTACGTCAAGCTTGTGCCTAACCTAGACCAAAGGGTTCGCCAGAAATGACTTAGGAACCTCGAATCCCTATCGCTAACAATAGATCGCGGGAGGCCATGGTATTTTACAATGTCCCTAAAGAATAAATCAGCCACATGCGATGCATCTTCAGTTTTATGACATGGGATGAAATGTGCTATTTTTGAAAATCTAACCACTACCACAAATATAGCATCATGACCATGTGATGTTCGAGGCAGACCACTTATAAAATCCATGCTTATATCAACCCAAGGAAGTGAAGGTGTAGGGAGAGGGGTGTACTTCCCTTTCGGTTGCAGAGTAGACTTGGCTTGGTGGCATGTGACAAATCTGGCGCAGACCTTGGTGACATCCTTCTTCATGCCTGGCCAAAAGAAGTTCTTGACAGCCTCAAGTGTCTTTTGGACACCGAAATGTCCCATGAGACCGCCACCATGGACCTCTTTGATGATGACTTCGCGCATCGATCCTCTTGGAACGCACAACCTTTTGAACTTAAACAGGAAGCCATCAAACACATAGTAGCCATTTTGGCTACCTTTAGCACAGTCAGCAAATATATCACCAAAATCCGCATCATGTTCATACATGTTTTTTAAACCATCAAAGCCAACAATCTTTGTATCAAGAGTCATGAGTAATGAATATCTCCTAGAAAGCGCATCAGCAACAACATTTTCTTTGCCCTTTTTATATTTAATGACATAGGAGAAAGACTCGATGAACTCTACCCACCTAACATGCCTTTTGCTCAAATTTCCTTGCCCTTGAAGATACTTCAAGGACAAGTGGTCTGTATGGATTACAAATTCCCTAGGCAGTAAATAATGACTCCATGTTTGCAATGATCTCACAAGAGCGCATAGCTCTTTGTCATAGGTGGAGTAATTCAAAGTTGCTCCACTTAACTTTTCACTAAAGAAGGCGATGGGGCGGCCTTCTTGATGCAAGACAGCGCCAATGCCTATCCCACTGGCATCGCACTCCACTTCAAAAACTTTATCAAAGTTGGGCAAAGTAAGCAAGGGTGCGTTTGTCAATCAAGATTTCAATTCATTAAAAGACTCCTCCTGGGATGCGAAAACACACTTTTCAAATTTGGCATACAGTTTTTCGAACCTAAGCGTGTCGAGGACCTGTCTCAAGTGCTCAACATGCTCCTCATGGTTCTTAGAATAAACTAGTATGTCATCAAAGTATACTACCACAAATTTCCCAATCAATTGCCTCAAGACATGATTCATTAGATGCATGAAAGTACTAGGTGCGTTTGATAACCCGAAGGGCATAACATTCCATTCATATAAACCAATTTTGGTTTTGAAAGCAGTTTTCCACTCATCTCCTTTCTTCATCCGAATCTGGTGATAGCCACTTCTAAGGTCAATTTTTGAAAACACGCAAGCACCACTTAATTCATCTAACATGTCATCAAGTCTAGGTATAGGGTGGCGATACTTTACAGTGATAGAGTTGATGGGGCGGCAGTCCATGCACATGCGCCAAGTGCCATTGCTCTTTGGCACAAGTATGACTGGCACCACGCAGGGCGAAAGGCGTTCGCGGATGAATCCCTTGTTCAGCAGCTCTTGCACTTGTGATTGGATTTCTTTGGATTCTTGAGGGTTGGTCCGGTAGGCGGCCTTGTTGGGTAAAGGTGTTACGGTCACCCCGAGCGGGTTGCGACCGGGTGACCCGGGGCTCCGGTTCTGGCCTGCGGGTCACGTTTTTCGACATTCAGGCAGCTCCCGAGCCCTATCCGAGTATCATTTTGGCGAACCCTTCCGTATTTGAGGTTGTGTGGGTCCCCCGGACGTTTCCGCCGAAAATATTTTTCTGACGCCGGGGGGGTTGTCGGGGTCGTCTCGGGACGTACAGCGGGCTCGGTAGCATTCTCGAGATCTCAGTTTGGAAGGCCGTTTGCAGTTTTGGAGTCGTGAGAATGTCCCGGAGGTGTGTGTGGAGTTTAATATTTGGGGCGGGACGTTCGGTTCCGGGAGACTCCCGGGGCTCGGGATGGAAATTTTTTGACGGCTTTGGGGTAAGTTGTGTTATAATTTAAGATGGAATTTATGGGTATTTTTATAGAATTTTGGAGTGACGGAATTTCGGTTCAGGTTGACACGCTCGCACGTCGGGTTTTGGTTCGGGTTCAGCGAGCTCGGTAGGACACTCTGGAATGGTAAATGAACTTTTGAAATATGTTTTATGAATGTTATAATATTCTGAGGGTTGTGTCCAAGTTTCGTTAATTTTGGAATTCGGTAATTATTTTTGGGCCAAAAATATTGGAACTTTGGGAAAAGTTGGGAGTTAATTTGTATTTGGTTACAAAATACAAATTATTGGAGCATGGGCAGCAGCAGTTCGGCAGTTTTGGGAGACTTATAAGGGACACTTGTCCTATTTTTATTTAAGATGAAAAGAGAAGGAAATATATATGGGATATATATTTTATAAAAAGCTTATTATTTCATCTCTTTTCATTTCTTCTTCTTCTTCTTCTTCTTCACTTGCTTTGCCGCCACCATGGGAGCTTGCTCTCAAGCTTGAAGTTCTTCTTCTTGACTAGAATCATCAAGGCTTTGGCATCAATCTTTGGTAAGCTTCCTTCTTTCTTCTCTTTTCATGTTGGAAACATGAGTTAGTGAAGGAAAAGAGGAGATTTTGAGAATTATGAGTTTGTTCTTAGCTACATGCTAGGATGATTCTCTTCCTCCCATCTTTTAGTATGTTGTTCTTGGGTTGTATGGGAGTGATAATCAAGTGTTAGATTTTGGAGAAACTCCTTGGTTGTAAAATCCCTCTTTTGGCCGAATTTTTGGGATTTTCTAAAATGATGTGTGTTTGTCTTCTTGAATCATGCTTCAAGTATGTTAATCCTAGCATGATTCTAAGCTTATGTATGGATTCAATTTGATGGAAAACAAGTTGGGTTGGAAACCCCCTTTATGGCCGAATTTGTTGGTTGATGTTCAATGTTGAATTTGATTGTTTTGGATGCAATTGGTTAGTATTCTTGGTTTAGAAGTGTAATTGGTGGTTAGTATGATTAATTGGAAGCTTGTTTGGATTGAATTGGAAGTTGGGTAAAATGTTGGTTAAGAACCGAATTATTGGAATGATTCTTTTTCCATGTTGGGGTTTGATGTTGGTTGAATTGGATGCTAAAGTGGTATTGGGGTTGAATTTAGGTGTGGTTAGAAGTTTGAAACGTTGAATTCGGATAAGAAATGGAAAGGTTGCAATTAAGCGGGTTTATCGGAAAATTTCGGGTAATAAAGGGTTTTAAGGTTGGTTTTGGTCGGTTCTTCTTGTTGGATGATGTTTGTCAATGTATAACCTTGCATTGCCTAAGTTGGTTCTGAATTCTGAAGTTTCTGTGGAAATTTGGAATTTCATGGAAATTCTGCCGGATTTTCGGTTTTGGGGTCGGGGGTGTAGTTTGGTAGTGTGGTTGGTAAGGTTGCTAATTCAGCTTGAATTGACAGATTCTGAGGTCCGGAAGTTAGAAAAAGAGAGGTTTCTGAGTTTTGGGTCGTGGTGTGGATGTCGTCCAGAATCGGTCTATTACTCTGGATTTGTGAGGTAAGGGTTTGGTTCTGTTATTTTTGGTAAGATAGGTGTATGTTTAGTTTCACTTTCTGTTCTGCAAGTATTTCGGTATTATATGCCTAGGGCATATTCTGTAGTCTGTAGGTGTATGTGTTGTTGCACTACATTTTGCAGGTATTTCGGAAATTTCTGCTTTAAGGTACGTTCTGTGATCTGTAGGTGTATGCCTTGTGGCATACTTTGTCTGTTAACCCTACGACAGTTGTGGGTTCGCTACCCCAGCTGGTGCACCATGCTTCTGTAATAGCTTCGGCTTCTGACTCCCTTAGAGGGAGGCTGTCGTTCCGATTTGTTATAAGGGTTTATGGCGATTTAGAATCGCACATCCTTCGGGATTATGATCTGTTATCTTTACATGCACGATATTCTGTATTCTGTTTCATATATTCTATATATTGCTATCTTTACATTTTGCGGGGTTACATATGCTTATCTTACCCCAAATCCCTTACGGGTCCTTTCGAGGACTCACCCTTTTGGGTTATGTCTTTGGGTTTCGTGTAAACACAGTAGCAGCGACTTTAGGTTTACCTTGCGGGACGGGATTTTGTAGAGGTAGCGGTTTTGATCTGGATCCCGCGCGAGGTATTTTGACGTTTAGGCCTAGGGTTGGCTCTGTAGCTGCATGTGCATACTTTATGGTTGTGATGTTGTGATGATTGTATATGTGTATATATATATTCATTACATTGCATGTTACGAGCGCTTGGCGCTTGCTAGATACCATAGGTTCGGTGAACTCTGTATGTATCTATGTTTTGGTGCGTAAGCACTCGTCCTCGGAGGGCGGGGCTTACTCTGTTGCTAATGCATGAATTGTATGTTTGGATTTTATTTTTGGTTATATGTACGAAATTTTTGTTAGGTTGCTTCCACAATCGTTTCGCTCTTTGGGTCCGCTACGTGCGGCAAGTCTCGATGGACCTGCCATTCCGTATTCATTCTGGCTTCCGCTTCCGGCGTCCCGGCGCCCCCGCCTCCGCAACCGGGCTCGGGTGGCGTACGGTGACAAGTTGGTATCAGAGCAAGTAAGTGACCGTATTGGTCGTCAGTTGTGACTTGTAGTGACAACTGTTGTTGTACATTTTATTTTAGTATGGTTTGGTACGGAGATTGGCCACCTTCTTACTTGAACCACTTTAAAATAAAATTGTGGAACAAAGTTGATCCTTCAAGTTATCCTGATAGTTGCAGATTTCGGAACTCGAGATTTCTGGATTCTGGTAAGATTATTATGATCGAGGATTGTGGAAAAGATCCAGGTACGTAAACTTGTGTGTTAGGAAAAGATTTGGTGAGATAAGCATGAACTGCTTCTGTGATTATGTGAAATACATGATTTTAGCATTCTGAGAAATAATTTATGTGTCAAGTACTGCATTGCACTACAGAGCCTTAGAAAACTGCTGCTAGCTTCTGTAGGGATTAGGAGTGACCGATTTCTGTTTGGTCTGAAATGTCTCAGGTTTGGTTAACACGCGTAGACAGCGTGTTTTGTGACCGGAGGGAGGGGATTGTAATCCCATGCCTCCGAGAGATAGGGTTTGAACTGTTGGTTATGGGTTGAGTTGGTATATGGTTTGGAAATTTGGTTTGGGATAAGTTGTTTTTCTGGTTGGACTTGGTTTGAGGAAATGTGTACTACACGCGAATAGCGTGATTTGGTACCGGAGGGGCGGGACTGGGATCCCACACCTCCGTGGAATAGGATACGGGTTCAGCGTAACCCAGGGTCTGAACAACCACACTCACCGCCCCCGAGGTTTAGTGGTCGTAGGGACCCCTCTCTGATTTGGTATTACCCGCCAGCCTAGCTGGTTCAGGGGCGATGGCGTGGAAGATCTGATTATGCCACAGTAAGGGCATTTTGATCAGGTGGTGATAGCGAGATTTTAGCCACTGCTCGCCACAGCTTTGGGATTGGTATGTGAGTGACTCCGAGGAGGATGGTCACTACGACACCTAGACTTCTCGTCGGTCCTATTAACGAAGGGGAGATAAGAGGCACCGATCGGCGAGGTCAGACTGGAAAGGTTTCAGAGTTTGAACCCCCCGAGGTTCAATGACCGAGAAGGGCCAGAGGTAGTAGAGACTTGGTTTGCAGGAGTTGGCAAACTCCTGGGGGAGGCTACATTTTCCACCAGCAGTGCAGTGGGGATGTAGCCAGGAATCTGCGTCAGGCACAGTTTGATGAGTTTCATCAGGGAGACAGGATTGCCGGAGAGTTCGAGTGAGAGTTTGATCGGCTGGTTTACTATGTACCGTAGTATCTAGGTATGGAAGAGGAAGACCAAGAGGTTTATTCGTCGACTGCGCCCCGAGTACATGTGGGCTTTGAGACCTTTAGACATTACTTTGTATCGGGAGGCGGTTCTTAAGGCTCAACTCCTCGAGCAAGAGGAGGTTGAGAGTCACCTCACCTCGTAGCGAGGTCAGGGAAGTACGAGGGCTCCACACGCAGGGACCCCGGTAGATTTCTGGACGGCCGAGCAGGCTGGGCGATCTAGTAAAGGCGAGGGGAGCACCACCGGCACGATCTTGTCCGATTTGCAGTAAGTATCACCCCGGTTGACTTAGTTACCGGCAGGAGGGCCGATGTTTACGTTGCGGTTCTGACACTCACTGGGTACGGGATTGCCCTCTGACTGTAAGGCAGGGTTTTTGGTAGTTATTAGCGTCCACTGTCTCGGGCACAGCCCAACGCGCCGTGAGGGCGTGGGTTTCAGCAGGGTGGCCCGAGACCTCAGTAGCGACAGCAGCTTCAGCCATCCCCTCCACCACAGCAGCTCAGAGCAGGACAAGTTTTCCATTTTGAGGGGGGAGGCCCTAGACATCAGGGAGGTCAGGGAGGACCTAGTCAGCGGCCAGGTACCAGTCAGCAGGGAGGCTCGAGTCAGCAGGGAGTTCTGCAGGGTACTTTATTTGTTACGGTCACCCCGAGCGGGTTGCGACCGGGTGACCCGGGGCTCCGGTTTTAGCCTGCGGGTCACGTTTTTCGGCGTTCAGGCGGCTCCCGAGCCCTATCCGAGTATCATTTTGGCGAACCCCTCCGTATTTGAGGTCGTGTGGGTCCCCCGGACGTTTCCGCCGAAAATATTTTTCTGGCGCCGGGGGCTTGTCGGGGTCGTCTCGGGACGTACAGCGGGCTCGGTAGCATTCTCGAGATCTCAGTTTGGGAAGCCGTTTGCAGTTTTGGAGTCGTGAGAATGTCCCGGAGGTGTTTGTGGAGTTTAATATTTGGGGACGGGACGTTCGGTTCGGCGACTCCGAGGCTCGGGGACGGGAATCCCGGGGCTCGGGATGGAAATTTTCTGACGGCTTTGGGGTAAGTTGTGTTATAATTTAAGATGGAATTTATGGGTATTTTTATAGAATTTTTGGAGTGACGGAATTTCGGTTCAGGTTGACACGCTCGCACGTCGGGTTCTGGTTCGGGTTCAGCGAGCTCGGTAGGACACTCTGGAAAGGTAAATGAATTTTTGAAAACTGGTCTGTGAATGTTATAATATTCTGAGGGTTGTGCCCAAGTTTCGTTAATTTTGGAGTTCGGTAATTATTTTTGGGCAAAAAGAATTGGAACTTTGGAAAAATTGGGGGTTAATTTGCAATTGGGTGCAAAATAAATAATAGTGAGTATGGGCTGCTGCAGCTGATAATTTCGGCAGAATTTTGGAGAGGGGAAGGGACACATGGCTTGTTTTAATTTAGCAAGAGAGGTATGGGTTTAAAGTAAGGAAAATACATAAGGCTTAATATTTCATAAAAGGGGACTTATCTCATTTCTTCTTCTTCATTTCTTCTTCTTCTCCAAGTCTGCCGCCACCATTGATGAGCAACCTCCAAGCTTGAACTTCTTCTTCTTAGTTGGAATCAAAGAGAAATTGGGTGCTTTGAGTGGTAAGTACCTTCCTAAGCTCTCTTTTCTCATTAGTTTTGAAGTTTAGTGGTGAAAAGAGAAGTTTTGGCAAATGATGGGTTTGTTCTTAGCTATAAGCTAGGATGATTCTCTTCCTCCCATGTTTTAGTATGTTGTTCTTGGGTTGTAGGAGAGTGTTAATCAAGTGTTGGATTTTGGAAAACACAACTTGGATGGAAACCCTATTATGGCCGAATTTTTGGAGATTTTTCCAAAATGGTGTGTGTTTGTTATCTTGTTTCATGCTTCAAGTATGTTAGTCCTAGCATGATTCTAAGCTTATGTATGGATTCAATTTGATGGAAAACAAGTTGAGGTGAAAACCCCTTTTGGCCGATTTGTTTAGGTGTATGTTCATGATGGATTTTGTTGTTTGGATGCAATTGGATAGCATGCTTGGTTTAGAAGTGAAATTGGTGATTAGAATGGTTGTTTGGTAGCTTGAATGGATTGAATTGGAAGTTGGATAAAAAGTGGGTTAAGAACCGAATTTTAGAATGATTCTTTTTCAATGTTGGAGGTTCATCTTGGTTGAATTGGATGTTAATATGGTGTTGGGGTTGAATTTAGGAGTGGATGGAAGTTTGAAATGTTGAATTCGGTTAAGAAATGGAAAAGTTACAATTAAGCGGGATTATCGGAAATGGCGGGTAATGAAGGGTTTAAGGTTGGATTTGATCAGTTCTGCTTATTGTATGATGTTTGTCAATGTATAATCTTGCATTGTCTAGGTTGGTTCTGAATTCTGACGTTTCTGTGAAAATCTGGAATTGTAGGGCAGACAGTTACCGCAGATGTCAGCATATGTCAGCAGTGCATAACGTATTTCATGTGAGTATGCTGAAGAAGTGTATCCTGGATCCGGTCCAGACAGTTACCGCAGAAGATATACAGATAGAACCGGATCTTTCCTACAAAGAGGTGCCAGTGGCCATCCTAGGGCACGATGTGCGGAAGCTTCGTAGTAAGCTAATACCGATGATCAGAGTACAATGGTCTCATCATACCGATCGAGAGGCAACGTGGGAGGTTGAGCAGGATATACAGGATCGGTACCCCCAAGAGTACGAACGCCTTAAGACTGCCTTGGAGGACCAAGGGTCTTAAGGGGGGGAGAATTGTTACCAACACCCGGTACGTAATTAAGTTAATTACGTATTTAAATTTAATTACCGGATTTTCGATGATTTCTGTTTTGGGACTTGGTTTGCATGTTTGGTAATTGTGGATTTGATTTGGTAAATTTTGGGGCAACCCGGGACGAATTTAGAAGTTGTTACACGGGTGCGCGTAATTCCCGGGAGTTACAATTCCGAGTGACTCGGGACTTATAAATGGATAAGAAAATGTGTTTTATGGGTTTTAAGATGTCTCGAGTAATTGGTTAAAGTTTCGTTCTGATTGGAGTAAGTTTTGTAAAAAGTTGCATTTTCGGGCTGAGCGAAAATGCAGTTTTGTTTGTGTGTGAGTTATTGGAAAATTGGTAATTTTTGGAAGAAAAGAGAGAAGGAGGCGGATGGGCTTGTGAGAGAAGGGACACTTGTCCCTTCTTTGTTGAAGGAGAAAATGAAGGAAGGAAAAAGATAGGAATTAAGTGTATTTATGTAATTATTACATATATATATATATGAAAGTAAAGAAATGAAAATTGGATTTTTGGTAGAAAAGAAGGGATGGGGCGGATGTGAGAGGGAGGAGATAGGACATGTGTCCTCTTTTTGATGGAAGAAGAAATGGAAGGAATTGGAAATTATGGGAAAATAAATACATATATATATGTATTATGTCAATAATGCATATATATATGTATAAGTTAAAGGAAATGGGATTTTAAGTCAACACTTACCCATTCTTCTTCTTCCTCCATCCGATTCTCTCTCTCTCTCTCCCTCACCATTGCGCCATTTTTGAGAGCTTGAGCTCACAACTGTTCTTCGTCATTTCGCGATCAAACTTCGAGGTAAACCGCTTAAATCGTTCATTGGGTTGTATAGATTGATAATCTGACGTCTGTTTTGAAAGAATCAGTGTATTTTTCAAGTTAGGAGCATTTGAATGTTTGAGTGAATAGTGTCATATGCTCCTTTGTTTAATTTTTCGGTTCCTAAGCGTTCTCGGCACTTCCTGGTGCATGTTTGATAACAGGAACGTAGGAAGAAACGCACTTTGAGGTTGTGCCGATTCGCGTCTGAAATTTTGGGTGGAATTTTTGACGGAAGAATTAGTGAAAGGTAAGGACATTTTGAATTGAGTAGAATTCTGGTTCCGATAGTGTGATCGGTTCAATTAGAAGAGGCTCGGGGTGAAAGTCGCTTTTCCCGGCCGAGCCTCGGTTTTGGCGCCAATGCCAATAAGCATTTCGTGAATTCTGAATTGAATTGTGTATCTCGTGATTGATTGTGAACAGGAGTTGCTTTGAATTTGGGCGAAACTCTGCCGAAATTTCTACCGGGACCGTCGATCAAGAAATTGGATTCGGACTTTGATTAGAGGTAAGGGTTCGAGTGTGTGTTTAGGAGTATAGGCATTGTTGTGCAGAACCGATTGGGATTCCGATACACCTACGATGGTTATCGATGATTCGTATTGATTGACCGATGGGGGTCGCTCCCAGTGGTACCATGCTCTACCGACCGATTGTGAATGGACGCATGGCCATTGCCGGTTGGACCGGGCAGATCTCGCCATGGTCCATCACGAAAAATGTTATCGTATGAATGTGAATTGAATGTGATTGTGTGTGATCGATCGCATTGCGTAGGTTGATTGTGAGATGCGTTGTGTATCGTATTCGTTATGTTTCCGTTTGCGGGTTTATTGTATCTACCGCTTTAGTAAATCGCACCATGTCTATACTGTTCCCTTACTAAGTTCTTTCGAGAACTTACCCTTATATCTACTGTTTCACGAAAACGCAAGGAAAATAAAGTCGCCGAGTAGAGGCCAGTTTGCTTCTCTCAAAGGTTTGGTCTAGATAAGCAGCAGCAGTTTCACCTTTGAGCGTTTGGATTCAGTCAGAACGCCGACTGGTGGGTTTCTTTTGTATTCGAACTTGGTTACAGCTCGTATATTGTCATAACATGCATGTTTAAATCTGTAAGGTTTGGTTGTGTAAATGGTTTGGTTTGCATAAGTGTTTGAGTTCAGGTTCGGAACCGTTGGTTGTCGCGTTGAAATTTCAGGATTTGGGTTCAGTTGGAAGGTCGGGTGATCGCCAGGTGATCACCAACTCCAACACTTTGAAGTGTTGGTTTGCTGATTTTTAGGTGATCATCAGGTGATCACCAACTCCAACCCTTTGAATTGTTGGTTTGCTGTTTTTTAGGTGATCACCAGGTGATCACCAACTCCAACCCTTTGAATTGTTGGTTTGCTGTTTTTAGGTGATCACTGTGTGATCACCAACTCCAACACTTTGAATTTGTTGACCGGCTGTTTTTTAGGTGACCACCCGGTGATCACCTAAATATGAAATTTTGCCCTTTTGATCCTCTAACTTCTCCTTTTGTTATATTTTGTCCCAAAATGACCCGAAGTGCCAAATTTAGTAATTTTATGAGAAAAACAACCCCATTCGCATAGGTAAACATCTTGGGACTTAGTTGAGCATTAGTGCTATGGTTTAAGGAAATTTTTGGGTGATCCCAAGGGACGGTTGCCCTGTTGTTGGGGTTGTTATGTGATAAGGTTGTGAGTGAACCGTCACCGCCACCTTCCCCTTTCCCGGTTTGGCTCCGTTCTCCGTACGCTTCCGCGAGTGCGGGGTAGGAGGGTGCGGGGGTGGGGTGACAAGTTGGTATCAGAGCAGGCTTACCTAGTTGCGAATGGTTTATGTGACAGTAAGGTTGCATTTCATTGCATCATGCATGTACATATACAGAGCCAACTGGAATACTGCTGCTGCTAAGTTTTGATTTTTACCGTAATGTTGTGTTTATAATGATTCTCAGAAAATGGTTATTACCCGGGGAAGACCGGGAGTGTGTGAGCAAGAGAGGCGGGACGAAGGTCCCGAACCTCAATAGATAGTACGAGCGGCAGGGGGACGGGCACCACAAGTTTCCCCTGAGCTAGTGTGAGTGGTACTCGGTCTCCTTTGAAACGGGACATTAAGCCCGGAGTCCCGAGTTCGAGACCGGGGAAGGAAAAAAATTCCACAACCGGGTGTGGAAAAGACCGTGAGTTGGGACGCATGGCAATGCCGACGCATGGCGATGCCGGTTGGACCGGGGAAGATCTAGCCATGGTCGGGGAAGATCTCGCCATGGTCTCTAATAGTGCGGGTCTTAGAACAGATCCGAGATAGTTTGGCACTGATATTATCGTAACCGACAGACTCAAGGAACGTGCAGTAACCACTTCAAGGTGTAAGTGGAAGTGGATCGGGGCGTCATAGACCCCATTTTGCGACTGATAACAGCCCATCCTCATCGGAGGAGGAGGCTAGTACCGATGAAGAGCGACGACACCCTAGAGGTCGGAGGGTGCAACAAAGGATTGATTCAGCTGCAAGACGGAGTCATAACGATCATGGCCCGTCTCAGGGAAGTGTTAGGGGTCGACGTCGTCGTCGACAATCTGAGGAAGCCGAAGGGTCACATCGACCCAAGAGGCAACGGGAAGAGAATGAGCGCCCTAGTAGGATGCTCGAGCGATTCCAACGCCCGAACCCACCCCGATTCAACGGAAAGGGTGGACTTGAGGCGGCGGAAGTCTGGTTTCGACGGATCGATTCCATGTTTGAAAGATTGGAATTCTCACCTACCGCAATGGTATCTTTGGCAACGTATAACCTTGGATGACCGAGTTTCGATATGGTGGGAAAGTGTGAGAACAGCACCGAGCGGAGCAGTTCGCACGGGAGAGCTCGACATCGTTATGACGTGGAATGAGTTTACTCGCTTGTTCCACGATCATTATGTGAGTGATGCTGTCTGGGACTTGCGACAGGCACAGTTTGATAATTTGACTCAGGGTATTATGAGCGTGCTGGACTACGAGCACGAGTTTGACCGATTGGTTCGCTACGTCCCACAGTATCATGGGATAGAAGAGCAAAAGGTAAAGAGGTTTATCAGAGGGTTGCGACCTGATATTCGATTGGCACTTCGACCGTTGGATATCAAATATTATCAGGAAGCAACACAGAAGGCTCAATTGATTGAGCAAGATGATTTTGAGAGTAGACTCATACCTCAGTAGACCGTTGGACGTGGAAGGGGTGTTGGTTTCCGTGGCTTCTCTCGAAACGCCGGGAGGGCACCCCAGCCTAACCCGAGCACTAGAGGGAACAGGGTAGCTTCACCCTCCACTACTGTTTGTTTGACCTGGCAACGTTCTCACCCTGGCAGAGCATGCCATCGGGAGACAGGTCAATGTTTGGGATGTGGTTCATCGGACCACTGGATACGGGATTGTCCTCAGGCTGCACTGAGAAGGGAGGTCGGCCTTGGTTCGATGCCTCCATTTGGGGTACCCTGTTGACCGGGGCACCACGAGGTGGTGCCAGGCAGCAATTTCCGCGACCGCAAGCACCTCCTCCGCCACCGCAACCGAGAATGGGAAGAGTATTTCAGATTGAACGCGGGGAGGCAACTCAGCAAAAGGAAGGTGAAGCGGCACGACAAGGTGCCCTTAAAGGTACCATACTGTTAAATAACATTCCTGCTACCGTGTTGTTCGATACTGGTGCTTCTGTGTCCATTGTGGCTCAGAAATTTGCTATGGCTCAACGTTTAACTTTGAGTTCTATGCCACGAGTGGCTTTAGTTAAGACTGCAGGGAGCCAGTGGTTGCTCTCTAATGATATGGTTCGGGATTGTATGATTGATTTGGGGAAACATCGGATCTTGAGTGATTTATTGGTTTTAGATATTTCGGGGTATGATGTGGTTCTGGGAATGGACTGGTTAGTTAAGAATGGAGTACAGATTGATTGTGGGAAGCGGGAGGTGACTTTACCTACTGGGAAGGTACTTCAATCCTCCGCTTCTTCCTCCGAGCAGAATCGAAATGGGAGTCTAGAATTGCAAATTCTAGACGGGTTTGAAGTGATAGATGAGGATGATTACTGTGGGTTGAACTCTTCGGAGATCAGGGATGAGATAGATCGGGTATTGGTTGTAAGGGAATTTCCGCAGTATTTCGAAGATTTACCGGGATGCCTCCTAACGTGAAATTGTTTTCGAGATTTTGCTCCAAATGGGATCAGCACCGATCCGCTCCCCTTATCGAATGGCTATCCCTGAAATGAATGAGCTTAAGAAGCAGCTGGATGAATTGCTTTCTAAAGGATTCATTCGGCCGAGCACGTCCCCGTGGGGTGCTCCGGTGTTGTTTGTGAAAAAGAAGGATGGAACGTTACGATTGTGTATCGATTATCGCAAACTGAATGCGATAACTGTGAAAAATAAATACCCCCTCCCCCGGATTGATGATTTGTTTGATCAGCTGACGGGGGCAAAGGTATTTACGAAGATAGACTTGAGATCGGGTACTTCCAACTTCGGGTGAAGGAAGAAGATATTCCCAAAACAGCTTTTCCGAACCCGGTATGGACATTACGAGTATACCGTCATGCCATTCGGTTTGATAAATGCGCTGCGGCATTTATGGATATGATGAACCGAGTGTTCCGTCCATACCGGATCAGTTTGTGGTGGTATTCATTGATGATATCTTGGTTTACTCCAAGAATGAAGGTGAACATCAAGATCACCTGCGAATTGTACTGAAGACTTTGAGTGATCATCAGTTGTATGCCAAACTCTCCAAGTGTCAGTTTTGGATCAGGGAAGTGTCCTTCCTGGGGCACGTTATTGGAGAGAATGGTTTATCGGTGGATCCTGAAAAGATTAAGGCAGTAATGGACTGGAAGCAACCGACTACAGTACGAGAGATCAGGAGTTTCCTCGGACTGGCAGGTTATTACCGGAGGTTCGTATCAGGATTTTCGACTTTGGCTCTACCCCTTACTCAGCTTACGCAGAAGGGGCGAGCATTTGTATGGTCTGAGGCGTGTGAGCGCAGCTTTCAGGAACTAAAGGATAGGCTGACTCACGCACCTATTCCGGTATTGCAGATCCAAGTGCGCTTTTACGATTTACACGGACGCTCTGTGTCGGGTTTGGGTTGTGTACTCATGCAGATAGGAATGTGATAGCTTATGGGTCGAGACAGCTTCGACCGCATGAGCAAAACTACCCGACTCACGATTTGGAATTGGCAATGTAATTTATGCACTCAAGCAATGGCGACATTATCTGCTGGGTAGCAAATTTCAAATCTTTACGGATCATAAGAGTTTGAAATACTTGTTTACCCATAAGGATTTGAATATGAGGCAACGAAGGTGGCTTGAGTACATGAAGGATTACGATTGTAGTATCGAGTATACCGGCAAAGGGAATTCGGTAGTCGACGACCGAGTCGGAAATATACCGGCATGGTGAAAGGTGGAAATCGGGATGGTGATGATGAAGAGAATGACTTGGTTCGGTTGTGGAGTTTGTGGGAGCACCGAGAGCGTGAGCAATCACATCGTGACGATCCGGTCGGGTGGGTGGACAGAGTGCGAGATGCTCGGAATGCAGATGCATCATCAAGAAGGTATCGGGTGAAGCGAAAGGATCCCTTCACCCATCATTCGGTTACAAACAGGATTGTTGTACTTCAAAGATCGATCGTATGTACCGATGGAACCGACCTTCGCAGGGAAATACTTGAGGAGGCGCATACGAGTCGATTGAGCGTACACCCGGGAGGTGAGAAAATGTATCATGATTTGAGATCTCATTTCTGGTGGCCGGGTATGCGCAAGGACATTGCCACTTATGTTTCTAAGTGTGCAACGTGTCAACGGGTGAAGGCGGAGCATCAAAAACCAGCAGGCACTTTACAGACATTGCCCATTCCGGTCAGGAAATGGGGCAATATTACTATGGACTTTTTACCTATGACCCGAGCGCACCACGACGCTATATGGGTTGTAGTGGATCGATTGACGAAGTGTGCCCATTTTCTCCCAATACGGATTACAGACTCTTTGGAGAAGTTAGCTCAACTGTACATCAAGGAGATTGTACGGTTACATGGAGTACCAGACTCCATAGTGTCCGATCGAGATCCGCGATTTACAGCAAATATTTGGAAGGCTTTCAACATACCTTTGGGTACACAGTTGCACATGAGTTCAGCGTATCACCCACGCATGATGGACAATCGAACGGGTGATCCAAATATTGGAAGACATGTTACGGAGTTGTGCAATCGGACTTCGGTGGTGAGTGGGATTTTCACCTACCATTGGTGGAATTCTCGTATAATAACAGTTATCAGTCCACCGTTGGCATGGCACCGTATGAGGCTTTGTATGGGCGGCGTTGTGTAACACCACTTTGTTGGGCGTAAGCTTCGATCGAGTGGAATTGGGTCCTCAATTGATTGAGGAGAGGCAGCCAAGGTTAAGAAGATTCAGGATCGGTTGAAGGCTGCAAATGATCGGACCACCTCCTATGTGAATAAAAGGAGGCGGGATTTGGAATTCGAGGTTGGTGACAGAGTATGGCTTAAGGTAGCACCGACCAGAGGGGTTATCAGATTTGGTAAGAAGGGAAAGTTGGCACCGCGTTATGTAGGACCGTATGAGATTCTGGGGCGGGTTGGTAGAGTAGCCTACCGGTTGGCTTTACCCCCGCATATGTCAGCAGTGCATAACGTATTTCATGTGAGTATGCTGAAGAAGTGTATCCTGGATCCGGTCCAGACAGTTACCGCAGAAGATATACAGATAGAACCGGATCTTTCCTACAAAGAGGTGCGGTGGCCATCCTAGGGCACGATGTGCGGAAGCTTCGTAGTAAGCTAATACCGATGATCGAGTACAATGGTCTCATCATACCGATCGAGAGGCAACGTGGGAGGTTGAGCAGATATACTGGATCGGTACCCCCAAGAGTACGAACGCCTTAAGACTGCCTTGGAGGACCAAGGGTCTTAAGGGGGGGAGAATTGTTACCAACACCCGGTACGTAATTAAGTTAATTACGTATTTAAATTTAATTACCGGATTTTCGATGATTTCTGTTTTGGGACTTGGTTTGCATGTTTGGTAATTGTGGATTTGATTTGGTAAATTTTGGGGCAACCCGGGACGAATTTAGAAGTTGTTACACGGGTGCGCGTAATTCCCGGGAGTTACAATTCCGAGTGACTCGGGACTTATAAATGGATAAGAAAAATGTGTTTTATGGGTTTTAAGATGTCTCGAGTAATTGGTTAAAGTTTCGCTCGATTGGAGTAAGTTTTGTAAAAGTTGCATTTTCTGAGCGGCGAAAATGCGCTTTGTTTGTGTGTGAGTTATTGGAAAATTGGTGATTTTGGAAGAAAAGAGAGAAGGAGGCGGATGGGCAAGTGAGAGAAGGGACACTTGTCCCTTCTTTGTTGAAGGAGAAAAAGGAAGGAAGGAAAAGATAGGAATTAAGTGTATTTATGTAATTATTACATATATATATATGAAAGTAAAGAAATGAAAATTGGATTTTGGTAGAAAAGAAGGGATGGGGCGGATGTGAGAGGGAGGAGATAGGACATGTGTCCTCTTTTTGATGGAAGAAGAAATGGAAGGAATTGGAAATTATGGGAAAATAAATACATATATATATGTATTATGTCAATAATGCATATATATATGTATAAGTTAAAGGAAATGGGATTTTAAGTCAACACTTACCCATTCTTCTTCTTCCTCCATCCGATTCTCTCTCTCTCTCTCCCTCACCATTGCGCCATTTTTGAGAGCTTGAGCTCACAACTGTTCTTCGTCATTTCGCGATCAAACTTCGAGGTAAACCGCTTAAATCGTTCATTGGGTTGTATAGATTGATAATCTGAAGTCTGCTTTTGAAAGAATCGGTGTATTTTTCAAGTTAGGAGCATTTGAATGTTTGAGTGAATAGTGTCATATGCTCCTTTGTTTAATTTTTCGGTTCCTAAGCGTTCTCGGCACTTCTGGTGCATGTTTGATAACAGAACGTAGGAAGAAACGCACTGAGGTTGTGCCGATTCGCGTCTGAAATTTTGGGTGGAATTTTTGACGGAAGAATTAGTGAAAGGTAAGGACATTTTGAATTGAGTAGAATTCTGGTTACGATAGTGTGATCGGTTCAATTAGAAGAGGCTCGGGGTGAAAGTCGTTTTTCCCGGCCGAGCCTCGGTTTTGGCGCCAATGCCAATAACTGTTTCTGTGAATTCTGAATTGAATTGTGTATCTGTGATTGATTGTGAACAGGGAGTTGCTTTGAATTTGGGCAGAAACTCTGCCGAAATTTCTACCGGGACCGTCGATCAAGAAATTGGATTCGGACTTTGATTAGAGGTAAGGGTTCAGTGTGTGTTTAGGAGTATAGGCATTGTTGTGCAGGAACCGATTGGGATTCCGATACACCTACGATGGTTATCGATGATTCGTATTGATTGACCGATGGGGGTCGCTCCCCCGAGCTGGTACCATGCTCTACCGACCGATTGTGAATGGACGCATGGCCATTGCCGGTTGGACCGGGGCAGATCTCGCCATGGTCCATCACGAAAAATGTTATCGTATGAATGTGAATTGAATGTGATTGTGTGTGATCGACTGCATTGCGTAGGTTGATTGTGAGATGCGTTGTGTATCGTATTCGTTATGTTTCCGTTTGCGGGTTTATTGTACCTACCGCTTTAGTAAATCGCACCATGTCTATACTGTTCCCTTACTAAGTTCTTTCGAGAACTTACCCTTATATCTACTGTTTCAGGAAAAGGCAAGGAAAAGCAAGTCGCCGAGTAGAGGCGAGGTTGCTTGTCTGAAAGGTTTGGTCTAGAGCAGCAGCAGCAGTTTCACCTTTGCGCGGTTGGATTCCGTGAGACCGCCGACTGGTGGGTTTCTTTTGTATTCCGAACTTGGTTCTGGCTCTGTATATTGTCATAACATGCATGTTTCGTCTGTAAGGTTTGGTTGTGTAAATGGTTTGGTTTGCATAAGTGTTTGAGTTCAGTTCGGAACCGTTGGTTGTCGCGTTGAAATTTCAGGATTTGGGTTCGATTGGAAGGTCGGGTGATCGCCAGTGATCACCAACTCCAACACTTTGAAGTGTTGGTTTGCTGATTTTTAGGTGATCATCGGTGATCACCAACTCCAACCCTTTGAATTGTTGGTTTGTTGCTGTTTTTAGGTGATCACCGTGTGATCACCAACTCCAACCCTTTGAATTGTTGGTTTGTTGTTTTTTAGGTGATCACCAGTGATCACCAACTCCAACACTTTGAATTTGTTGACCGGCTGTTTTTTTTAGGTGACCACCCGGTGATCACCTAAATATGAAATTTTGCCCTTTTGATCCTCTAACTTCTCCTTTTGTTATATTTTGTCCCAAAATGACCCGAAGTGCCAAATTTAGTAATTTTATGAGAAAAACAACCCCATTCGCATAGGTAAACATCTTGGGACTTAGTTGAGCATTAGTGCTATGGTTTAAGGAAATTTTTGGGTGATCCCAAGGCGGTTGCCCTGTTGTTGGGGTTGTTATGTGATAAGGTTGTGAGTGAACCGTCACCGCCACCTTCCCCCTTTCCCCGGTTTGGCTCCGTTCTCCGTACGCTTCCGCGAGTGCGGGGTAGGAGGGTGCGGGGGTGGGGTGACAGCAGCAGCCTAGGGCAGGACGCGTTTTTCAGATAGAGCAGGGAGGTCCTAGTCAGCGAGGAGGCCCTAGTCATCAGGGAGGACCCAGTCAGCAGGCGGGCCCCAGCCAGCAGGGAGGCTCGACTCAGCAGGGAGTCTTGCAAGGTACTGTATTTCGAACGATACATCTGTTCATGCGTTATTTGATACGGAGCATCTATTTCTATTGTAGCACGTAAATGTGTTACATCTCTACACTACTGTTAGTACTTTGCCGCAGATGTATTTAGTAAAAGCCGGGAGTCGCCGTTTTCCAATGGGATGGTTCGGGGTTGTACGATATCCGTGGCGGGCATCGATAGTATCGGACTTGTTGGTTCTCGACACGCCGAACTATGATGTTATTCTTGGGATGGATTGGCTATCCAAGAATTCTCAGTGCACATTGATTGTGCAGCCGGTACCATTAAGGTTTCTGGAGAGGTACTACCTATCACGACTCCGACGGGTTTGACTATCGCACAAAGCATAGCACAGAGTTGCATTCTGGACCACCTGTCGGTAGTTGGTGTAGGGAATGTTTTGATCTGAATGAGGCGGATACTAGGTTGAAGCTAGCTAGTATACCGGTAGTTCGAGATTTTCCGCAGTATTTCCGGAGGAGTTGCCCGGATTACCACCAGAGCGGAAATTGTGTTTGAGATCTACTGCAATCGGGCACCGCACCGATATCTATTCCTCCTTATCGGATGCCCATTTCGAGATGCAGGAGTTAAAGAAGCGATTGGAGGAATTACAGCGAAGGGCTTCATCCGACCGAGCACTTCGCCGTGGGGTGCTCCGGTTACATTTGTAAAGAAGAAAGATGGGACGCTCCGACTTTGCATAGACTACGACGGTTGAATGCCCTTACCGTGAAGAATAAGTATCCGTTGCCGAGGATTGACGATCTTTTTGATCAACTTCGGGATTCGAGAGTTTTCTCGAAGATTGATCTACGATCCGGATACTTTCAGCTTAGGGTGAAGGAGGAGGATATACCTAAGACCGCTTTCCGCACCCGGTATGGACACTTTGAGTTTACGGTCATGCCATTTGGGCTGACCAATGCTCCGGCAGCATTCATGGATCCGATGCATCGGGTGTTCCGGCCGTACTTGGACTCTTTTGTGGTGGTCTTCATTGATGATATTCGATATATTCTCGAGATGCGGACTCGCATCGGGAGCATCCGAGGGTAGTTACAGACACTTTGGGAACATCAGCTTTATGCTAAGTTCTCAAAGTGTGAGTTCTGATCCGGGAGGTCACCTTTCCGGGACACGTTATTTCGAGCATGGTCTCGTCATGGACCCAGAGAAGGTGAGAGCAGATTCAGATCGGAAACAACCTACCACGATGCGGGAGATCGTGGAGCTTCCCGGGGTTAGCAGGATATTATCGGAGGTTCGCACGGGGTTTTCTATTCTCGCATCTCCGCTTACGCAGCTTGACCAAGAAGGGTCAACCGCTTATCCGGTCCGAAAGGTGCGAGCAGAATTTTCAGGAGTTGAAACGGCAGCTGACTAACGCTCCGATTCTCGACTCTTCCGCATCCGAGCTTACCGTATGTGATTTATACGGATGCTTCCACATCCGGTTTGGGGTGTGTCTTGATGCGAGATCGGATTGTGATAGCTTATGGGTCGAGGCAGCTGCGACCACATGAGCTGAACTATCCGACACACGATCTGGAGTTGGCTGCAGTGATCTATGCGCTGAAACAATGGAGGCATTATCTGCTTGGTAACAAATTTCAGATTCTTACCGACCATAAGAGTCTGAAATATCTGTTTACGCAGAAGGAGCTTAACATGAGGCAGCGCAGATGGCTCGAATACATTAAGGACTATGATTGTAGTATCGAGTACATCTCTGGCAAGGGCAACACAGTTGCCGATGCACTGAGCAGGAAGTATACCGGGTTGGTCAAGGGAGGAGATGTTGGTGACCGATCCGAGGAGAGTGATCTGACGTGCCTTTGGCACAGGTGGCAGCTCTGGGAGCGTGCTCAGGTGTACACACTTACTATACATTCTGAGTGGCTTGATAGAGTGCGCGAGGCGCAAGGTAGAGATCCGGGGCTGAAGAAGTTATCTGGGGAGGACAAGGGGTCTTTGTTACCGGCATTTCAGTATAGGCAGGGATTGCTATACTTCCGAGACCGCCTTTATGTACCGGAGGATCAAGAGCTCCGGAGTGAGATTTTAGAGGAGGCGCACTCGAGCAGATTGAGTATTCATCCCGGGAGTGAGAAGATGTATCAGGATCTGCGTACTCACTTCTGGTGGCCTGGGAAGAGGAGGCACATTGCCACACAGGTGTCTAGGTGTGCCGTTTGTCAGAAGGTGAAGAGTGAGCACCAGAAACCGGAAGGGACACTGAAGACTTTGCCCATTCCAGTCCGGAAGTGGGGCAATGTTACTATGGATTTTCTCGACCGCACCGCCCGACACGGTCTCGCCATGATGCTATCTGGGTTATTGTGGATCGGCTGACGAAGTGCGCACACTTTCTGCCTATTCGGATCACGGACCCTCTGGAGAAGCTTGCCCGGCTTTACATCAGGGAGATCGTAAGATTACATGGAGTACCAGACTCCATTGTATCTGACCGTGATCCGCGTTTCACGGCACGGTTCTGGAGGGCTTTTCATGAAGCGCTGGGCATGCGACTTCATCTGAGTACAGCTTATCACCCACAGACGGACGGGCAATGGAGCGGTGATTCAGATAGTGGAGGATATGCTGCGAAGCTGTACTTTGGACTTTGGAGGAGATTGGGACCAGCAGTTGCCTTTGATTGAGTTCTCGTACAACAACAGCTTCCAGACTACGATTGGTATGGCACCATATGAGGCGTTGTACGGGAGGAGGTGTATGACACCACATTGCTGGACCGATGCGTCTGATAGGGTTGAGTTGGGACCCGAGCTTATTGAGGAGACTACGGCGAAGATCAGATTGATTCAGGCGCGGATCAAAGCCGCGAACGACCGCACCACTACTTATGCGAACCGTCGCCGTAGGGCTCTGGAATTTGAGGTTGGGGATAGGGTTTGGCTCAAGGTAACACCTATCCGCGGGACAGTCAGATTCGGAAAGAAGGGCAAGTTGGCCCCACGGTATATCGGCCCATATGAGATTCTGGAGCGGGTCCGTAGGGTGGCATACCGGTTGGCATTACCTCCTAGTCTGCTCTCGTGCACAATGTCTTCCATGTCGGCATGTTGAAGAAGTGCATTCGGATCCGACTCGACGATTCCAGTGGAGGAGGTACAGCTGGAACCCGATCTTTCTTATGAGGAGGTACCGGTGGCCTTTCTGGATAGGGATGTCAGGAGACTCCGTAGCAAGTTGATTCCCATGGTCAAGGTTCAGTGGTCACATCATACTGACCGGGAGGCGAATTGGGAGACAGAGAAGGACATTCAGGATCGATACCCCGAGCGATATCAGTTGATACAACTCTTGGAGGACCAAGAGTCCTAAGGGGGAGAATGTTACGGTCACCCCGAGCGGGTTGCGGCAAGGTGACCCGGCTCGGTTTTAGCCTGCGGGTCACGTTTTTCGGCGTTCAGGCGGCTCCCGAGCCCTATCCGAGTATCATTTTGGCGAACCCCTCCGTATTTGAGGTCGTGTGGGTCCCCCGGACGTTTCTGCCGAAAATATTTTTCTGGCGCCGGGGGCTTGTCGGGGTCGTCTCGGGACGTACAGCGGGCTCGGTAGCATTCTCGAGATCTCAGTTTGGGAAGCCGTTTGCAGTTTTGGAGTCGTGAGAATGTCCCGGAGGTGTTTGTGGAGTTTAATATTTGGGACGGGACGTTCGGTTCCGGGCGACTCCCGGGGCTCGGGACGGGAATCCCGGGGCTCGGGATGGAAATTTTCTGACGGCTTTGGGGTAAGTTGTGTTATAATTTAAGATGGAATTTATGGGTATTTTTATAGAATTTTTGGAGTGACGGAATTTCGGTTCAGGTTGACACGCTCGCACGTCGGGTTCTGGTTCGGGTTCAGCGAGCTCGGTAGGACACTCTGGAAAGGTAAATGAATTTCTGAAAAATGTTCTGTGAATGTTATAATATTCTGAGGGTTGTGTCCAAGTTTCGTTAATTTTGGAGTTCGGTAATTATTTTTGGGCAAAAAGAATTGGAACTTTCGGAAAAATTGGGAGTTAATTTGCAATTGGGTGCAAAATAAATAATAGTGAGTATGGGCTGCTGCAGCTGATAATTTCGGCAGAATTTGGAGAGAGGAAGGGACACATGGCTTGTTTTAATTTAGCAAGAGAGGTATGGGTTTAAAGTAAGGAAAATACATAAGGCTTAATATTTCATAAAAGGGGACTTATCTCATTTCTTCTTCTTCATTTCTTCTTCTTCTCCAAGTCTGCCGCCACCATTGATGAGCAACCTCCAAGCTTGAACTTCTTCTTCTTAGTTGGAATCAAAGAGAAATTGGGTGCTTTGAGTGGTAAGTACCTTCCTAAGCTCTCTTTTCTCATTAGTTTTGAAGTTTAGTGGTGAAAAGAGAAGTTTTGGCAAATGATGGGTTTGTTCTTAGCTATAAGCTAGGATGATTCTCTTCCTCCCATGTTTTAGTATGTTGTTCTTGGGTTGTAGGAGAGTGTTAATCAAGTGTTGGATTTTGGAAAACACAACTTGGATGGAAACCCTATTATGGCCGAATTTTTGGAGATTTTTCCAAAATGGTGTGTGTTTGTTATCTTGTTTCATGCTTCAAGTATGTTAGTCCTAGCATGATTCTAAGCTTATGTATGGATTCAATTTGATGGAAAACAAGTTGAGGTGAAAACCCCTTTTGGCCGATTTGTTTAGGTGTATGTTCATGATGGATTTTGTTGTTTGGATGCAATTGGATAGCATGCTTGGTTTAGAAGTGAAATTGGTGATTAGAATGGTTGTTTGGTAGCTTGAATGGATTGATTTGGAAGTTGGATAAAAAGTGGGTTAAGAACCAAATTTTAGAATGATTCTTTTTCAATGTTGGAGGTTCATCTTGGTTGAATTGGATGTTAATATGGTGTTGGGGTTGAATTTAGGAGTGGATGGAAGTTTGAAATGTTGAATTCGGTTAAGAAATGGAAAAGTTACAATTAAGCGGGATTATCGGAAAATGGCGGGTAATGAAGGGTTTAAGGTTGGATTTGATCAGTTCTGCTTATTGTATGATGTTTGTCAATGTATAATCTTGCATTGTCTAGGTTGGTTCTGAATTCTGACGTTTCTGTGAAAATCTGGAATTTTACGGAAATTCTGCCGGATTTTCAGTTTTGGGGTCGGGGATGTAGTTTGGTAGTGTGGTTGATAAGGATGCTAATTCAACTTGGTTTGACAGATTCTGAGGTTCAGAGGTTAGGAAAAGAGGAGTTCTAAGTTTCGGGGCACGGTGTAGGTGTTGTCCAGAATCGGTCTAATACTCTGGACTTTGAGGTAAGGGTTTGGTTCTGATGTTTAGGTAAGCTAATTATATGTTATTGTTTCATTTTACATTACTGTTAGTATTTGAATATTATGCCTTTGGGCATATTCATGTAGTTTATAGGAGTATGCCTTATGGCATACTGCGTGCATTAACATTACGACAGTTGTGGGTTCGCTACCCCAGCTGGTGCACCATGCTTCTGTATTAGCTTCGGCTTCCGACTCCCTTAGTGGAGGCTGTCGTTCCGATTTATTATAAGGGTTATGGCGATTTAGAATCGCACGTCCTTCGGGACTCCGATCTATTTTCTGTACATGCATGTTATTCCGTATTAATTTTCATATATTGCATATATTGCTATCTTTCTGTTTTGCAGGGTTACATATACTTACCTTACCCCATATCCCTTACGGGTCCTTTTAGGACTCACCCTTCTTTGGGTTCTGTTTTTGGGTTTCAGGTAGACCTGATAAGCGGCCTGCGGAGTAGGTTTCCGTGAGGTTCTACCTTGGGTGTGTTTTGCAGCAGCTTCACCTTGCGGCCCGGGATTGTCTTTTGGATCTGAATCCCGCGCGAGGTATTCGACGCTTAGTCCTAGGCTTGGCTCTGTAGCTGCATGTGCATATTTTCTGGTTTCTTTGTGATGATTGTATTTCGTATATATTTATATATTCATTACGTATATGTTACGAGCGCTTGGCGCTTGCTAGACACTTTAGGTTACGTGAACTCGTATGTATATATATGTTTTGGTGCGTAAGCACTCGTCCCACGGAGGGCGGGGCTTACTCATTCTTTGATGCATGAATTGCATGTTTTGATTTTATTTTCAGTTATATGCGCAAAATATTTGTAGGTTGCTTCCATAATCCTTTCGCTCTTTGGGTCCGCTACGCGCGGCGGGTCTCGATGGACCTGCCATCTCTTTTTTTCCGGCTTCCGCTTCCGGCGTCCCGGCGCCCCCGCCTCCTCAACCGGGCTCGGGTGGCGTGCGGTGACAAGTTGGTATCGAGCGGGTTAGTGACCATATTGGTCGTCGGTGGTGACTTGTAGTGACAACTATTGTTCTACATTTTATTTTAGAATGGTTTGGTACGGAGATTGGCCACCTCCTTACTCAAACCACTTCAAAATAAAATTGTGGAGCAAAGTTTGGTCCTTCAAGTTATCCAGTGGTTGCAGAGTACGGAATCAGAATTTCGGGACTTTGGTAAAAGTATTACAAGTAAAGGATTGTGGAAAAGTTTCGGTACGTAAAATTGTGTGTTAGGAAAAGATTTGGTGAAATAAGCATGAATTGCTTCCGTGATTACGTGAAATGCATGATTCTATTGTTTTGCAAAATAACTTCGAGTTAAGTCTCGCATTGCACTACTGAGCCTTAGAAAAGCTGCTTTGCTAGTTTCGTAGGGATTAGAGGTAACGATCGTTTTGGACTCTGTTTGGTCCGAAATGTTTGAGAATGGTTAACACGCGCCGACAGCGTGATTTGCGACCGGAGGAGGGGACCGTAATCCCACACCTCCGAGAGGTAGAGAGCGAGACGGGGGCATTCTCGGGGCCGAGGCGGGTACATACCCCACCACCGGTTGTACAGCAGGGTCAGGGGTCTACCATTGCTTTGGTTCATGTCTTTGGAGCAGTCCAGCGGTTGTTGAGACACTAGTACCGAAGCAGGTTCGAGGCTGATCCAAAGTGCGAGAGGATTCGGTCGTGGCACCGTCTGTGCATACTGATGGGAGAGTGAGTAGCCACACCCAGACTACCACCCATACTCATGTGAGAGTGAGTCTAAGGAGGACGCGGAGCGCAGTAACCCGCGATCTCGGAGGATACGACCAGAGCGTAGCTCCGTAGCTCGCTCCGATCGTTCTGACCAGGAGACTTATCAGCCCCTCGGCCGACGGAGGGTTATTGAGCTGGATTCTGATACCACCCGTCGGACCCACCGGCGACGGGAGGTTCGGGGCATCATTCGACTCGATGATGTCCGGTTGTTGGAGAGGTTCCAGCGGTTGAACCCTAGGAAGTTTGATGGCAAGGGAGGTCCCGAGGCGGCGGAGACTGGTTCATGGAGATTGACAAGCTCCTTGGGAGGTTACACCTACCTTCCATAGTGATGGTATCCCTTGCCACGTTCAACTGCAGGAGGGAGCAGATCATTGGTGGAGGAGCCTTCGAGGGGCAATCTCGAGGGCGAATGCGGGGTAGCACCCGATCGGGAGGTGGATGTTACCCAGGAGCAGTTTACACAGCTGTTCCATCGGAGGTTTATCGGGGCTGCAGCTAGAGATCTGCGACAGGCACAGTTTGATGAGCTTCAGCAGGGAGACAGGACTGTCGCAGAGTATGAGAGAGAGTTTGATAGGCTTATCCACTACGTACCGCAGTACCACGGTATGGAGGAGGAGAAGGCGAAGAGGTTTATCCGTCGACTGCGCCCCGAGTACAGATGGGCTCTGAGGCCGTTGGACATTACTACTTACGGGGAGGCAGTCCACAAGGCTCAACTCCTCGAGCAGGAGGACGTTGAGAGTCGCCTCACCTCGCAGAGAGGTCAGGGGACTTCGAGGGGTTCCACACAGCGGGGACCCCGGCAGGGTTCTGGACGGCAGAACAGACCTGGGCAGTCTAGTGGAGGCAGGGGGGGAGCACCACCCTCACGACCTTGTCCGACTCGTGGTGGGTATCACCCGGTTAGACCTAGTTACCGGCAGGAGGGCCGATGTTTGCGATGCGGGTCGGATACTCACTGGTGCGGGACTGCCCTCGAGACGGTGGGGCAGGGTTTTGGTAGTTTTCAGCGTCCGCGATCTCGGGCACCGCCCAACACGCCGCGAGGGCGTGGGTTTCAGATGGGTGGCCGAGACCTCGGCAGCGATCGCAGGCTTCAGCCACCCTCCACCGCAGCAGCCTATGGCAGGACGCGTTTTCGAGATAGAGCGAGGAGGTCCTAGTCAGCGAGGAGGCCCTAGTCATCAGGGAGGACCCAGTCAGCAGGCGGGCCCCAGCCAGCAGGGAGGCTCGACTCAGCAGGGAGTCTTGCAAGGTACTGTATTTCTGAACGATACATCTGTTCATGCGTTATTTGATACGGGAGCATCTATTTCTATTGTAGCACAGAAATGTGTTACATCTCTACACCTGCCTGTTAGTACTTTGCCGCAGATGTATTTAGTAAAAACTGCTGGGAGTCAGTTTCTGTTTTCCAATGGGATGGTTCGGGGTTGTACGATATCCGTAGGCGGGCATCAGATAGTATCGGACTTGTTGGTTTTGGACACGCCGAACTATGATGTTATTCTTGGGATGGATTGGCTATCCAAGAATTGCATGCACATTGATTGTGCAGCCCGTACCATTATGGTTTACGGAGAGGTACTACCTCTCACGACTCGGCCCAGGTTTGACTATCGCGCTGACATAGTATAGAGTTGCATTCTGGATTCATTGTCGGTAGTTGGTGTAGGGGAATGTTTTGATCTGAATGAGGCGGATACTAGGTTGAAGCTAGCTAGTATACCGGTAGTTCGAGATTTTCCGCAGGTATTTCCGGAGGAGTTGCCCGGATTACCACCAGAGCGGGAAATTGTGTTTGAGATCTACCTGCAGTCGGGCCTTTGCACCGATATCTATTCCTCCTTATCGGATGCTCATTTACGAGATGCAGGAGTTAAAGAAGCAGATTGGAAGGAATTACAGCGAAGGGCTTCATCCGACCGAGCACTTCGCCGTGGGGTGCTCCGGTTACATTTGTAAAGAAGAAAGATGGGACGCTCCGACTTTGCATAGACTACAGACGGTTGAATGCCCTTACTGTGAAGAATAAGTATCCGTTGCCGAGGATTGACGATCTTTTTGATCAACTTCGGGATTCGAGAGTTTTCTCGAAGATTGATCTACGATCTGGATACTTTCAGCTTAGGGTGAAGGAGGAGGATATACCTAAGACTGCTTTCCGCACCCGGTATGGACACTTTGAGTTTACGGTCATGCCATTTGGGCTGACCAATGTTCCGGTGGCATTCATGGATCTGATGCATCGGGTGTTCCGACCGTACTTGGACTCATTTCTGGTGGTCTTCATTGATGATATTTGATATATTCTCGGGATGCGGACTCGCATCGGGAGCATCGAGGGTAGTTCACAGACACTTTGGGAACATCAGCTTTCTGCTAAGTTCTCAAAGTGTTAAATCTGGATTCGGGAGGTCACCTTTCTGGGGCAAGTTATTTATGAGCATGGTCTGTCTGTGGACCCGAGAGAAGGTGAGGGCAGTTGGGATTGGAAACAACCTACCACGGTACGGGAGATCAGGAGCTTCCTGGGGTTAGCAGGATATTATCGGAGGTTCGTACCGGGGTTTTCTATTCTGGCATCTCCGCTTACGCAGTTGACCAAGAAGGGTCAACCGTTTATCTGGTCTGAAAGGTGCGAGCAGAATTTTCAGGAATTGAAACGGCAGTTGACTAACGCTCCGATTCTGACTCTTCCAGATCCGAGCTTACCGTATGTGATTTATACGGATGCTTCCACATCCGGTTTGGGGTGTGTGCTGATGCAGGATCGGAATGTGATAGCTTATGGGTCGAGGCAGCTGCGACCGCATGAGAAGAACTATCCGACACACGATCTGGAGTTGGCTGCAGTGATCTATGCGCTGAAACAATGGAGGCATTATCTGCTTGGTAACAAATTTCAGATTCTTACCGACCATAAGAGTCTGAAATATCTGTTTACATAGAAGGAGCTTAGCATGAGGCAGCGCAGATGGCTCGAATACATTAAGGACTATGATTGTAGTATCGAGTACATCTCTGGCAAGGGCAACACGGTTGCCGATGCTCTGAGCAGGAAGTATACCGGGTTGGTCAAGGGAGGAGATGTTGGTGACCGATCCGAGGAGAGTGATCTGACTTGCCTTTGGCACATGTGGCAGCTATGGGAGCGTGCTCAGGTGTACACACTTACTATACATTCTGAGTGGCTTGATAGAGTGCGAGAGGCGCAAGGTAGAGATCCGGGGCTGAAGAAGTTATCCGGGAGGACAAGGGGTCTTTGTTACCGGCATTTCGGTATAGGCAGGATTGCTATACTTCGAGACCGCCTTTATGTACCGGAGGATCGGGAGCTCGGAATGAGATTTTAGAGGAGGCGCACTCGAGCAGATTGAGTATTCATCCCGGGAGTGAGAAGATGTATCAGATCTGCGTACTCACTTGGTGGCAGGATGAGGAGGCACATTGCCACACAGGTGTCTAGGTGTGCCGTTTGTCAGCAGGTGAAGATTGAGCACCAGAAACCGGCAGGGACACTGCAGACTCTGCCCATTCCAGTCCGGAAGTGGGGCAATGTTACTATGGATTTTCTGACTGCACTGCCCTGACACGGTCTCGCCATGATGCGATCTGGGTTATTGTGGATCGGCTGATAAAGTGCGCACACTTTCTGCCTATTCGGATCACGGACCCTCTGGAGAAGCTTGCCCGGCTTTACATCAGGGAGATTGTACGATTACATGGAGTACCAGACTCCATTGTATCTGACCGTGATCCGCGTTTCACGGCACGGTTCTGGAGGGCTTTTCATGAAGCGCTGGGCACGCGACTTCATCTGAGTACAGCTTATCACCCACAGACGGACGGGCAGTCGGAGCGGGTGATTCAGATATTGGAGGATATGCTGCGAAGCTGTACTTTGGACTTTGGAGGAGATTGGGACCAGCAGTTGCCTTTGATTGAGTTCTCGTACAACAACAGCTTCCAGACTACGATTGGTATGGCACCATATGAGGCGTTATGCGGGAGGAGGTGTATGACACCACATTGCTGGACCGATGCGTCTGATAGGGTTGAGTTGGGACCCGAGCTTATTGAGGAGACTACGGCGAAGATCAGATTGATTCAGGCGCGGATCAAAGCCGCGAACGACCGCACCACTACTTATGCGAACCGTCGCCGTAGGGCTCTGGAATTTGAGGTTGGGGATAGGGTATCGGCCCATATGAGATTCTGGAGCGGGTCGGTAGGGTGGCATACCGGTTGGCATTACCTCCTAGTCTGTCTGCTGTGCACAATGTCTTCCATGTCAGCATGTTGAAGAAGTGCATTCTGGATCCAACTCAGACGATTCCAGTTGAGGAGGTACAGCTGGAACCCGATCTTTCTTATCAGGAGGTACCGGTAGCCTTTCTGGATAGGGATGTCAGGAGACTCCGTAGCAAGTTGATTCCCATGGTCAAGGTTCGGTGGTCACATCATACCGACCGGGAGGCGACTTGGGAGGCAGAGAAGGACATTCGGGATCGATACCCCGAGCGATATCGGCAGTTGATACAACTCTTGGAGGACCAAGAGTCCTAAGGGGGAGAATGTTACGGTCACCCCGAGCGGGTTGCGACCGGGTGACCCGAGGCTCGGTTTTAGCCTCGCGGTCACGTTTTCGGCGTTCAGGCGGCTCCCGAGCCCTATCCGAGTATCATTTTGGCGAACCCTCCGTATTTGAGGTCGTGTGGGTCCCCGGACGTTTCGCCGAAAATATTTTTCTCGGCGCCGGGGCTTGTCTGGGGTCGTCTCGGGACGTCTGGCGGGCTCGGTAGCATTCTCGAGATCTCAGTTTGGGAAGCCGTTTGCAGTTTTGGAGGCGTGAAACTGTCCCGGAGGTGTGTGCGGTGTTTAATATTTGGGACGGGACGATCGGTTTCGGGCGACTCCCGGGGCTCGGGACGGGAATCCCGGGGCTCGGGATGGAAATTTTCTGACGGCTTTGGGGTAAGTTCTGTTATAATTTAAGATGGAATTTATGGGGATTTTTATAGAATTTTTGGAGTGACGGAATTTCGGTTCAGGTTGACACGCTCGCACGTCGGGTTCTGGTTCGGGTTCAGCGAGCTCGGTAGGACACTCTGGAAAGGTAAATGAATTTCTGAAAAATGTTCTGTGAATGTTATAATATTCTGAGGGTTGTGTCCAAGTTTCGTTAATTTTGGAGTTCGGTAATTATTTTTGGGCAAAAAGAATTGGAACTTTCGGAAAAATTGGGAGTTAATTTGCAATTGGGTGCAAAATAAATAATAGTGAGTATGGGCTGCTGCAGCTGATAATTTCGGCAGAATTTTGGAGAGGGGAAGGGACACATGGCTTGTTTTAATTTAGCAAGAGAGGTATGGGTTAAAAGTAAGGAAAATACATAAGGCTTAATATTTCATAAAAGGGGACTTATCTCATTTCTTCTTCTTCATTTCTTCTTCTTCTCCAAGTCTGCCGCCACCATTGATGAGCAACCTCCAAGCTTGAACTTCTTCTTCTTAGTTGGAATCAAAGAGAAATTGGGTGCTTTGAGTGGTAAGTACCTTCCTAAGCTCTCTTTTCTCATTAGTTTTGAAGTTTAGTGGTGAAAAGAGAAGTTTTGGCAAATGATGGGTTTGTTCTTAGCTATAAGCTAGGATGATTCTCTTCCTCCCATGTTTTAGTATGTTGTTCTTGGGTTGTAGGAGAGTGTTAATCAAGTGTTGGATTTTGGAAAACACAACTTGGATGGAAACCCTATTATGGCCGAATTTTTGGAGATTTTTCCAAAATGGTGTGTGTTTGTTATCTTGTTTCATGCTTCAAGTATGTTAGTCCTAGCATGATTCTAAGCTTATGTATGGATTCAATTTGATGGAAAACAAGTTGAGGTGAAATTTTGGCCGATTTGTTTAGGTGTATGTTCATGATGGATTTTGTTGTTTGGATGCAATTGGATAGCATGCTTGGTTTAGAAGTGAAATTGGTGATTAGAATGGTTGTTTGGTAGCTTGAATGGATTGAATTGGAAGTTGGATAAAAAGTGGGTTAAGAACCGAATTTTAGAATGATTCTTTTTCAATGTTGGAGGTTCATCTTGGTTGAATTGGATGTTAATATGGTGTTGGGGTTGAATTTAGGAGTGGATGGAAGTTTGAAATGTTGAATTCGGTTAAGAAATGGAAAAGTTACAATTAAGCGGGATTATCGGAAATGGCGGGTAATGAAGGGTTTAAGGTTGGATTTGATCAGTTCTGCTTATTGTATGATGTTTGTCAATGTATAATCTTGCATTGTCTAGGTTGGTTCTGAATTCTGACGTTTCTGTGAAAATCTGGAATTTTACGGAAAGTCTGCCGGATTTTCAGTTTTGGGGTCGGGGATGTAGTTTGGTAGTGTGGTTGATAAGGATGCTAATTCAACTTGGTTTGACAGATTCTGAGGTTCGGAGGTTAGGAAAAGAGGAGTTCTAAGTTTCGGGGCACGGTGTAGGTGTTGTCCAGAATCGGTCTAATACTCTGGATTGTGAGGTAAGGGTTTGGTTAGTTTGTTTTGGTAAGCTAAGTATATGTTTTGGTTTCATTTTATATTCTGTTAGTATTTCGGAATATTATGCCTTTGGGCATATTCTGTAGTTTATAGGAGTATGCCTTATGGCATACTCTGTCTGTTAACATTACGACAGTTGTGGGTTCGCTACCCCAGCTGGTGCACCATGCTTCTGTATTAGCTTCGGCTTCCGACTCCCTTAGTGGAGGCTGTCGTTCCGATTTATTATAAGGGTTATGGCGATTTAGAATCGCACGTCCTTCGGGACTCCGATCTATTTTCTGTACATGCATGTTATTCCGTATTCTGTTGCATATATTGCTATCTTCTACATTTTGCGGGGTTACATATACTTACCTTAATCCATATCCCTTACGGGTCCTTTTAGGACTCACCCTTCTTTGGGTTACTGTTTTGGGTTTCTGTAGAGACTGATAAGCGGCCTGCGGAGTAGGTTTCCGTGAGGTTCTACCTTGGGTGTGTTTTGCAGCAGCTTCACCTTGCGGCCCGGGATTGTCTTTTGGATCTGAATCCCGCGAGGTATTCGACGCTAGTCCTAGGCTTGGCTCTGTAGTTTGCATGTGCATATTTTACAGTTTCTTTGTGATGATTGTATTTACGTATATATTTATATATTACATTACGTATATGTTACAGCGCTTGGCGCTTGCTAGACACTTTAGGTTCTGTGAACTCTGTATGTATATATATGTTTTGGTGCGTAAGCACTCGTCCACGGAGGGCGGGACTTACTCTGTTGCTGATGCATGAATTGCATGTTTTGATTTTATTTTCAGTTATATGCGCGAAATATTTGTAGGTTGCTTCCATAATCCTTTCGCTCTTTGGGTCCGCTACGCGCGGCGGGTCTCGATGGACCTGCCATCTCTTTTTTTTCCGGCTTCCGCTTCCGGCGTCCCAGCGCCCCCGCCTCCGCAACCGGGCTCGGGTGGCGTGCGGTGACATTATTTCTGAATGAGGTGTCGGTTCATGCATTATTTGATACAGAAGTATATGTTTCCATTGTAACACAGAAATGTGTTACATCTCTGTATCTGTCTGTTAGTACCTTGCCTCAAATGTACTTAGTAAAAACTGCTGGGAGTCAGTTTCTGTTTTCCAAAGAGATGATTCGGGGTTGTACGACATTTGTAGGCGGACATCTGATAGTATCGGATTTGTTGGTTTTTGACACGCCGAACTATGATATTATTTTGGGATGGTGGCTATCCAAGAATTCATGCACATTGATTGTGCAACCCGTACCATTATGGTTTACGGAGAGGTACTACCTCTCACGGCTCGGCGGTTTGACTATCCCGCGACACAATATAGAGTTCTGATTCGGATCAGTCGATAGTTGGTGTAGGGGAATATTATGATCTGAATAAGGTGGTACTAGGTTGAAGTTGGATGGTTTACCTTTGGTTCGAGATTTTCCGCAGTATTTCCGGAGGAGTTGCCCGGATTACCACCGGAGCGGGAAATTGTGTTTGAGATCCACTGCGGTCAGTCTGCTCCGATATCTATTCCTCCTTATCGGATGCTTATTTCTGAGAGGCAGGAGTAGAAGAAGCAGCTGGAGGAATTACAGTACAAGGGCTTCATCCGACCGAGCACTTCACTGTGGGGTACTCCGGTTCTGTTTACTAAGAAGAAAGATGGGACGCTTCGACTTTGCATTGATTACAGACGGTTGAATGCACTTACTGGGAAGAATAAGTATTCGTTGCCGAGGATTGACGATCTTTTTGATCAACTTCGGGGTTCGAGAGTTTTCTCAAAGATTGATCTCCGATCTGGGTACTTTCAGCTTAGGATGAAGGATGAGGACATACCTAAGACCGCTTTCCGCACCCGATTTGGACACTTTGGGTTTACGGTCATGCCATTCGGGCTGACCAATGCTCCAGCGGCATTCAAGGATCTGATGCATCGGGTGTTCCGACCGTACTTGGACTCTTTTCTGGTGGTGTTTATCGATGATATTCTGATATATTCTAGGGATGAGGACTCGCATCGGGAGCATCTGAGGGTAGTTCTGCAGACACTTTGGGAACATCAGCTTTATGCTAAATTCTCAAAGTGTGAGTTCTGGATTCGGGAAGTCGTTTTTCTGGGACACATTATATCTGAGCATGGTCTGTCTGTGGATCCAGAGAAGGTGAGGGCAATTTGGGATTGGAAACAACCTACCACGATGCAGGAGATCAAGAGCTCCACAGGGTTAGCAGGATTTTATCGGAGGTTTGTCTTGAGATTTTCTATTACGGCATCTCCGCTTACGCGATTGACCAGAAGGGTCAACGGTTTATCTGGTCCGATAGGTGTGAGCAGAATTTTACGAGTTGAAACGGCAGTTGACTAACGCTCGATTCGACTCTTCCAGATCCGAGCTTACCGTATGTAATTTATACGGATGCTTCCACGTCCGGTTTGGGGTATGTATTGATGTAGGAGCGTAATGTGGTAGCTTATGGATCGACGCAGCAGCGACCGCATGAGCTGAACTAACCGACACATGATCTAGAGTTAGCTGCAGTGATTTATGCGCTGAAACATTGGAAGCAATATCTGTTTGATAATAAATTTCAGATTCTTACTGATCATAAAAGTCTGAAATATCTGTTTACGTAGAAGGAGCTTAACATGAGGCAGCGCAGATGGCTCGAATACATTAAAGACTATGATTGTAGTATCGAGTACATCTCTGGCAAGGGCAACACGGTTTCCGATGCTCTGAGCAGGAAGTATACCAGATTAGTTAAGGGAGGAGATGTTGGGGATCGATCTGAGGAAAGTGATTTGACATGCCTTTGGCACCGATGGCAGCTCTGGGAGCGTGCTCAGGGGTATACACTTACCATACATTCTGAGTGGCTTGACATGGTGCATGAGGCGCAAAGTAGAGATCTGGTGTTGAAGAAGTTATCTAGGGAAGATAAGGGTTTATTGGTTACTGACATTTCAGTATAGGCGAGGATTGCTATACTTCCGAGATCGCCTTTATGTACCCGAGGATCGGGAGTTACGGAATGAGATTTTAGAGGAGGCACACTCAGCGGTTTGAGCATCGAAACCGGCGGGGACACTGCAGACTTTGCCCATTCCGGTTCGGGAGTGGGGCAATATTACTATGGACTTTCTGACTGCACTGCCCCTGACACGGTCTCGCCATGACGCTATCTGGGTTATTGTGGATCGGCTGCCAAAGTGCGCACACTTTCTGCTTATTCGGGTCATAGATCCTCTGGAGAAGCTTGCCGGCTTTACATCAGGGAGATTGTATGTTTACATGGAGTACCAGACTCCATTGTATCTGACCGTGATCCGCGTTTTACAAAGACGGTTGCAGAGTGCTTTTCATGAAGCACCGGGCACGCGACTCCATCTGAATACAGCTTATCACCCACAGTCGGAGCGGGTGATTCTGATATTGGAGGATATGTTGTGAATCTGTATTTTGGATTTTGGAGGAGTTTGGGACTAGTAGTTGCTTTGATAGAGTTCTCGTACAACAACAGCTTCCAGACTACGATTGGCATGACACCATTTGAGGCGTTGTACGGGAGGAGGTGTATGACACCATACTGTTGGACAGATGCGTCTGATGGGGTTGAGCTGGGACCCGAGCTTTTTGAGGAGACTACGGCGAAGATCAGATTGTTACAGGCGCGGATCAAAACCGCGAACGACTGCACCACTGCTTATACGAACCGTCGCCGTAGGATTCTGGTGTCACAGCCACCCCGCCCGGTTGCGGAGGCGGAGCCGACCGCGACGTCGGAAACAGGAATTACGGCGGAAAACGCGGCAGCGGAGCATCGAGCTCAAATACAGAACAAACGAGTATCGACTAGCAACCTACAGAACCCATACATGGCAAGTATACATGATAACTCGACAAAATACCAACCAAGCAGTTCATGGTATACCAAACATTGCTCATCGCAACAACCACAGAAACACTGAATTCATATCATAACAAATCCAATATAGGCAAGTCGGGGCTCCGCCCTCGACTCAGAAGGCATCAAAGGCAGAATATATTTCCGATCATATGGCATATACAAATTCATGATCCGACCTACATGCATGCAGCTACAGCTACAGAGCCATTAAACAAAATCCTATATATATATACCTAAGTGCGGAATCAGAAGCCTCTCGCTCAAGAATTCCCGCACGTGATACTGCTGCTGCTACAGAACCCAAAATGTCAGGAAGCACCGCGGATCTCTATTCCGCCGGTTGCTTGTCAGACTGCCTGAAAGATGGTAATCAAATAAAAGGGTGAGTCCTCGAAAGGACCCAGTAAGGGCTTAAGGTAAAAGTGCAGTTTGCCCACAGGGCAACAATCTGAACCTGCAAAACAGAATATCACAGCATATGCATGTACATATGAACATAAAGCATAACGTAAATCAGAATCCAACATATGCGGTCCAACCGCCGGAGCGACTAAGAACGACAACCTCACAGAGGTCGAATATACTGATCGTAATGCGAGCAGATAGCACGGTACCGGCTGGGGTCGCGATCCCCAAACTGTCGTAGGGTCACAGAAGTATATCGGCACCCCAAGTGCGGATATACGCAGAAATGTCGGCACCCTTCAGTGCGGACACAGAACAGAAGTATCGGCACTCCCGGTGCGGATACGCATAACAGATCTAAGGAGCACCCGTGGCCTCTCTGACCATCCGGGTCTCGTCACAGAACAGAACATACAATAATAACAATAATACATAAATATAAACAGAAGTATCATTACCTGTTAAACATATACAGAACAGAATAGGGACCCGGGCCTCTCAGGTCATCCGGGCTCAGAAACAGACAAACGTACATTTTACCAAATTAAGCCCTTACCTCAGAAACGCTGCCCCGCAGCCCAACACTCGGAAGATCCCGACTCCCGAATCGAAATGCACAACTTGGCTCCTACGGGTCCGCGCTACTCCACCAACACAGAATCAAGCTGTACAACCATAGTTGGATCAGAGCATATCCAAACAAACCCCAGAAAACAATTTCCGCACAAACCCGCACTTTCCCGGAAAATTCCACGTAAAGCTCGGTTTTACGAACCGAGCTAGAACCTTGTTATTCCAACTCCCACAAACGTATTCCAACCCTTAAACCCACATTCCAGACACTTTTCCCGGTAAACTCGTATAAAACTAACTTTCTCTTTTCTAACCCGAAAATGGTATTTCAAACACCATAACGCACCTACTTCCACCCACATTACCAATTTAGCATCCAAATCAATCAACACACACCACCAACATAGAAAAAGAATCACTTCAACAATTTGATCCTTAACCAATTTTTCACCACACTTCCAATTCAAACCGTTCAAGCTTCCAATTAATCCCACTAATCTCCAATTTCACTTCCTAACCAAACTTACTAACCAATTGCATCAAAACAACAAAGCCCCAATTTTGAATAATTCGGCCTAAATGGGGATTTCTCACCCAACTTCCATTTCAATCCAACAAAGTTCCATTAGCACTCTATAATCACCAATTGCAATTATTAAGCAAGATCACTAACCAATTTCACCTAAACAACCAAAACCTCTTCACTTAACAATTCGGCCAAAGAGGGGTTTTCTACCCAACATGTTTTCCTTCAAATTGAAACCATAGATTGTCTTAGAATCATGCTAGGAACAACATACTTGAAGCATGATCCAAGAACACAAACATACACCATTTTAGAAAATTCCCAAAATTTCAGCATTTTAGGTTTTATGCATCCAAGGAGTTTTCCCAAAATCTAATCATAGATTCTTACTCCTCTCAAGCCCAAGAACAACATACTAAAATTTGGAAGCAAGAGAATCACTAAAATCCATCCCCAAGAACAAACCCCAATTTGCAAAAACCCTCTCTTTTCTTACAAATTCTTGGTTCTAACTTGAAAAGAGGTGAGAGGAGAGAACTTACCACTTAAAGAATCCAATTTCTTGTTGATTCTAGCCAAGAATTGAAGAAGGAGAAGCTTGATGAACAGTAGCCATGGCTGCAACATTTCGGGAAGAAGAAGAGAAGGAAGAAGAAAGAAAAGAAAAGAAATGGGATTTTGGTGAATTTTAATCAATTTCTAGCCTTTTATATTTTCATCCCTTTAACCCATACTTCTCTTCTTTTAATTAAAAATGGCCAAGTGTCCCTTCCTCCTTCCCAAAAATCTGCTGAATTAATCAGCTGCTGCAGCCCATACGTTCTATTATTAATTTTGCACCCATTTGCAAATTAACTCCCAATTTTTCCGAAAGTTCCAATTCTTTTTGCCCAAAAATAATTACCGAATTCCAAAATTAATGAAACTCGGACACAATCTTCAGAATATTATAACATTCACAGAACATTTTTCAGAAGTTCATTTACCAATCCAGAGTGTCCTACCGAGCTCGCTGAACCCGAACCAAAACCCGACGTGCGAGCGTGTCAACCATAACCGAGATTCCGCTACTCCAAAATTCTATAAAAATACCCATAAATTCCATCTTAAATTATAACACAACTTACCCCAAAAGCCGTCAGAAAATTTCCATCCCGAGTCCCGGGATTCCCGCCCCGAGCCCCGGAGTCGCCCGAACCGAACGTCCCGCCCCAAATATTAAACTCCACAACCACCACCGGACGTTTCCACGACTCCAAAACTACAAACGGCTTCTCAAACTGAGATCTCGAGAGCGCTACCGAGCCCGCTGTACGTCCCGAGGCGACCCCGACAACCCCCCGGCGCCAGAAAATATTTTCGGCGGAAACGTCCGGGGGACCCACACGACCTCAAATACGGAAGGGTTCGCCAAAATGATACTCGGATAGGGCTCGGGAGCCGCCTCGAACGCCGAAAACGTGACCCGCAGCCAAAACCGAGCCCCGGTCACCTTGCCGCAACCCGCCGGGGTGACCGTAACATTCTCCCCCTTAGAACTCTTGGTCCTCCAAGAGTAGCTGAACCAACCAGACAGTGTCGCTACCAACCAGAAAATATAAACATTCCTCTAACCTGTAACAATCGGACCACCGTATCGGTGCGGCGGGAGTGGTAGTTTAGACTACCATACAGAGCCTCACGGCGTCCCACCCTCCGGGTGCATCTTATTGCACCCGAGACAGCTTGCCGGTATTTCTACCAGACAACCCTGCATAAAGATCGAACCTAAATCTAACCGATCCACAACAGGCTATCCTGGAAGATACCACGTAAAACAGAAACAGTTGGGGGGGGGGAAAAACCAACCTAACCACTTACTCTGGAAACTCGTGAAAACCGATATAACTCGGGGTAACTCGCCCCGCCTATCAAATCTTACTGTCTTTCTGAACGGTGCTACCTCCAGTCAAATTCTATCACCAAACGCCGATTCAAGAGCTCTACGGCGGCGGTTCGTATAAGCAGTGGCGCAGTCGTTCGCGGTTTTAATCCGCGCCTGTAACAATCTGATCTTTGCCGTAGACTCCTCAAAAGCTCGGGCCCCAGCTTCAACCCCATCGATGCATCTGTCCAACAAAGATGGTGTCATACACCTTCCGTACAACACCTCATATGGTGCCATGTCAAACGTAGTCTGAAAGCAATTGTTGTACGAGAACTCTATCAAAGTAACTGCTAGTCCCAAACTCCTCCAAAATCCAAAATACAGATTCGCAACATATCCTCCGATATCAGAATCACCCGCTCCGACTGTCCGTCCGTCTGTGGGTGATAAGCTGTATTCAGACGGAGTCGCGTGCCCAATGCTTCATGAAAAGCAATCCAGAACCGTGCTGTAAAACGCGGATTACGGTCAGATTCAATGGAGTCTGGTACTCCATGCAAACGTACAATCTTCCTGATGTAAAGCCGGCAGGCTTCTCCAGAGGGTCTATGACCCGAATAAGCGTAAAGTGTGCGCACTTTATCAGCCGATCCACAATAACCCAGATAACATCATGGCGAGACCGTGTCGGGCGGGCGGTCAGAAAGTCCATAGTAACATTGCCCCACTCCCGAACTGGAATGGGCAAAGTCTGCAGTGTCCCTGCCGGTTCCCGATGCTCAAACTGCTCGAGTGTACCTCCTCGAAAATCTCATTCCAGAACTTCTGATCCTCAGGTACATAAAGGCGATCTCAGAAGTATAACAATCCTTGCCTATACTGAAACGTCGGTAAAACATAAACCCTTATCTTCCACAGATAACTTCTTCAATACCAAATCTCTACCTTGCGCTTCGCGCATCCTATCAAGCCACTCGTAATGTGTAATAAGTGTAATAACTCGAGCACGCTCCCCGAGCTGCCACCTGTGCCAAAGGCACGTCAGATCACTCTCCTCAGATCGGTCACCAACATTTCCTCTCTTAATTAAGCCGGTATACTTCCTGCTCAGAGCATCGGCAACCGTGTTGCCCTTGCCAGAGATGTACTCGATACAGCAACCATAGTCCTTAATGTATTCGAGATATCTGCGCCTCATGCTAAGCTCCTTCACGTAAACAGATATTTCTGACTTATGGTCGGTAAGAATCTGAAATTTATTACCAAACGGATATTGATTCCAATGTTTCAGCGCATAAATTATTATAGCCAACTCCAGATCATGTGTCAGTTAGTTCAGCTCATGCGGTCGCAGCTGCCTCGACCCAGAAGCTACCACAAAACGCTCCTGCACCAACACACATCCCAAACCAGATGTGGAAGCATCCGTATAATTCACATACGGCAAGATCGGATTTGAAAGAGTCATAATCGGAGCGTTAGTCAACCGCCGCTTCAACTCCTGAAAATTCTGCTCACACCTATCAGACCAGATAAACGGTTGACCCTTCCTGGTCAACCGCGTGAGCGGTGATGCCAGAATAGAAAATCCTGGTACAAACCTCTGATAAAATCCTGCTAACCCCAGGGAGCTCTTGATCTCCCGTACCATGGTAGATTGTTTCCAATCCCAAATTGCCTTCACCTTCTCTGGATCCACTGCATGCACCATGCTCGAATATAATGTGTCCCAGAAAGGTGACTTCCAGAATCCAGAACTCACAATTTGAGAATTTAGCAAAAAGCTGATGTTCCCAAAGTGTCTAACTACCCTCGATGATCCCGATGCGAATCCTCATCCCGAGAATATATCGGATATTATTAATAAAAACCACCGTAAATGAGTCCAAGTACGGTCGGAACACCTGATGCATCAGATCCATGAATGCCGCTGTAGCATTGGTCAGCCCGAATGGCATGACCGTAAACTCAAAGTGTCCAAATCGGGTGCGGAAAGCAGTCTTAGGTATGTCCTCTTCCTTCACCCTAAACTGAAAATACCCAGATCGGAGATTAATCTTTGAGAAAACTCTCGAACCCTGAAGTTGATCAAAAAGATCGTTAATCCCCGGTAACGGATACTTATTCTTCCCAATAAGAGCATTCAACCGTCTGTAATCAATACAAAGTCAGAGTGTCCCATCATTCTTCTTAACAAACAAAACCAGAGCACCCCACGCCGAAGTGCTCGGTCGGACGAAACTCTTTTGCTGTAATTCCTCCAGTTGCTTCTTCTACTCCTGCATCTCAGAAATAGGCATCCGATAAGGAGGAATAGATATCGGAGCAGTACCCGACTGCAAGTAGATCTCAAACACAATTTCCCGCTCTGGTGGTAATCCGGGCAACTTCTCCGGAAATACCTGCGGAAAATCTCGAACCAACGGTAAACCTTCCAACTTCAACCTAATACCAGCTTCATTCAGATCATAGCATGCCCCTACACCAACTATCGACAGCTGATCCAGAATCTGTAGCTCCTTACTGTGCTGTGCGACAGTCAAACCAGTCGGAGTCGTGAGAGGTAGTACCTCTCCAGAAACCATAGTGGTACGGGTTGCACAATCAACGTGCACAGAGTTCTTGGATAGCCAGTCCATCCCAAGAATAACATCATAGTTCGGCGTGTCTAACACCAACAAATCCAATACTATCAGATGTCCACCCACAAACATCGTACAATCCCGAACCATCTCATTGAAAAACAGAAACTGACTTCCTGCAGTTTTTACTAAATGCGTTTGAGGCAAGGTACTAACAGACAGATACAGAAATGTAACACATTTCGGTGTTACAATGGGAACAAATGCTCCTGTATCAAATAACGCATGAACCGGTATCTTATTCGGAAATATAGTACCTTACAGAACTTCCTGTGACTCCCTCGCCTCGACGGTAAGAGGGCAATCCCGCACTCCAAAGAGTGTCGAGACTATGGACGCAACGTAAACATCGGCCCTTCTGCCGATAACAAATTCAACCGGAATGATACCTACTGCAAATCGGATAAGATCGTGCCGGTGGTACTCCCTCTCTATCACTACTAAACTGCCCAGACCTATTCGGCCGTCCAGAAATCTACCGGGGTCCCTGCTATGTGGAGCCCCTCGTACTCCCCTGACCTCATTGCAAGGTGAAACGACTCTCAACCTCCTCTTGTTCGAGGAGTTGAGCCCTAATAACCGCTTCCCGAAACAAAGTAATGTCTAAAGGTCTCAAAACCCACCTGAACTCGGGCGCAGTCAACGAATAAACCTCTTAGCCTTCTATTCTTCCATTCCATAATACTACGGTACGTAGCAAACCAACCGATCAAACTCTCACTCATACACTCCGACTGTCCTGTCTCCCTGATGAAACTCATCAACTGTGCCTGACACAGATTTCTGGCTACATCCCCACTGCACTGCTAGTGGAAAATGTAGCCTCCCCAGGAGTTTATCAACTCCTGCAGACCAAATCTCTACTACCCCAGACCCTTCTCGGTCATTGAACCTCGGGGGGGTTCAAACTCTAAAACCTCTCCAAGAGTCTGACCTCGCCAGACTGGTGCCCCAGATCTCCTCGTCGTTAATAGGACCGATGAGAAGTCTAGGTGTCGCAGTGACCACCCTTGTCAGAGTCACTCACTTACCGATCCCAAACTATGGCGAGCAGTGGCTTAAGTCTCGCTATCACCACCTAATCAAAATGCCCTTACCGTGGCATAATCAGATCTTCTCATGCCTACTGCCGCCCCTGAACCAGCTAAGCTGGCGGTAATACCAAATCAGAGAGGGGTCCCTACGACAGCTAAGCCTCGGGGGCGGTGAGTGTGGTTGTTCAGACCCTGGGTTACGCTGAACCCGTATCCTATTCCACGGAGGTGTGGGATTCCAGTCCCGCCCCTCCGATGCCAAAACACGCTGTTCGCGTGTAGTAACCATTCCCCTAAGCCAAGTCCAACCAAAGCCAACTTATCCCATATCCAAAAGTCCAAATCAACTAACTCTTCCCCATCTATCCAAAAGCCAGCAGCAGTATTCTAAGGCTCTGTAGTGTAATGCAATGCATGATGCGTAAATTCATTTTAGGATCACACAACCAAATATCAAATCCTCAAACACGTAATCAGTTCATGTTCATATCACGTAATCACACCATATACCAAACAATGAATTAAAGTACCCGGATCATACCGTAAGTCCAACTTCTAAACCTTCAAAATGCTTCAAAGAACCGCCCGCCGCTCCACACCCATTCCAAGGTGGTTCAAATAAGGAGGTGGCCAGTCTCCGTACGTAACCGCCTGCAATGAAACGTAGAACCAAGTGGCTCGCACTTCGAAGTCATCTTCCGCAGGTACTTAACCATGAACAGACTTAACTTACTGCAAAAGTCCACCCTCGGACTTGTATACTTGCCTTCCACATTTCATATCAAAACCAAACATACTTTACCTTTTGGGTCAATCCGACCTAACCTGCTCTGATACCAACTTGTCACAGCCACCCCGCCCGGTTGCGGAGGCGGAGCCGACCGCGACGTCGGAAACAGGAATTACGGCGGAAAACGCGGCAGCGAGCATCGAGCTCAAATACGTAACAAACGAGTATCGACTAGCAACCTACGTAACCCATACATGGCAAGTATACATGATAACTCGACAAAATACCAACCAAGCGCTTCATGGTATACCAAACATTGCTCATCGCAACAACCACGTAAACACCGAATTCATATCATAACAAATCCAATATAGGCAAGTCGGGCTCCGCCCTCGACTCAGAAGGCATCAAAGGCAGAATATATTTCCGATCATATGGCATATACAAATTCATGATCTGACCTACATGCATGCAGCTACAGCTACAGAGCCATTAAACAAAATCCTATATATATATACCTAAGTGCGGAATCAGAAGCCTCTCGCTCAAGAATTCCCGCACGTGGTACCGCGCCGCTACGTAACCCAAAATGTCGGGAAGCACCGCGATCTCTATTCCGCCGGTTGCTTGTCGATCGCCTGAAAGATGGTAAACAAATAAAAGGGTGAGTCCTCGAAAGGACCCAGAAGGGCTTAAGGTAAAAGTGCGGTTTGCCCTGTGGCAACAATCAACTCGCAAAACAGAATATCACAAAGATATGCATGTACATATGAACATAAAGCAAACGTAAATCGAATCCAACATATGCGGTCCAACCGTCGGAACGACCCGTAACGGCTGACCCTCAGCAGAGGTCGAATATACAGATCGTAATGCAATGTATAGCACGGCATCGGCTGGGGTCGCGATCCCCAAACCGCCGTAGGGTCACGTAAGTATATCGGCACCCCAGTGCGGATATACGCAGAAATGTCGGCACCCTTCAAAGGCGGACACGTAATGCAATATCGACACTCCGGTGCGGATACGCATAACAGATCTAAGGAGCACCCGTGGCCTCTCTGACCATCCGGGTCTCGTCACAGAACAGAACATACAATAATAACAATAATACATAAATATAAACAGAAGTATCATTACCTGTTAAACATATACGTAATGTAATAGGGACCCGGGCCTCTCAGGTCATCCGGGCTCAGAAACAGACAAACGTACATTTTACCAAATTAAGCCCTTACCTCAGAAACGCTGCCCCGCAGCCCAACACTCGGAAGATCCCGACTCCCGACCCGAAATGCACAACTTGGCTCCTACGGGTCCGCGCTACTCCACCAACACAGAATCAAGCTGTACAACCATAGTTGGATCAGAGCATATCCAAACAAACCCCAGAAAACAATTTCCGCACAAACCCGTACTTTCCCGGAAAATTCCACAGAAAGCTCGGTTTTACGAACCGAGCTAGAACCTTGTTATTCCAACTCCCACAAACGTATTCCAACCCTTAAACCCACATTCCAGACACTTTTCCCGGTAAACTCGTATAAAACTAACTTTCTCTTTTCTAACCCGAAAATGGTATTTCAAACACCATAACGCACCTACTTCCACCCACATTACCAATTTAGCATCCAAATCAATCAACACACACCACCAACATAGAAAAAGAATCACTTCAACAATTTGATCCTTAACCAATTTTTCACCACACTTCCAATTCAAACCGTTCAAGCTTCCAATTAATCCCACTAATCTCCAATTTCACTTCCTAACCAAACTTACTAACCAATTGCATCAAAACAACAAAGCCCCAATTTTGAATAATTCGGCCTAAATGGGGATTTCTCACCCAACTTCCATTTCAATCCAACAAAGTTCCATTAGCACTCTATAATCACCAATTACAATTATTAAGCAAGATCACTAACCAATGCACCCAAACACCAAAATTCACCAAAACCTCTTCACTTAACAATTCGGCCAAAGAGGGGTTTTCTACCCAACATGTTTTCCATCAAATTGAAACCATACATAGGCTTAGAATCATGCTAGGAACAACATACTTGAAGCATGAAACAAGAACACAAACACACACCATTTTAGAAAATTCCCAAAATTTCAGCATTTTAGGTTTTATTCATCCAAGGAGTTTTTCCAAAATCTAATCATAGATTCTTACTCCTCTCAAGCCCAAGAACAACATACTAAAAGATGGGAGCAAGAGAATCACTAAAATCTATCCCCAAGAACAAACCCCAATTTGCAAAAACCCTCTCTTTTTCTTACAAATTCTTGGTTCTAACTTGAAAAGAGGTGAGAGGAGAGAACTTACCACTTAAAGAATCCAATTTCTTGTTGATTCTAGCCAAGAATTGAAGAAGGAGAAGCTTGATGAACAGTAGCCATGGCTGCAACATTTCGGGAAGAAGAAGAGAAGGAAGAAGAAAGAAAAGAAAAGAAATGGGATTTTGGTGAATTTTAATCAATTTCTAGCCTTTTATATTTTCATCCCTTTAACCCATACTTCTCTTCTTTTAATTAAAAATGGCCAAGTGTCCCTTCCTCCTTCCCAAAAATCTGCTGAATTAATCAGCTGCTGCAGCCCATACGTTCTATTATTAATTTTGCACCCATTTGCAAATTAACTCCCAATTTTTCCGAAAGTTCCAATTCTTTTTGCCCAAAAATAATTACCGAATTCCAAAATTAACGAAATTCGGACACAATCTTCAGAATATTATAACATTCACAGAACATTTTTCAGAAGTTCATTTACCAATCCAGAGTGTCCTACCGAGCTCGCTGAACCCGAACCAAAACCCGACGTGCGAGCGTGTCAACCTGAACCGAAATTCCGTCACTCCAAAATTCTATAAAAATACCCATAAATTCCATCTTAAATTATAACACAACTTACCCCAAAAGCCGTCAGAAAATTTCCATCCCGAGTCCCGGGATTCCCGTCCCGAGCCCCGGGAGTCGCCCGGAACCGAACGTCCCGCCCCAAATATTAAACTCCACAACCACCACCGGGACGTTTCCACGACTCCAAAACTACAAACGGCTTCTCAAACCGAGATCTCGAGAGCGCTACCGAGCCTGGCCAGACGTCCCGAGGCGACCCGACAACCCCGGCGCGAAAAATATTTTCGGCGGAAACGTCCGGGGACCCACACGACCTCAAATACGGAAGGGTTCGCCAAAATGATACTCGGATAGGGCTCGGGAGCCGTCTGAACGCCGAAAAACGTGACCCGCAGGCCAAAACCGGAGCCCCGGGTCACCCGGTCGCAACCCGCTCGGGGTGACCGTAACATCTGGAATCTGAGTTTGGTGGCAGAATTTGACTGGAGGTAGCACCGATCAGAGGGACAGTAAGATTTGGTAGGCGGGGCAAGTTACCCCGAGTTTTATCGGTTCTCATGAGTTTCTAGAGTAAGTTGTTCGGTTGATCTTTCCCCCCCAACTATTTCTGTTTTACGTGATGTCTTCCAGGATAGCCTGTTGTGGATCGGTTAGACTTAGGTTCGGTACTGTCTGGGGTTGTCTGGTAAAAATACCGGCAACTGACTCGGGGTGCAATAAGATGCACCCAGAGGGTGGGACGCCGTGAGGCTCTGTATGGTAGTCTAAACTACCACTCCCGCCGCACCAGTACGGTGGTCCGATTGTTCTTAGTAATGAGAATATTTGTACATTCTGGTTGGTAGCGACACCTGTATGGTTGGTTCAGGCTACTCTTGGAGGACCAAGAGTTCTAAGGGGGGGAGGATGTTACGGTCACCCCGAGCGGGTTGCGACCGGGTGACCCGGGGCTCCGGTTCTGGCCTGCGGGTCACGTTTTTCGACGTTTAGGCGGCTCCCGAGCCCTATCCGAGTATCATTTTGGCGAACCCTTCCGTATTTGAGGTCGTGTGGGTCCCCCGGACGTTTCCGCCGAAAATATTTTTCTGCCGCCGGGGGGGTTGTCGGGTCGTCTCGGGACGTACAGCGGGCTCGGTAGAATTCTCGAGACCTTAGTTTGGGAAGCCGTTTGCAGTTTTGGAGTCGTGAGAATGTCCCGGAGGTGTTTGTGGAGTTTAATATTTGGGACGGGACGATCGGTTCCGGGCGACTCCCGCGGCTCGGGATGGAAATTTTCTGACGGCTTTGGGGTAAGTTGTGTTATAATTTAAGATGGAATTTATGGGTATTTTTATAGAATTTTGGAGTGACGGAATTTCGGTTAAGGTTGACACGCTCGCACGTCGGGTTTTGGTTCGGGTTCAGCGAGCTCGGTATGACACTCCGGAATGGTAAATGAACATTTGAAATATGTTTTATGAATGTAATAATATTCTGAGGGTTGTGTCCAAGTTTCGTTAATTTTGGAATTCGGTAATTATTTTTGGGCCAAAAATATTGGAACTTTCGGAAAAGTTGGGAGTTAATTTGTATTTGGTTACAAAATACAAATTATTGGAGCATGGGCAGCAGCAGTTCGGCAGTTTTGGGAGACTTATAAGGGACACTTGTCCTATTTTTATTTAAGATGAAAAGAGAAGGAAATATATATGGGATATATATTTTATAAAAAGCTTATTATTTCATCTCTTTTCATTTCTTCTTCTTCTTCTTCTTCTTCTTCACTTGCCGCGCCACCATGGGAGCTTGCTCTCAAGCTTGAAGTTCTTCTTCTTGACTAGAATCATCAAGGCTTTGGCATCAATCTTTGGTAAGCTTCCTTCTTTCTTCTCTTTTCATGTTGGAAACATGAGTTAGTGAAGGAAAAGAGGAGATTTTGAGAATTATGAGTTTGTTCTTAGCTACATGCTAGGATGATTCTCTTCCTCCCATCTTTTAGTATGTTGTTCTTGGGTTGTATGGGAGTGATAATCAAGTGTTAGATTTTGGAGAAACTCCTTGGTTGTAAAATCCCTCTTTTGGCCGAATTTTTGGGATTTTCTAAAATGATGTGTGTTTGTCTTCTTGAATCATGCTTCAAGTATGTTAATCCTAGCATGATTCTAAGCTTATGTATGGATTCAATTTGATGGAAAACAAGTTGGGTTGGAAACCCCCTTATGGCCGAATTTGTTGGTTGATGTTCAATGTTGAATTTGATTGTTTTGGATGCAATTGGTTAGTATTCTTGGTTTAGAAGTGTAATTGGTGGTTAGTATGATTAATTGGAAGCTTGTTTGGATTGAATTGGAAGTTGGGTAAAATGTTGGTTAAGAACCGAATTATTGGAATGATTCTTTTTCCATGTTGGGGTTTGATGTTGGTTGAATTGGATGCTAAAGTGGTATTGGGGTTGAATTTAGGTGTGGTTAGAAGTTTGAAACGTTGAATTCGGATAAGAAATGGAAAGGTTGCAATTAAGCGGGTTTATCGGAAAATTTCGGGTAATAAAGGGTTTTAAGGTTGGTTTTGGTCGGTTCTGCTTGTTGGATGATGTTTGTCAATGTATAACCTTGCATTGCCTAAGTTGGTTCTGAATTCTGAAGTTTCTGTGGAAATTTGGAATTTCATGGAAATTCTGCCGGATTTTCGGTTTTGGGGTCGGGGGTGTAGTTTGGTAGTGTGGTTGGTAAGGTTGCTAATTCAGCTTGAATTGACAGATTCTGAGGTCCGGAAGTTAGAAAAAGAGAGGTTTCTGAGTTTTGGGTCGTGGTGTGGATGTCGTCAAGAATCAGTCTATTACTCGGATTTGTGAGGTAAGGGTTTGGTTCTGTTATTTTTGGTAAGATAGGTGTATGTTTAGTTTCACTTTCTGTTCTGCAAGTATTTCGGTATTATATGCCTAGGGCATATTCTGTAGTCTGTAGGTGTATGTGTTGTTGCACTTCTGTTTTGCAGGTATTTCGGAAATTTCTGCTTTAAGGTACGTTTTGTGATCTGTAGGTGTATGCCTTGTGGCATACTTTGTCTGTTAACCCTACGACAGATGTGGGTTCGCTACCCCAGCTGGTGCACCATGCTTCTGTAATAGCTTCGGCTTCTGACTCCCTTAGAGGGAGGCTGTCATTCCGATTTGTTATAAGGGTTTATGGCGATTTAGAATCGCACATCCTTCGGGATTATGATATGTTATCTTTACATGCACGATATTCTGTATTCTGTTTCATATATTCTATATATTGCTATCTTTCTGTTTTGCAGGGTTACATATGCTTATCTTACCCCAAATCCCTTACGGGTCCTTTCGAGGACTCACCCTTTTTGGGTTATGTCTTTGGGTTTCAGGTAAACCTGGTAAGCAGCAGCTTTAGCTGTACCTTGCGGGACGGGATTTTGTAGAGGTAGCGGTTTTGATCTGGATCCCGCGTGAGGTATCTGACTTTTAGGCTTAGGTTGGCTCTGTAGCTGCACATGCATACTTTATGGTTGTGTTGTCTGGTTTCTTTTTTGAGGACTATGTGTATATATACATATTTTCTGTTCTGTTGCATGTTATGAGCGCTTGGCGCTTGCTAGATACCATAGGTTCTGTGATCTCTGTATTTATCTATGTTTTGGTGCGTAAGCACTCGTCCATGAGGGCGGGGCTTACTCTGTTGCTAATGCATGAATTGTATGTTTGGATTTTATTTTTGGTTATATGTACGAAATTTTTGTTAGGTTGCTTCCACAATCGTTTCGCTCTTTGGGTCCGCTACGTGCGGCAAGTCTCGATGGACCTGCCATTCCGTATTCATTCTGGCTTCCGCTTCCGCTTCCGCTCGGGTGGCGACGGTGACAAAAGGCGCACCCGGCGCTCTATGCCCCGCCTCCGCAACCGGGCTCGGGTGGCGACGGTGACAAGGCGGGAAGCGCGTCAACGGAGCATCGAGCTCAAATAATAAAATAGTCGGGAAACGACTAGCAACCTACGAACTTATACAAGGCAAGCATACATAACGATCCGACTTCTACAAAACAATGCAGTTCATGGTGTGTCAAACATCGATCATCGCCACAAACACAGAAACACCGGATCCATAATATAACAATTCCAATATAGGCAAGTCGGGGCTCCGCCCACAACTCAGAAGACAAACAAGTGCAGGATATATATCTCAGATTTATACAACATATACAAATTCATGATCTGATCTACATGCATGTAGCTACAGCTACAGAGCCATCAAAACAAAATCCTATAAATACCTAAGTGCGGAATCAGAAGCCTCTCGCTCAAGGATTTCCGCACGTGGTACTGCTGCTGCAACCGAAACCGCAAAAATGACGGAAGCACCGCGGATCTCTACTCCGCTGGCTGCTTGTCAGGACGGCCTGAAAGTTGGTAAATAAATAAAAGGGTGAATTCTTGGAAGGACCCAATAAGGGTTGAGGTAAAACGTAGTTTGCCCAGGTGGCAACAAACTGAACCTGCAAAACAGAATAACACAACAGTATACATGTACATATATAAACATAAAGCGTAAAGTGAATCAGAATCCCAACACATGCGGTCCAACCGCTGACCCACGGCACGACAGCCCTCTCCAAGAGGTCAGAACATACAGAACAGAAAGCACGGTACCGGCTGGGGTCGCGATCCCCAAACTGTCATAGGGTCACAGAAGTATATCGGCACCCCAAGTGCAGACATACACAGAATGTCGGCACCCTCAAGTGCAGACATAACCAAACCAAACCATAGAGCACCCGTGGTCTTAAGACCAGCCCGGGTCACGTCACAGAACAGAACACATATACATGTAAACATAAACAGAAGTATCATCACCTGATGCAGATGTACATAATAGAACAGGAACCCGGGGCCTCCAAGGCCGCCCGGGCCTTAAGACAGAACAAACATACTTCTTACCATGTGACGGGTCTCGAGGTCACCGAACCACCGTCCTCTCCCGGGACCCGCCTCAACTAACCCCGATATACATGAAATTACTCCCAGAATGCATAACGAGAGAAGTTGAGCCCTTACCTCAGAAACACTGCCCCGCAGTACAAAACCCGGGAAATCCCGGCTCCCGGCCCGAAAAGTAAAACTTGGCTCTTACGGTCCCACGCTACTCCACCCACGCAGAATCAAGCTGAACAATCACAATTAAGTCAGAACACATCCAAACAAACCCCAGAAACCAATCCCCGCACAATCCCACACTTTCCGCAAAAATCCACAGAAAGCTCGGTTTCACGAACCGAGCCTGAACATTGTTATTCATACACCCACAAACACATTCCAACCTTTAAACCCACATTCCAGACACTTTCACCCTTAATCCCGCAATAAAGTGAACTTTGCTCCCATTGCCCGAAAACCACGTTTCAAACATCAATACGATCCTACTTCCATCCACAATACCAAATTAGCAACCAACACAACCAAAACTCAACCCCAACATAGAAAAAGATTCATCCAAAGTTTCGGCCCTTTCACCAAACTTCACCCAACTTCCATTTCAATCCAAACAAGGTTCCATTTACACACTTTAACCACCAATTACATTCCTTAAGCAAGATTACTAACCAATTTCAACTTTAACAACCAAAATCATCATAAACCCTAACATGAAGAATTCGGCCATTTGGGGATTTCTTCCCTAGCATGCTTTCCATCAAATTGAAACCATAGATAGTCTTAGAATCATGCTAGGAACAACATACTTGAAGCATGATCCAAGAACACAAACACACACAATTTTGGAAAATCACTCTCAATTTTGGCACCCCTAGGGTTTGGCCCTCCATGGAGTTTTTCCAAAGTTTAAACCATGATTCTTACTCCTCTCCTACCCAAGAAGAACATACTAAAAGATGGGAGGAAGAAGATTACTCTAGCATGTAGAAAAGAGTAAACCCATAGCTTGAAAACCCTCTCTTTTTCCACCCAAACTAAGCTTCCAACTTGAAAACCAAGGAGAGGAGAAGCTTACCACTTTCTTGAGCCCAAATCCTTGAAGTTTCAGCAAAGAAAGATGAAGAACATGGAGCTTGGAGAGGAAGAGTATGGCGGATGAGAGGAGAAGGAAGAAGAAGAAGATGAAAATGAAATGTTAACTCATTTTATGAAATAAACACCCTTTTATATTTATCCCTTCTTTTCCATCTTTAATAACAAGTGGACAAGTGTCCACTCTCCTCTCTTCAGCCGACTTACTCACAAAATCTGACCAAAATATTATTAACTTTTGGGTTAATAACAACTTAACCCTCCAACTCTCCAAATCTTTGCAATTTAACCCCAAACGCAAGTAACGAACCCCAAATGAAACCAAAACTGACCACAATCCTCAGAATATCATAACATATCCAAATCATGTTTCCAAAGTCCATTTGAAAAATTAGAGTGTCCTACCGGGCCCGCTGAACCCGAGTAAGTTCCGACGTGCACGTGTACTAACCCGAACCAAAAACCATACCACAACAAAAAATCCACAAATATTACCATAAAATCCGCCTTAAAATACAACATACCTTACACCGAAGCCGTCTGGAAAAATCCATCCCGAGCCCCGGGAGTCGCCTGGGACCGCACGTCCCGCTCCAGAAAATATACTCCGCAGAAAGATGCAGGACGTTCTCACGATCCCAAATATGCGAACGGTTTCCCAATCTGAGGTCCCGGGAGCGCTACCGAGCCCGCTGTACGCCCCGAGACAACCCCCCAGTGTCACAGCCACCTCGCCCGGTTGCGGAGGCGAGGCCGGCCTCGACGTTCAGAAACCAATAGCTACGGTGGAAAGCGCGGAAACGGTACTACATCTCGCAACCTACAACATCCATATACGGCAAATATACAAACACGCAGTTCATGGGAAATCATGCACAGCAACAGAACACGGAGTGATGTGGACATCAGCCCCATTTTTGTGATAAGGGGTAATCATTCCTCCAGAGGGTCTAAAGGACCCTTGGCGAAGGCACAGATGAGGGGAAGCGACACTCGAGGCACCGGCGAAGCCCCAAGGCTAAGCCATGTCTACAAGATCTCCAGGAGAGGACCCTGTGCGCATCCTTCAAGCTAAGGCCAAGTTTCAAGACGAGGCCGTGCCGGCGAAGCCCAAGGCAGAGTCGTGTTCGCGAGGCCCCCTTGGCGAACCCTTGGCCTTTGGCGAAGCCATGGTCTTTGGCGAAGACCCTGTGCAACACTTCCAGATACAAGCAAAGCCCAGGTGTTCGCCAAACAGAAGAGGCCTCCAAACGCAAATCAGGCGAACCCTTTAATCTGTGCAGAGGCCCTCTTCCTCCCATTTCCCGCCAACTACAATTCCTGGGGAATTGGGAGCCGCTAAAGCAGGTAGCCTATACTGTCACCTCACCTGCCACCTCTCATTTCGCCTACCATAGATCCAGGAAGCTGGTTCCCTTGTCCAGTCATTCATTATTTTCCCTTTACCATTTTCTTCTATATAAGGCAACTTGTAACCATTGTAAAGGTAGAACATATTTATAAGAAATCAGAAATACTCCAAGTGAGGTTTTGGCTTTCTTGTTCTCATTTCTTGCATTCCATCTCCTTAAGTGATCCGTACAAGAGGATCCAACATAATATCTAGTATTGTTTGAACTTGTATTCAAAAGGTGCTAGATTCCATCTTCCGTTCCCAGGCATTTTTAAGGGCATTGCCTCACCTCGTAGTGAGGAGGTTCCCTTGGCCGACTTGTGTTCCCTTGTTCTTCCTCTGTTCTTCGTTTCCCTTTCTTCTGGAAACCGCCTCCATCGAGTAGATCCGAGTTCGTGATCACTTACCCCCCTGTGATCACATCAGTTGGTATCAGAGCCAAAGCGCTCAGTGGAGGTACCGTATCAGTTGTTTGTTTTCTTCAAGTAAAACCATTGCTTTCTTTCTTACACTTGAAGAAAAACGTTTTGTTGTTGTTCAAGAGAAACCGAAAATATTTGTATTTGTGCGTGGTTCATGTGACTAAGAGCGAAGTGCATATTTGAATGCCGATTATTGAAGTTGTGTGAAAAGAGAAGTGGTTTCGAATTTGTTGTAAAGAAAGTATCACCTTTTGTTGATTAAGTGCAAAAGAAAGGTTGTTGAAGAAAAAGAAAATGATGAACAAGTTCATGTGTTCTTGAGTGTTCTTGTTCTTGAGACGTTCATATGAAGTTCATGCGAAACTCATATGAATAGTACTTTTGATCCAAAATTATTTTATGAACTTGCACCAAAGGTGTTTGTGTTTATAAAGAGCCTTTTCTATTTCACTCCTAACTTCTTTCAACCCCCATCCCACCTTAAAACTCTCAAAAGCTAGATTCAAGTAACTAGTTATCTTTGTGTTTTGCAAGTTTCGGATTTCACTAGAGATTATTGCTTGTTCCTACTTGTGTGTTTGCATTTGATCTAAAAGTTGAGTGTGATCAAGTTAAGAGAACTTGTGAAAGCATTGTGTGGAGAATCCCGATACGGTCACCCCGAGCGGGTTGCGGCCAGATTGAAGAGGTTGGGTGACCGGAGGCTCGGTTTTAGCTGCGGGTCACGTTTTCGGCGCTTAGGCGGCTCCCGAGCCCTATCCGAGTATCATTTTGGCGAACCCTTCCGTATTTGAGGTCGTGTGGGTCCCCCGGACGTTTCTGCCGAAAATATTTTCTAGCGCCGGGGTTGTCGGGGTCGCCTCGGGACGTACTGGCGGGCTCGGTAGCGCTCTCGAGATCTCAGTTTGGGAAGCCGTTTGCAGTTTTGGAGTCGTGGAGACGTCCGGTGGTGGTTGTGGAGTTTAATATTTGGGGCGGGACGTTCGGTTCGGGCGACTCCGGGGCTCGGGACGGGAATCCCGGGGCTCGGGATGGAATTTTTCTGACGGCTTTGGGGTAAGTTGTGTTATAATTTAGGATGGAATTTATGGGTATTTTTATAGAATTTTGGAGTGACGGAATTTCGGTTCAGGTTGACACGCTCGCACGTCGGGTTTTGGTTCGGGTTCAGCGAGCTCGGTAGGACACTCTGGAATTGTAAATGAATTTCTGAAAAATGTTCTGTGAATGTTATAATATTCTGAAGATTGTGTCCGAGTTTCGTTAATTTTGGAATCCGATAATTATTTTTGGGCAAAAAGAATTGGAACTTTCGGAAAAATTGGGAGTTAATTTGCAATTGGGTGCAAATTAAATAAAAGTCAGCATGGGCTGCAGCAGATGATAATTTCGGCAGCATGTGTGTGTGTGTGATGAGGGACACTTGTCCTATTCTTATTTAAGATGAAAAAGAGATGGAAATATATATGGGATATATATTTCACAAAAAGCTATTATTTCATCTCTTTTTCATTTCTTCTTCTTCTTCTTCTTCCTCTGTCCGCCTCCATTGAAGCTCAACCTTAAGCTTGAGGTTCTTCATCTTGCAAGAAATCAAAGAGGAATTGGGTGATTTATGTGGTAAGTAACTCCCTAAGCTCTCTTTTCTCATTGGTTTTGGAGATTAGTGGAGAAAAGAGGAGATTTCTCAAATTATGGGTTTGTTCTTAGCTACTAGCTAGGATGATCCTCTCCCTCCCATCTTTTAGTATGTTGTTCTTGGGTGGTAGGAGAGTGATAATCAAGTGTTGGATTTTGGAAAACACATCTTGGATGAAGATTTCTTTTTTGGCCGAATTTTTGGAAAAATTCCAAAATAATGTGTGTTTGTTATCTTGCTTCATGCTTCAAGTATGTTAATCCTAGCATGATTCTAAGCTTATGTGTGGATTCAATTTGATGGAAAACAAGTTGAGGGAAAAAGCCCTCTTTGGCCGAATTATTAGTGAAGAAGTTGTGGTTGTTTAGGTGAAATTGGTTAGTGATCTTGCTTAATAATTGCAATTGGTGATTAAAGAGTGCTAATGGAACTTTGTTTGGATTGAAATGGAAGTTGGGTGAGAAATCCCCTTTTGGCCGAATTGATAAGTGAAGGGGTTTTGTTGATTTTGGTGCAATTGGTTAGTAAGCATGGTTAAGAAATGGAATTGGTGATTAATATGATTGTTTGGAAGCTTGAATGGATTGAATTGGAAGTTGGATGAAAAATTGGTTAAGAACCAAAATCTTGGAATGATTCTTTTTCAATGTTGGAGGTTCATTTTGGTTGAATTGGATGTTAATATGGTGTTGGGGTTGAATTTAGGAGTGGATGGAAGTTTGAAATGTTGAATTCGGTTAAGGAATGAAAAAGTTACAATTAAGCGGGATTATCGGAAAATGGCGGGTAATGAAGGGTTTAAGGTTGGATTTGATCAGGTCCGCTTATTGTATGATGTTTGTCAATGTATAATCTTGCATTGTCTAGGTTGGTTCTGAATTCTGACGTTTCTGTGAAAATCTGGACTTTTACGGAAATTCTGTCGGATTTTCGGTTTTGGGGTCGGGGTGTAGTTTGGTAGTGTGGTTGATAAGGATTCTAATTCAACTTGGTTTGTCGATTCGAGGTTACGAGGTGAGAAAAGAGGGGTTTCGGAGTTTCGGGTCGTGGTTTGGAAATCATCCAGAATCGGTCAAATACTCTGGATTTGTAAGGTAAGGGTTTGGTTACGCTATTTTTGGTAAGATAGGTGTATGTTTAGTTTCATTTTACATTACTGCAAGTATTTCGGTATTATATGCCTAGGGCATATTCGTAGTCTGTAGGTGTATGTGTTGTTGCATTTCTGTTTTGCAGGTATTTCGGAAATATGTGCTTTAAGGTACTTTCAGTGATCTGTGGGTGTATGCCTTGTAGCATAATCTGTCTGTAAATCCTACGTTTGTAGGAGTATGCCTTATGGCATACTGCATGCATTAACACTACGACAGTTGTGGGTTCGCTACCCAGTGGTGCACCATGCTTCGTAATAGCTTCGGCTTGACTCCCCTTAGTGGGAGGCTGAAGTTACGATATGTTATAAGGTTTATGGAGAGTTGGAATCGCACATCCTTCGGGATTCAGATTTGTTACTGTTACATGTATGTTAATCTGTATTATGTTTCGTATATTGCTATCTTTCTGTTTTGCAGGGTTGCATATACTTATCTTACCCCAAATCCCTTACGGGGTCCTTTTAGGACTCACCCTTTTTGGGTTCTGTTTTTGGATTTCAGGTAGACTTGGTAAACAACTAGCGGAGTTGGTTTCCGTGAGGCTTCTGCCTTGGTTGGGTTGAGCATCAGCAGTACCTTGCGGGCTGGGATTTTGTCTACTTGGTCTGAATCCCGCGCGAGGTATTTTGACGTTTAGGCCTAGGGTCGGCTCTGTAGTTGCATGTGCATATTTTCTGGATGATTGCGATGATCGTATAAGTATGTGTATAATCTGTTACATTGCATGTTACGGCGCTTGGCGCTTGCTAGATACCCTAGGTTCTGTGAACTCTATATGTATCTATGTTTGGTGCGTAAGCACTCGTCCACGGAGGGCGAGGCTTACTCTGTTGCTGATGCATGAATTGTATGGTTGCATTTTAATGTGGTTATACTCATGAAATTTCCGTTAGTTTGCTTCCACTTTCATTTCGCTCTTTGGGTCCGCTACGCGCGGCGGGTCTCGATGGACCTGCCATTCTGTATTCATTCCGGCTTCCGCTTCCGGCGTCCCGGCGCCCCCGCCTCCGCAACCGGGCTCGGGTGGCGTGCGGTGACAAGTTGGTATCAGAGCAGGTAAGTGACCATATTGGTCGTCGGTGGTGACTTGTAGTGACGACTATTGTTGTACATTTTATTTTAGAATGGTTTGAGTACGGAGATTGGCCACCTCCTTACTTGAACCACTTCAAAATAAAATTGTGGAACAAAGTTGATCCTTCAAGTTATCACGATAGTTGCAGATTTTGAACTCGGGATTTACGGATTACGGTAAGATTATTACGAGTAAGGGGATTGTGGAAAAGTTTGGTACGTAAAATTGTGTGTTAGGAAAAGATTTGGTGAAATAAGCATGAAGCTATACGTGATTCTGTGAAATGCATGATTTTATCATTTTGAGAAGTAATTTCTGTGTCAAGTACTGCATTGCACTACAGAGCCTTAGAAAACTGCTGCTAGCTTCTGTAGAGATTAGGAGTGACCGATTTTTGTCTGGACTCTGTTTGGTCTGAAATTTTTGAGATATGGTTAACACGCGTTGACAGCGTGATTTGGTACCGGAGGCGGGACTGGGATCCCACACCTCCGTGGAATAGGATACGGGTTCAGCGTAACCCAGGGTCTGAACAACCACACTCACCGCCCCGAGGTTTAGTGGTCGTAGGGACCCCTCTCTGATTTGGTATTACCGCCAGCCTAGCTGGTTCAGAGGCGGCGATGGCGGGGAAAATCTGTTTATGCCACGGTAAGGGCATTTTGATTAGGTGGTGATAGCGAGACTTAAGCCACTGCTCGCCATAGTTTTGGGATCGGTAAGTGAGTGACTCTGACAAGGGTGGTCACTACGACACCTAGACTTCTCGTCGGTCCTATTAACGACGAGGAGATCTGGGGCACCAGTCTGGCGAGGTCAGACTTTTGGAGAGGTTTTAGAGTTTGAACCCCCCCCCCCGCGGTTCAATGACCGAGAAGGGTCGGGGGTAGTAGAGAGTTGGGTTGCAGGAGTTGACAAACTCCTGGGGGAGGCTACATTTTTCCCCAGCAGTGCAGCGGGGATGTAGCCAGGGATCTGCGTCGAGGCACGGTTCGATGAGCTTCATCGGGAGACAGGATTGTCGGAAAGTTTGAGTGAGAGTTTGATCGGCTGGTTTACTATGTACCGTAGTATTAAGGTATGGAAGAGGAGAAGACCAAGAGGTTTATTTCGTCGACTGCGCCCCGAGTACAGGTGGGTTTTGAGACCTTTAGACATTACTTTGTTTCGGGAAGCGGTTATTGGGCTCAACTCCTCGAGCAAGAGGAGGTTGAGAGTTACCTCACCTCGCAGCGAGGTTAGAGGAGTACGAGGGGTTCCATACAGCAAGGACCCCGGCAGATTTCTGGACGGCCGAACAGGTCTGGGCAGTTTAGTAGAGGCAGAGGGGGAGCACCACCGGCACGATCTTATCCGATTTGCAGTAGGTATCACCCCAGTCGATTTTGTTATCGGCAGGAGGGCCGATGTTTACATTGCGGGTCTGACACTCACGGTATTAGTACGGGATTGCCCTCAGCAGGAAGTTCTGTAAGGTACTTTATTTCTGAATGAGGTGTCGGTTCATGCATTATTTGATACGGGAGCATCTGTTTCCATTGTAACACAGAAAGGTGTTACATCTCTGCATCTGTCTGTTAGTACTTTGCCTCAAACGCATTTAGTAAAAACTGCGGGAAGTCGGTTCTGTTTTCCAATGAGATGTTACGGGGTTGTACGATATATTTAGGCGGACATGATAGTATCGGATCTGTTGGTTTTAGACACGCCGGACTATGATGTTATTCTTTGAATGGACTTGCTATCCAAGAACTCTGTTCAAGTTGATTGTGCAACCCGTTCTATTATGGTTTACGGAGAGGTACTACCTCTCACGACTCGGCTGGTTTGACTATCGCACGCACGATGAGAGCTCTGATTCGGATCAGTGTCGATAGTTGGTGTAGGGGAATGCTATGATCTGAATGAAGCTGGTATTAGGATGAAGTTGGATGGGTTACCGTTGGTTCGAGATTTTCCGCAGGTATTTCCGGAGGAGTTGCCGGATTACCATAAGAGCGGGAATTGTGTTTGACATCCACTTGCGGTCAGTCTTGCTCCGATATCTATTCCTCCTTATCGGATGCCTATTTCGAGATGCAGGAGTAGAAGAAGCAACTGGAGGAATCACAACAAAAGAGTTTCGTCCGACCGAGCACTTCAGCGTGGGGTGCTCTGGTTTTGTTTGTTAAGAAGAATGATGGGACACTCTGACTTTGTATTGATTACAGATGGTTGAATGCTCTTATTAGGAAGAATAAGTATCCGTTACCGAGGATTAACGATCTTTTGATCAACTTCAGGGTTCGAGAGTTTTCTCAAAGATTGATCTCTGATCTGGGTATTTTCAGCTTAGAGTGAAGGAAGAGGACATACCTAAAACTGCTTTCCGCACCCGATATGGACACTTTGAGTTTACGGTCATGCCATTTGGGCTGACCAATGCCCCGGCGGCATTCATGGATCGATGCATCGGGTGTTCCGACCCTACTTGGACTCATTTGTGGTGGTTTTATTGATGATATTCGATATATTCTCGGGATGAGGATTCGCATCGGGATCATCGAGGGTAGTTCTGAGACACTTTGGGAACATCAGCTTTATGCTAAATTCTCAAAGTGTGAGTTCTGGATTCGGGAAGTCACTTTTAAGGACACGTTATTTCGAGCATGGTGCATGCGTGGATCCAGAGAAGGTGAGGGCAATTCGGGATTGGAAACAACCTACCACGGTGCGGGAGATCGGGAGCTTCCTGGGGTTAGCAGGATTTTATCGGAGGTTTGTCTTGGGATTTTCTATTCGGCATCTCCGCTTATGCGGTTGACTAAGAAGGGTCAACCTGTATATCTGGTCCGATAAGTGTGAGCAGAATTTTGAAGTTGAGGCGGTAGTTGACTAACGATCTGATTCTGACTCTTTCAGATCCGATCTTACCGTATGTGAATTATACGGATGCTTCCACGTCTGGTTTGGGATATGTGTTGGTGTAGGAGCGTTTTGTGGTAGCTTATGGGTCGAGGCAGCTGCGACCGCATGAGCTGAACTAACTGACACATGATCTGGAGTTGGCTATAATAATTTATGCGCTGAAACATTGGAATCAATATCTGTTTGGTAATAAATTTCAGATTCTTACCGACCATAAGAGTCTGAAATATCTGTTTACGCAAAAGGAGCTTAGCATGAGGCAGCGCAGATATCTCGAATACATTAAGGACTATGATTGTAGTATCGGGTACATCTCTGGCAAGGGCAACACGGTTGCCGATGCACTGAGCAGGAAGTATACCGGGTTAGTTAAGGGAGGAAATGTTGGGGACTGATCTGAGGAGAGTGATCTGACGTGCCTTTGGCACAGGTGGCAGCTCTGGGAGCGTGCTCAGGTTATTACACTTATTATACATTCTGATTGGCTTGATAGGATGCGCGTAGCGCAAGGTAGAGAATTTGGTGTTGAAGAAGTCATCTGGGGAGGATAAGAGTTCTTTGTTACCGAGGTTTCGGTATAGGCGAGGATTGCTATACTTCGAGACCGCCTTTGTGTACCGGAGGATCGGGAGTTACGGAATGATATTTTAGAGGAGGCACACTCGGCGGTTTGAGCATCGAGGAACCGGCGGGGACACTGCAGACTTTGCCCATTCCAGTTTGGAAGTGGGGTAATGTTATGATGGACTTTTTGACTGCACTGCCTGACACGGTTTCATCATGATGCTATCTGGGTTTTTGTGGATCGGCTGACAAAGTGCGTACACTTTCTGCCTATTCGGGTCACAGACCCTCTGGAGAAGCTTGCCCGGCTTTACATCAGGGAGATTGTACGTTTACATGGAGCACCAGACTCCATTGAATCTGACCGTGATCCGCGTTTCACGGCACGGTTCTGGAGGGCTTTTCATGAAGCATTGGGCACGCGACTCCATCTGAATACAACTTATCACCCACAGACGGACGGGCGGTCGGAGCGGGTGATTACGATATTGGAGGATATGTTGCAAATCTGTACTTTGGATTTTGGAGGAGTTTGGGACTAGCGATTACTTTGATAGAGTTCTCATACAACAATTGCTTTGGACTACGTTTGACATGGCACCCTATGAGGTGTTGTGCGGGAGGTGTATGACACCATCTTGTTGGACAGATGCGTCGATGGGGTTAAGTGGGACCCGAGCTTTTGAGGAGTCTACGGCAAAGATCAGATTATTACAGGCGCGGATTAAAACCGCGAGCAGCGCATCACTGCTTATACGAACCGCCGCCGTAGGGCTCTGGAATCTGAGTTTGGTGATAGAATTTGATGGGAGGTAGCACCGTTCAGAGAGACAGTAAGATTTGGTAGGCGGGGCAAGTTACCCCGAATTTTATCGGTTCTCATGAGTTTCTAGAGTAAGTTGTTAGGTTGATCTTTCCCCCCAACTATTTCTGTTTTACGTGGTATCTTCCAGGATAGCCTGTTGTGGATCGGTTAGATTTAGGTTCGATCTTATGCAGGGTTGTCTGGTAGAAATACCGGCAACTGACTCGGGGTGCAATAAGATGCACCCGGAGGGTGGGACGCCGTGAGGCTCTGTATGGTAGTCTAAACTACCACTCCCGCCGCACCAGTACGGTGGTCCGATTGTTCTGGGTTAGAGGGGTGTTCATATTTTCTGGTTGGTAGCGACACCTGTCTGGTTGATTCAGGCTACTCTTGGAGGACCAAGAGTTCTAAGGGGGGGAGAATGTTACGGTCACCCCGAGCGGGTTGCGACCGGGTGACCCGGGGCTCCGGTTTTGGCCTGCGGGTCACGTTTTTCGGCGTTCAGGCGGCTCCCGAGCCCTATCCGAGTATCATTTTGGCGAACCCTTCCGTATTTGAGGTCGTGTGGGTCCCCCGGACGTTTCCGCCGAAAATATTTTTCTGGCGCCGGGGGGTTGTCGGGGTCGCCTCGGGACGTACAGCGGGCTCGGTAGCGCTCTCGAGATCTCAGTTTGGGAAGCCGTTTGCAGTTTTGGAGTCGTGGAGACGTCCCGGTGATGGTTGTGGAGTTTAATATTTGGGGCGGGACGTTCGGTTCCGGGCGACTCCCGGGGCTCGGGACGGGAATCCCGGGGCTCGGGATGGAAATTTTCTGACGGCTTTGGGGTAAGTTGTGTTATAATTTAAGATGGAATTTATGGGTATTTTTATAGAATTTTGGAGTGACGGAATTTCGGTTCAGGTTGACACGCTCGCACGTCGGGTTTTGGTTCGGGTTCAGCGAGCTCGGTAGGACACTCTGGAGTGGTAAATGAATTTCTGAAAAATGTTCTGTGAATGTTATAATATTCTGAAGATTGTGTCCGAGTTTCGTTAATTTTGGAATCCGATAATTATTTTTGGGCAAAAAGAATTGGAACTTTCGGAAAAATTGGGAGTTAATTTGCAATTGGGTGCAAATTAAATAAAAGTCAGCATGGGCTGCAGCAGATGATAATTTCGGCAGCATGTGTGTGTGTGTGATGAGGGACACTTGTCCTATTCTTATTTAAGATGAAAAAGAGATGGAAATATATATGGGATATATATTTCACAAAAAGCTATTATTTCATCTCTTTTTCATTTCTTCTTCTTCTTCTTCTTCCTCTGTCCGCCTCCATTGAAGCTCAACCTTAAGCTTGAGGTTCTTCATCTTGCAAGAAATCAAAGAGGAATTGGGTGATTTATGTGGTAAGTAACTCCCTAAGCTCTCTTTTCTCATTGGTTTTGGAGATTAGTGGAGAAAAGAGGAGATTTCTCAAATTATGGGTTTGTTCTTAGCTACTAGCTAGGATGATCCTCTCCCTCCCATCTTTTAGTATGTTGTTCTTGGGTAGTAGGGGAGTATTAATCAAGTGTTGGATTTTGGAAAACACATCTTGGATGAAGATTTCTTTTTTGGCCGAATTTTTGGAAAAATTCCAAAATAATGTGTGTTTGTTATCTTGCTTCATGCTTCAAGTATGTTAATCCTAGCATGATTCTAAGTTTATGTGTGGATTTAATTTGATGGAAAACAAGTTGAGGGAAAAAGCCCTCTTTGGCCGAATTATTAGTGAAGAAGTTGTGGTTGTTTAGGTGAAATTGGTTAGTGATCTTGCTTAAGAAATGTAATTGGTGATTAAAGAGTGCAAATGGAACTTTGTTTGGATTGAAATGGAGGTTGGGTGAGAAATCCCCCTCTTTGGCCGAATTGATAAGTGAAGGGGTTTTATTGATTTTGGTGTAATTGGTTAGTAAGCATGCTTAGGAAGTGGAATTGGTGATTAATATAATTGTTTGGTAGCTTGAATGGATTGAATTGGAAGTTGGATGAAAATTTGGTTGAGAACCGAATCTTTGAATGATTCTTTTTCAATGTTGGAAGTTCATTTTGGTTGAATTGGATGTTAATATGGTGTTGGGGTTGAATTTAGGAGTGGATGGAAGTTTGAAATGTTGAATTCGGTTAAGAAATGGAAAAGTTACAATTAAGCGGGATTATCGGAAAATGGCGGGTAATGAAGGGTTTAAGGTTGGATTTGATCAGTTCCGCTTATTGTATGATGTTTGTCAATGTATAATCTTGCATTGTCTAGGTTGGTTCTGAATTCTGACGTTTCTGTGAAAATCTGGAATTTTACGGAAATTCTGTCGGATTTTCGGTTTTGGGGTCGGGGGTGTAGTTTGGTAGTGTGGTTGATAAGGATTCTAATTCAACTTGGTTTGTCAGATTCTGAGGTTCTGAGGTGAGAAAAAGAGGGGTTTCGGAGTTTCGGGTCGTGGTTTGGAAATCATCTAGAATCGGTCAAATACTCTGGATTTGTAAGGTAAGGGTTTGGTTATGCTATTTTTGGTAAGATAGGTGTATGTTTAGTTTCACTTTACATTACTGCAAGTATTTCGGTATTATATGCCTAGGGCATATTCTGTAGTCTGTAGGTGTATGTGTTGTTGCATTTCTGTTTTGCAGGTATTACGGAAATCTGTGCTTTAAGGTAAGTTCTGTGATCTGTAGGTGTATGCCTTGTAGCATACTGCATGCATTAATCCTACGTTTGTAGGAGTATGCCTTATGGCATACTCTGTCTGTTAACACTACGACAGTTGTGGGTTCGCTACCCCAGCTGGTGCACCATGCTTCTGTAATAGCTTCGGCTTCTGACTCCCCTTAGTGGGAGGCTGTCGTTCGATTTGTTATAAGGTTTATGGCGATTTGGAATCGCACATCCTTCGGGATTCTGATTTGTTTCTGGTACATGTATGTTATTCTGTATTCTGTTGCGTATATTGCTATCTTTCTGTTTTGCAGGGTTGCATATACTTATCTTACCCCAAATCCCTTACGGGGTCCTTTTAGGACTCACCCTTTTTGGGTTCTGTTTTTGGATTTCAGGTAGACTTGGTAAACAACTAGCGGAGTTGGTTTCCGTGAGGCTTCTGCCTTGGTTGGGTTGAGCAGCGGTACCTTGCGGGCTGGGATTTTGTCTACTTGGTCTGAATCTCGCGAGGTATTTTGACGTTTAGGCCTAGGGTCGGCTCTGTAGTTGCATGTGCATATTTTCTGGATGATTGCGATGATCGTATAAGTATGTGTATAATCTGTTCTGTTGCATGTTCTGAGCGCTTGGCGCTTGCTAGATACCCTAGGTTCTGTGAACTCTATATGTATCTATGTTTGGTGCGTAAGCACTCGTCCACGGAGGGCGAGGCTTACTCTGTTGCTGATGCATGAATTGTATGGTTGCATTTTAATGTGGTTATACTCATGAAATTTCCGTTAGTTTGCTTCCACTTTCATTTCGCTCTTTGGGTCCGCTACGCGCGGCGGGTCTCGATGGACCTGCCATTCTGTATTCATTCCGGCTTCCGCTTCCGGCGTCCCGGCGCCCCCGCCTCCGCAACCGGGCTCGGGTGGCGTGCGGTGACATCACCCACCCCTGGCCATGAATTCTCTTCAATGCATGATCATGACTCATCCTTTTTAGATAAAAAGAATGAAAGGCCTAGGCTCACATTTGATCCCGGGATACTAAGAACCGTGTGTAAGGGTGAAGTGAAGAGAAAGGGCGGATTGTCCATCTCACTCCTTCAAACCATTTTTGGGGCTTTGATGTTTAAAATTTTGTCCACTAAACCTTGACGCCTTTCAAGTTGTTATGGTGTCTTAAGATTTGTAGGGACGATTTCCTTATGAATCCGAGGACGGATTCTTCTGAAGAGGGAGGGTATGATGTGGACATCAGCCCCATTTTTGTGATAAGGGGTAATCATTCCTCCAGAGGGTCTAAAGGACCCTTGGCGAAGGCACAGATGAGGGGAAGCGACACTCGAGGCACCGGCAAAGCCCTAAGGCTAAGCCATGTCTACAAGATCTCCAGGAGAGGACCCTGTGCGCATCCTTCAAGCTAAGGCCAAGTTTCAAGACGAGGCCGTGCCGGCGAAGCCCAAGGCAGAGTCATGTTCGCGAGGCCCCCTTGGCGGACCCTTGGCCTTTGGCGAAGACCCTGTGCAACACTTCCAGATACAAGCAAAGCCCAAGTGTTCGCCAAACAGAAAAAGCCTCCAAACGCAAATCAGGCGAACCCTTTAATCTGTGCAGAGGCCCTCTTCCTCCCATTTCCCGCCAATTACAATTCCTGGGGAATTGGGAGCCGCTAAAGCAGGTAGCCTACACTGTCACCTCACCTGCCACCTCTCATTTCGCCTACCATAGATCCAGGAAGTTGGTTCCCTTGTCCAGTCATTCATTATTTTCCCTTTACCATTTTCTTCTATATAAGGCAACTTGTTACCATTGAGAAATCAGAAATACTCCAAGTGAGGTTTTGGCTTTCTTGTTCTCATTTCTTGCATTCCATCTCCTTAAGTGATCCGTCCAAGAGGATCCAACATAATATCTAGTATTGTTTGAACTTGTATTCAAAAGGTGCTAGATTCCATCTTCCTTTCCCAGGCATTTTCAAGGGCATTGCCTCACCTCGAAGTGAGGAGGTTCCCTTAGCCGACTTGTGTTCCCTTGTTCTTCCTTTGTTCTTCGTTTCCCTTTCTTCTGGAAACCGCCTTCATCGAGCTAGATCCGAGTTTGTGATCACTTACCCCCCCTGTGATCACATCACAGAGTCACAACCCATTTCATATCAGAACCAGTATATACAATATAGGCAAGTCGGGGCTCCGCCCTCGACTCAGAAGACAGTTCAAAATCAGCAGATATCCAGAACATATATCATATACAGACTCATGATCCACTATACATGCATGCAACTACAGCTACAGAGCCATCAAAAACTAAGGCCTAAATATACCTAGTGCGGGATTGGAGAACAGCTCTCTCCCAGGAGGTCTCCGCACGCGGTACTGCTGCTGCTGCTGCTACTGCTAACCACATCCAAGAGAGAGAAGAGAGTTAGTCAACTGTGAACCATACAACCCGAAATATGGAAACCAACCAAAACCTCAACCGAGACTACCCCTTAACCAAAACCAACCAAAGTTCCAAAAATGGAACGGTAAATACCTGAAAGCTTAAAACAACCTAAGCACCGCGGAAATCTACTCCGCCGACGGCTTATCCGGTCGGCCTGCAAGGTGGTAAACAAATGAGGGGTGAGTCCTCGGGAGGACCCAGTAAGGGCTGAGGTAAGATACAGTTCGTAACCATCCAAACCTGCAAAACAGAACAACCACAGGTATGCACATATATAATGATAAAATGACCGATGCAAGGGTAGTTCTTCCCCGGCCTAACCGGCGTACCCCCAGTGTCGGGTGAAATAGCGCATCTCGCGGTCCAACCGCCCAATCCAAAGCACGGTACCGGCTGGGGTCATGAGCCCCGTAAAATCCGAATGGTATACCGGCACTCTCGGTGCGGGTATACATACAGTGTCGGCACCCTCCGGTGCTGGACACACCAATAACCATCGAGCACCCGAGGTCTCCAAGACTGTCCCGGGTCTCCCATTTAAACCACATATAGTTCAATGATATGATATGACAATATAAACAAAAAATACTCGCACCTAGTGCGGAAATGCCAAACCAATACAACTCGTGGCCTCCAAGACCATCAGAGCCCTGGAATAGACACGAACATATACCTTACCATATAACAGGTCCCGGGATCACCGAACCACTGCCCTCAACCCGGGAACCCGCCTTAACTAAACCCGTATACACAATGTCCCATACCACTAGGTATAACAAGAGAAGTTAAACCCTTACCTCGAAACACTGCCCCGCAGCACAACTCCCGGGAAATCCCGGCTCCCGGCTCGAAAAGTGCGAATTGAACTCTGATGGTCCCACACTGCTCCACCAACGTAGAATCAAGCTGAGCAATCACAAAGCAGTTAGAACTCATCAAAATACACCCCCAGAAACCAAACCCGCACAATCCCGCACTTTCCCGCAAAAATCTACGGAAAGCTCAGTTTTACGAACCGAGCTAGAACCTTGTTATTCCAACACCCACAAACACATTCTAACCTTTAAACCCTTCATTCCCGACATTTTACCGATAAACCCGCATAAATGTAACTTTTCCATTTATTATCCGAAACCAACGTTTCAAACACCATACCGCACCTAAATCCAACCCCGATACCAATTTAGCATCCAATTTAATCGAAACACAACACCAACATTGAAAAAGTTCCACTTGAACATTTCGGCCCTTACCCAAGTTTTCACCACACCACCAAATCAAACCATTCAAGCTTCCAATTAATCATACTAATCACCAATTTCACTTCCTAACCAAGAATGCTAACCAATTACACCTAAATCAACCAAAATCAACATAAACCCTAATTGTACTATTCACTCAATTTGGGGTTTTTCTACTCAATCAATTCCCCTCCAAATTGAAACCATAGCAAGCTTTAGAATCATGCTAGGAACCACATATCAAGAGCATGATTCAAGAACACAACAAAACACCAAGTTTAGAATCAACCCAAATTTTCGCCAATTTATGTTTCTTCCTTCCATGATGTTTTTCCAAAATCTAACCATAGATTCTTACTCCTCTCCTTCCCAAGATCATCATACTTAAATTTGGAAGCATGAGAATCATCCTAGATGGTAGCTAAGAACAAATCCCAATTCCACAAATCCTTCTCTTTCTCCCACAATTCCTTGTTTCTAAGTTGAAAAGAGAGAAAGGGAAGAAGCTTACCACACTTAGAACCCAACTCCTTGTTAATATCAGCCAAGAATTGAAGTTCAAGAAGCTCCTGTGAACAGTAGCAATGGCGTGAAAGAAGGGAGAAGGAAGCAGAAGAAGAAATTATAACGAAAATTGTCTCTTTCCCATTATTTCTGTTTTGTGGCTAAATTATAACTTTAGTCCCCAAATCCTCCCAAAAGTTACAATTTTGGCCCAATCGCAATTACCGAACTCCAATTGTAACGAAAATTGGACACAATCCTCGAAATATCATAACATTCATAAAACATGTTCCAAATGTTTATTAACAATTCCAGAGTGTCCTGCCGAGCTCGCTGAACCCGAACGAATCCCGACGTGCGAGCATAATAACTTGAACCACAAACCTGTCACGATAAAATTCCACAAAAATAACCATAAATTCCACCTTAAAATATAACATGACTTACCTTGGAGCCGTCGGAGAAATTCGATCCAGAGCCCCGGGAGTCGCCCGGGACCGAACGTCCCATCCCAAAAACATATGCTCCGTAAAAACCTCCGGGACGCTCCCACGATTCCAAATCTGTAAACGGTTTCTCAATCTGAGGTCCTGGGAGCGCTACCGAGCCCGTTGTACGTCCCGAGACAACCCCGACAACCCCCCGGCGCCGGAAAAATATTTTCGGCGGAAACATCCGGGGGACCCACACGACCTCAAATATGAAAGGGTTCGCCAAAATGATGCTCGGATAAGGCTCGGGAGCTGTCTGAACGCCCAAAATCGTGACCCGCAGGCCAGAATCGGAGCACCGGGTCACCCGGCCGCAACCCGCTCGGGTGACCGTAACACCCGGCCCCAAAAAATATTTTCGCCGAAAATGTCTGGGGGACCCAGATGACCTCAAAACCCGAAGGATTCCCAGAAATACTGCTCAAATAAGTCCCGGGAGTCGTTTAACCGCCCAAAAACGTCCGTAACACAAGGTATAAGGTTTGCTGAGATGGGTGAGGGTATATTTGTTGGCTTTGCCATAGTGTATGGCCTCTTTGTCGTACTGCCAAGGCCTTCCCAAGAGAATGTGTGTGGCCTGCATTCGCACCACATCGCAAGTGATAGAATCCTCATACTTGCCGATTTTTATCGATACTTCAACTTGCTTCACGACCTTCACAAAGGTCCTATCATCAACCCACTGAAGTTGGTATGGTTTGGGATGTGCGATGGTGCCAAGACCTAGCTCAGCGACCATGTCTTCGCTGGCGGCGTTGACACAGCTTCCGCTATCGATAATGAGGCTACACAAGGTCCAGTTTACCATAGCCCTTGACTGGAACAAGTTTTCCCGCTGAGTGCTTTCAACGACACTTGGGGAGCTTTGCAGGACCCTCTTGGTGACTAAGATTAGGCCGTCCATAGGCAGCTCTCCCTCTTCTGCTTCACTCTCCTGCTCTTGCGATTCAGGAGGGATTTCTTCCTCATCTTCACTAGATAACTCTCCATTGGGCCGAATTACCATGGCCCTTCTGTTGGGGCAGTCCCTTGCATAATGTCCCTTGCCCAAACACTTAAAACATTTGATGCTCCATGTCTGGCGAGGGGCATCATAAGGGCGGATGTTGGGTTTTGGTTGGGGGTGTAATGGGGGCCTCGCGTTAGGGTAGTTGTGGCGAGGGGGTGGCATCGCCGTGGGAGATTGGTAAGGCTTTGGCGGGGGTGGTCTTGCTTCCTGAGCCCCTGATGGGTGTATGGGTGGGATGATAGGAGTTCCCCTTCTTCAGTTGCTTTTCCACTCGAATAGCCTTGTGCACCAAATCTTGGTAATCCCGATAATCACACAGCTCAACGGTTTTGGCGATGTCCTCTCTTAAACCATATAAAACTCTGGCCAACTTGGCTTCTTCGTCCTCCTTGACATTGGCCCTCATCAACGCTCTCTCAAGGTCTTTTTGATATTCTTCCACACTGCGATGACCTTGAATAAGGCGTTGCAACCTCTGGGCACAATCCCTGTCGTAGTAGCATGGCACAAACCGACTTTTCATGGCCCGTTTAAGATCATGGGCCCTTGCCCTCCCATAGTGGTCTTGCTCCCACCAGGTGAGGGTATAGTCGTGAAACTCAATGATGACGAGCTTCAATGCCGTCGCATCATTGTATCCCATCATATCGATGATTCGCTCGGTTTTGGCCATCCATGTGAAATATTCTTCTGGATCACTGGAGCCGTAGAAGGGCGGTATCTGAAGCTTTAAATTGGCGAGGGCTTGTTGATCTTGAGCTTGCGTTCTCCCTCCAAGGTTTCGGTTGAAACCTCGATGAACTCGTCCTCGCTGTGCTTCTTCTTCTTCTTCAAGGTCTCTCTCGAGATAAGCCCTTGCTTGAGCTCTATCGGGAAAGACCCTTCTTTTTATTGGTTTTGGTGGTGGTTCCGCATAGTATTCCTGGTCATCACTATCCAGAACATCCACACCATGGTCTACTCTCATAGAGGGAGTTGGGCGGCTGTGAGGGGTGGCGTGTGGCTTCACCGATGTCGGATCGAAAGTAGTATGGGTGACCCCGCCTTGAGCCCACGATGCATGGGCATCAACGTGGGCTTGCAAGCTCTCCGGTTGCTTTCCTTGCGCGGTCTCTACCCTTGTTAGTCGCTCATTTGTAGTGACGACTTGAGCTCCCAAGTCATCCAACCTTTGTAATATTTTTGCCATCGTGTCATGCATTGCTAGCTAGGATGGATGAGGAGGCGTAGAATCTGACGAAACCATCTGTAATCAAAGTATAGTTGAAAATATGCAGTTAGGAAAGGATCCTCACCACTCCCTGAGTGTTTGCACTCGCTCTCGTGTTTCTCACAACTGTTTTAGTTATGTTATCACTTCTACTGTTCCTATTAAGGCTTTCACAAGTCCTCTAAACCTGATACCGATTTCAACCTTAGATCAAAGATGAACACGCAAAGAGACACAAACAATAACTCTAGTAAAACCGCAACTTGAAACCAAAGAAAATGTCTAGTTACTTGAAACTAGTTTTGTTTGAGGTGTTAGGGTTGAGTTGGGGGCTGAAAGAAGCAGGTTGGGATATTAGAAAAGGCTTTTCACAATCACAAACACTTTTGGCTTAAGTTCAGAAACGATTTTCGGATTAAAAGCAATGTTCACTTGTGTTTTGACAAGAACACGCAAGAACACTCAAGAACTCTTTCCAGAACACCTAACTTGCTCAACACTTTTTCTTTCTTCAAACACGTTTCTCTACGCTTTTGTACCACTAACTCTTCTGTTTAACTTGAAAATACTGTACTTTAATAAACACACTTTTTAAACAACTCTTTCGGTTTCAACTGGGATCACCAACCGAGATTTCTTCAAGCGTATGAAAGATGACAAAAGGTTTTGCTTGAAGAAAAATCAAACAAATAATACGATACCTCCAGCAAGTGCTTTGGCTCTGATACCACTTGATGCGATCACGGGTAGTGTGGGTTGTGATCAATGCTTACGGATCTAGCTTGGCAGAGGCGAACGCGGATAAACGAACAAACGAAGAACAGATTTCGGCCACGCGAACCTCCTCACTACGAGGTGAGGCAATGCGCGTGATAATGCCTGGGAATGAAGATCAGATCTAGCACCTCTTGACTACAAGGTCAAGCAATACTAGATATTATGTTTGGATCCTCTTGCATGGATCACTAGGGAGATGGAAATGCAAGAATAGAGAACACAAAAGCCAATGTCTCACTTGGAGAGTTTCGGCCGAATTGATTAATTCAAAGTTATGTTCTAGGTTACAATGGTGTTTGTGACTAGCTTAAATAGTGAGGAGAGATGTGAAAAACAAAGTGGCTCTTCAGCTGTGCATGCGTGCAGAAAGCATAAAGTGCTTTTGCATGCATGCAGCGCGAAAAGCTTCCAAAAAGGTGAAAAAGGTAAAGCTAGCCTAAAAGTGTTCAGATGCCTTTTGCATGTAAAGTGGATATTTGTCTTCCCAAGTGTTTCCAGAGAAAGGACGCCTTGTGTTGGATTTGGTCGGTCAGTTGGCTAAGTATGGAGGCTTCGCGGGATGCCTTCGCCAGGGGCCTTCGCGGGAATGCCTTCGCCTGGCGCCTTCGCGGGAATGCCTTCGCTTGGCGCCTTCGCGGGAATGCCTGGGCCTGGGGCCTTCGCGGGCATGTCTTCGCTTGGGGTCTTCGCGGGGGTGCCTTCGCTTGGGGCCTTCGCGGGGGCACCTTCTCCTGGGGCCTTCGCCTGTGTCAAGTGTCCGCGCACCAAAGCCTCCCTGCTCCGTTCCTCAAGGATGCTTATGCTCAAGGCTCCAAAGGGCTTCGCATATTCTTCGTCCAATGCGATGCCGAGGTGGCGAAGCTGTAAGGCCTTCGCTCGAGACTCCTCTTGATCGTCCTACGCCATGAGCCTCATGAAAGCGTTGAGACTCGCTTGAACTTGTTTCAGCCGGGACCTGGTCATGGGTCCGCCAAGGCCTTGGAGTGGATTTGGGGGTGCGCGCGCCTGAGGTTGCGGGCCATCTTGAGCTTAGGGATCTTTTGTGGTGATGTCCACATCAGGCAGCCCCCGCGAACGGACTCCAGGTCCTAGAGGCAGTACCCTACGCAGTTCAGCAGGGAGAGGACGTATCCGACCCTCCCGCCTCTTAGAGAATCTCGCACCAACATCCTCCATGCCCTGGAACAGAAGAGGGAGGTCCCCAAGTGGCCTCGCCCCCTCTCCCAGGAGGTGATTAGGCTGAGTAATAAGTATTGCCGCTACCATCGCGACAAAGGTCACGACACTGAGGATTGTTTCGAGCTCAAACGCATGATCGGAGACATGCTCGCTCAAGGAAAACTCAGGGAATTCTTGCTTCACGACTCAAATGGGGGTCACAAGCGAGAAGGTAATTAGGATGACCGCAGGCAGGGGGACCGCAGGCGGGGTCGCTCCCAACAGAACCCGGATCAAGAGAATTCAGACCAAATTCCCCCAGCTAGGGACACATCAGCGTGATCACACAGTGCGAAGGCGCGGCGACAAGACGCCGTTACATGAGGCAGATCTATCAAATTGATCATACCTCAACTCGCCTACTTCATCGCCGCGATGGGACTTCCGTCGCAATACCCCACGCGGACCCCTTGGTCATCACCGCCCGCATTGCAGGATGGGACACAGATAGGGTCTACATGGACACCGGGGCGAACGCCAATGTTGTCTACAAACACACTCTCATTGAAGCGAAGGTGCCCCTATCGCAGATCCAGCCGGCGAAGGGGGCCACCTTTAGAGTAGGACGGGAAGAAATCCCAACCTTGGGAACGATCACACTACCCTTCATGATGATGGGGGTTACCAAGGAGAAGAAACAGGTCTGCCACTCTAGCTTTGTGGATTTCATTGTCCTTGATCTCCCCACACCAAACAATGCCATCATTGGGCGTCACACCCAGACTGAATTCCACGTCCGCTGCGATGTGCGGGCCTTAACTCTGGTGTTCCACACCGCAGCGGGGGATGCCTACATATTCGTCAACCAGAACGTGGCCAGGGGCAATTACGTCTCTGCCCTCGCAGGACCCCCTCAGCTTCCCAAACCAACAGAGCCTAAGAGGAAGGAACCCGTGGAAGAGACCGCCCCCGCAGGTGAGGCCACTCCTGACCTGTCTGGGGCCTTCGAAGAGGTTGAGGTCTCTCCTGACAAGAAGTTTCGGGTGGGAAAAGATCTCTAGGAATAGGACCAGCAAGCACACATCCATCTCCTCCATGCCAATATCGACGTCTTCGCATGGAGCCATGACGACTTACCAGGTGTGGATCCTTCCATTATCTCTCATAAACTGAGTGTACTCCCCGGCTTTAGCCCGGTTAGGCAGAAAACTAGGGGTATGGCCCCCGATTGTAAGGATTTTGTACGCACAGAAGTGCAAAAATTGCTTAAGACTAATATAATCAAGGAAGTTCACTACTCTGAATGGGTCGCCAATATAGTACTCGCAAATAAGGAAGGATGCCAGTGGCGACTTTGTGTAGAATACAAAGGGGTCAATAGGGCCTGCCCAAGGGATCCCTATCCCTTACCCTCTATTGACCAACTAGTAGACTCAACCGTCCATCACTCAGTCTTCTCATTCCTCGACGCATATAGTGGGTACCATCAAGTTTTTATGGACCCAGAGGACGCGATGAAAACTGCCTTTACCACCGGCGAAGCGGTCTACCACTACATCCGGATGCCCTTTGGTTTAAAAAACACAGGGGCCACTTTCCAAAGACTTGTGAATCAGGTCTTCGCAGATCAAGTTGGCCGAAACCTTGAGGCCTATGTTGATGACATAGTGGTCAAAAGCAAGGCCACCTTGACACATCTAGCAGACTTGGAGGAAACATTTGCCAACTTTCACAAGTATAACATGCGCTTAAATCCAAAAAAGTGCATCTTCGACGTCGGTGAAGGTACATTTCTGGGTTACCAAATCTCCAAAGGAGGGATCCATGTGAATCCCAAGAAGATCGAATCCATCACCAATCTTCGCACCCCTAGGGGACTCAAAGAAGTACAACAACTGGCAGGGAAGCTGGTGGCCTTAGGACGCTTCGTCTCTAAACTCAGTGACCGCTGCAGGCCCTTCTTCGACCAAATCCGCAAGAAGAAGGCTTGCAAGTGGACAGAAGAATGCCAGGAGGCATATGACTCAATCAAGCAGCACTTGCAAGATTTACCTGCACTCAAGTGCCCCAGACCCGGCAATGACATGGTCCTCTACCTTGCCACCTCAGACAACAGTGTAGCCTCTGTCCTCATCAAGGAAGAAGCTGCCAAGCAGTGGCCGGTCTACTATACCAGCCACACCCTCCATGCTGCGGAAACAAGGTATCCTCCGCTTCAAAAGGTTATTCTATCTCTGGTATATGCAGCACGAAAGCTCAAGCCTTACTTCCAAGGGCACACGATTATAGTCCGGACGGACCTACCAATTCAGGAGATCCTCAGGCGACCCGAACATTCAGGGCGCCTCGCCAAATGGTGTATCGAACTATGGGACTTCAACATCAACTATGAGTCCAGAAAAGCGATTAAGTGCCAGGCCCTCGCCGACTTCATTGCTGAATTCTCAGATATCAACACCATCCCTGCCCCTGAGCAGAACCCCACGCCACAACCCATCCCACCAGAATGGGACATGTTCGTGGACGGCTCATCCAAACTCGGATCCCCCGTGGGGGGCGTATACCTACGTGGACCCTTAGGTATGGAAGCTTCCCTTCGCGTCTCTTTTCAGTTTCAAGTCACTAATAATGTCGCAGAGTATGAAGCCCTCATCGCGGGGCTCAAGCTCGCCATAAGGGCAGGCATTCACTGCCTCCATGTCCACAGCGACTCGCAGCTGGTGATCCACCAGGCCCAAGGGTGCGCTAAGTGCAAAGACGCCTGTCACAGCCACCCCGCCCGGTTGCGGATGCGGAGCCGACCGTGACGTTTGGAAACCGGAACCTACGGCGGAAAGCGCGGTGGCGGAGCATTTCGCTTGTTTAACAGTATAGTCGAAAATTCCACATGCAACCTACCAAACTCAAACTTGGCAAGTATACAAGAAATTCAACAATTATCAAACACACAATTCATGGGATACCAAACATCACATAAGTCAAGCTGGACACCGAACCCATTTCATATACCAAACCAATAAAGGCAAGTCGGGGCTCCGCCCTCGACTCAGAAGACAACGAAGTCAGATATACATATATACCAGAATTTCCATCATATACATTCTCATGATCCGATAAACATGCATGCAACTACAGCTACAGAGCCATCAAACTAAAACCTAGATGTACCTAAGAACGGAATCGGAAACCTTCTCGCTCAGGAGATTTTCCGAACATGGTACTGCTACTGCTGCTGAGACCTGAATAATGAAAGCACCGCGGACCTCTATTCCGCCGGTTGCTTTTCGTAACAACCTGAAAGGTGGTAAACATATAAAAGGGTGAGTCCTCGAAAGGACCCAGTAAGGGCTGAGGTAAAATGTAGTTTGCCCAAGCGGCAACAAGCTGAACCTGCAAAACAGAATAACACAAGCATATACATATACAAATGAACATAAAACATAAGGTGAGCCGGAATCCAATCATATGCGGTCCAACCGCCAGAACGACCCGAAACGACAGCCGTCTCGCAGAGGTCAGAATATACAGAACAGAACAGAACAGAAAGCATGGTACCGGCTGGGGTCGCGATCCCCAAACTGTCGTAGGGTCATAGAAGTATATCGGCACCCCAAGTGCGGATATACGCAGAATGTCGGCACCCTCCAGTGCGGACACTGAACAGAAGTATCGGCACTCCCGGTGCGGATACGCAGAACAGAACCAAGGAGCACCCGTGGTCCCTTAGACCATCCGGGTCTCGTCACAGAACAGAACATATAATAATAATAATAATAATACACAAATATAAACAGAAATATCATCACCTGATATGCATATACAGAACAGAATAGGAACCCGGGGCCTCCAAGGCCATCCGGGCCTTGAAACAGATCAAACATACGTTTTACCATTTGATGGGTCTCGGGTTCACCGAACCACCGCCCTCACCCGGAACCCGCCTCAACTAAACCCGATACACATCATATAACTCCCAGAATGTATAACGAGGGAAGTTGAGCCCTTACCTCAGCATCACCGCTCCGTTGCACAATTCCCGGGAAATCCCGGCTCCCGACCCGAAACGCAAAACTTGGCTCCTACGGTTCCACGCTACTCCTCCCACGCATAATCAAGCTGAACAACTATAATTATGTCAGAACACATCCAAACAAACCCCAGAAAGCAATTCCCGCACAAACCCGCACTTTCCCGCAAAAATCCACAGAAAGCTCGGTTTTACGAACCGAGCTAGAACCTTGTTATTCATACACCCACAAACACATTCCAACCTTTAAACCCACATTCCAGACACTTTTCTCGGAAAACCCGCATAAACCTAACTTTTCCTACCATTGTCCGAAAATGATGTTTCAAACACCATTACGAACCCACTTCCATCCACAATACCAATTTAGCATCCAAATCAACCAAAAACAAACCCCAACATGGAAAAAGAATCATTCCAAGTTTCGGTTCTTCACCCAATTTTCACCCAATTACCATTTCAATCCAAACAAGGTTCCATTTGCTCTCTTTAATCACCAATTACAATTCTTAAGCAAGATTACTAACCATTTTCACCTTAAACAAGCAAAATCAACCATGAACCCTAATCCACTATTCACTCAAATTGGGACTTTTCTACTCAATCAATTTCCCTCCAAATTGAAACCATAGCAAGCCTTAGAATCATGCTAGGAATCACATATCCAAAGCATGATCCAAGAACACAACCACACAATATTTTAGAAATTCCACCAATAATTTGACTAATTATGTTTCCCCCATCCATGGTGTTTTTCCAAAATCTAAACATAGATTCTTACTCTTCTCCATGCCAAGAACAACATACTTAAATTTGGAAGCATGAGGATCATCCTAGATGGTAGCTAAGAACAAACCCCAATTCCACAAATCCTTCTCTTTCTCTAACCTAATCTTGTTTCCAACTTGAAAAGAGAAAGAAAGAGGAGCTTACCAATTTTTGGAGCCAAATCCTAGTTGTTTTCAGCAAGGAGAGATGAAGAACTTGGAGCTTGGAAGAGGAAGAACATGGCGGCAGAAGAAAGGAAGAAGAAGAGAAGAAGAAAGAAATGAAAATGAATTTCATGTAATAATATTAAGCTTAAATATCTCTTCCCTTTTTCATACTTAATAACAAAAGGACAAGTGTCCTCCCTAAAGGCTGCTGCAGCCGACTCAAGCCCAATTCAGGCCCAACATATTAGTGACTTTTGGGTTAATAACAATTTAACCCCCCAAATCTCCAAATCTTTGCAATTAAAACCCCAAACACAAGTAACAAACTCCAAATGGAACCAAAACTGACCACAACCAAATAAAATACTCCGCAGAATTATTTCTGAGCATTATTTCTGAGCATTATTTGAGGTCGTGTGGGTCCCCCTGACATTTCCGCCGAAAATATTTTTCCGGCGCCGGGGGGTTGTCGGGGTTGGCTCGGGGCGTACAGCGGGCTCGGTAGCGCTCCCAGGACCTCAGATTGGGAAACCGTTCGCATATTTGGGATCATGAGAGCATACTGCATCTTTCTGCGGAGTATTTTATTTGGTGTGTGACGTGCGGTCCCGGGCGACTCCCGGGGCTCTAGGCGGAATCCCAGGGCTCGGGATGGAATTTCTCCGATGGCTCCAGGGTAAGTCATGTTATATTTTAAGGTGGATTTTATGGTTATTTTTATGGAATTTTGTCGTGACGGGTTGTGGTACGGGTTATTTTGCGGCCACGCCGGGATTCGTTCGGGTTCAGCGACCTCGGTAGGACACTCTGGAATGGTAAATAAATTTTTGAAAAATGTTTTATGAATGTTATGATATTCTGAGGGTTGTGGTCAGTTTTGGTTCCATTTGGAGTTTGTTACTTGTGTTTGGGGTTTTAATTGCAAAGATTTGGAGATTTGGGGGGTTAAATTGTTATTAACCCAAAAGTCACTAATATGTTGGGCCTGAATTGGGCTTGAGTCGGCTGCAGCAGCCTTTAGGGAGGACACTTGTCCTTTTTTATTAAGTATGAAAAAGGGAAGAGATATTTAAGCTTAATATTATTACATGAAATTCATTTTCATTTCTTTCTTCTTCTCTTCTTCTTCCTTTCTTCTGCCGCCATGTTCTTCCTCTTCCAAGCTCCAAGTTCTTCATCTCTCCTTGCTGAAAACAACTAGGATTTGGCTCCAAAAATTGGTAAGCTCCCTCTTTCCTTCTCTTTTCAAGTTGGAAACAAGATTAGGTTAGAGAAAGAGAAGGATTTGTGGAATTGGGGTTTGTTCTTAGCTACCATCTAGGATGATCCTCATGCTTCCAAATTTAAGTATGTTGTTCTTGGCATGGAGAAGAGTAAGAATCTATGTTTAGATTTTGGAAAAACACCATGGATGGGGAAACATAATTAGTCGAATTATTGGTGGAATTTCTAAAATATTGTGTGGTTGTGTTCTTGGATCATGCTTTGGATATGTGATTCCTAGCATGATTCTAAGGCTTGCTATGGTTTCAATTTGGAGGGAAATTGATTGAGTAGAAAAGTCCCAATTTGAGTGAATAGTGGATTAGGGTTCATGGTTGATTTTGCTTGTTTAAGGTGAAAATGGTTAGTAATCTTGCTTAAGAATTGTAATTGGTGATTAAAGAGAGCAAATGGAACCTTGTTTGGATTGAAATGGTAATTGGGTGAAAATTGGGTGAAGAACCGAAACTTGGAATGATTCTTTTTCCATGTTGGGGTTTGTTTTTGGTTGATTTGGATGCTAAATTGGTATTGTGGATGGAAGTGGGTTCGTAATGGTGTTTGAAACATCATTTTCGGACAATGGTAGGAAAAGTTAGGTTTATGCGGGTTTTCCGAGAAAAGTGTCTGGAATGTGGGTTTAAAGGTTGGAATGTGTTTGTGGGTGTATGAATAACAAGGTTCTAGCTCGGTTCGTAAAACCGAGCTTTCTGTGGATTTTTGCGGGAAAGTGCGGGTTTGTGCGGGAATTGCTTTATGGGGTTTGTTTGGATGTGTTCTGACATAATTATAGTTGTTCAGCTTGATTATGCGTGGGAGGAGTAGCGTGGAACCGTAGGAGCCAAGTTTTGCGTTTCGGGTCGGGAGCCGGGATTTCCCGGGAATTGTGCAACGGAGCGGTGATGCTGAGGTAAGGGCTCAACTTCTCTCGTTATACATTCTGGGAGTTATATGATGTGTATCGGGTTTAGTTGAGGCGGGTTCCGGGTGAGGGCGGTGGTTCGGTGAACCCGAGACCCATCAAATGGTAAAACGTATGTTTGATCTGTTTCAAGGCCCGGATGGCCTTGAAGGCCCCGGGTTCCTATTCTGTTCTATATATGCATATCAGGTGATGATATTTCTGTTTATATTTTTGTTTTATTATTATAATTATATGTTCTGTTCTGTGACGAGACCCGGATGGTCTAAGGGACCACGGGTGCTCCTTGGTTCTGTTCTGCGTATCCGCACCGGGAGTGCCGATACTTCTGTTCAGTGTCCGCACTGGAGGGTGCCGACATTCTGCGTATATCCGCACTTGGGGTGCCGATATACTTCTGTGACCCTACGACAGTTTGGGGATCGCGACCCCAGCCGGTACCGTGCTTTCTGTTCTGTTCTGTATATTCTGACCTCTGCGAGAGGGCTGTCGTTTCAGGTCGTTCTGGCGGTTGGACCGCATATTATTGGATTCCGGCTCACCTTATGTTTTATGTTCATATGTATATGTATATGCTTGTGTTATTCTGTTTTGCAGGTTCAGCTTGTTGCCGCTTGGGCAAACTACATTTTAACTCAGCCCTTACTGGGTCCTTTCGAGGACTCACCCTTTCATATGTTTACCACCTTTCAGGTTGTTCTGAAAAGCAACCGGCGGAATAGAGGTCCGCGGTGCTTTCTGTTATTCTGGGTCTCAGCAGCAGTAGCAGTACCATGTTCGGAAAATCTCCTGAGCGAGAAGGTTTCCGATTCCGTTCTTAGGTACATCTAGGTTTTAGTTTGATGGCTCTGTAGCTGTAGTTGCATGCATGTTTATCGGATCATGAGAATGTATATGATGGAAATTCTGGTATATATGTATATCTAACTTCATTGTCTTCTGAGTCGAGGGCGGAGCCCCGACTTGCCTTTATTGGTTTGGTATATGAAATGGGTTCGGTGTCCAGCTTGACTTATGTGATGTTTGGTATCCCATGAATTGTGTGTTTGATAATTGTTGAATTTCTTGTATACTTGCCAAGTTTGAGTTTGGTAGGTTGCATGTGGAATTTTCGACTATACTGTTAAACAAGCGAAATGCTCCGCCACCGCGCTTTCCACCGTAGGTTCCGGTTTCCAAACGTCACGGTCGGCTCTGCATCCGCAACCGGGCGGGGTGGCTGTGATAACGCCACCCTGAGCAAGTACCTCAAATTGGTGAACACCCTGCGGACCAGCTTTGAGGAAGCTATCTTCATTCATATCCCTCGTTCTGAGAATACCACAGCAGACATGTTGTCCAAGGGAAAGACACCCTCCGCCTTGACCACTCTCGCCAACCCATCAATCGCGGAGACTATCGATATTGCCTCACTGGCAACACAAGACCAAGTTAAGGATTGGCGAGACCCCGTCATCGCTGAGCCGCCGCGAACCCACAAATTCGCAAGCGTGCCATCCGATTTGTTCTCATTGATGAACAACTATGGCATCGGGGATTTGCATCACCCCTCCAACGCTGCCTCAGCACTCTTGAGGGACACTCTGTCCTGGACACCCTCCACCAAGGCAGCTGCGGTGCCCACATAGGGGCGGAGGCACTTGTCCACAAGGCCCTCTGCCAAGGATACTACTGGCCCACCCTGAAAAAGGATGCCGCAACACTGGTCAAAACATGCCACCAATGCCAGATCAACTCTCGCATTCAATGGCTCCCATCTACGGAGTCTCCAGCACTGACAAACCCAGTGCCCTTCGCCTTATGGGGCCTTGATCTCATTGGCCCAATGCCGACCGCGCCAGGTCAGTACCGTTTTTGTGTGGTCGCGGTTGATTACTTCTCTAAATGGGTCGAGGTAGAGCCCTTGGTCTCCATCACTTCCGCCAAAATCATAAAGTTCCTCTGGAGGAACCTCGTTTGCCAGTATGGTAGCCCCCGCACCATTATTACGGATAACGGCACTCAGTTCGCCATCCATAGCATCCAACAATGGGCCCAGGACAACAATGTCCGCATGCTTTTCGCCCCAGTCCAATGGCCAAGTAGAGGTCACTAACCGCACCCTCAAGGAGGGCCTCAAGAAGCGCCTTGAGGGATCAAATGGCCGCTGGGTGGATGAACTCCCAAGCGTTTTGTGGGACTACCGCACCACAACTCGCACCCCAACAGGCGAGACACCTTTCTCCCTGGTTTATGGCGCAGACGCGCTTCTGCCTATTGAGGCAGACCTCCCTACGATCCGCATGATCAACTTCACTGACGAAGCCAACACTCAGGGGCTTCGCGCCAAACTCGACCTGCTCGAAGTATTACGTGAAGGCGCTCGCCTCCGCATTTTTGCCCTCAAACAGCGGCTCAGTCTTCATCATAATGCCAGGGTCAAACCGAAGGCGCTGCAACAAGGGGCCCTTGCCTTGCTCAAGTCAGCCCTCACTGCTCGCGACCCCAAACAGGGCGTCTTGCGACCCAACTGGGACGGACCTTACATTGTTCATAAACAGGTCCGCCCAGGGGTTTACGAATTACAAGACCATGATGGTCGTCTTCTCCCTCGCATTTTTCACTCGGATGAGTTACGCCCATATTACGTGTAAGTCCTCAGCTTCATATTTCAATTCAATAAAATACTAGTGTATTTTTTTTCTTCTATTACAGCATCACACGGCAACACAACTGCCCTCTCAATCGCCCTTTACACCAACCCGGTCAGACTGTCCACGCGCCTAAATCTATGGCACCAGACCTTGTCAGGTCTCACCCGCGCACCCACACAAAAGGAATCCCCTTGCGGTCGCGGCAATGGTAGTTGCGGGTCTCGTCTCTACGAACCCCAGCTGACCTTCAACTCGTCTCGTCCCAAGGGTAATCCCCTTACGGTACGAAAGGGTAATCCCCTTTTGGCTTCTTCAGGGAGGTCTATGTTTAAGTCACCCTCGCGCGCCGCAGCAGACCTTCCGCGCGGACTCCTCAACACAGGTAGTTGCGGGTCTTGTCTCTACGAACCCCAGCTAACCTTCAACTCGCCTCGTCCCAAGGGTAATCCCCTTGCGATACGAAAGGGTAATCCCCTTTTGGCTTCTTCAGGGAGATCTACGTGTAAGTCGCCCTCGCGCGCCGCAGCAGACCTTCCGTGCGGAGTCCTCAACACAGGTAGTTGCGGGTCTCATCTCTACGAACCCCAGCTGACCTTCAACTCACCTCGTCTCGGGTAATCCCCTTGCGGTACAAAAGGGTAATCCCCTTTTGGCTTCTTCAGATAGGTCTATGTGTAAGTCGCCATCGCGCGCTGCAGCAGACCTTCCGCGCGGACTCCTCAACACAGGTAGTTGCGGGTTTCATCTCTACAAACTCCAACTGACCCTTCACTTGTCTGAACAAGTGCTCCTCTGCCTTCGCTATCACGCGGCTACAAGCTCAAGGTAAACTGAGCTTTACTTCACTCTTATTATACAACTGGTAAACACTTTGCAGGTGTCCTCTCCTTGGTACACTGTACACTACCCAAGGGCTTACCCCTTGCGATATCACCAGGAAGGTCTCTGCATGAGCTGCCTTCGCGAGCCCCGGCAGACCTTCCACATTGGAAAATCTCATCCATGGTCTTCAAGGGCATCGCCACTGCGAACCCTAAACTGATCTTCAGCTTGTCTCAACAAGTGATCTCTATGGCTTCGCCGTCGCGAACCCTAAATGGGACTTAGCCTACGGTTGTTAACCTAGCTAACGTACCCTACAATGCTATCGCAAGACAAAAGTGAAGCTACAAACAATGAAGGTAAATTGAAAGTTTACTTCATTACTATTATCAAAATTGTGCAAGAATTGCAGATATCCCTTATATACAAAAAAGGGGGGTCATCCACAAATTGGAGCCTCCACAAATTGCAGATATCCCTTATATATAAAAAAGGGGGGTCATCCACAAATTGGAGCCTCCACCCTAGTCCAACATGGCGTACCATGCGCCCCCATCTTCCTCCCCTGCTCCCCCCAGCTGAGCAGGGCCTCTACTTCTGGATCGCTGGTGTTCGCAGCATCCAAAGTCCCAAGACTTAGCTCTGGGAACAACTTCTCTACTTGGAAGCGGCATCGCAGCCAGCCTTCCTCATAGGCCTGCGCCCCAGCTTCACCTTGAGCCTGGAGCTCACCAAGCTTCTCCATCAGTCGAGGCATCCTCTCTGGAATGGACACCTTGATGGAAGAAGGGGACTCAGTGATGTGGACATCACCAGGAACGCGCCAACAAATTTCAAGACTTGGGCATTCCATTGGAGAAGTGATGCGGATCTGTAGTCATCAAAAGCTGGAGCAATGGACTTCATATTGAAGCTCTTTTCAAGAGGAGAAAAATGGCTTTTGAATCACCTCAATCGGAGTTCCGGAGCTCAAGTTATTCAGAAAACAGTGAAGCTCCACGAACCCATGGCCCCTTTGGCGAACCCATGGCCCCTTTGGCGAACCCATGGCCCCCTTTGGCGAACCCATGGCCCCTTTGGCGAACCCATGACCCTTTTTGGCGAACCCATGCCCTCTTCGGCGAACCCATGGCCTCTCCCGCGAACCCATGGTCCCTTTGGCGAACCCATGGCCCTTTTTGGCGAACCCATGGCCTCTTCCGCGAACCCATGGCCCCTCCGGAGAACCCATGGCCTTGGAGAGCCCCCTGGCCATGTGCATGTTTGGTGATTTGAATATTCCCTCCATTTCTTCATAAATCCCATTAATGAAGGAATGAGAGGAATAGTCAGTAGCCTACAATTGTCTTCCATCCATCCCTTCCATCTATCACGTCACCCACCATAATTCAAGGGTCTTTGTCCCTTGTCAAGTCTCTCACCACTTCCCACACCATCTCACCTCCTTATATAGAAGGCTTGTAGTCATTGTAACACTTAGAATATATTTAGAAATCAAAACTCTTGAAGAGATTGGTTTTTGTGTTCTCATATCTTGCACTTCCACACTCCTTCGTGATCCATGCAAGAGGATCCAACTATAATATCTAGTATTGTTTGATCTTGTAATCAAGAGGTGCTAGATCCCATTTCCTTTCCCAGGCATTTTCAAGGGCATTGCCTCACCTCGTAGTGAGGAGGTTCCCTTGGCCGACTCTGTTTCCTTCGTGTTCTTCCTCTGTTTCGTTTCCATTCTTGCTGGAAACCGCCTCCTTCGAGCTAGATCCGAGCTCGTGATCACTTACCCCCCCTGTGATCACATCAAGTGGTATCAGAGCCAAAGCGCTTGTTGGAGGTACCGTGTTGTTTGTTTGATTTTCTTCAAGTTAAAACCTTTGTTTTCTTTCGAAAACTTGAAGAAAAAGTTTCGGTTAAAGATCTCTTGAGAGAAAACCGAATTGTGTTTGTGTTTGGTTCATGTGATTACTGTAAAGTTCATATTGAAGTGAATAGAGTTCTTGAAAAGTTCAAGAGAAAGAAAGAGATTTCGGATTTGGAAGTGGGAAAGTGTTGTATTGTGTGAAAAAGTGCAAAAGAGAAGTGTTTGAAGAAAGAGAAAATGATGAACAAGTTCATGTGTTCTTGAGTGTTCTTGGTGTTCTTGAGATGTTCATATGAAGTTCATACCAAACTCATATGAATAGTACTTGATCCAAAATAGTTGATGAACTTGAACCAAAAAGTGTTAGTGATTTCAAAAAGCCTTTTCTAATACACTACCATTCTTCTTTCAAACCCCATCCATCTTAAATCATTCAAAAGCTAGTTTCAAGTAACTAGTTATCTTTCTTGAATTGCAAGTTTTCGGTTTGCTAGAGATTATTGATTGTTCCTACTTGTGTGTTTGCATTTGATCTAAAGTTGATAGTGGAATCAAGTTAAGAGAACTTGTGAAAACCTTGTGTGGAGCATCAAGAGTGAAACCGAGAGTGTGTCCCCAATCACAAACAAGAGGCCAACCATACACGTGAGGAAATGAGTGGTACTAACACTATTGTTTAAGTGTGTAGGTACAATGGCGCCAAACCTTAAGTTTCGAGGGGATGATGACCCTTTCGGATTTGAATCATGGGAACACCATCTTGAGGCATTCTTTGCCAAAACTGGTGCTAATGAACTTGAGAAGCTTGACATAGCTATTGAGGTGCTAAGAGATGAAGCTTGGTATTGGTGGTGTGAATACGCCACAAAGAGGAGCAATCGAGGGTTAGAGTTCATACCCTCTTGGGACCGTTTGAAAAGTGTGATGAGGCGGCGATATGGCACCCAAACCACCGTAGCACACTTGGCCCCAACCCCTACCCATTGGTCGAGACCTCCCACCACTCATAGCTCATCTTGGAGTCCCACATACTACTCCACTTCAACATCCGAAAGGAAAGCCACACCTTTAAGTGCCCACTCAACCCCTTCTCCAAGTCTGAAACTGAATCCTCCTTGCAAGCAAATCTATTTTGGTGACACCACTCGGGAACTTAGTGAAGATTTCAAGGCAATAAGAAATGAAGTTTCAAAAATGGAAGGTCTTATGAAAGAATGGTATGAGAGTGAGAAACAGAGAAGAAGAGAGAAAAAGAAGAAAAGGGCTCTTCAGAGCCAAAAGAATGAAGAGAGTGCAACACCCAAGCTTTCAACCGAGATCAATGAAGGACTAACGTTTAAATCTTCTAATGATTGTTGTTCTTCTTTGATTATGCCAGGAATTGATGTCAAAGAAACTTTGGGGTGTTTACAAGAGGAAGAAGAAGTCCCGGTTTCGGAGCAGGAGCCTGCCTTCCCTAACTTGGGGAGAGGTAACATCTCGTTTCATCTTAGTGATGAAACTTTGAAATTTTGTGACCATGAAATGATTTGTGCTGAAACTGTCATGTGCATGCCTCCTTTAGCTAGGAAGCACTCATACATTTTTGATGTGAATATTGATGGAACCATGGTCATGCCCTGCGCTAAATTGAATGAACCCACCCGAGCCTATATGATGAACATGAATGGGTTGTGCATATCCCGCATGATAGGAAAACTTGCTAGGGTAAGGCTCATACATGACCCCGGTACATGTAAAAATACTTTGTTTGGAAATGAGCATGCCATGAATTCTGATTTTGAAGATCATGTTGAAATTGCATGCTATTTTGTTAAATCTGTTTTCGGCCCACAAGAAGGCTTTAGACATAGGGCACTTGTGTGCTTCCATGGCACAGGAGCAAGAAAGAGCGGATTGTTCATCTTGCCCCAACTTGGTACGTCCTTGTTTGCCACCCATGAGCTAGGTACCATTTTTTTCGAGTATAAGAATGCCCATCACCTAGCCATGTATGTAGCAAGCCGAGGACGCCCCCACATTATGCCCCTTTGTCTAAGTTATTGGGAGTGTATCATGAGTTTATTTCGGCTTTGGTCCATGATCATGATGCATAATAGAATCCTTAGAATCCAATTTTTGGTATGGGCACATTCACTTGGTTTTAGTCCACTAACCCCTAATGTCTCTTTCAGTTTGTTGTGGTGTCTTAAGATTTGTAGGGACAATTTCCTTATGAATCCGAGGACGGATTCTTCTGAAGAGGGAGAGTATGATGTGGACATCACCACGAACGCGCCAACAAATTTCAAGACTTGGGCATTCCATTGGAGAAGTGATGCGGATCTGTAGTCATCAAAAGCTGGAGCAATGGACTTCATATTGAAGCTCTTTTCAAGAGGAGAAAAATGGCTTTTGAATCACCTCAATCGGAGTTCCGGAGCTCAAGTTATTCAGAAAACAGTGAAGCTCCACGAACCCATGGCCCCTTTGGCGAACCCATTGTCACCGCACGCCACCCGAGCCCGGTTGCGGAGGCGGGGGCGCCGGGACGTCGGAAGCGGAAGCCGGAATGATACAGAAAGGCAGGTCCATCGAGACCTGCCGCGCGTAGCGGACCCGAAAGGCGATTGTGGAAGCAACCTGAAAATTTTCATACATAGAACAAAAATGAAATCTATGGTGAGTCTCGTCCCTCGAAAACGGGCGAGCACATCACCATCACCATACAAACAGTTCATGTAATAACAACAAAGTAAGTACCGCCCTCCGAGGACGAGTACTTACGCATATAACATAGAACATACAGAGTTCTCCGCACCTAGGGTATCTAGCAAGCGCCAAGCGCTCAGAATATGCAACAGAACAGAATATATATATATATATATATATATATATATATATATATATATATGTATACAATCATCACAACAATAAAACAGAAAATATGCACATGCAGCTACAGAGCCGACCCTAGGCCTAAACATCAAAATACCTCGCGCGGGATTCAGGCCTAGTAGACAAAATCCCAGCCCGCAAGGTACTGCTGCTGCTCAACACAACCAAGGCAGAAGCCTCACGGAAACCTACTTCGCTGGCTGCTTACCAGACCTACCTCACAAATCCAGAGTATTTGATCGATTCTGGACGACTTCCACACCACGACCCGAAACTCAGAAACCTCTCTTTTCCTACCCTCCGAACCTCAGAATCACATAAAGCACCCAATTCCTCTTTGATTTCATCCAAGGAGAAGAACTTCAAGCTTGAGGTTGAGCATCAATGGCGGCAGCAGCAAGGAGGAAGAAGAAGAAGAAAGTGAAAATGAGATAAAAACTCATTTAAGAAAATATAACCAAATATATATATTTTCTACACTTTTTCCCATCCCTTCCTACTTAAATTAAAATAGGACAAGTGTCCTTTAAAGTCTCCCAATACAGCTGAAACTAGCAGCTGCTGCTGCCCATCTTTGGTTACTTTTTATTTTGTGGCCAAACGCAATTTAATCTCCTAACTTTTCCGAAAGTTCCAATTTTGGCCCAAAAATAACTACCGAACTCCAAATTAAACGAAACTTGGACACAATCCTCAGAATATTATAACATTCGTAAAACATGTTCTAAAAGTCCATTTACAATTCCAGTGTCCTACCGAGCTCATTGAACCCGAACAAATCCCGACGTGCGGCGTGTCCAATGAGAACCAAAATCCCATCACACCAAAATTCCACAAAAAAATACTCATAAATCCAACTTGAATTATAACATGACTTACCCCAAAGCCGTCAGAAAATTTCCATCCCGAGCCCCGGGAGTCGCCCGGAACCGAACGTCCCGCCCCAAATATTAATTTCCATAGAAACCTCCGGGACATTCCCACGACTCCAAAACCGCAAACGGCTTCTCAATCTGAGGTCTCGGGAGCGCTACCGAGCCCGCTGTACGTCCCGAGACGACCCCGACAACCTCAAAAACGTCCGGGGGACCCACACGACCTCAAAAACGAAAGGGTTCGCCAAAATGATACTCGGATAAGGCTCGGGAGCCGCCTGAACACCGAAAAACGTGACCCGCAGGCCAAAACCGGAGCCCCGGGTCACCCGGTCGCAACCCGCTCGGGGTGACCGTAACACCCATGGCCCCCTTTGGCGAACCCATGGCCCCTTTGGCGAACCCATGACCCTTTTTGGCGAACCCATGCCCTCTTCGGCGAACCCATGGCCTCTCCTGCCAACCCATGGTCCCTTTGGCGAACCTGTTACACCCCACCTTTTCCGGCAACAATCTCCGGTGATTAGAGTTCTGAAGGTATGTTTAAATCTGTAAATTGTGGAGTTTGATATTTGTTGTTTTGTTGTTGTTGTTGTTGTGATGGGAGTGGAATGGTTTTAGTATAGTTTTGGTTAAGTTCATGTTAAGGTTGAATTTTGTGAGTTCTGGGTCCGGGCGATCGCCCGAACGAGGAATTGGTTCGCCTGCGCCTCGCCTGGACACCAGCTGAGTTTGTGTTCTCCTGGAACCAGGCGATCGCCTGAGCTGGGGAGAGGCTCGCCTGGCTCTCGCCTGGATGCCTGCTGAGGTTGGGTCTGCCTGGACCAGGCGATCGCCCGCTTGAGGAACTGGGTCGCCTGGTCTTCGCCTGGACACCTGCCTCGGTGTTCTTCAGGGGTCAGGCGATCGCCTGATTGGAGAATCGGGTCGCCTGACCGTCGCCTGGCTCGGCTATTTAAGCCGAGCAACTCGTTTTCAGCCTCATTTTCGCGTTTTTCACTCCGAAAACTCTCCCAACTCTCTCCCAATTCGGTTTTGCTCTAATCTAAGTGATTTTGGACTCTTTGGTGCGTGGAAACGGTGGATTCGTGCGGGAATCACTACAAGAACAACGAATCAACAAAGGATTCGCTCCAACAACACTTGGTGGATGAATTTGGGAAATTGCCCAAATTGAGAGGTTCGAATTTTCGTGATTTCTTGATTCAATTGAGTTAGTAGTAGTGTTTCTATGTTGGATTAGAGGTAGAAACACATTTTACAACACGAATTGAGCATGAATTGAAGGAAATTCGAATTAGGGTTCATGAGCTAGGATGAACGAATTTTGGGGGAATGTTAAATTGACCTCAAATTAGTGTTGTTGGGTAGTTTTGGAACAACATTAATACTTGGTAAAAGGTCCAATTATGGGTTAATCTATGAGCTAAGAGAAAACTCATAGGGTTTAAGGTGGAGAATTGAAGTGTGTTGTTTTGTTGATTTCAATCCAAATTGTTGTTATTGGGTATGTTTAGAGCAATATTGATAATTGGAACATTGTCCAAATATGCTTCGATTATATACCTAAGGCAATGTTCATCCGGGTTTTTGGTGGAATGTGGAAGCATGTGTTTTGTGTGGTTTATGGTTTCAAGCATGTTTAGACAATGAATTTGAGCAACTTTAAGTCTTGGAGTGAGGTCCAATTGTCAATGGATATTGATGAGTTGAATAAAAGTGTAATGTGGAAAGTGTGTGAATTGTTTAGGTGATTTGTGAAGCAAGGTTTGAGGTTGGATAAGGAAGAAGGTTGGTGTGTGGTGCTTGGCTGCTACCCTCTACGGTTGCGTCTGCTTGCGTTTCGAGGTAAGGGTTCGACCTACCTATGTTAATATAATGTAGGATGGTTGAGGCAAGTTTTGGGCCTCGGTCTCTGACTTCGGTCTTAGATCGGGATTGTGGAGCCCCAAGGCTAGTCCCATGGTAGGAGTATCGGTGCGCAGGTAGGAGTATCGGTGCGCAGGTTACATTACGTGTGTGGACGCATGGCGAATGCCGGTTGGACCGGGGAAGATCTAGCCATGGTCCGTGATTTATGATGTTTGTTGGACGCATGGCGAATGCCGACGCGATCGGGGAAGATCTAGCCATGGTCGGGGAAGACCTAGCCATGGTCCGTGACATATGGGGTTTCTTTGGTTGCATGGCGAATGCCGACGCATGGCGAATGCCGGTGCGTTCGGGGAAGATCTAGCCATGGTCGGGGAAGATCTAGCCATGACCCGTTACATTCGGATGTTGTGCACACATCACACATCATTTATTTCTGTATATGTTCTGACCTGTAAATTGCTATCTGTGTGTATATCTGCTCTGATCTGTCTTTGCTGGTTTGTCGGAAGAACATCGTTACTACTGCCTAAGCTCTTACTGGGTTTTTCTTTAAGAAAAACTCACACCCCTTACTTAATACTTTTCAGGAGATAAGGATTCTGGGCCAGCGGAGTAGGATTTCCGCAAGGCTGTCTGGTTTGCTATTTTTGAGGGTTTAGCAGCTTTTGGATCTAGACTTCGGGTTCCTCGTCGGTTTCTTTATCCGACGCCCGACTTTTGTACGGTTGCACCTTCTGCCCGTAGATAGCTCTGTAGCATGATACTCTGTTGGCATGTAGTACTACGATAGCATGTTATCATTAGATCTGTCTGTTCATCTGAGTTTGATTATGGTTATGTATATATATATATGCGTTCTGCTCTGAGCTGATTGAATGAGTATGTTGATCTGTGCGGAAGCCTCTGTTCGGTAGTGAAAGAACAGACTTCCTTTTTGATAATCTGATTTTGATATTATGCTTCGATGTTACGTTTATGGGCGGAGCCCATTGTTTCTGTTGTGGTGATCTGTTTAGGTGCATGAATTGTCATATTTGATCTGTTGTTTAGAAAGGGACCTACTGGGTTAGTTAAAGGCCCGCGAATTAATCTCACATTAGCTGCGCGATCTTGGTCCCACCTTGCTCACCACCGCCCCACCGGCCGGCGACCGCTTCCCGCCGGGTCCGGAAGGTGTCTGACGGGGGAGGTGGTGACAATTTGGTATCAGAGCATGGTTAATTGGTTGGGTCGAGGTGTGTTAGGATTGACAGCCACAGTCGGTGATCGATTCCAGTATGGTTGTGTGGTGAGACTGGCCACCTCGTCACAAGAACCATGTTGGAATGGTAAGTGGAGCAGTGGCGGTTTGTCTAAGCGCACTTGAGAACAACCAAGAGATGATTTCATTGGTCTTGGTAGTTTGTGACTTGGTGCATGTCTGTGGTTCTGCGTAGGATACCGATAATTGACTCTGGGTGCAACAAGAGGTGCACAGGGAATGAGATGCCGTAAGGTGCATGATGGTAATTTAAATTACCTCTCTCGTTAAAAAGCAGACGGTGGATGCCGAGTGAGAAGTGTGTTGTTCCTAAGCGGTACCACGGGTTATAAGGGCTTGTTTTGTATAAGTAATTTTGAGAATTGATTTGCATCATGCATTGCATTCAAGCTACTGAGCTGTTAGGATAACCGATGTAGGTAATGCTAACCGTTAAGTGAACCCTTTATGTTCTGGAAATTCAGTAAATGGTCAACACTCGACGGACTCGGCGTTGGATGATGAAGCAGGAGGAGGAAATCCTGCTCAAGATGTGAATAGAGGAAGAGGTAGAGGTCGAGGAGACCTCGGCGAAGAGCGGCACCAGTTCAGCCGCATTTGAGACGATCCGGAGCAGATGGCCCAAGTGTTGGGGCAAATGACCTGCATCTTGCTCAATAACATGTGGGCAGGGACAGGAGTTGAAGAGCAAGGAGTACACATGTTATGAGTTCTCAGCCTCTGCGGTAGGATCGACCGATCCTAGCTATCGAGCTCATGAGGAGGACGTTGAGGCGGATGATGTGCAATTCGAAGAGCATGTGGATACGAAGAGGGGAATCTGAATCTAGGTGCGGAAGTCGACCCACAGCCCCGTCGAGGGAGAGTGCGGGCTAGGCCCGATTCCGTTGTTGAGATACCGAGAGCCCAGCGGCTCAAATCTGATAGTGCGACCAGCTCTGATAAGCTTTCTTTGATGGAGCGGTTTGAGCGCTTCAAACCACCCCGTTTTTCGGGCAAGGGTGGAATGGATTCGGCGGAGACGTGGTATAAGGACATGGACCGGTTGCTTGGCAGACTTGGTTTCCCGGCAAATGAGATGGTGTCTTTGGCTACCTTTTATTTGCGCGACTGGGCGTATGATTGGTGGGAGACCACTATGGCCACTCGGAAGGCCGACTTTGTGCGTAAGAAGTTGAAGGACCCGGGTATGACGTGGGATGAATTTTCTCACTTGTTTCATGAGAAGTGGATTGGTTATGCCGCGACAGATAGGCGGCAACTGGAGTTTGATACCTTGACTCAGGGAAGCAAGACTGTTGCGGAGTATGGGCACGAGTTTGAGCAGCAGTGCGTTATGTGCCTCATTACAACACCAGTGAGGAGGCCAAGGCAAAGAGATTCATGAGAGGGTTGAAGCATGACATCAGGAAGTACTTGGCACCGTTGAACATTGATAGGTACCATGAGGCTGTGCAGAAAGCACAAAAGATTGAGAATGAGGACTTGGATACAGCTTCGGTGACACAGCCACCGAGATCTACGGGGATTGTCATTGGTGGAGTTAGAGGATCCGGACGTGGTGGACCTACACGACACCACAGGACCGGCGGTAGTTCTGGTGGGCTTGGATCGAAGGATAAGGGCAAAGGGAAGGCAAAGGTAGCAAAGCCTTGGTACTGTCAGACTTGTGACCGGAGTCACACCGGCTCGGTTTGTTATAAAGAGTCAGGCATGTGTTTCAGATGTGGGTCAACCGACCACATGATTAGGATTGCCCTCAGATGGCAACCCAGGGAGTTGCAAGGCCACAAGGATTTCAGAGTTATGCTCCTCGTGGGCGTGGTGTTCCTCAGTTTGGACCACGACCCCGACCACCGCAGATGCGGCCACCACTCTGACAGGCCCGCCGCCAGCGCACCAGCAGGCAAGGCAGGGACGAGTGTTCCAGATTGAGCGTGGTGACGCGGCTCAGAAAGGAGCACTGGCAGGTATGGTGTTTCTGAACGGTATTTCTGTTCGTGCTCTTTTTGACACAGGTGCTTCGATTTCTATAGTGTCACAGAAGTGTGCAAAGTCTTTGCAACTTCCTGTGACTCATCTGTCTCAAGTATTCTGATGCACGAACCACGGAGTCGATGTCTGTTCAGCAATGAGCTTATAAAGGGTTGCATGTTAGCTGTTGGTGAGCGGCAGATTCCTTCTGATTTGTTGGTGTTGGATACGTCACATTATGATGTGATTAAGGTATGGATTGGCTCTCGGAGCATTCCATACGGATAGATTGTCTTGCGCGGCAGTTGGTGGTGTCGGATCAAGTATTACCACTTGTTCCCCCTCGGATGTAGAGATTGTTCAGAATAGCATGGAGCTTCGTGTAATGGAGAAATTACATGACGGATGAAGGCGAGTACTTTGGACTCAACGATGCAGTACGCGGATGGAACTTGATAAAATTCCGATTGTTAGATACTTTCCGCAGTGTTTCACGAAGAGTTACAGGTATGCCACCCGAGCGGGAGGTGGTTTTGAGATAGTGTTGCAGACCGGAGCTACACCTATCTCCATTCCTCCGTATCGCATGCCGATAGTGGAGATGAAGGAATTGAAGAAGCAGTTGGATGAGTTGTTGGATAAGGGGTTTATCCGACCGAGCAGATCACCGTGGGGAGCCCCGGTGTTATTTGTTAAGAAGAAGGATGGAACGCTTAGACTCTGTATTGATTACAGAAGGTTGAATGCGGTGACAGTCAAGAACAAATATCCGTTACCACGGATTGACGATCTGTTCGACCAGCTCCGAGGAGCTAAAGTGTTCTCAAAGATTGATCTCCGATCGGGGTATTTCCAAATGCGTGTGAAGGAAGAAGACATTCCAAAAACCGCTTTTCGCACGCGTTATGGTCACTATGAGTACACTTTCATGCCTTTTGGGCTGACAAATGCCCCGGCAGCTTTCATGAATTTGATGAATGAGGTTTTTCGTCCCTACTTGGACAATTTTATTGTTGTCTTCATTGATGATATACTCATCTATTCTCTGGATGAGGACACACATCAAGAGCACTTGAGAATTGCTTTGGAAACTTTGTCTAACAACCAGCTGTATGCAAAGTTTTCGAAGTGTGATTTCTGGTTGCGCGAGGTAGCATTTCTCGGGCATATCATCAATGAGAACGGGATTTGCCGACCCGGAGAAGGTCAAGTCTGTACAAGAGTGGAGGCAACCCCGATCGGTAAAGGATGTCTGTAGTTTTCTCGGGTTAGCTGGTTACTATCGTAAGTTCGTACCAGCCTTCTCGGTTCTTGCCTCTCCACTCACACAACTGACAAAGAAGGGTAAGGCGTTTGTATGGTCGGATGAATGTGAGAAGAGCTTTCAAGAGCTCAAGTGTAGACTGACACAGGCACCGATTCTGGTTCTACCTGACCCGTCTCAGCCTTATGTCATTTATACTGATGCCTCACGAACAGGTCTGGGGTGTGTGCTTATGCAAAACCAGCAGGTAATTGCTTATGGGTCGCGACAATTGCGACCACATGAGGAAAACTATCCCACTCATGATTTGGAGCTTGCTGCGGTTATGTATGCACTCAAGCAATGGCGGCATTATTTGTTGGGAAACAAATTTCAAATCTTTACTGATCATAAGAGCTTGAAGTACTTGTTCACGCAGAAAGATCTGAATATGCGTCAAAGAAGGTGGCTCGAGTACATGAAAGACTACGACTGTAGTATCGAGTACACCGCAGGTAAAGGGAATACGGTGGCTGATGCCTTGAGTAGGGCATACACCGGGATAGTTAGAGGTGGAGAACCTAGAAACCGAACGGAGCTTACGGACCTGACTGCCTTCTGGCACCGTTGGCATCTTCAGGAGCAAGAACAGGTTTTTGTGTTGAGAGTTCAATCTTCTTGGATCGACAGGATCCGAGAATTTCAGATGAGAGATCAGAGTTTGAGACAGGTTTCTGGAGAAGCTAAAGGAGCATTGCGTCCATTCTTTGAGTATAGGCAAGGATTGCTATACTTCAAAGGGCGTTTGTACGTGCCGAATGATGTGGCTCTTAGAGATGAGATTTTGGATCAAGCTCATAATAACAGTTTAAGTTTTCATCCGGGCGGTGAAAAGATGTATCACGATTTGAGGTCACACTTGGTGGCCAAGTATGAGAGGCATATTGCGAGTGTGTGGCAAAGTGCACCACTTGCCAACAGGTAAAGGTTGAGCATCGAAGCCCGCGGGCACACTTGACGTTACCTATCCCAGTTCGTAAGTGGGGAAACGTGACTATGGATTTTCTTACCGGATTACCCACTACGAGAGCACGTCATGATGCCATTTGGGTAATTGTGGACCGTTTGACTAAGTGTGCGCATTTCTTGCCCATTAAAGTCACCGATCCGTTGGACAAGTTAGCACGACTCTACATTAAAGAGATCGTGCGGTTGCATGGTGTACCGGATTCTATAGTTTCAGATCGGGATCCAAGGTTTACAGCCCATTTCGGAATGCTTTCCATCGAGCTTTTGGTACCCGGTTACACCTCGGTACCGCGTATCACCCGCAAACTGATGGGCAATCCGAGAGGGTGATACAGGTACTTGAGGACATCTTTGAGGAGTTGTGCGATTGATTTCGGAGGTGATTGGGATCAACATCTACCGCTCATAGAGTTCTCGTATAACAATAGTTGCAGTACAATCAAGATGGCACCTTACGAGGCTCTTTATGGACGGAGGTGTATGACACCTCACCGTTGGTCTGAACCGTCAGATAAGGTTGAACTTGGTCCGGAATTGATTGAAGAGACCACAGAAAAGATCAAAACAATTCAGGCAAGATTGAAAGCGGCAAATGATAGAACCACGGCTTATGTGAACAAGAGGCGTCGCGACTTGGAGTTTGAAGTCGGCGACAAAGTGTGGTTGAAGGTGGCACCAATGAAGGGAATAATGAGATTTGGTCGGAAAGGAAAGTTAGCTCCGAGGTATATTGGCCCATTCGATATTTTAGAAAGAATTGGAAAGGTAGCTTATCGTTTGGCACTACCGGAGAGATTATCAGCTGTGCATAATGTGTTTCATGTAAGTATGCTCAAAAAGTGTATCATGGATCCGATGCAAACGATTCCAATTGAGGAAGTGCAATTGGAACCTGACTTGTCTTATAAAGAAGTGCCAATTGCTTTGTTAGCGAGGGATACTCGCAAATTGAGGAGCAAGCTAATTCCCATGGTGAAGGTGCAATGGTCGCACCATTCTGACAAAGAGGCAACCTGGGAGACGGAGAAGGATATGGTTGAACGCTATCCTCAAGAGTACCAACGCCTTAAGGAACTCTTGGAGGGCCAAGAGTCTTAAGGGGGGGAGGATGTTACACCCCACCTTTTCCGGCAACAATCTCCGGTGATTAGAGTTCTGAAGGTATGTTTAAATCTGTAAATTGTGGAGTTTGATATTTGTTGTTTTGTTGTTGTTGTTGTTGTTGTGATGGGAGTGGAATGGTTTTAGTATAGTTTTGGTTAAGTTCATGTTAAGGTTGATTTTTGTGAGTTCTGGGTCCGGGCGATCGCCCGAACGAGGACTTGGTTCGCCTGCGCCTCGCCTGGACACCGGCTGAGTTTGTGTTCTCCTGGAACCGGGCGATCACCCGAGCCGGGAGAGGCTCTTTGGCTGGATGCCTGCTGAGGTTGGGTCTGCCTGGACCAGGCGATCGCCCGCTTGAGGAACTGGGTCGCCTGGTCTTCGCCTGGACACCTGCCTCGGTGTTCTTCAGGGCTCAGGCGATCGCCTGATTGAAGGATCGGGTCGCCTGACCGTCGCCTGGCTCGGCTATTTAAGCCGAGCAACTCGTTTTCAGCCTCATTTTCGCGTTTTTCACTCCGAAAACTCTCCCAACTCTCTCCCAATTCGGTTTTGCTCCTATCTAAGTGATTTTGGACTCTTTGGTGCGTGGAAACGGTGGATTCGTGCGGGAATCACTACAAGAACAACGAATCAACAAAGGATTCGCTCCAACAACACTTGGTGGATGAATTTGGGAAATTGCCCAAATTGAGAGGTTCGAATTTTCGTGATTTCTTGATTCAATTGAGTTAGTAGTAGTGTTTCTATGTTGGATTAGAGGTAGAAACACATTTTACAACACGAATTGAGCATGAATTGAAGGAAATTCGAATTAGGGTTCATGAGCTAGGATGAACGAATTTTAGGGGAATGTTAAATTGACCTCAAATTAGTGTTGTTGGGTAGTTTTGGAACAACATTAATACTTGGTAAAAGGTCCAATTATGGGTTAATCTATGAGCTAAGAGAAAACTCATAGGGTTTAAGGTGGAGAATTGAAGTGTGTTGTTTTGTTGATTTCAATCCAAATTGTTGTTATTGGGTATGTTTAGAGCAATATTGATAATTGGAACATTGTCCAAATATGCTTCGATTATATACCTAAGGCAATGTTCATCCGGGTTTTTGGTGGAATGTGGAAGCATGTGTTTTGTGTGGTTTAAGGTTTCAAGCATGTTTAGACAATGAATTTGAGCAACTTTAAGTCTTGGAGTGAGGTCCAATTGTCAATGGATATTGATGTGTTAAATGAAAGTGTAATGTGGGAAATGTGTGAAATGTTTAGGTGATTTGTGAAGCAAGGTTTGAGGTTGGATAAGGAAGAAGGTTGGTGTGTGGTGCTTGGCTGCTACCCTCTACGGTTGTGTCTGCTTGCGTTTCGAGGTAAGGGTTCGACCTACCTATGTTAATATAATGTAGGATGGTTGAGGCAAGTTTTGGGCCTCGGTCTCTGACTTTGGTCTTAGATCGGGATTGTGGAGCCCCAAGGCTAGTCCCATGGCAGGAGTACCGGTGCACAGGTAGGAGTATCGGTGCGCAGGTTACATTACGTGTGTGGACGCATGGCGAATGCCGGTTGGACCGGGGAAGATCTAGCCATGGTCCGTGATTTATGATGTTTGTTGGATGCATGGCGAATGCCGACGCATGGCGAATGCCGGCGCGACCGGGCAAGATCTAGCCATGGTCGGGGATGACCTAGCCATGGTCCGTGACATATGGGGTTTGCTGGGTGCATGGCGAATGCCGACGCATGGCGAATGCCGGTGCGTCCGGGGAAGATCTAGCCATGGTCGGGGAAGATCTAGCCATGACCCGTTACATTCGGATGTTGTGCACACATCACACATCATTTATTTCTGCATATGTTCTGACCTGTATATTTGCTATCCGTATGTATATCTGCTCGATCTGTCTTTGCAGTTTGTCGGAAGAACATCGTTACTCTTGCCTAAGCTCTTCTTGTGTTTTTCTTTAAGAAAAACTCACCCCTTACTTACTATTTTTCAGGAGATAAGGATTCTGGGCCAGCGGAGTAGGATTTCCGCAAGGCTGTCTGGTTTGCTACTTTTGAGGGTTTAGCAGCTTTTGGATCTAGATTTCGGGTTCCTCGTCGGTTTCTTTATCCGACGCCCGACTTTTGTACGGTTGCACCTTCTGCCCGTAGATAGCTCTGTAGCATGATACTCTGTTGGCATGTAGTACTACGATAGCATGTTATCATTAGATCTGTTTGTTCATCTGAGTTTGATTATGGTTATGTATTTATATATATGCGCTACTGAGCCGATTGAATGAGTATGTTGATCTATATGGAAGCCTCTGCTCGGTAGTGAAAGAACAGACTTCCTTTTGATAATCTGATTTTGATATCCCGCTTCGATATTACGCTTTATGGGCGGAGCCCATTGTTGTGTTGTGGTGATCTGTTTCTGTGCATGAATTGTCATATTTGATCTGTTGTTTAGAAAGGGACCTACTGGGTTAGTTAAAGGCCCGCGAATTAATCTCACATTAGCTGCGCGATCTTGGTCCCACCTTGCTCACCACCGCCCCACCGGCCGGCGACCGCTTCCCGCCGGGTCCGGAAGGTGTCTGACGGGGGAGGTGGTGACAGAACCCATGGCCCTTTTTGGCGAACCCATGGCCCCTCCGGATAACCCATGGCCTTGGAGAGCCCCCTGGCCAAGTGCATGTTTGGTGATTTGAATATTCCCTCCATTTCTTCATAAATCCCATTAATGAAGGAATGAGAGGAATAGTCAGTAGCCTACAATTGTCTTCCATCCATCCCTTCCATCTATCACGTCACCCACCATAATTCAAGGGTCTTTGTCCCTTGTCAAGTCTCTCACCACTTCCCACACCATCTCACCTCCTTATATAGAAGGCTTGTAGTCATTGTAACACTTAGAATATATTTAGAAATCAAAACTCTTAAAGAGATTGGTTTTTGTGTTCTCATATCTTGCACTTCCACACTCCTTCATGATCCATGCAAGAGGATCCAACTATAATATCTAGTATTGCCTGATCTTGTAATCAAGAGGTGCTAGATCCCATTTCCTTTCCCAGGCATTTTCAAGGGCATTGCCTCACCTCGTAGTGAGGAGGTTCCCTTGGCCGACTCTGTTTCCTTCGTGTTCTTCCTCTGTTTCGTTTCCATTCTTGCTGGAAACCGCCTCCTTCGAGCTAGATCCGAGCTCGTGATCACTTACCCCCCCTGTGATCACATCACTCAGGGTCCTCATCTGCAATGGGAGGAAGGCCCAGGGCCTTCTCCATCTCCCACACTGAGGCCACCGCGTTCATAAAATTAGTGGTGACCTCCAGACGTGCCTTTGCGACGTCCTCTGCAGCGAGCCTGGCATCTTCTGCCTTCTCCCTCGCCAACTGGGCCTGGGCGGTAGCCTGGCGCTTCTGTTACGGTCACCCCGAGCGGGTGGTGACCCGAGTGACCTGGGGCTCCGGTTTTGGCCTGCGAGTCACGTTTTTGGGCGGGAAACGGCTCCCGGGACTTATCTGAGCACTACTTCAGGGAATCCTTCGGGATTTGAGGTCGTGTGGGTCCCGCGGACATTTTCGCCGGAAATATTTTTCGGGGCCGAGGGGTTGTCTCGGGACGTTCAGCGGGCTCGGTAGCGCTCCCGGGACCTCGGAATGGGAAACCGTTTGCATATTTGGAATCGTGGGAACGTCCCGGATCCTTTTACGGAGTATAATTTTTGGGTGGGGACGTTCGATCCCGGGCGACTCCCGGGGCTCGGGATGAAATTTGCCGACGGCCTTGGTGTAAAGTAAGTTATATTTTAAGACGGATTTTATGGTAATATTTGGGGAATTTTGGCGTGACGGGATTTTGGTTCTGGTTGACACGCGCGCACGTCGAGATTTGTTCGGCTTCAGCGAGCTTGGTAGGACACTCTGGGGTAGTAAATAAATATTTGAAACATGTGTTATGAATGTTATGATATTCTGAGGGTTGTGGTCAGTTTTGGTTTCATTTGGGGTTCGTTACTTGCGTTTGGGGTTAAATTGTAATGATTTGGAGAGTTGGAGGGCTAAGTTGTTATTAACCCTAAAGTTAACAATATTTTGGTAAAGGGGAGGCTGTAAGTCGGCTGAGAAAAGAAGGGGAGGACACTTGTCCTTGTGTGGTTTAAGTTGGAAAGGGAAGGTGGTATAAAAGGGTTATTATTTCATCAAAAATCACAAGTCTTCTTCTTCTTCCTTTCTCCTCTCCTCCATTGCCGCCACTCTCCTCCCTCCAAGCTCCTTCTTGTTCTTCATTTTCTTGGCTGATTCTTCAAGGATTTGAGCTCCAAAAAGTGGCAAGCTTCCTTCTCATCTCTCTTTCCAAGTTAAAAACAAGATATGATGAGAAAAAGAGAGGGATTTGTGGAATTTGAGTTTGTTCTTAACTACCACCTAGGATGATTCTTTTGCTTCCAAATTCAAGTATGTTGTTCTTGGGTGGGAGAGGAGTAAGAATCTATGGTTAGATTTTCGAAAAACATCGTGGAAGGAAGAAACATATTTTGGCGAAAATTAGGGTTGATTCTAAAAATGGTGTATGTTTGTGTTCTTGAATCATGCTCTTAGTATGTTCTTCCTAGCATGATTCTAAGGCATTCTATGGTTTCAATTTGGTGGAAAATTGGTTGAGTAGGAAAGCCCCAATTTGAGTGAATAGTGGATTAGGATTCATGGTTGATTTTGGTTGTTAAAGGTGAAATTGGTTAGTTATCTTGCTTAAGTTATGTAATTCGTGATTAAAGAGTGTAAATGGAACCTTGAATGGTTTGGTTTGGAAGCTTGGTGGAAAATGGGTGAAGAACCGAAACTTTGAATGAATCTTTTTCCATGTTAGGTGTTACGGTCACCCCGAGCGGGTTGCGACCGGGTGACCCGGGGCTCCGGTTTTGGTCTGCGGGTCACGTTTTTCGGCGTTCAGGCGGCTCCCGAGCCTTATCCGAGTAACGTTTTGGCGAACCCTTTCGTTTTTGAGGTCGTGTGGGTCCCCCGGACGTTTCCGCCGAAAATATTTTTCCGGCGCCGGGAGGTTGTCGGGGTTGTCTCGGGACGTACAGCGGGCTCGGTAGCGCTCCCGAGACCTCAGATTGAGATGCCGTTTGCAGTTTTGGAGTCGTGGGAATGTCCCGGAGGTTTCTATGGAGAATAATATTTGGGGCTCGGGACGGGAATCACGGGGCTCGGGATGGAATTTCTCCGATGGCTCCATGGTTGGTTATGTTATAATTCAAGATGGATTTTGTGAGTATTTTTGGGGAATTTTGGTGTGACGGAATTTTGGTTCAGTTTGACACACTCGCACGTCGGGATTTGTTCGGGTTCAGCGAGCTCGGTAGGACACTCTGGAATTGTAAATAAACGTTTGGAAAATGTTTTACGAATGTTATAATATCCTGAGGATTGTGTCCAAGTTTCGTTTAATTTGGAGTTCAGTAATTGCGTTTGGATCAAAAATTGGAACTTTTGGAAGAGTTGGGAGATTATTTTGTAAATAGGCTACAAAACAAAATTATTGGAGCATGGGCAGCAGCAGCTGAATTCGGCAGTAATTGGGAGACATATAGGGACACTTGTCCTATTTTTATTTAAGATGAAAAGAGAAGGAAATATATTTGGGATATATATTTCATAATTTGGTTATATTTCATCATTTCTTCTTCTTCTTCTTCTTCCTTCTTCCTTCACTTCCGCCATTGAAGCTTCTCCCAAAGCTTTGTGTTCTTCAAATCTTGGCTCAAATCAACAAGAAAATGGATCCTTTAAGTGATTATGAGGTCCGGAAGTTAGAAAAAGAGAGGTTTTCGGGTTTCGGGTCGCGGTGTGGAAGTCGTCCAGAATCGGTCAAATACTCTGGATTTGTGAGGTAAGGGTTTGGTTCTGTTATTTTGGTAAGATAGGTGTATGTTTTGTTTCACTTTCTGTTCTGCAAGTATTTCGGTATTATATGCCTTAGGGCATATTCTGTAGTCTGTAGGTGTATGTGTTGTTGCACTTCTGTTTTGCAGGTATTTCGGAAATTGTGCCTTAAGGTACGTTCTGTGATCTGTAGGTGTATGCCTTGTGGCATACTCTATCTGTTAACCCTACGTTTGTAGGTGTATGCCTTGTGGCATACTCTGTCTGTTAACCCTACGACAGTTGTGGGTTCGCTACCCCAGCTGGTGCACCATGCTTCGTAATAGCCCGGCTTCCGACTCCCTTAAAGGGAGGTGTCGTTCGATTTATTATAAGGGTTTATGGCGATTTAGAATCGCACATCCTTCGGGATTCGATATGTTTTTATTACATGCACGATATTCGTATTACATTGCATATATTCTGTATATTGCTATCTTTCTGTTTTGCAGGGTTACACATGCTTATCTTACCCCAAATCCCTTACGGGTCCTTTTTAGGACTCACCCTTTTTGGGTTCTGTTTTTGGATTTCAAGTAGACCTGGTAAGCAGCCAGCGGAGTAGGTTTCCGTGAGGCTTCTGCCTTGGTTGTGTTGAGCAGCAGCTGCACCTTGCTGGCCGGGATTTTGTCTACTTGGTCCGAATCCCGCGCGAGGTATTTTGACGTTTAGGCCTAGGGTCGGCTCTGTAGCCTGCATGTGCATACTTTCGATTTGTTGTGATGATTGTATATATGTGTATATATTACATTACATTGCATGTTACGGCGCTTGGCGCTTGCTAGAAACCCTAGGTTCGGGGAATTCTGTATGTATCTTTGTTGTGTGCGTAAGTACTCGTCCACGGAGGGCGGGGCTTACTTTGTTGCTAGTGCATGAACTGTATGTATGGTAATGGTGATGTGCTCGTCCATTCCCAAGGGACGAGACTCACCATGGATTTTATTTTAGTAGATGTATGAAATTTTCAGGTTGCTTCCACAATCGCTTCGCTTTTCGGGTCCGCTACGCGCGGCAGGTCTCGATGGACCTGCCATTCTGTATCATTCCGGCTTCCGCTTCCGACGTCCCGACGCCCCCGCCTTCGCAACCGGGTTCGGGTGGCGTACGGTGACAAGTTGGTATCAGAGCAGGTAAGTGACCATATTGGTCGTCAGTGGTGACTTGTAGTGACAACTATTTGTTGCACATTTTATTTTTGAATGGTTTGGTACGGAGATTGGCCACCTCCTTACTTGAACCACTTTAAAAAAAATTGTGGAACAAAGTTGATCCTTCAAGTTATCCTGATAGTTGCAGATTTCGGAACTTGGGATTTCTGGATTCTGGTAAGATTATTACGATCGAGGGATTGTGGAAAAGATCCGGGTACGTACAATTGTGTGTTAGGGAAAAGATTTGGTGAAATAAGCATGAATTGCTTCTGTGATTCTGTGAAATACATGATTTTAGCATTCTGGGAAATAACTTCCGTGTCAAATCTTGCATTGCACTACTGAGCCTTAGAAAAGCTATGCTAGCTTCTGTAGGGATTAGGAGTGACCGATTTGTCTGGACTCTGTTTTGTCTGAAATGTTTCAGGTATGGTTAACACGCGTAGATAGTGTGATTTGCGACCGGAGGGAGGGGATCGTAATCCCACGCCTCCGAGAGATAGGGTTTGGACTGTTGGTTATGGGTTGAGTTGGTATTTGGTTTGGAAATTTGGTTTGGGATAAATTGGTTTTTCTGGTTGGACTTGGTTTAAGGAAATGTGTACTACACGCGAATAGCGTGATTTGGTACCGGAGGCGGATCGGAATCCCACACCTCCGTGGAATAGGATATGGGTTCAGTGTAACCCAGGGTCTGAACAACCACACTCACCGCCTTCCCCGAGGTTTAGCGGTCGTAGGGACCCCTCTCTGATTTGGTATTACCCGCCAGCCCAGCTGGTTCAGGGGCGGCAGTAGGCAGGGGAAGATCTGATCATGCCACTGTAAGGGCATTCTGATTAAGTGGTGATAGCGAGACTTAAGCCACTGCTCGCCACAGCTTTGGGAGTGGTAAGTGAGTGACTCCGAGGAGGATGGTCACTACGACACCTAGACTTCTCGTCAGTCCCATCAACGACGGGGAGATCTGAGGCACCAGTCTGACGAGGTCAGACTTCTGGAGAGGTTTCAGAGTTTGCACCCCCCCGAGGTTCAATGACCGAGATGGGCCAGAGGTAGTAGAGATTTGGTTTGCAGGAGTTGACAAACTCCTGGGGGAGGCTATATTTTCCACTAGCAGTGCAGCGAGGTCAGGGGAGTACGAGGGGATCCACACAGCAGAGACCCCGGCAGATTTCTGGACGGCCGAACAGGCCTGGGCAGTCTAGTAGAGGCAGAGGGGGAGCACCACCGGCACGACCTTGTCCGATTTGCAGTAGGTATCACCCCGGTCGACTTTGTTACCGGCAGGAGGGCCGATGTTTACGTTGCGGGTCTGACACTCATTGGGTACGGGATTGCCCTCTGACTTTAGGGCAGGGTTTTGGCAGTCTTCAGCGTCCACAGTCTCGGGCACAACCCAACTCGCCGCAAGGGCGTGGGTTTCAGCGGGGTGGTCCGAGACCTCAGCAGCGACAGCAGCTTCAGCCACCCCCTCCACCACAGCAGCTCAGAGCAGGATACGTTTTCCTTATTGTGAGGGAAGGCCCTAGTCATCAGGGAGGACCTAGTCAGCAGGCAGGCACTTGCCAGCAAGGAGGCTTGAGTCAGCAGGAAGTTCTGTAAGGTACTATAATTCCGAATGAGATACCGGTTCATGCGTTATTTGATATAGGAGCATCTATTTCCATTGTAACACCGAAATGTGTTACATCTCTGTATCTGTCTGTTAGTACCTTGCCTCAAATGTACTTAGTAAAAACTGCTGGGAGTCAGTTTCTGTTTTCCAATGAGATGGTTCGGGGTTGCACGATATCTGTAGGCGGACATCTGATGGTATCGAATTTGTTGGTTTTAGACACGCTGAACTATGATTTTATTCTTGGGATGGACTGGTTATCCAAAAATTCTATGCACATTGATTGTGCAAACCGTACCATTATGGTTTCTGGAGAGGTACTACCTCTCACGGCTCCGACTGGTTTGACTATCGCACAGCACGGTAAAGAGTTACAGATTCTGGATCAGCTGTCGATAGTTGGTGTAGGGGAATGCTATGATCTGAATGAGGCTGGTACTAGGTTGAAGTTGGATGGTTTACCATTGGTTCGAGATTTTCCGCAGGTATTTCCGAAGGAGTTGCCCGGATTACCACCAGAGCGGGAAATTGTGTTTGAGATCCACCTGCAGTCGGGTACTGCTCTGATATCTATTCCTCCTTATCGGATGCCTATTTCTGAGATGCAGGAGTTGAGAAGCAGCTGGAGGAATTACAGTAGAAGGGCTTTATCTGATCGAGCACTTCACCGTGGGGTGCTCCGGTTCTGTTTGTAAAGAAGAAAGATGGGACTCTCCGACTTTGTATAGATTACCGATGGTTGAATGCACTTACTGTGAAGAATAAGTATCCATTGCCGAGGATTGACGATCTTTTTGATCAGCTTCGGGATTCGAGAGTTTTCTCGAAGTTTGATCTACGGTCTGGGTACTTTCAGCTTAGGGTGAAGGAAGAGTACATACCTAAGACTGCTTTCCGCACCCGTTATGGACACTTTGAGTTTACGGTCATGCCATTCGGGCTGACCAATGCTCCGGCAGCATTCATGGATCTGATACATCGGGTGTTCCGACCATACTTGGACTCATTTTTGGTGGTCTTTGTTGATGATATTCTGATATATTCTAGGGATGAGGACTCGCATCGGGAGAATCTGAGGGTAGTTCTGCAGACACTTTGGGAACATCAACTTTATGCTAAATTCTCAAAGTGTGAGTTCTGGATTTGGGAAGTCACTTTTCTGGGATATATTATATCTGAGCATAGTCTGTCTGTGGATCCAGAGAGGGTGAGGGCAGTTCGGAATTGGAAACAACCTATCACGGTACGGGAGATCAGGAGCTTCTTGGGGTTAGCAGGATATTATCGGAGGTTGGTACTGGGATTTTCTATTCTGGCATCTCCGCTTATGCAGTTGACCAAGAAGGGTCAACCGTATATCTGGTCTGATAGGTGTGAGTAGAATTTTCAGGAGTTGAAGCGGCAGTTGACTAACGCTCTGATTCTGACTCTTTTAGATCCGATCTTACCGTATGTGATTTATACGGATGCTTCCACGTCTGGTTTGGGATGTGTGTTGATGCAGGAGCGTAATGTGGTAGCTTATGTGATGTGGACATCGACCAAGTGACCCCCGAGCCTCCAAAAGAAGTGCCAAATCCTTTCCAAGGACTCGGAGGTCCCATGACAAGGGCTCGATCCAAGAAGCTACAAGAGAAGCTCCAAGCATTTATGAGGATCGTGGCTCAAGGAGAGGAGCGGGAGGAAGACCAAGCACGGGTCAACAAGCTGCAAGACTTGGGTGTTCAAGTGGAAAGGCATCCCAACACCTTGGAGATCATCAACCTTACCACTCTCACGGGCGACAGCTCGGGCGACCCCAACCCCTGGATCAGGCGGTCGCCCGTTCGGGCGAAGGACCGGGCGAACCAGCTCTGGATCGGGCGGTCGCCCAGCCAGGACAACTCTATCGGGCAACACATCCAGGTGACCCTCTCACCATCCAGCGGTCGCTGACCCCAAAGGCAAAGTGATAGGCAGGTGGTTGCGAACCAGCCCCTGGTTCAGGCGATCGCCCAGCCCAGGATGGTTTGTCAAACCGTGAAGGGCAAGTGACCAGGCGAGGACCAGGCGACCCAACCCCTGGATCAGGCGATCGCCTGGCTCCTCGAAATGTTGGGCAGGTGATCAGGCAAGGACCAGGCGATCCAAACCCTGGATCAGGCGATCGCCTGGCTCCCCGGAAATCAGCTTCCCTCCACTTTTGAAACCTAGCCATTTTTGTTGACTATCACTATTTGTGGTTTTAATTTCCATTTTTCAGCACCTTTTGTAAATTCTTTGGTTTCTATAAACCATATAACTTCATAAACATGAGTTATATGATTTATGGAAATTAGAGAAAAGGGTTTTCAACCCTTCCCATCCATCCCTTACACCTCTCACCTCACCCACCTTAATCCTAGGAAGCTTGTCCCTAAGCCTCCTCTCTCCTCCCTTCCCTCACCATTTTTAGTTAGGCTTAGATTTCTTTGGCAACTTAGAACTCATTTTTGTAAGAACTCTTGTTGCTGAAAATACAAGGCCATTGTTCTTCATTTGTTCTCAAATCTTGCTTCATCAATCCATTAGTGATCCATGCAAGAGGGTCCAATTAAATACCTAGCATTGTTTGATCAAGTAGTCAAAAGGTTCTAGGTTCCATTCCATCCCTCCCTTTGCCGAATTTGAAGCTCCATTTCTTTGGAGTTCTTCCTCACTCAAGCTAGATCAAAGCTCATGATCATACTCTCCCTAGTGTGATCATATCAAGTGGTATCAGAGCCAACTTGCTTGAATGAGGTAAATGTGATTTGTGTAATTTTCTTCAAGTTATCCTCTTGAATTCCTTTTCAAAACTTGAAGAAAAATTCGGTTGGTATCTCTTGTGAGAGGCCGAAATTTGTGAGTGGTTCAAGTGCCTAGGGCAAGCTTGTTTGGTTCATGTGATTAGGGCAAGTTCATACTTGTGTGTTGATTGTTGAAGTGTTGTGAAAAGAAAAAGAAAAAAAAATTTCGGTTTGGAAGAAGAAAGAGAAAGTTTTGAAAAGAGTATTTATTGAAAAGAAATGCAAAAGTGTTCTTGAGTGTTCTTGGTGTTCATGCAAAGTTCATGTGAAGTTCATGTCAAACACATGTGAATAGTAACTTTGATCCAAAAATCTTTCATGAACTTGCACAAAAGGTGTTTGTGATTGTAAAAGAGCCTTTCTATATCACACCTAATTTCTTTCAACCACCAACCAACCTCATTTCTCAAAACCCTAGTTCAAGTAACTAGAACTTTTGCATTGCTTATTTTCGGATTCTACTAGGGTTTCGTTGAACTCTCCTTGTGTGTTTGCATTTGATCTTAATAGAAGATTGGTGACTTGAATTGAGACTTGTGAGGTACATTGAGTTCCAAACACGAGAGACGAGTGTAAACACTTAGGGAGTGTGAGAGGATTGTGTGCAAATATATACTTGTTGTGAATTGCCACGGAGGCAATCTTCTTTGTTGTAGGAATGCCTTCACCCGCGGATTCACCATCACCCCTCATCCAACCCAACTTGATCTCTTGGCAGTTTCAAGGTTGGATGGGAACTCTCCTTGTGTGTTTGCATTTGATCTTAATAGAAGATTGGTGACTTGAATTGAGACTTGTGAGGTACATTGAGTTCCAAACACGAGAGCACTCAATAATTTGAAGTGTAAACACTTACCGAGGAGTGTTGATATGAGGATTGTGTGCAAATATATACTTGTTGTGAATTGCCACGGAGGCAATCTTCTTTGTTGTAGGACATTATGCTAGAGATTGCCCCAACAAAAGAGTGATGGTCATTCGGCCAAATGGAGATATTTCTAGTGAGGATGAGGAAGAGGTTTTATAAGAGCCTCAAAATGAAGAATGTGAGGAGGAAGAAGGGGAGATGCCTTTGGAAGGCTTGATCTTGGTCACCAAGAGAGTTTTACAAAGTTCTCCAAGCTTGGTCGAAACTACTCAAAGAGAGAATCTCTTCCAATCAAGGGCTTTGGTAAATGGAACGCTTTGTAGCCTCATCATTGACAGTGGGAGTTGTGTGAATGTGGCAAGTGAGGACATGGTGGCTGAATTGGGACTTCATACTCATGCTCATCCGAGACCTTATCAACTCCAATGGGTTGATGATAGGTCATTTGTGAAGGTGGTGAAACAAGTGGAAGTGCCAATCAAGATAGGCAAGTATGAGGACTTGATCACTTGTGATGTGGTAAGGATGCAAGCTACACACATCCTTTTGGGGAGGCCTTGGCAATATGATAAGGAGTCACTACACCATGGGAAAGCCAACAAGTACTCCCTCACCCACCTTGGCCGCCCCTACACTTTGCTACCCCTTACTCCAACCCAAGCTCTCCAAGACCAAGTGCACTTAGCTTCCAAAGCCGAAAAGAAGAAGAGGGAAGAGGGAAGAGAGGAAAGAGAGAATAGTGAGAAGGTCCAAGGGACCTTGAGTGATAAAAAGAGTGTGCATCTAAGGGAAACACTTTGAGCAAGAAAGAGAGAAAACAAGAGAGTTGTCCCTCCATGGCCAAAGAGAGAGATTTGAAAAAGGCACTTTTGGGAAATAAAACTTGTTTTCTCATGATTCCAAAACATTGCATGCTAACTCTTAACAACATAGCTTCTCTTCCTTTGTATGTGCAGGAAGTCCTCAAGGAGTTTGATGATGTTTTCAATGAGCCTCAAGATCTTCCCCCATATCGAGGCATTGAGCACCAAATCGACCTCCTTCCGGGGGCTCCCTTGCCCAACAAGGCAGCCTACAGAACCAACCCCCAAGAATCCAAAGAGATCCAAGCTCAAGTGCAAGAGCTACTTCAGAAGGGTTTCATTCGGGAGAGTCTCTCCCCTTGTGCGGTGCGGTCATTCTTGTGCCAAAGAGTGATGGCACTTGGAGGATGTGCATGGATTGCCGGCCCATCAACACCATCATCAGTAAAGTATCGCCACCCTATACCTCGTTTGGATGACATGTTGGATGAATTGAGTGGTGCATGTGTGTTTTCTAAGATAGATCTTAGGAGTGGATACCACCAAATAAGAATGAAACAAGGAGATGAATGGAAAACTGCTTTTAAGACTAAAATTGGATTGTATGAATGGAATGTCATGCCATTTGGTTTATCTAATGCTCCTAGTACTTTCATGCGCCTAATGAACCATGTCTTGAGAAAATTGATAGGTAGGTTTGTGGTTGTGTACTTTGATGATATATTAGTGTACTCCAAGAATCATGTTGATCATGTTGAGCATCTGAGGCAAGTCCTTGATACACTTAGATTAGAGAAGTTGTATGCTAAATACGAAAAGTGTGTCTTTGCTTCAGATGAGGTTAATTTTCTGGGGTATGTTGTTGGGAAAGATGGAGTGAAGGTGGATGAGAGTAAGGTGAGTGCAATTAGAGATTGGCCTACTCCTAGTTCTTTAACTGAAGTGAGATCCTTTTTAGGGCTTGCTAGTTTCTATAGGAGATTTGTTAGGGACTTTTCAACCATAGCCACCCCTATGCATGAATTGGCTAAAAAGAATGTAGTCTTTGAATGGGGTGAATCACAAGAGAAGTCTTTTAATGAATTGAAGTCTAGGTTGACCAATGCACCCTTGCTAGCTCTTCCAAATTTTGAGAAGGTGTTTGAGGTTGAGTGTGATGCAAGTGGGATAGGCATTGGTGCTGTTTTGCATCAAGAAGGCCGTCCCATTGCATTTTTCAGTGAAAAGCTAGGTGGAGCTACTTTGAATTACTCTACCTATGACAAAGAGCTTTATGCTCTTGTAAGATCATTAAGGGTATGGAGTCATTATTTGCTACCTAGAGAGTTTGTGATCCACACGGATCATTTGTCCTTGAAGTACCTTCAAGGGCAAGGTAACTTGAGCAAGAGACATGTGAGATGGGTAGAATTTATTGAATCTTTCTCCTATGTTATTAAGTATAAGAAAGGCAAAGAGAATGTAGTTGCCGATGCACTTTCTAGGAGATATGCTATACTCATGACTCTTGACACCAAAGTTGTTGGATTTGAATGTTTGAAAAGCATGTATGAACATGATTTAGACTTTGGTGAAATTTTTGTTGATTGTGCTAAAGAAGGCCGAAATGGCTTCTATGTATTTGACGGTTTCTTGTTCAAGTATAAGAGGTTGTGTGTGCCAAGGAGCTCAATGCGGGAAGTCATCCTCAAGGAGGCGCATGGTGGAGGACTCATGGGGCACTTTGGTGTCCAAAAGACACTTGAGGCCGCCAAGGAAAATTTCTATTGGCCGGGCATGAAGAAAGACGTTGCCAAGCTTTGTGCCAAGTGTGTGACATGCCACCGCGCCAAGGCTACTCTACAACCGAAAGGGAAGTACACCCTCTCCCTACTCCCTCCCTTCCTTGGTTTGTTTTTATTATGGATTTTATCTGTGGCTTGCCTAGAACTTCTAAGGGACATGATGCAATTTTTGTGGTAGTGGATAGGTTTTCTAAGATGGCACATTTTATTCCATGTCACAAAACTGATGATGCATCTCATGTGGCTGAATTGTTTTTCAAAGATATTGTGAAGTATCATGGCTTGCCTAGATCTATTGTGAGTGATAGGGACTCAAGGTTCCTTAGTCACTTTTGGAGGACTCTTTGGAATCGGTTGGGACCGAGCTTGATGTATTCTACATCAAGCCATCCTCAAACCGATGGCCAAACGGAAGTGACTAACCGAACCTTGACAACCATCTTGAGAACTCTCCTTAGGAGTAATTTGAAAGAGTGGGAGAAATGCTTGCCTCATGTAGAATTTGCATATAACCGAGCATTCCATTCATCTACATCCCATAGTCCATTTGAGGTTGTATATGGGTTCAATCCTTTAGCTCCTTTGGACATGATTGCATTGGAACATGTTGAACAACTTGATGTAGATGGTAAAAGAAAGGCCCAACAAATGAGAGACTTGCATGCTAAGGTTCACAAACAGTTAGAGAAAATCAATGAATCTTATGCTAGGAGGGTCAATAAGGGTAGGAAGTTTCGGTCATTTGAGGAAGGGGATTGGGTGTGGTTGCACCTAAGGAAAGAAAGGTTTCCCCAAGCTCGAAAGAGCAAGTTGTCACCTAGAGGGGATGGACCTTTTAGGATTGCAAGGAAAATTAATGACAATGCATACATGCTTGAGTTGCCTAGTGATGGTTCATACAATGTGCATGCTACTTTTAATATTTGTGATCTTATTCCTTATGAAGGTGAACTTGAAGAGATGAATCCGAGGTCGGATTCCTTCCAAGAGGGAGGGAATGATGTGGACATCGACCAAGTGACCCCCGAGCCTCCAAAAGAAGTGCCAAATCCTTTCCAAGGACTCGGAGGTCCCATGACAAGGGCTCGATCCAAGAAGCTACAAGAGAAGCTCCAAGCATTTATGAGGATCGTGGCTCAAGGAGAGGAGCGGGAGGAAGACCAAGCACGGGTCAACAAGCTGCAAGACTTGGGTGTTCAAGTGGAAAGGCATCCCAACACCTTGGAGATCATCAACCTTACCACTCTCACGGGCGACAGCTCGGGCGACCCCAACCCCTGGATCAGGCGGTCGCCCGTTCAGGCGAAGGACCAGGCGAACCAGCTCCTGGATCAGGCGGTCGCCCAGCCCAGGACAACTCTATCGGGCAACACATCCAGGCGGTCGCCTGACCCCCAGCAACAGTGATAGGCAGGTGGTTGGGCGAGGACCAGGCGAACCAGCCCCTGGTTCAGGCGATCGCCCAGCCCAGGATGGTTTGTCAAACCGTGAAGGGCAAGTGACCAGGCGAGGACCAGGCGACCCAACCCCTGGATCAGGCGATCGCCTGGCTCCTCGAGATGTTGGGCAGGTGATCAGGCAAGGACCAGGCGATCCAAACCCTGGATCAGGCGATCGCCTGGATCCCCGAAATCAGCTTCCCTCCACTTTTGAAACCTAGCCATTTTTGTTGACTATCACTATTTGTGGTTTTAATTTCCATTTTTCAGCACCTTTTGTAAATTCTTTGGTTTCTATAAACCATATAACTTCATAAACATGAGTTATATGATTTATGGAAATTAGAGAAAAGGGTTTTCAACCCTTCCCATCCATCCCTTACACCTCTCACCTCACCCACCTTAATCCTAGGAAGCTTGTCCCTAAGCCTCCTCTCTCCTCCCTTCCCTCACCATTTTTAGTTAGGCTTAGAGTTCTTTGGCAACTTAGAACTCATTTTTGTAAGAACTCTTGTTGCTGAAAATACAAGGCCATTGTTCTTCATTTGTTCTCAAATCTTGCTTCATCAATCCATTAGTGATCCATGCAAGAGGGTCCAATTAAATACCTAGCATTGTTTGATCAAGTAGTCAAAAGGTTCTAGGTTCCATTCCATCCCTCCCTTTGCCGAATTTGAAGCTCCATTTCTTTGGAGTTCTTCCTCACTCAAGCTAGATCAAAGCTCATGATCATACTCTCCCTAGTGTGATCATATCATTATGGGTCGAGGCAGCTGCGACCGCATGAGCTGAATTACCCGACGCATGATCTGGAGTTTACTGTAGTGATTTATGCGCTGAAACAACGGAGGCATTATCTGTTTGGTAATAAATTTCAGATTCTTACCGACCATAAGAGTCTGAAATATCTGTTTACGCAGAAGGAGCTTAATTTGAGGCAGCGCAAATGGCTCGAATACATTGAAGACTATGTAGTATCGAGTACATCTCTGGCAAGGGCAACACGGTTGCCGATGCTCTGAGCAGGAAGTATACCGGCTTAGATAAGGGAGGAAATGTTGGGGATCGATCCGAGGAGAAGTGATTTGACATGCCTTTCTGCTTACTCGGGTCACAGACTTTCTGCTTATTCGGGTCACAAAGTGCGCACACTTTCTGCTTATTCGGGTCACAGACCCTCTGGAGAAGCTTTCCCGGCTTTACATCAGGGAGATTGTACGATTACATGGAGTACCAGACTCCATTGTATCTGACCGTGATCCGCGTTTTACAGCACGGTTCTGGATTGCTTTTCATGAAGCACTGGGCACGCGACTCCATCTGAGTACAGCTTATCACCCACTGACGGACGGGCAGTCGGAGCGGGTGATTCTGATACTGGAGGTTATGCTGCGAATCTGTACTTTGGATTTTGGAGGAGATTGGGACCAGCAGTTACCTTTGTTAGAGTTCTCGTACAACAACAGCTTCCAGACTACGATTGGCATGGCAACATATGAGGCGTTGTATGGGAGGAAGTGTATGACACCACACTGTTGGACGGATGCGCCTGATAGGGTTGAGCTGGGACCCGAGCTTTTTGAGGAGACTACGGCAAAGATCAGATTGTTACTGGTGCGGATCAAAACCGCGAATGACCGCACCACCTCATGTGTGAACAGATGTCACTGGGACTTAGAATTTGAGATTGGTGACAGAGTTTGACTGGAGGTAGCACCGTTCAGAGGGACAGTAAGATTTGGTAGGCGGGGCAAGTTACCCCGAGTTATATCGGTTCTCATGAGTTTCCAGAGTAAGTTGTTAGGTTGGCCTTACCCCTCCAACTATTTCTGTTTTATGTGATGTCTTCCAGGATAGCCTGTTGAGGATCAGTTAGATTTAGGTTCGGTACTGTCTGGGGTTGTCTGGTAGAAATACTGGCAACTGACTCGGGGTGCAATAAGATGCACCCGGAGGGTGGGACGCCGTTGAGAGGCTCTGTATGGTAGTCTAAACTACCACTCCCGCCGCACTAGTACGGTGGTCCGATTGTTCTTAGTAAGGAGAATATTTTTATATTCTGGTTGGTAGCGACACCTGTATGGTTGGTTCAGGCTACTCTTGGAGGACCAAGAGTTCTAAGGGGGGGGAGGATGTTACGGTCACCCCGAGCGGGTTGCGACCGGGTGACCCGGGGCTCCGGTTTTGGTATGCGGGTCACGTTTTTCGGCGTTCAGGCGGCTCCCGAGCCTTATCCGAGTAACGTTTTGGCGAACCCTTTCGTTTTTGAGGTCGTGTGGGTCCCCCGGACGTTTTCGCCGAAAATATTTTTCCGGCGCCGGGGGGTTGTCGGGGTTGTCTCGGGACGTACAGCGGGCTCGGTAGCGCTCCCGAGACCTCAGATTGAGATGCCGTTTGCAGTTTTGGAGTCGTGGGAATGTCCCGGAGGTTTCTATGGAGAATAATATTTGAGGCGGGACGTTCGGTCCCAGGCGTCTCCTGGGGCTCGGGACGGGAATCCCGGGGCTCGGGACGGGAATCCCGGGGCTCGGCATGGAATTTCTCCGATGGCTCCATGGTTGGTTATGTTATAATTCAAGATGGATTTTGTGAGTATTTTTGGGGAATTTTGGTGTGACGGAATTTTGGTTCAGTTTGACACGCTCGCACGTCGGGATTTGTTCGGGTTCCGCGAGCTCGGTAGGACACTCTGGAATTGTAAATAAACTTTTGGAAAATGTTTTATGAATGTTATAATATCCTGAGGATTGTGTCCAAGTTTCGTTTAATTTGGAGTTCGGTAATTGCGTTTGGATAAAAAATTGGAACTTTTGGAAGAGTTGGGAGATTATTTTGTAAATAGGCTACAAAACAAAATTATTGGAGCATGGGCAGCAGCAGCTGAATTTGGCAGTAATTGGGAGACATATGGGGACACTTGTCCTATTTTTATTTAAGATGAAAAGAGAAGGAAATATATTTGGGATATATATTTCATAATTTGGTTATATTTCATCATTTCTTCTTCTTCTTCTTCTTCCTTCTTCCTTCACTTCCGCCATTGAAGCTTCTCCCAAAGCTTTGTGTTCTTCAAATCTTGGCTCAAATCAACAAGGAAATGGATCCTTTAAGTGATTCTGAGGTCCGGAAGTTAGAAAAAGAGAGGTTTTCGGGTTTCGGGTCGCGGTGTGGAAGTCGTCCAGAATCGGTCAAATACTCTGGATTTGTGAGGTAAGGGTTTGGTTCTGTTATTTTGGTAAGATAGGTGTATGTTTTGTTTCACTTTCTGTTCTGCAAGTATTTCGGTATTATATGCCTTAGGGCATATTCTGTAGTCTGTAGGTGTATGTGTTGTTGCACTTCTGTTTTGCAGGTATTTCGGAAATTGTGCCTTAAGGTACGTTCTGTGATCTGTAGGTGTATGCCTTGTGGCATACTCTGTCTGTTAACCCTACGTTTGTAGGTGTATGCCTTGTGGCATACTCTGTCTGTTAACCCTACGACAGTTGTGGGTTCGCTACCCTGGTGCACCATGCTTCGTAATAGCTTGCTTCGACTCCCTTAAAGGGAGGCTGTCGTTCGATTTATTATAAGGGTTTATGGCGATTTAGAATCGCACATCCTTCGGGATTCGATCTGTTTTTATTACATGCACGATATTCGTATTACATTGCATATATTCGTATATTGCTATCTTTACATTTTGCGGGGTTACATATGCTTATCTTACCCCAAATCCCTTACGGGTCCTTTTTAGGACTCACCCTTTTTGGGTTCTGCTTTTGGATTTCAAGTAGACCTGGTAAGCAGCCAGCGGAGTAGGTTTCCGTGAGGCTTCTGCCTTGGTTGTATTGAGCAGCAGCTGCACCTTGCGGGCCAGGATTTTGTCTACTTGGTCTGAATCCCGCGCGAGGTATTTTGACGTTTAGGCCTAGGGTCGGCTCTGTAGCTGCATGTGCATACTTTCTGATTTGTTGTGATGATTGTATATATGTGTATATATTCATCACATTGCATGTTACGAGCGCTTGGCGCTTGCTAGAAACCCTAGGTTCGGGAATTTCGTATGTATCTTTGTTGTGTGCGTAAGTACTCGTCCCACGGAGGCGGGGCTTACTTTGTTGCTAGTGCATGAACCGTATGTATGGTAATGGTGATGTGCTCGTCCATTCCCAAGGGACGAGACTCACCATGGATTTTATTTTAGTAGATGTATGAAATTTTCAGTTGCTTCCACAATCGCTTCGCTGGGTCCGCACGCGCGGCAGTCTCGATGGACTGCCATTCTCGTATCATTCCGGCTTCCGCTTCGACGCCCCGACGCCTGTCACCGCACGCCACCCAAGCCCGGTTGCGGAGGCGGGGGCGCCGGGACGTCGGAAGCGGAAGCCGGAAAACATAAGATGACAAGTCCATCGAGACCCGCCGCGTGTAGCGGACCCAAAGAGCGAAACGATTGTGAAAGCAACCTAACAAAATTTCCATACATATAACTAAAATAAAATCCAAACATACAATTCATGCATTGGCAACAGAGTAAGCCCCGCCCTCCGTGGACGAGTGCTTACACACAAAACATAGATACATGCAGACTTCACAGAACCTAAGGTGTCTAGCAAGCGCCAAGCGCTCAGAATATGCAACAGAACAGAATATATATACAAACATATACAATCATCACAACAATAAAACAGAAAGTATGCACATGCAGCTACAGAGCCGACCCTAGGCCTAAACGTCAAAATACCTCGCGGGATTCGGACCAAGTAGACAAAATCCCAGCCCACAAGGTACCGCTGCTGCTCAACCCAACCAAGGCGAAGCCTCACGGAAACCAACTCCGCTGGTTGTTTACCAAGTCTACTCGAAACCCAAAAATGTAACCCAAAAAGGGTGAGTCCTAAAAGGACCCCGTAAGGGATTTGGGGTAAGATAAGCATATGTAACCTCGCAAAATGCAGAAAGATAGCAATATACGTAATATATGCAATGTAATACGTAACATCGTGCATGTAATAAAAACAGATCAGAATACCGAAGGATGTGCGATACTAAATCGCCATAAACCCTTATAACGAATCAACGACGGCCTCCTCTAAGGGAGTCGAAGCCGAAGCTATTACGGAAGCATGGTGCACCACCTGGGTAGCGAACCCACAACCTGCCGTAGGTTAATGCACAAAGTATGCCACAAGGCATACACCTACAAACGTAGGGTTAATGCACAGGTATGCTACAAGGCATACACCTGCTGCATCACGAACTTACCTTAAAGCGAAATTTCCGAAATACCCGCAAAATGTAAGTGCTACAATACATACACCTACAGACTACGTAATCTGCCCTAGGCATATAATACCGAAATACCTGCAAAACAGAAAATGAAACTAAACATACACCTATCTTACCAAAAATAGCAGAACCAAACCCTTACCTCACAATTCCAGAGTATTAGACCGATTCTGGACGACTTCCACACCACGACCCGAAACTCAGAAACCTCTCTTTTTCTAACTTCCGGACCTCAGAATCTGTCAATTCAAGTTAAATTAGCAACCTTACCAACCACACTACCAAACTACACCCCCGACCCCAAAACAGAAAATCCGGCAGAATTTCCGTAAAATTCCAGATTTCCACAGAAATGTCAGAATTCAGAACCAACTTGGACAATGCAAGATTATACATTGACAAACATAATCCAACAAGCAGAACTGACCAAATCCAACCTTAAAAATCCTTCATTACCCGACATTTTCCGATAAACCCGCTTAATAGTGACTTTTCCATTTCTTATCCGAATTCAACGTTTCAAACTTCAAACCACTCCTAAATTCAACCCCAATACCATCTTAGCATCCAATCCAACCAAAATCAAATCCCAACATGGAAAAAGAATTATCCAAAAATTCGGCTTCTTTGCCAATTTTTATCCAACTTCCAATTCAATCCATTCAAGCTACCAAATAACCAATCTAATTACCAATTTCACTTCTAAACCAAGAATGCTATCCAATTGCATCCAAAACAACAAAATCCAACATTGAACACCAACTCATAAATTCGGCCAAATGGGGGTTTCCAACTCAACTTGTTTACCAACAAAATGAATCCATACATAAGCTTAGAATCATGCTAGGATTAACATACTTGAAGCATGAATCAAGATAACAAACACACATCATTTTAGAAATTATCCAAGAAATTCGGCCAAAATGGGGAATTTTTCATCCAAGATGTGTTTTCCAAAATCCAACACTTGATTATCACTCCCTACAACCCAAGAACAACATACTAAAAGATGGGAGGAAGAGAATCATCCTAGCTCATAGCTAAGAACAAACCCATAATTCACAAATCCTTCTCTTTTTCCATCCGATTCTTGTTTCCAACAAGAAAAGAGAGCAAGGGAGGAAGCTTACCACTTTTTGGAGTCCACCCATGGTGAATTTCAGCCAAGAAAATAAAGAATCCAAAGCTTGAAGAAAATGGAGGCTATGGCGGCAACGAGTCGGAGAAATGAACGAAACAGAAGGAGAAATGAAATGAAAATAGCTCCTGTACGCTTTCCACAATCCTTTTAAAACTTCTTCCTTTCCATCTCTAATATGGGCATGACAAGTGTCCTCTTTCCTTTCCATCTTTAATATGGCCATGACAAGTGTCCTTTCCCTTGTCCTTTCCCTTTGGTCAACACTTAAGAGAGAAGGCCCAACCTTATACCACCCGCCTTCTGAAATTGGCTAAGTCATGCCTATGCCTTCGGGAGAAGGCCCATGCCTTCTACGGAAGAGGGCCTCCGCCTTCTACGGAAGAGGGCCTCGCCCTACGGGAGAGGGCCTCGCCTACGGAAGAGGGCCTCCGCCTTCTACGGAAGAGGGCCGCCTTCCGCCTTCTACGGAAGAGGGCCTATGCCTTCTACGGAAGAGGGCCTATGCCTTCTACGGAAGAGGGCCTATGCCTTCTACGGAATTCTACGGGCCTATGCCCTTACGGGAGAGGGCACATGCCTTCACAAATAACGTCCCGCCCCAAAAATATTTTATAGCGTAAAAAGCTCCGGACGTTCCCACGATTCCAAAACCGCAAACGGTTTTCCAAACCGAGGTCTCGAGAAGTGCTACGAACCCGCCAGACGTCCCGAGGCGACCCCGACAACCCCCCGGCGCCAGAAAAATATTTTCGGCGGAAACGTCCGGGGGACCCACACGACCTCAAATACGGAAGGGTTCGCCAAAATGATACTCGGATAGGGCTCGGGAGCCGCCTGAACGCCGAAAAACGTGACCCGCAGGCCAAAACCGGAGCCCCGGGTCACCCGGTCGCAACCCGCTCAGGGTGACCGTAACATTCTCCCCCCCTTAGAACTCTTGGTCCTCCAAGAGTAGCCTGAACCAACCAGACAGGTGTCGCTACCAACCAGAAAATATAACCATTCCTCTAACCCAGAACAATCGGACCACCGTACTGGTGCGGCGGGAGTGGTAGTTTAGACTACCATACAGAGCCTCACGGCGTCCCACCCTCCAGGTGCATCTTATTGCACCCCGAGTCAGTTGCCGGTATTTCAACCACACAACCCCACACAAGACCGAACCTAAATCTAACTGATCCACAACAGGCTATCCTGGAAGATACCACATAAAACAGAAACAGTTGGGGGGGGGGAAACCAACCTAACAACTTACTCTGGAAACTCATGAGAACCGATAAGATTCGGGGTAACTTGCCCCGCCTACCAAATCTTACTGTCCCTCTGAACGGTGCTACCTCCAGTCAAATTCTATCACCAAACTCAGATTCAAGAGCCCTACGGCGGCGGTTCGTATAAGCAGTGGTGTAGTCGTTCGCGGTTTTGATCCGTGCCTGTAATAATCTGATCTTCGCCGTAGTCTCTCAAAAGCTCGGGTCCCACTCAACCCTATCGACGCATCTGCTCAACAGGTGTGGTGTCATACACCTCCTCCCGCATAACGCCTCTTATGGTGCCATGTCAAACGTAGTCCAAAGCAATTGTTGTACGAGAACACTATCAAAGTAACTATCGGTCCCAAACTCCTCCAAAATCCAAGTATAGATTCACAAAGATAACTTCCAGTATTAGAATCACCCACTCCGACTGCCCGTCCGTCTGTGGGTGATAAGCTGTACTCGGATGGAGTCGCGTGCCCGGTGCTTCGTGAAAAGCTCTCCGAACCTGCTTTGTCAGAAACGCAGATCACGGTCCGATACAATGGAGTTTGGTACTCCATGTAACCGTACAATCTTCCTGATGTAAAGCCGGGCAAGCTTCTCCAAAGAGTCGGTGACCCGAATAAGCAGAAAGTGTACGCACTTTGTCAGCCGATCCACAATAACCCAGATCGCATCATGGTGAGACCGTGTCAGGGGCAGCGCAGTCAGAAAGTCCATAGTAACATTGCCCCACTCCCGAACTGGAATGGGCAAAGTCTGCAGTGTCCCTGCCGGTTTCTGATACTCAAACCGCCGAGTGTGCCTCCTCTAAAATTTCATTTCAGAACTCCTGATCCTCAGGTACATAAAGGCGGTCTCGGAAGTATAGCAATCCCTGCTATACCGAAACGTCGGTAACAAATAAACCCTTATCTTCCCCAGATAACTTCTTCAACACCAGTTCTCTACCTTGCGCTTCGCGCATCCTGACAAGCCACTCAGAATGTATGGTAAGTGTATACCCCTGAGCACGCTCCCAGAGCTGCCACCTGTGCCAAAGGCAAGTCGAATCTCTCTCCTCGGATCAGTCCCCAACATTTCCTCCCTTAACCAACCCGGTATACTTCCTGCTCAGTACATCGACAACCATGTTGCCCGTGTCAGAGATGTGCCCGATACGACGACCATAGTCCTTAATGTATTCGAGCCATCTGCGCTGCCTCCCGTTAAGCTCCTTCTGTGTAAACAGATATTCCAGACTCTTATGGTCGGTAAGAATTGAAATTTATTACCAAACAGATATTGCTTTCAAAGTTTCAGCGCATAAATTACTATAGCCAACTCCAGATCATGTGTCAGTCAGTTCAGCTCATGCGGTCGCAGCTGCCTCGACCCATAAGCTACCACAAAACGCTCCTGCACCAACACACATCCCAAACCAGACGTAGAAGCATCCGTATAATTCACATACGGTAAGATCGGATCTGAAAGAGTCAGAATCAGAGCGTTAGTCAACTGCCGGTTCAACTCCCGAAAATTCTGCTCACACCTATCAGACCAGATAAACGGTTGACCCTTCTTGGTCAACTGCGTAAGCGAGATGCCGTAATAGAAAATCCCAAGTACAAACCTCCGATAAAATCCCGCTAACCCCTGTGGAGCTCTTGATCTCCCGTGCCGTGGTAAGTTGTTTCCAATCCCAAATTGCCCTCACCTTCTCTCGGATTCACGCATGCACCATACTCGAAATAACGTGTCCTTAAAAGTGACTTCCCGAATCAGAACTCACACCTTGAGAATTTAGCATAAAGCGGATGTTCCCAAGGTATCTGCAGAACTATCCTCAGATGGTCCCGATGTGAATCCTCATCCCGAGAATATATCAGAATATCAACAATAAAAACCACCAGAAATGAGTCCAAGTACGGTCGAAACACCCGATGCATCAAATCCATGAATGCCGCCGGAGCATTGGTCAGCCCGAATGGCATGACTGTAAACTCAAAGTGTCCAAATCGGGTGCGGAAAGCAGTCTTAGGTATGTCCTCTTCCTTCACCCTAAGCTGAAAATACCCAGATCAGAGATCAATCTTTGAGAAAACCCTCAAACCCCGAAGTTGATCAAAAAGATCGTCAATCCTCGGTAACGGATACTTATTCTTCACAGTAAGAGTATTCCACCGCCTGGAATCAAAACAAAGTCAGAGTGTCCCATCTTTCTTCTTAACAAACAGAACCGGAGCACCCCACAGTGAAGTGCTCGGTCGGATGAAGCCCTTTTTCTGTAATTCCTCCAGTTGCTTCTTCTACTCCTCGCATCTCGTAAATAGGCATCCGATAAGGAGGAATAGATATCGGAGCAAGCACTGACCGCAGGTGGATGTCAAACACAATTTCCCGCTCTTATGGTAATCCAGCAACTCCTCCGGAAATACCTGCGGAAAATCTCGAACCAACGGTAAACCATCAAACTTCACTATAGTACCAGCCTCATTCAGATCATAGCATTCCCCTACACCAACTGTCGACAGCTGATCCGTAATCAGTAACTCTCATCGTGTTGCGCGATAGTCAAACCAAGCCAAGCCGTGAGAGGTAGTACCTCTCCGTAAACCATAATGGGTCGGGTTGCACAATCAATGTGCACAGAATTCTTGGATAGCCAGTCCATTCCACAAATAACATCAGAGTCCGGCGTGTCTAATACCAAACAATCCAATACTATCACATGTTCACCCACAAACATTGTACATTCCCGAACCATCTCATTGAAAAACAGAAACTGACTCCCAGCAGTTTTTTTTTTTTTACTAAATACGTTTGAGGCAAGGTACTAACAGACAGGTGCAGAGATGTAACACATTTCTGTGTTACCATGGAAACAGATGCTCCTGTATCCAATACTGCATGTACCGGTATCTCATTCAAATAAAGTACCTTGCGTAACTCCCCGCCGACTCGAGCCTCCCCGCCGGCCGGTACTGACCGCTGACTAGGTCCTCCCCGATAACCAGGGCCTCCTTCGTAAAAGGAAAACCCGTCTGCTCAAGTTGTGGTGACGGGGGTGGCTGAAGCTGCCGCCGCCGAGGTCTCGGCCACCCATTCGAAACCCACGCCGCGGCGCGCTGGGCTGTACTCGAGACTATGGACGCCGAAGATCGCCAAAACCCCGCCCTACGCCGAGAGCAATCCCGTATCCAGTGAGTGTCGAACCGCAACGTAAACATCGCCCTCCCGCCAGTAACTAACTCAACCGGGTGATACCTACCGCCAATCGGACAAGGTCGTGCGGTGGTGCTCCCCTTTGCCTCTACTAAACCGCCTGTGCCTGCTCGACCGTCCAGAAATCTGCCGGGTCCTTGCCGTGTGGAGCCCCTCGTACTCCCCGACCTCTCGGCGAGGTGAGGCGACTCTCAACATCCTCCTGCTCGAGGAGTTGAGCCTTAATAACCTCTTCCCGAAACAAAGTAATGTCTAAAGATCTCAAAGCCCACCTGTACTCGGGGCGCAGTCGACGAATAACCTCTTAGTCTTCTCCTCTTACATACCTTGATACTACGGTTCATAGTAAACCAGCCGATCAAACTCTCACTCAAACTTTCCGACAATCTTGTCTCCCTGATGAAGCTCATCGAACTGTGCCTAACCTGCATCCTCGGCTACATCCCCGCCGCACCGCTGGGAAAATGTAGCCTCCCCAGGATTTTGTCAACTCCCGCAAACCAAATCTCTACTACCCTGCCCTTCTCGGTCATTGAACCTCGGGGGTTCAAACTCTAAAACCTCTCCGTAAGTCCGACCTCGCCAGATCGGGTGCCTCAGATCCCCCCGTCGTTTATGGGACCGACGAGAAGACTAGGTGTCGTAGTGACCATCCTCTTAGGAGTCACTCACTTACCAAACCCAAAGTTGTGGCGAGCAGTGGCTTAAGTCTCGCTATCACCACCTAATCAAAATGCCTTTACCGTGGCATGGACAGATTTTCCCCTGCCTACTGCCGCCCCTGAACCAGCTAGACTGGCGGTAATACCAAATCAGAGAGGGGTCCCTACGACCACTAAACCTCGGGGCGGTGAGTGTGGTTGTTCAGACCCTGGGTTACGCTGAACCCGTATCCTATTCCACGGAGGTGTGGGATCTAAGTCCCGCCCCTCCGGTACCAAATCACGCTATCTATGCGCGTTAACCAAACCTCAAAAATTTCAGACCAAACAGAGTCCAGACAAATCGGTCGCTCCTAATCCCTACAGAAGCTAGCAGCAGTTTCCTAAGGCTCTGTAGTGCAATGCAGTACTTAACACAGAAGTTATTTCGCAAAATGATAAAATCATGCATTTCACGTAATCACGTAAGCTTCATGCTTATTTCACCAAATCTTTTCCTAACACACAATTGTACGCACGGATCTTTTCCACAATCCCACGATCGTAATAATCTTACCGTAATCCGTAAATCCCGAGTTCGAAATCTGCAACTATCATGATAACTTTAAGGATCAACTTTGTCCCACAATTTTATTTTTAAGTGGTTCAAGTAAGGAGGTTGCCAATCTCCGTACCAAACCATTCTAAAATAAAATGTACAACAATAGTTGTCACTACAAGTCACCACTGACGACCAATATGGTCACTTACCTGCTCTGATACCAACTTGTCACCGCACGCCACCCGAACCCGGTTGCGGAGGCGGGGGCGCCGGGACGCCGGAAGCGGAAGCCGGAGTGATATGGAATGGCAGGTCCATCGAGACCCGCCGCGCGTAGCGGACCCAAAGAGCGAAAGGATTGTGGAAGCAACCTACAAAAATTCCATACATATCACTAAAATAAAATCTAAACATGCAATTCATGCATTAGCAACAGAGTAAGCCCCGCCCTCCGTGGACGAGTGCTTACGCACCAAACATAGATATATACAGAGTTCAAAGAACCTAGGGTATCTATCAAGCGCCAAGCGCTCTGAACATGCAACAGAACAGAATATATACATACTTATACAATCATCGCAATCATCCAGAAAATATGCACATGCAACTACAGAGCCGACCCTAGGCCTAAACGTCAAAATACCTCGCGCGGGATTCAGACCAAGTAGACAAAATCCCAGCCCGCAAGGTACTGCTGCTCAACCCAACCAAGGCAGAAATCTCACGGAAACCAACTCCGCTGGTTGTTTACCAAGTCTACCTGAAACCCAAAAACAGAACCCAAAGAAGGGTGAGTCCTAAAAGGACCCCGTAAGGGATTTGGGGTAAGATAAGCATATGTAACCCCGCAAAACAGAAAGATAGCAATATACGTAATATATGCAATGAATACGTAACATCGTGCATGTAATAAAAACAGATCAGAATACCGAAGGATGTGCGATACTAAATCGCCATAAACCCTTATAACGAATCAACGACAGCCTCCCTCTAAGGAGTCGAAGCCAAGCTATTACGGAAGCATGGTGCACCACTGGGTAGCGAACCCACAACCGCCGTAGGGTTAACCGACAAAGTATGCCACAAGGCATACACCTACAAACGTAGGGTTACTGCATGTGGTATGCTACAAGGCATACACCTACAGATCACGTAACTTACCTTAAAGCGTAAATTTCCAAATACCGCAAAATGTAGTGCTACAATACATACACCTACAGACTACGTAATATGCTCTAGGCATATAATACCTAAATACCCGCAGTAATGTAAAATGAAACTAAACATACACCTATCTTACCAAAAATAGCAGAACCAAACCCTTACCTCACAATTCTAGAGTATTAGACCGATTCTGGACGACTTCCACACCACGACCCGAAACTCAGAAACCTATCTTTTTCTAACTTCCGGACCTCAAAATCTGTCAATTCAAGTTAAATTAGCAACCTTACCAACCACACTACCAAACTACACCCCCGACCCCGAAACCGAAAATCCTAGCACTTCAGTAAAATTCCAGATTTCCACGTAAATGTCAATTCAGAATCAACCTAGACAATGCAAGATTATACATTGACAAACACAATTCAACAATCAGAACTGATCAAACCAACCTTAAACCCTTCATTACCCGCCATTTTCCGATAATCCCGCTTAATAGTAACTTTTCCATTTCTTATCCGAATTCAACGTTTCAAACTTCAAACCACTCCTAAATTCAACCCCAATACCATTTTAACATCCAAATCAACCAAAACCAAACTCCAACCTAGATAAAGAATCATTCCAAAATTCGATTCTTAACCAACTTTTTATCCAACTTCCAATTCAATCCATTCAAGCTTCCAATTAATCAATCTAACCACCAATTTCACTTCTAAACCAAGAATGCTATCCAATTGCATCCAAAACAACAAAATCCAACTTTGAACATTAACATACAAAATCGGCCAAATGGGGGTTTCCAACTCAACTTGTTTTCCATCAAATTGAATCCATACATAAGCTTACAATCATGCTAGGATTAACATACTTGAAGCATGAAGCAAGATAACAAACACACATCATTTTGGAAATTATCCATAAATTCGGCCAAAATAGAATTCTTCATCCAAGATGTGTTTTCCAAAATCCAACACTTGAATATCACTCCCCTACAACCCAAGAACAACATACTAAAAGATGGGAGGAAGAGAATCATCCTAGCTCATAGCTAAGAACAAACCCATAATTCACAAATCCTTCTCTTTTTCCATCCGATTCTTGTTTCCAACAAGAAAAGAGAGCAAGGGAGGAAGCTTACCACTTTTGGAGTCCACCCATGGTGAATTTTAGCCAAGAAAATAAAGAATCCAAAGCTTGAAGAAAATGGAGTCTATGGCGGCTACGAGTCGGAGAAATGAACGAATCAGAAGGAGAAATGAAATGAAAATAGCTCCTGTACTCTTTCCACAATACTTTTAAAACTTCTTCCTTTCCATCTCTAATATGGGCATTACAAGTGTCCTCTTTCCTTTCCATCTTTAATATGGCCATGACAAGTGTCCTTTCCCCTTTGGTCAACACTTAAGAGTCAACCTTATCTACCAGAAATCTGAAATTGGCTAAGTCATCCCTTCTTCGGGAGAAGGCCCATGCCTTCTACGGGAGAGGGCCTCCTGCCTTCTACGGAAGAGGGCCTCCTGCCTTCTACGGAAGAGGGCCTCCTGCCTTCTACGGAAGAGGGCCTATGCCTTCTACGGAAGAGGGCCTATGCCTTCTACGGAAGAGGGCCTATGCCTTCTACGGAAGAGGGCCTATGCCTTCTATGGAAGAGGGCCTATGCCTTCTACGGAAGAGGGCCTATGCCTTCACAGCGAACGTCCCGCCCCAAAAATATTTTATAGCGTAAAAAGCTCCGGGACGTTCCCACGATTCCAAAACCGCAAACGGTTTTCCAAACCGAGGTCTCGAGAACGCCACCAACCCGGCCAGACGTCCCGAGACGACCCCGACAACCCCCGGCGCTTAAAAATATTTTCGGCGGAAACGTCCGGGGACCCACACGACCTCAAATACGGAAGGGTTCGCCAAAATGATACTCGGATAGGGCTCGGGAGCCGCCTGAACGCCGAAAAACGTGACCCGCAGGCCAAAACCGGAGCCCCGGGTCACCCGGTCGCAACCCGCTCGGGGTGACCGTAACACCCCCGCCTTCGCAACCGGGTTCGGGTGGCGTACGGTGACATTAGGGTTGTGTTTTGGTTGTGTTGGTTGGTAATTCGGTATTGTGGATGGAAGTAGGTTCGTATTGATGTTTGAAACGTTGTCTTCGGGCAATGGGAGCAAAGTTCACTTTATTGCGGGATTAAGGGTGAAAGTGTCTGGAATGTGGGTTTAAAGGTTGGAATGCGTTTGAGGGTGTGTGAATAACAATGTTCTGGCTCGGTTCGTGAAATCGAGCTTTCTGTGGATTTTTGCGGGAAAGTGCGGGATTTTGCGGGATTGGTTTCCGGGGGTTTGTTTGGGTGTGTTCTGACTCAATTGTGGTTGTTCAGCTTAATTCTGCGTGGGTGGAGTAGCGTGGGACCGTAAAAGGCAAGTTGCGACTTTTCGGGCCGGGAGCCGGGATTTCCCGGGAATTGTGCTACGGAGCGGTGTTGATGAGGTAAGTGTCACCGCACGCCACCCGAACCCGGTTGCGGAGACGGGGGCGCCGGGACGTCGGAAGCGGAAGCCGGAAAATACAAGATGGCAGGTCCACCGAGACCCGCCGCGCGTAGCGGACCCAGAAAAACGAAGCGATTGCGGAAGCGACTTGAACATTTTCATACATATAACTAAAATAAAATCAAAACATGCAATTCATGCATTAGCAACAGAGTAAGCCCCGCCCTCCGTGGACGAGTGCTTACGCACCAAAACATAGATGCATACAGAGTTCACGTAACCTAAAGTATCTAGCAAGCGCCAAGCTCTCGTAACATGCAATGTAATGTATATATATATATATATATATATATATATATATATATATATATATATATATAAACACATACAATCATCATAACAATAAAACAGAGAGTATGCACATGCAGCTACAGAGCCGACCCTAGGCCTAAACGTCAAAATACCTCGCGGGATTCAGACCAAGTAGACAAAATCCCAGCCCGCAAGGTACTGCTGCTCAACCCAACCAAGGCAGAAATCTCACGGAAACCAACTCCGCTGGTTGTTTACCAAGTCTACCCGAAACCCAAAACAGTAACCCAAAGAAGGGTGAGTCCTAAAAGGACCCCGTAAGGGATTTGGGGTAAGATAAGCATATGTAACCCCGCAAAAAGAAAGATAGCAATATACGAATATATGCAATGAATACAAAACATCGTGCATGTAATAAAACAGATCGAGAATACCGAAGGATGTGCGATACTAAATCGCCATAAACCCTTATAACCAATCGTAACAGCGGCCTCCTCTAAGGGAGTCGAAGCCAAGCTATTACGGAAGCATGGTGCACCAGGGGTAGCGAACCCACAACCGTCGTAGGGTTAATGCACAAAGTATGCCATAAGGCATACACCTACAAACGTAGGGTTAATGCATGTGGTATGCTACAAGGCATACACCTACGAGATCACGTAACGTACCTTAAAGCGAAATTTCCGAAATACCGCAAAATGAAGTGCTACAATACATACACCTACTGCATCATGTAATATGCTCTAGGCATATAATACCGAAATACCCGCAGTAATGTAAAATGAAACTGAACATACACCTATCTTACCAAAAATAGCGTAACCAAACCCTTACCTCACAATTCCAGTATTTGACCGGTTCTGGACGATTTCCAAACCACGACCCGAAACCCGAAAACCTCTCTTTTTCTAACTTCCGGACCTCAGAATCTGTCAATTCAAGCTAAATTAGCAACCTTACCAACCACACTACCAAACTACACCCCCGACCCCAAAACCGAAAATCCGGCAGAATTTCCGTAAAATTCCAGATTTCCACAGAAACTTCAGAATTCAGAATCAACCTAGACAATGCAAGATTATACATTGACAAACACAATTCAACAAGCAGAACTGATCAAACCAACCTTAAACCCTTCATTACCCGCCATTTTCCGATAATCCCGCTTAATAGTAACCTTTCCATTTCTTATCCGAATTCAACGTTTCAAACTTCAAACAACTCCTAAATTCAACCCCAATACCATCTTAACATCCAATCCAACCAAAATCAAACCCCAACATGGAAAAAGAATTATCCAAAAATTCGGCTTCTTTGCCAATTTTTATCTAACTTCCAAACCAATCCATTCAAACTTCCAATTAATCATACTAATCACCAATTTCACTTCTAAACCAAGAATGCTATCCAATTGCATCCAAAACAACAAAATCCACAATGATCATCAACCTACATAATCGGCCATTTGGGGGTTTTTGACTCAACTTGTTTTCCATCAAATTGAATCCGTACATAAGCTTAGAATCATGCTAGGATTAACATACTTGAAGCATGAATCAAGGAGACAAACACACATCAACATAGAATTTCCAAGAAATTCGCCAAAATGGGGCTTTTTCATCCAAGGAGTTTCTCCAAAATCTAACACTTGATTATCACTCCCATACAACCCAAGAACATCATACTAAAAGATGGGAGGAAGAGAATTATCCTAACATGTAGCTAAGAACAAACTCATAATTATCAAAATCTCCTCTTTTCTTCACTAATTCTTGTTTCCAACAAGAAAAGAGAACCTAGGAAGGTACTTACCACATGAAGGACCCAATTCCTCTTTGATTTGAGCCAAGATGAAGAACTTCAAGCTTGAGGTTGAGCTTCATCAATGGTGGCGGCAGTAGCAGCAAGAGGGAGAAGAAGAAGAAGAAAAGAAAAGAAATGAAAGTGAATTTAATTCACTTAAGTAAATATAACTATATATATATATATATATATATATATATATATATATATCCTTCCTTTATCCCATCCATTCTCTTCTTAAATAGAATATAGACAAGTGTCCTCAACTTGTCCCCAAATCTGCCGAATTCAGCTGCACCCATGCTGAAATAATTTTCTTTTGTCACCAAATACAAATTAACTCCCAATTTTTCCGAAAGTTCCAATATTTTTAGCCCAACAATATTTACCGAATTCCAAAATTAATGAAACTTGGACACAACCCTCAGAATATTATAACATTATAGTGTCTGCACTGGAGGGTGCCGACATTCTGTGTATACACGCACCGAGAGTGCAGGTATACTTCTGTGACCCTACGACAGTTTGGGGATCGCGACCCCAGCCGGTACCGTGCTTCTATTCTGTTCTGTTCTGTTCTGTATATTCTGACCTCTTAGAGATGGCTGTCGTTTTGGGTCATTCTGGCGGTTGGACCGCGTACGATGGGTTCCGGCTTACCTCTGACTTTGCATACATTCATATATATGTATATTTGTGTTGGTGCTTGTTCTGTTTTGCAGGTTCGGTTCGGCAACACTTGTACAACTGTATCTTACCTCAGCCCTTACTGGGTCCTCCCGAGGACTCACCCCTTATATGTTTACCACCTTTCAAAGTTGTTACGAAAAGCAACCGGCGGAATAGAGATTCGCGGTGCTTTGTTATCTTGGGTTTCAAGAAGAAGCAGTACCACGTGCGGAAAATCTCCTGAGCGAGAAGGTTTCCGATTCCGCACTTAGGTATATCTAGGTTTTAGTTTGATGGGTCTGTAGCTGTAGTTGCATGCATGTTTATCGGATCATGAGATTGTATATGATGGAAGTTCTGGTATATATGTATATCTGACCTTCTTGTCTTCTGAGTAGAGGGCGGAGCCCCGACTTGCCTATATTGGATTTGTTTATGAAAAGGGATTCTGTGTCCTGCTTGTCCTGTGTAATGAACGATATTCCATGAACTGCGTGTTTGGTAATTGCTGAGCTACTTGTATGCTTGCCATGTATGGATTTTGGTAGGTTGCATGTTAGTATCGATTATTCTGTTTAATCGGTAAAATGCTCCGCCACCGCGCTATCCGCCGTAGGTTCCGGTGTCCGACGTCGCGGTCGGCCCCACCTCTGCAAACGGGCGGGGTGGCTGTGACCGCTTCGCTTCTTCAGCTGCAGCCCTCGCCAGCTCAACTTCAACCTTCGGCAGCTTTGGTATCAGCCTCCAGGGAGAGGAATGACTCCTTCAGGACGGAGACCTCAATGTTTTTGGCTTCCAGCTCCGCGTCCTGTTGAAGGAAACGACGCTGAAATGCGTCTACCAGACTCGCCTGCTCTCACCGGAGCAGCCTACAAGCAGTCCGCTCCTTGTTGAGGTAATCGCATGATGTGGACATCCACCCCACTCCCACACAAGAGATGCCAAGCCCCTTCCAAGGCCTCAATGGACCCATGACACGGTCTAGGTCAAAGAAGGTGCAAGAGAAGCTCCAAGCGTTTATAAGGATCATGGCACAAACCGAGGAGCGGAATGAAGATCGAGACCAAGACCTCAAGCTCCAACTCATGGGAATTCAAGTGGAGAAGACCCCAAACCATTTGGGAAACATCACCTACACTTCCCTTGAAGACGAGGAGGGCGCCACGCGCTTCACGCGCCACCACCCCTCATCCACGTGCTCCACGCGCTCACCCCCGCCCTGGACCGATGCGCCACCACCCATGGACAGCTGCCTAGCCTTCCCCAACCTTGGAGATGCCCGAAAGTAGCCTCATTCGCCGGCCAAGCGCGCAACGCGCCACTTAAGGCCCGCGCGTGTGGGCCACGTGCCACCATGATTGGGCCGGCCCAAATTCTTCCAATTTCGGCCCAATGTCCATTTATATCAGATTTTTATTTTAGTTGACTTATATTTGAACAATATTTATGTTATTGGAAGATGGGAGGGAAAGTAGGTTAAAGTGGAGGTCTTTACTCACTAGTTTGTAGTAATGGTTGGTCCTTGCCCTCCATTACCACAAATGGTGGTTACCTTTCACTTTTCCCTCACCATTTTTAGTAGTATCATTATGATTTCTTTTGTATCATGGAAATGGTAAGTAACCCTAGGGTGTTTGTCAAAAGTGTTACTACACTTTGGACAATAACCTCCACTTACCTTTCCTATTTAAACTAGCAACTAGACATTGTAAAGGTAGAACTTATTTTTGAAGCATTTCAGCCGAAATTCTCTTCTTCTACAAGAGATCATTTTGGTTCTTGGTTCTCATTTCTACAATCCATTCCCTTTGTTCCATAATTTTGGTTCAAGAATTATATCTAGTATTGCTTGATCAAGTAGTTAAGAGGTGCTAGATCCATCTCCTCCCCTAGGCATTCCAAGCATTGCTTCATCTTGTAGTGAAGAGGTTCTTGGAGAAGCCGAAAGTATCATCTTGTTCTTGTTCATCTTCCAAGCTAGATCCTTCCAAGAGTTGATCATTTTTGGTGATCACATCATCGCACCAGGTCTCCAACTGGGCCACCCGCTTGGCCATCTCCTCCCCTTCTTGGGCAGCTTTCAGCTCCCCCTTGAGGCGTGCAATCTCTGCAACTTGGGCACCATCCCGGCCGTTGGCATACTTCAGAAAGTCTTGCCATTGCTCCATGGCAGCGTAGCCCTGGACGGCGGCCTGCATCCAAGAATACTCAGCAAGGCAGAAAGGAAACAACAGAACTTATAAAACAGAGACCAAAGGTTGTCTTACCTGCAGATTTTGCTTGGCTGCCTCCTTCATGAGCTCAGCAGGGGAGTCCAAGCTTCGCCCTATTACCTCCCTGTTATAGGGGGTGCGCAGCCCTCCAGCACGACAGAGGATGCTCTCCCCTCCTAACAACAAGGAGTTGTTGTTGTTAAGAAGGAAGACCGGGTCCCACGCCTCATGCAATGGCTTCCCCTCTTCCTTATACACTTTGGCCCTGAGGTCTTCCCTCATGAGCCTCAGTGCAGCCGGTTTTTCGGACCACTTTGCAGCAGCAACACGCTTCCGCTCCAAGTAGTGGGACCACACCCCAGTCTCCTCCAAAACAGCAGACATGGCCCCCCAAGTCCACTGCGCTTTCGCGCAGGCTGTGGCCTTGTTCTGAAGGTCCTGCACCTACAGCATCAACAGATTGCAAATATCAATACTACTGAAAAGTTGGGACACAGTCTTAAAATAAATGACTTACCAGCAGAAGGTTGACCAATCCACTAGCCCCTGGCTGGCTGCAGGAAGGTTGGATTGCTTCCCAACGACTTGTCCCCGCATGGGTCTGCGCCACCAACACCCCCTCCATAGGGGCCTCACTATCAGAAGCCTCCTGAATGCTCGAATCCTCCAGCCCCTTCGCCACAGGGGCCTCCTCCCGTGCAGGAGTGGCCATGGCCTCCTCCCCTGTAGGAGTGGCCACAGCCTCCTCCCCTGCAGGAATGGCCACCGCCTCCTGCTGCCCACAACTGCTGCTCTCCTTAGCAGCCAGCTTGCTCCTCCTCCTCATGAATAGCAGGAGTGCGCCTGCTGACATCCTGCCTCTGTGAGGGGGCGCGGTGCCCCTGGAAACAATTCCTGCTGCAACCACATGCCCACGTAGATCTTCACCTTTGGCTTGAGGAGGGCTCGCAAAGAGCCCAGACACGAAGGCCTCGAGGTTGGAGGGACAATGCGTCCCAACGCCTTGACCGCCGCGGCGGGGGCATCCTTCCCGAGCGCGCAGGCCATGTGCACCTGCTGTGCAGCACGCATGGACACCCTCTTGCCCCTGCCCTCGCCGGACTCAGGGGAGGCATCTGCAAACAGAGAAGACTTCAGACCAGGTTCAGCTAAATAATGAACATGTAAATAACGTACACATATGTAAAACATAACTCTGGGCCCTGCCAGCGCCGCGCTAAGGGCATCTAACACTTCTCCACGATAGGCAGGGGCCCATTCCTCATATGGCAGGGGCACCTTAGGGTCCAGCAGGAAGCCAGTGCTGATCCCAGGCCACCTCAGTGTTCTCTTCAAGTTGGGTGGCAGAGAAGGGGAAGAGCTCGTCACAGGCACTCCTCGAAGCACATCATCCAACCATCCCAACAGTTGGATGTATGCCTGCCAACGCAGCCCGTTGGTAATTAGCTCAGGCCTCCGCGCAATGCTTTGCACTGATCGCTGCGTCCTCGCCACTGGAAAGTTCCATGAGTTGTCGCGAGGAATGAAGAAGAAGGATCCATGCCAAGAGTGGTAGGATCTGGGCGCGGCGATGAAGGAGATAAAATTGTTTCCCGAACATTTATGGGGGTCACATGAAAGAACGCGCTCCCACTGCGCAATTCCAGCCGGTAGAACCGCTGAAAGACATCAGCAAACGGTTTTGCCCCGGCCATCCGGTAGGCAACGGTGAAGCCTGCAATATTCAGGAACGTGTTGGGCGCCAACTGCGACGGTGGCAGTTCCCACTCCGTGCACAGATCTTGCACCAAAAGCGGCAACGGAAACCACAACCCGGCCGCAAGCTACACCGTGTACAGGCATAACACCGCCCCCTCCAGGTTCTCCTCGGTCGGAGGAAGGCCCAACGACTTACAAGCGCCCTTGCGCGATGGATACACCAACACCTTCTCCACTAAGAAGAAGGATTTCACCAACTCCTGGTGAATTTTCTCAGCGCTCACCGTGGTCTTCTCCACGGGAGCAATCACCGGGTAAACAGCTTCTTTCAACTCCATTCCTACAAAGTCGGGTCACAGCCCCATAAATCACCAGAATACAACAGAAGCATTTCATCGAACACCCACTACGCACAACGAAAAAGTCATACCTGTTTGCGTACCGGTGAAGAAGATGAAAGGGAAAAAGGCAGTACGAACTCCAACGAAATCATAGGCTCACCGGACTCAGCTCCACAGCATAAATACTCAAGGCAGTTGCAAGGAAGCTCAAACGCAAGAAGCTCTGGAAAATGAAAGCAAAGAAGCGTAAAAGTGAAAGAAGAATCGTTTTCTCTTCTCAAAAACGCTTTTATAAGCCCGCGGAAACGAAAAGGCACTTTTAAAGTGTAATCGACTCCTGAAGCTCCACGTGCCAGCAATGCCTAACGGTTAGAAACCTTTGGCCTTCCGTTGTTATCTCTCCTGCTTTAAATACTGGGGAACCCCCCACCTCCGTTACACATTGAACGGTCCACAAACGGCGTAACGTCCCCGCCAACTCCAAGACACTGGATTACAATAGAGTACGGGGCTCTGCCCATACTCTGCCTTCAGGAGGACGCATCTTGGTACACTACCCAAGAAATGCCCCCTCAAAGGCTCACACTGATTATGAAGAGGCCATCGCGCCCCACACAAACTCACTCAGTCCTGTGGCTGCTACCGCCCTCAACACTTAGTATTTTCAACACACGGAGTACAGGACCCTGCCCATACTCCGCTCTCAGGAGGAGGCATCTTGGTACACTACCCAAGCAAATGCGTCCCCGCATCACATCAGAATCAGACCAAGGATCAACATGGTCATCACCCCTTGGTGGCACCTTCAAGTTATGCCTCCGCAGGTCTCGCCCTCGCCGTCTCACACTCGCCTTCGCGAGTCTCTTATGCCTCCGCAGGTCTCGCCCTCGCAGTCTCACACTCGCCTTCGCGAGTCTCTTATGCCTTCGCAGGTCTCGCCCTTGCCGTATCAGACCTCACCTTCGCTGGTCTCACCTTCGCGGTCTCACACTCGCCTTCACGAGTCTCTTATGCCTCCGGTCTCGCCCTCGCGGTCTCACACTCGCCTTCGCGAGTCTCTTAGGACTTCGCAGATCTCGCCCTCACCAGATCTCATGTCTCACCTTCGCGGGTCTCGCCCTCGCGGTCTCAGGTCTCGCCCTTGCGGTATAAGATCTCACCTTCACGGGTCTCGCCCTCGCGGTCTCAACTTACCTTCGCGAGGTCTCTCATGCCTATACTGGCCCCGCCAGACAAGGCCCTTGCACTCACGGTTCGTGCGACCCATACTTTTACCCTTATTGGCTTCACTTTTATCTAGGCCTTCGCCCCTTGCTGGCCTTCGCCGCTACATACTCAACTAAGGAAAGACCACTTGGTCATCTGACATTAAGCAACCAATAAGGAAGACGGTCAGCACGAGCCTGAGTGATCTTCACCAGATTCACATGCCAGATATCCTCTGACAAACGAATCAACTAAGGCGGTTTACTGAAACATTCATCATCACAGCCGCCTTATCTCAAATAGCCTAGCCAGAGGCTTCAACTGGGGGAGGCTCCTCCTGGCATCACCCTATAAATAGGGTGATGTCCACCTTAAAACGGGTAAGGCACTTCACGCCCCCCCACTCCTCTCTTGCTACTCCTGAGTGCTCTCTTTATCTTTCACAGATCACTCTGAAAAGCAAGCTTGGAGTCCTCAAGAACACAACATCAATAAATCATCTGAGAGTCCAGACCTGTAAAAGAATGAGACTATCAGATACAGTTCATACTTTTCATGAACGATCATTTCAATTGCATGCTTAAGGCTGAAATACATGTAAAATTCAGTCAATCTGATGCATATTTGCATGCAACATTCATACTAGTTCATGCGAACATGCATATACATTCAGGCAACACAGGCTCTGATACCATTTGTAGATTTAGAGATTCATAGCATGTGGTGTTTTCTATAATCACGCCTCTCCACTTTCACAAGGAAGAAAGAGGAGAAGGAGTATAGATAGGAAACATACCTTGCACCCTTGAGATAACAGCGTAAGGATCTTTGTCCTTGCTCCAAACGTTTGCTCCAACTCTTCCGGTTGAATCTTCAGGCCTTCGAATTCCTTGATGAGGGCGGATTGCATGTGATGCGATGAGTTTGTTTTGTGTTAGAGACACAAGAAATGTTCCACCTAAAATGCTCTAGGAAGTCTTGATATTTCGGCCAAGAACAAAGAGAAGAGAGAAGTTTCGAATTCTTAAGTCTTCTTTTGTGTTGTGGCCAAATCATCTATTTCTAGATGATGTAGGGAGTTACTAGGAAGAGTCACAACTCCTTATGTCTGAAAGTACACATACTTTCGGCCTAAGGAGTGGTTACTCCCCCTTGTACACTCCCTTGTCCAAATGCTAAGTAACTCCTCATTTAGTCGAAGGGGTACCTCCCTTGAGGTGCCTTTTCGCCAATTTAGGCTCTCATGGCCGAAATCTCTTGGTAGCTTCCAAGAGATGTGCACACATGCACTAGGGTGCATACACCATGCACCTCGATTGCCAAAGCCATGTTCTTTTACCAAAATACCCTTATTTTGTATAAAAGGATGCTAGTAAGTAGTTACTACTCATGAAACATCACAAATGTTCCATATAGCCACAATTCACATAGTTGAATTCCATAGAACTCATTTCAGCTCACTTTGAGCTGAAACTCACTTCTCCATTTGAGATGAGCTAAAACATCACCTCAAAAGTACTTGGTGCGCTAAGAATTCCAACAGTTTATTACCTACTTCAATTCCCGATATCATTTTGATAGCCTGGTTCCTTGACGGGATTGAGCTTCCAGATACTTGAGTGATGGGGAAATGACCAGAACGACGATCTTGAGCTTCGGAGTAATCTGCAGGATGTAAACAAGGAATATTCAGGAGCAGAAAGAGGAGTGGAGGTGTGTAGATAGGGTATACCTTTCCCAAGCCATCCTTTTATAGGAGGCGTTGAGGTAGCGGTTGTCCCGTGACTGGAGTAGTGGAGTGCTCCACCACATTCCAGAGTAGTGGAAGACTGGAGATGTAATGGAGAACGTGGGTAGTTCGTGGAGACGACCGTTCCCCACTTCCTTTTCCCGGTTTGTGACGTCGCTAAGTGATGGGTGGCGAAGACCAGGAGATGCGAAGGCCTTGTTTGGCAAGGCCCGGAGATGCGAACCCGCAAGGTCTTGGCGAAGCCGGCAAGTGCGAAGCCCTCCTGACAATCCCCGCGCGATGGGGTGGTATCGCGATGTATTTCCTTGGTTGCTGCTGATGATGACGCGAGGGGCGAGATGCGAGGGGCATTTGCTTGGGTTGTGTACCAAGGTGCCTAGAGGCGGAGTATGGGCAGGGTCCTGCACTCCGCGTTTTGGCTCAAAGTCGACCGTTGGGAAAAGTCACTGACGGTAGGCCAAACGTTTCCTACCGTTACTTGACCTTTGACACGCAGCTCATTGGGACTGGCTCTCTGTTTGAGGCGACGCTTCAGCGTCGTTAGGGTTGGCCCTATAAATAGTTGGCCTGATCGCAGTTTCCCACTCTTTGCATTCTCGCTCTTCGTTCAAATTTTCTACCTGCTGCTTCGTACTCTGTCACTTCCTTTGTCCTCTTCGCTTGAATCTTGGTATTTTGTGGTGCGTGTGTGGTCATCTGTTGCTCCTGTTGTTTCGTCGTTGGCTTGCTTTTGCCTTCATAATTTCAGGTACGTGGTCGTTTTTTTGTTCCTTGCATGCGAGGTGTTCGATGAAATTGCTAATAGACTGTTCGTCTTCCTAGTCTCATTTCCTTTCTCCCGCAGTAATGGCTGCCAGAGAAGCTGCTCGTCCAGTTGTCCCTGTCATGGACAAGACCACTGTGAAGCCTGACAAGCTTCACCAGGTGTATACGGCGTGGACTGGGCCTTGCAAGGCGCTAAAGCTTCCTCAGACGCCAGAGAATCTGGAGAGTGCCGCGTTGTGCCTCTACACTGCCCAGATGTCTTCTGGGCTGAGGTTTCCTTTGCCTCTCCTGGTCCAAGAGCTGTGTACTCTGTGGGGTCTCCCACCGTCACAGCTCGGGCCCAACACTTTCATTCACATCGTTGGCTTCATTGTGGCGTGTCGTTTGGCTGGGGCAGAGCCGTTCGCTGACGTCTTCCTACGATTCTACCGCCTTGACCTGCGAACAGGGGACAATTCTTCCATGTTACCCTCCTCAGTGTTGGGGGGAACAACTCTATCTCTTTTGGTGTTCCTTTGAAGTCTCACCATGACTGGCATGGTAGTTTCTTTTTTGTCTGCAGGGACGAGTCATGGCGGTTTCCAGTGGTGAGGACTTCAGAGGCGGTGCAGAGTTTGGCTTCGAAGCCGGTTCTGTACATAGATGGGCTAAGGTGGCATGAATACATTCGCCTTCTAGGGTGGCTAGATGATGTGCTAGCAAGGAGGTCTTGCGATGACCTGTTCCCATTCTCCCTTGCGCGGTTGGATGAAGTGACCCTGAGGTGGGCCGACATTAGCACGGGTTACTTGATTGACTCCAAGGTTCCCCCCCTTATGAAGGTTGGGCGCTCACGACGAAGTGGTGGATGCACTGCGTGCTGCCCTTGCAGGGCCGAGAGGTATTTGCTGTTTTCCCTTCTTTTAATTCCTCATGCGAACATGTATTGATCTTCGTGGTGTTTAGATGCTCCTCCTCGCCCTGACGCTGCGCAAGGGAAAAGGGGATCCATGCGTGCTGCGGTGCAGATTCATCTCACCTGTGCCTACAAGCAAAATGCTTCTCCTGCTGCGGAGAAGGTATTGGGTGCCATTGGACACCGCGAAGGAAAAGGCCAACCACCAGCCCCTTCGCACCACATGGCGCGGTGAAGAGGAAAAGGATGGTTGATGATGCAGTGCAGTCTCCTGAAGGAAGGGCTCATCCTGAGTCAGACCAGGCAAAGACGAGAGGGTCTGACCGGGAGGCACTCCCCAGTGATAGGGAAGAGACTGAGGGGGGAATTTCTGGAAGTACCCCTGGGGAAGAGGGGATTCACGAGACTCCAGTGGTGGATGTTACACCCACCCTGACGTTTTGTAATCTTCCGGCGAATGTCGGCCGGAAATGTGAATTCTGTAATTTTTCGAAGTATGAGTAATTATTGGAATTCAATTTTTGGGAGTGACTTTGGAGCTAATTATAATTGTTTCGGGCGTTGGATAACAATTCTCGAGTTCTGGGAAGTTTTGCGGAAAATTGGTTTCGAAGGGCAAAATGGTCACCGATGGGGAAAAAAATTTGGAAAAAGATATTTGTTGGAAAATTAGTGTGGCTGCGAAATTGGCTGGTTGGAAGGGATTTTATTTTGTTATTTTTGGTTAATTACATGAGATAATGTTAGAGTTAATGATGGTAGATATTTGGAGACAAAAGCTTACCATTTCTTACAATATCTCTACCCAATGCTTGCTTTGATAAGAGAACTTGTCCCCTCCCCTTTTTGACCTCTATTAACCAGCCATATCTCCAGCTTCCAGCCATTTAATTCAGATTCATAACCTCTCCACACTTAAAGAAAAACAAAGTCTTTTGCAAACCTCTCTCCCTTTGCTGCCAGCAAAGTTGCACCTCTGTTCTTGGTCGATTCTGCTCTTCTACAGTCCGAATTAGCTCTAGTGGTAGTTAGACGATATCTTCCTTAACCTCTTGGCTTCAACTTTTCTGAAGAGACCAAGGGCCAAAGGTGAAGGGAAGACCTCCAAATCTGGGTTGCAAGAAAACGGGTCTGCTGTGATGTTGGTGCTGAAATTTCAAATCTGAAGTTTCGGGCCTTGAACCTTCAACAAGCCATCCTACCACTTCTTCTACCTTCCAAATCTGGTATCTTCAAGGTGAGATTGTGTAGTTAAAGTTTAATTTTCATGTGTATGGAAAAAACATGGAAAGAAGCTCACTTTGTTCATCTTTTTCTTGGACAAGTGCATGGTGTTTTGGGGTGACTATTGTTCCTACAGCAGCTTCATCAAGGAGTTTAGAGAAGTTCTTCAAGGTGAGGAACCTTTATGTTAAGATTTGTGAACTGTGGATGTTAGTTAAGTTCTGATCTTCAACTATGAAGTTGGTAGCATTTTAAGCATGCTTTGTTCTTGAAGAATCATGAAACAACATGTTGCTGAAAAGTTGGAGTCTTGGCCGAATTCTTGATTGAATGTTTGATGAAGTTTTGTTGAAGATTTAAGTGTTAAAGTGTTGAAAAATGGAAGTACTTAAAGGTTTATGCATGAAAGTGTTAAGATTTGAAGTTTGGGTGAAATTTGGAAGAAAACCCGAAAATCATGCTCTTGGAAGAAATTAGTGTTGCTGTGAATAGTGTTTTTGGTGATGAATAGTTGATTAAAACATGTTAAAAATGGTTTAACATGAAGGATTAAAAGTAAAATGACTAAATTGTGAAATATGGAAAAGTTTGGGTAAAAGTGTAAACTTGGTAAATATGGAAGGATGTCACTAAGAATTGTGGAAACAAGGGTTTCTATCAAGTTCTGGATAAAATTGGACACTTGGTAAGTTTTGGGGCACTTTTGCAAGTTCTGAAAAGTTGAGGGACTTAGGTTGTAATTAAGGATAAATTCCCAACATTGGAACTTTAGTAAAGAAACTTAAGCTATTTCGTGTCTCGATTCGCGATTAAATCTGCACTGCAGGATACTTGCTTGTGCGTCAGGAGGCCACAGTAGATATCCGATATCTGTTGAGGTAAGGGGTCTAACTTCCTTAATGCGCATTAAATGTGTATTAGGTTAGTTAAGGGCTAGTACTCGGGTCGAGGGTGGGGCCCAGTGACTCCCGGGGCTAGTTACTGGTACGTAGTGGTTTGCAGGGTTTTTATTTCTGGACTTCTGCTATATCGGATTTGTTTATCGGGGGTCGAAGACGGACCCATTCTGCTTTCTGTTAACGACGCATGGGGATGCCGGCCGGGCCGGGGAAGAACTACCCATGGTCGTGCCTTCTGTTATCTATTCACGGCGCATGGAGATGCCGGCGGGGCCGGGAAGATCTATCCATGGCCGTGCCCTCGATCGATGGGATTCTCGTATACATGCATCTGCATATCACATCATGATATTTAGGGTTGCGTTATCTGTTAGAACATTGCACGCTAACCCTTTTGTGCAAAGCTAAAATGTTTTAAAAGTTTTGGTTTGACCAATTCGTACCTACCCCCTTACGGGTTCTTTCGAGAACTCACCCCCCATGCTTACAATATTTTCAGGGGATCCGGGCAAAGCGACATGCGGACTAGATTTCGCGGTGCTCATTCTGCACTTCTGTTATTTTGAGGTATATTTGTGTTTGGGTGAAATTCTCGTTAAAATCCTTTCTATGTTGGTATCTTTCTGTTAAGTCTGTCGTTCTTCTCTGTGTATGTTTAGCAGCAGCAACATCTAGTAGCGAGGTATAATTCCGCACTTTGTTGGCTCGGCTCTGTAGAAGTAGTGCATGTAGACACTCTAGTATTTTCATACTATCGGTCTGTATATTTTGTGGGAGTTTCCGACCTTACGCAGAGGGCGGAACTTCCTCGGCCTGTATCTTTATTTTTCCCGCTTCATTACTTTTACGCGCGATATCCTGTAAAAACCACTAACGTGTCTCGGGTGCAGGTTTAGGACTAGTAAGGCGTCTTAAAATCTGCAAACACGTAACAACCTTAAAACTGGAAGAAAAATGTTTTAAGGGAAGGGTTTCGGGTCCACACCCTTTTAAGAGAAAATTCCGCGATCACCCGCCGCCATTACCTCCAACCTCCGCAACTACGACGCTTCCGCCAGTTCCGGGGCGGTGGGGTGACAGTGGAGGTTGCTGGCCCTTCTTCTGTGAAGGAGGCGACACCGACTGAGGACGCCAGAATGGACGCCTTTGTTTCTGGGCTGCTGGCGAGCCCTCCTAGGGCGGGTGGTGAAGTCCCCCCTGGGAGTTCTACTGTGTCAACCCCTTCTCAGGTTGAGACTCACTCCCAGTTGGAGGTTCCTCTCCAGGCGAATGCACCTCCCAAGCAGAGGCCTCTCCTCAGATTGAGGCTTCTCCTCAGGTGGGGGGCCCCCCTCCAAAGAAGATAACTTCGGCTGGCGATCTCCTGCTAGCCATGAGAAGGAAGTCCAAGTCTGCAGCGAAAGCCAGCAGTTCTATTGGGGGCGAGGTACCAGCAGCCCCCGCGGGGAGTGGCGCGCCCGCGCCAGGTGATACTCAGCCGGAAATAATGGGAGATGTTGGTGGTGTTTTCCCAACAAGCAGACAGGCTTCCCAGAGGGAAGGGGCTCCAGAGGGGTACCCCCAAGCATTCCAAGCGATGCTGCCAACGACGCCTTGGTGAAGCCGCAGTGCAAGCCACCTACTGGGATGTAGTCCGCACTCCCTGCGAACCGTCTGGGAGCGGTGCCTGGGTGAAGCCGCAGTGCAAGCCACCTACTGGCGAGGCCATCGTTGCCCTGGATCAGGGCCCTTCGCCAGGTGAGTTCCTTTCCTTGTTTGCTTGTGTCCCAAGCTTTCTTTATTGTGCTTACAAGTCATTTGGTACAGGGGCGGAGCCTTCCAACCCCCATGGTAGACTACGCCAAAGTGTGGTGGATCTCGGTGCAGCGGCGTCCGTCCTCGAGGAGACTGGGGTTTGGTCGCATTTCCTTGAGGGGAAACGCGTCGCTGCCCAGAAGGTCCCCAAGTGGTCTGAGGATCCCGCCACACTGAAAGCCTTGAGGGAGGACCTTAGGGTGAAGGTATATAAGTAAGAGGGCATGCCCATGGAAGAGGCTTTGGACCCTGTCTTTCTTTTAAACAACAAGTCCTCCTTGTTGCTAGGGGGAGAGCGCGCGTTGCTGTCCTGCCTGGAGGGACTTCGCACCCCTTTCGACAGGGAGCTGATGGATCGAAGCCTGGACTCCCCAGTTGAGTTTATGAAGGAGGCTGCCAAGCACAACCTTCAGGTGAAGCATTTCCCTTTTTTTTGTTCTGTAATTTCTGTACTAACTCATCTTTATGCAGGCTGCCATCAATGAGTACGCTGGTCTCAGCCAATGGCACAAGTTCTTGAGCTATACGAATGTGAGAGACAGTGCCCAGATTAGTGAGATCGCTCGCCTGAGAAAGGAGGCGGAAGCTGCCCAAGTTGGCAAGGCTGAGGCTGGGAAGGCCAACAAGAGGGTGGCTGAGTTGGAGACCTTGTTACGGTCACCCCGAGCGGGTTGCGACCGGGTGACCCGGGGCTCCGGTTTTGGCCAGCGGGTCACGTTTTTCGGCGTTCAGGCGGCTCCCGAGCCTTATCCGAGTAACGTTTTGGCGAACCCTTTCGTTTTTGAGGTCGTGTGGGTCCCCCGGACGTTTCCGCCGAAAATATTTTTCCGGCGCCGGGGGGTTGTCGGGGTTGTCTCGGGACGTACAGCGGGCTCGGTAGCGCTCCCGAGACCTCAGATTGAGATGCCGTTTGCAGTTTTGGAGTCGTGGGAATGTCCCGGAGGTTTCTATGGCGAATAATATTTGGGGCGGGACGTTTGGTCCCGGGCGACTCCCGGGGCTCGGGATGGAATTTCTCCGATGGCTCCATGGTTGGTTATGTTATAATTCAAGATGGATTTTATGAGTATTTTTGGGGAATTTTGGTGTGACGGAATTTTGGGTCAGGTTGACACGCTCGCACGTCGGTATTCGTTCGGGTTCAGCGAGCTCGGTAGGACACTCTGGAATTGTAAATGAACTTTTGGAACATGTTTTACGAATGTTATAATATTCTGAGGATTGTGTCCAAGTTTCGTTTAATTTGGAGTTCGGTAATTGCGTTTGGGCCAAAATTGGAACTTTTGGAAAAGTTTGGAGGTTAATTTACTTTTGGCCACAAAACAAAAATAAAAAGGTATGGGCTGCAGTTTTTATTCGGCAGAATTGGGATGATTTAAGGGACACATGGCTATTTCTTATTTAAGTGGAGAGGTATGGTTTAAAGGGAAGGAAAATATATATTGACTTATATTTTCTTAGAATGAGATAATATCTGATTTCTTTTTCTTCTCTTCTTCTTCTACCTCAAGCATCCGCCTCCATTAAAGCTTGCTCTCAAGCTTGAAGTTCTTCTTCTTGACTAGAATCATCAAGGCTTTGGCTTCAATCTTTGGTAAGCTTCCTTCCTTCTTCTCTTTTCATGTTAGAATTAAGGTTTGATGAAGAAAAGAGGAGATTTTGAGAATTATGAGTTTGTTCTTAGCTACATGCTAGGATGATTCTCTTCCTCCCATCTTTTAGTATGTTGTTCTTGGGTTGTAGGGGAGTGATAATCAAGTGTTAGATTTTGGAAAAAACTTCTTGGTTGAAAAGCCCCTTTTGGCCGAATTTTTGGTGAAATTCTAAATTGGTTGTGTTCTTGGTTTAGAAGTGTAATTGGTGATTAGAATGGTTGTTTGGTGGCTTGAATGGATTGAATTGGAAGTTGGATAAAATGTTGGTTAAGAACCGAATTATTGGAATGATTCTTTTTCCATGTTGGGGTTTGATGTTGGTTGAATTGGATGCTAAAGTGGTATTGGGGTTGGATTTAGGTGTGGTTTGATGTTTGAAACATTGATTTCGGGTATGGAATGGAAAAGTTACCAATGTGCGGGTTTATCGGAAAATGTCGGGGATGAAGGGTTTTAAGGTTGGATTTGATCAGTTTTGCTTGTTGGATTATGTTTGTTAATTTGTAATCTTGCATTGTCTAAGTTGGTTCTGAATTCTGGTGTTTCTGTGGAAATCTGGAATTTTACCGAAATTCTGCCGGATTTTCGGTTTTGGGTCGGGGGTGTAGTTTGGTAGTGTGGTTGGTAAGGTTGCTAATTTAGCTTGAATTGACAGATTCTGAGGTCCGGAAGTTAGAAAAAGAGAGGTTTTCGGGTTTCGGGTCGTGGTTTGGAAGTCGTCCAGAATCAGTCTATTACTCTGGATTTGTGAGGTAAGGGTTTGGTTCTGCTATTTTTTGTAAGATAGGTGTATGTTTAGTTTCACTTTCTGTTCTGCAAGTATTTCGGTATTATATACCTAGGGCATATTCTGTAGTCTGTAGGTGTATGTGTTGTTGCACTTACATTTTGCGGTATTTCGGAAATTTCGCTTTAAGGTACGTTACGTAATTTGTAGGTGTATGCCTTGTGGCATACTCTCTGCATTAACCCTACGACAGTTGTGGGTTCGCTACCCCAGCTGGTGCACCATGCTTCTGTAATAGCTTCGGCTTCTGACTCCCTTAGAGGGAGACTGTCGTTCTAATTTGTTATAAGGGTTTATGGCGATTTAGAATCGCACATCCTTCGAGATTCTGATATGTTTTTATTACATGCACGATATTCTGTATTCTGTTGCATATATTCTGTATATTGCTATCTTTCTGTTTTGCAGGGTTACATATGCTTATCTTACCCCAAATCCCTTACGGGTCCTTTCGAGGACTCACCCTTTTTCGGTTTTGTCTTTGGGTTTCAGGTAACCCTGGTAAGCAGCAGCTTTAGCTTTACCTTGCGGGATGAGATTTTGTAGAGGTTGCGGTTTTGGTCTGGATCGCGCGCGAGGTATTTGACTTTTAGGCTTAGGTTGGCTCTGTAGCTGCATGTGCATACTTTCTGGATTATTGTGATGATTGTATATGTATGTATATATTCTATTCTGTTGCATGTTCTGAGCGCTTGGCGCTTGCTAGATACCTTAGGCTCTGTGAACTCTGTATGTATCTATGTTTTGGTGCGTAAGCACTCGTCCACGGAGGGCGGGGCTTACTCTGTTGCTAATGCATGAACTGTATGTATGATAATGATGATGCGCTCGTCCGTTTCCGAGGGACGAGACTCACCATGGATTTTATTTAGTATACGTATGAATTTTTCAGGTTGCTTCCACAATCATTTCTTTTTCGGGTCCGCTACGCGCGGCAGGTCTCGATGGACCTGCCACTCTGTGTTCATTCCGGCTTCCGCTTCCGACGTCCCGGCGCCCCCGCCTCCGCAACCGGGCTCCAGTGGCGTACGGTGACAGACCTGGTGTGCTTCTCTCACCAGGGAGAAGGAGGAGTCTCGCCTGGGACATTTGCGAAGGGACACTCTTCTGGAGAAGCTCCTGGTTTGGTGTCCCCTCTGCGAGGCGGAGCTGGTGAAGAAGGAAGACGAGCTTGCGGTGAAGAAGGCTGAAGTTGCTTTTTTGAAGACGACGCTTTCTTCTCTGAAATCAGAAACAGAGACTCGCTTGAAGGACGATGCGGATAAACTTGCGGACGCAGAGCTTGGTAGGCTGGACGTCGCAAACCAGCATGTCGACTTGTTTTCGGACCTCATGCACGTGATGGGGGAAGTCTTCACGCTTGAACGAGACCTTGGGCTGGGGCAGTACCCTGGACAGGATCCTGAGCATGAGCTGACTTACACGGAGAAGATCCATGAGAGATGGCCGCGGCTGAGGCTGAAGGTTGATGAGCTCAAGACCCAGGCAAAGTCGCAGCGCAAGGGTATGAGGAAGGTTGGTTGCGGTGCCGCTTTCAACTAGAGCAGCTGCACCCTGGGTTGAACCTGGACGCCTTGGATGCCTCCAAGACTGATGATCCCGAGGTGAGTACTTTGCTCGACTGGGGTGAGCAAGGGAAGAAGATGGGTGCTGGGTGGCACGCCATGTTAGATTAGGAAGGGGCTTAGGTCGTGTGTTTGACCCCCCTTAGTTAGGCTGGCCCTTGGGTCGTAGTTTTGTGCCTGTAAAGGATGTACAGTTCTAACATTATAGATGAACAAATCAGTTTACCTCGACCGTTTACATTCTTCCTTTATTTTCGCGATAGCTTTGTAGGGGACGTTAGCAATTTGCTAAGCTACATCGTCATACACCTGTTGGGATTCGCTTCGCGGGGTCCCAAAGGTTTGAGGGATTGCTTGTGGCTCGCGTGGGCGAAGCCATCAAGGACCTCAATGTAAAGGTTGATTTCCAGCATGGGGATCTGTTGGGGTTCGCATCGCGTGGCCCCAAAGTTCAGTTGAGGGATTGTGGTTCGCGTGGGCGAGACCATCAAAGATCTCTGCAAAGCTGTTTCAAGCTTGGGGATCTGTTGGGATTCGCATCGCGGGGTCCCAAAGATTTCTCGCAAGGTTCTCGTTGGTGATGCCCTTGGGTAGTGTACGCATGTTTGCGTGTAAGGGTGACCTGACAAGGTCTGATGCCGTTACCTTAATAGGTTAGGCTTTTGGCCGTTCTGACCGGTCGGTTGCAGAAGGCGTTTGGGCGATCGTTGGTGAGATTATTCTGCAGTAGTGTTAAGAAGTGGAGAAATATTTCATTCATTCAAGCCATGGGGTCGCCATGATTTACACATAGTATGGACGGAGGTCGTCCGCATGGATGTTGCGAGGGAGCTGTTTCCCATCTTGGTCCTGCAACTCATAGACGCCTGGCCGGACTTGTTTGTGGATGATGTAAGGACCATCCCAGTTGGGTCGCAGGACGCCCTGTTTGGGGTCGCGAGCAGTGAGGGCTGATCTGAGTAGCACGAGGCCTCCTGGTTTGAGTGCCTTGTGTTTGACTTTGGCGTCATGTTGCAAGTTGAGACGCTGTTTGAGAGCGAACAGGCGAAGGCGTGCTCCTTCGCGCAATTCTTCGAGCAGGTCTAGTTTGGCGCGAAGTCCTCGAGTGTTAGCCTCATCGTTGAAGTTGATCATCCTTATTGTTGGGAAGTCTGCCTCAATGGGAAGTTCATCCGTAGTGAATTGACAAGCTTCAGGAATTTGATCAGAGTGGCATCCTTGCACTCTGAACACCCCTGTACTTGGTGTATCACCAGTTGGGAGTCGCTGTGAATGTGTATTCGGCGAATACCTACGTTGATTGCCAACTTGAGGCCCGCGATGAGGGCTTCATATTCTGCAACGTTATTAGTCACAGGGAATTGAAAGGATACTTGGAGAGCGCTTTCCATACCTAGGAGTCCACGCAAGTAGACACCTCCTGCTGGAGATGCTGCTTTCGACGCGCCATCAACGTACATTTCCCACTCAGGGGGTGGAGGTTCAGGTGCCGGTACTTGTTCCTGAGGCGTGCTATACTCAGGAACTGAGAATTTCGCCAGGAAGTCTGCGAGGGCCTGACCCTTTATTGCTTTGAGGGGTTCGTAGTTGATGTCGTACCCGCTTAGTTCGATGCACCATTTCGCCAGGCGGCTTGAGTGCTCCGGTCTTTGAAAGATCTCCTTGATTGGGAGGTCCGTGCGTACGGTGATCATGTGTCCTGGGATGTAGGGCTTGAGCTTCCTTGCTACATAGACTAATGACAAGATAGCTTTCTGTAAAGGAGGATACCTTGTCTCTGCTGATTGTAAGGTGTGGCTGGTGTAGTAGACCGGCCACTGTTTGTCACCTTCCTCCTTGATGAGGACTGATGCCACGCTGCTGCTCATCGTGGAGAGATATAGGACAAGGTCATCGCCAGGCCTGGGGCACTTGAGTGTGGGCAGGCCTGGGGCACTTGAGTGTGGGCACTTGAGTGTGGACTGATGCCACGCTGCTGCTTCTTGATGGTGTCGTATGCCTCCTGGCAGTCCTCAGTCCACTTGGAGGCTTTCTTCTTCCGGATTTGGTTGAAGAAAGGCTTGCAACGGTCGCTGAGTTTTGATATAAATCATCCCAGGGCGACTGACCTTCCTGTTAGCTATTAGATGTCTTTTAGGCCTCTTGGAGTGCGAAGGCCGGTAATGGCTTCAATCTTTTTGGGATTGGCGTGAATCCCTCCTCTTGAGATTTGGTAACCAAGGAATTTCCCTTCACCAACGCCAAAGATACACTTCTTTGGGTTCAGGCGCATGTTGTATGTGCGGAAGTTGGCGAAGGTCTCTTCAAGGTCCTCCAAGTGTTTGGCGGTGGCTTTGCTCTTCACCACTATGTTGTCAACATAGGCTTCAAGGTTTCTCCCAATTTGATCTGCGAACACCCTGTTCACCAACCTTTGAAAAGTTGCCCCTGCATTCCTCAAGCCAAAAGGCATGCGAATGTAGTGGTAGACTGCTTCGCCGGTTGTGAAGGCGGTCTTCATGGCATCCTCAGGATCCATGAAGATTTGATGGCAGCCACTATATGCATCAAGGAAAGAAAGTACTAGGTATCGCACAGTTGAGTCCACCAGTTGGTCTATGGGAGGTAAGGGGTATGGATCTCTAGGGCAAGCCCTGTTGACCCCCTTGTAGTCCACACATAGGCGCCATTCGCCGTTTTCCTTGTCAGCAAGCACAATGTTAGCGACCCACTTAGAGTAATGAACTTCCTTAATTATATTAGCTTCAAGCAACTTCTGCACCTCAGTGCGTACAAATTCTTTCCTGCCAGGGGCCATGCCTCTCGTTTTCAGTCTAACTGGCTTAAAGCCAGGGAGTACATTGAGTTTGTAGGAGATAACAAAAGGATCTACACCCGGGAGATCAGCCGGGCTCCATGCAATGACGTCAATGTTGGCCTGGAGGAGGTGGATGAGGGCTCCCTTGTCCTTCTCTGGGAGGTCCTTCCCAATGCGGAACTTCTTCCCTGGGGATATCTCGACCTCCTCAAAGTCACTAGATAGGTCTGGGGCCACTTCACCCTCTGGCACAGGCTCTTCAGCTGGTTTCTTCCTCTTTGGCTCCATGCACTGAGGAAGCTGAGAGGGCCAGCGAGCGCACGTAGATGTAGGCATCGCCAGCTGAGGTGCAAAACACCAATGTTAGGGTGCGCACATCACAACGGATATGGAATTTGGTCTGTGTGGCGCGCCCAACAATGGCATTGTAAGGTGAGGGGAGATCGAGGACGATGAAGTCCACGAAGTTTGAATGACAGACCTTCCTGTTGTCCTTGGTGGTGCCCACCATCATGAATGGGAGCGTGATGGACCCCAAAGTTGGGATTTCCTCCCTTCCAATCCCAAAAGTTGCCCCCTTTGCCGGTTTGATTTGGGACAGGGGTACCTTCACCTCAACAAGTGTGTGCTTGTAAATGACGTTGGCATTAGCCCCTGTATCCATGTAGATCCGGCCAATGTCCCATCCAGCGATGCGAGCCGTGATGATGAGTGGGTCTGAGTGTGGGATCGCCATAGAAGTCCCATCACGGCGATGGATGAGATGGCTAGCTGTGTGGTCCAGCTGATAGATTTGCCTCATATAACGGCGCCTCGCAGCTGCGCCTTCGCATTAGGTGATCACATTGATGTGACCCCTGGCAGGTGGAATCTGATCAACTCCCCCAGGGGCTTTATTCTGCCTGTGGTGATCCCGATCGAGATCATCCCGGTCACCTTCGCGCTTGTATCCCCAAGGGGAACCCCTTCGCGGGGAGGGGTTGCGAACAAGGAACTCGGTGAGTTTTCCTTGGGCAATCATTTCTGCCAGCATGCGCTTAAGTTCCACGCATTCCTCAGTGTCGTGGCCAAAACAGTTGAGCTGTGTGACTATCGGGACTACCAAGATTTGGTACACAAGGCTATCCGAGTGGAGAAGCAACTGAAGAAAGGGAACTCCTATCATCCAGCCCATACGCCCATCAGGGGCTCAGGAAGCAAGACCACCCCCTTCGCCAAGCCGCCAACACCGAAACCTTACCAATCTCCCACGGCGATGCCACCCCCTCGCCACAACTATCCTAGCGCAAGGCCCCCATCACACCCTCAACCGAAAACCAGCCCCCGCCCTTATGATGCCCCTCGCCAGACAAGGAGCATCGAATGTTTTAAGTGTTTGGGCAAGGGACATTATGCGAGGGACTGCCCCAACAGAAGGGCCATGGTCATTCGGCCCAATGGGGAGTTATCTAGTGAAGATGAAGAGGAGGTCCCTCCTGAACCACAAGATCAGGAGAGTGAAGCAGAAGAAGGAGAGCTGCCTATGGACGTTATGATCTTTGTTACCAAGAGAGTCCTGCAAAGCTCCCCAAGTATCATTGAAAGCACTCAGCGGGAAAACTTGTTCCAATCAAGGGCCATGGTGAATGGGACCCTGTGTAGTCTCATTATCGATAGCGGGAGCTGTGTCAACGCCGCCAGCGAAGACATGGTCACTGAGCTAGGTCTTCGCACCATCGCACATCCCAAACCGTACCAACTTCAGTGGGTTGATGATAGGACCTTTGTGAAGGTCGTGAAACAAGTTGAAGTACCGATAAAGATCGGCAAGTATGAGGATTCTATCACCTGCGATGTGGTGCGAATGCAGGCCACGCACATTCTCTTGGGAAGACCCTGGCAGTACGACAAGGAGGCCATACACTATGGCAAGGCCAACAAATATACCCTCACCCATCTCAGCAAACCTTATACCTTGCTTCCCCTCACGCCAACCCAAGCCCTCCAAGACCAAGTTCACCTGGCAAGTAAGGCCGAGAGAAAAAGAAAGAGTGAGGGCATAGAGAAGAGAGAAAATGGTGAGAAGGTTCAAGGAACCTTGAGTGAAAGAAAAGAGTGTGCATTGATGGGAAACACCATGAGTGAGCAAGTGAGAAAACAAGAGTGCATCCCTCCCATGGCCAAAGAAAGAGATTTCAAAAGAGCCTTTCTTGGAAACAAAACTTGTTTTCTCATGATTCCCACTCATTGCATGCTAACACTTGACCATGTATCTTCTCTCCCTTTTTATGTGCAGGAAGTTCTGAAGGAATTTGACGAAGTATTCGATGAGCCGCGAACCCTTCCACCTATCGCGGCATAGAGCATCAAATAGACTTACTTCCGGGTGCGCCTTTACCCAACAAGGCCGCCTACTGGACCAACCCTCAAGAATCCAAAGAAATCCAATCGCAAGTGCAAGAGCTGTTGAACAAGGGATTCATCCGCGAAAGCCTTTCGCCCTGCGCGGTGCCAGTCATACTTGTGCCAAAGAGCAATGGCACTTGGCGCATGTGCATGGACTGCCGCCCCATCAACTCTATCACTGTAAAGTATCGCCACCCTATACCTAGACTTGATGACATGTTAGATGAATTAAGTGGTGCTTGCGTGTTTTAAAAAATTGACCTTAGAAACGGCTATCACCAAATTCGAATGAAGAAAGGTGATGAGTGGAAAACTGCTTTCAAAACCAAAATTGGTTTATATGAATGGAATGTTATGCCCTTCGGGTTATCAAACGCACCTAGTACTTTCATGCGTCTAATGAATCATGTCTTGAGGCGGTTAATTGGGAAATTTGTGGTAGTCTACTTTGATGACATACTTGTTTACTCTAAGAGCCATGATGAGCATGTTGAGCATTTGAGGCAAGTCCTCGACACACTTAGATTGGAAAAATTGTATGCTAAATTTGAGAAGTGTGTCTTCGCATCCCATGAAGTTAACTTTCTTGGGTATGTAGTGGGTGCGAATGGTGTCAAAGTAGATGAAAATAAAATCTGTGCAATTCGAGATTGGCCTACTCCTAACTCATTAACAGAAGTAAGATTCTTTTTAGGACTTGCTAGTTTTTATAGGAGATTTGTTAAAGATTACTCTTCCATCGCCGCCCCCTTGCATGAGCTAGCTAAGAAGAATGTAGTATTTGAGCGGGGTAGATCACAAGAGGAGTCTTTTAATGAATTAAAATCTTGATTGACAAATGCACCTTTGCTTACTTTGCCAAACTGATAAAGTTTTTGAAGTAGAGTGCGATGCCAGTGGGATAGGCATTGGCGCTGTCTTGCACCAAGAAGGCCGCCCCATGGCCATCTTTAGCGAGAAGTTAAGTGGAGCAACTTTGAATTACTCCACATATGACAAAGAGCTATACGCTCTTGTGAGATCATTGCAAACATAGAGTCATTATTTACTGCCTAGGGAATTTGTAATCCATACGGACCACTTGTCTTTGAAGTATCTTCAAGGACAAGGAAATTTGAGCAAAAGGCATGTTAGGTGGGTAGAGTTCATCGAGTCTTTCTCCTATGTCATTAAATATAAAAAGGGCAAAGAAAATGTTGTTGCTGATGCGCTTTCTAGGAGATATGCATTACTCATGACTCTTGATACAAAGATTGTTGGCTTTGATGGTTTAAAAAGCATGTATGAGCATGATGCGGATTTTGGTGAAATATTTGCTGACTGTGCTAAAGGTAGCCAAAATGGCTACTATGTGTTTGATGGCTTCCTGTTTAAGTTCAAAAGGTTGTGCGTTCCGAGAGGATCGATGCGCGAAGTCATCATCAAAGAGGCACATGGTGGCGGTCTCATGGGACACTTCGGTGTCCAAAAGACACTTCCGGCCGTAAAAGAAAACTTCTTTTGGCCAGGCATGAAGAAGGATGTCACCAAGGTTTGCGCCAGATGTGTCACATGCCACCAAGGCAAGTCTACTCTGCAACCAAAAGGGAAGTACACCCCTCTCCCTCCGCCTTCTCTTCCTTGGGTTCATGTAAGCATGGATTTCATAAGTGAGTTGCCTAGGACATCGCATGGTCATGAAGCTATATTTGTGGTAGTAGATAGGTTTTAAAAAATGGCACATTTTATCCCATGTCATAAAACTGAAGATGCATCGCATGTGGCTGATTTATTCTTTAAGGACATTGTGAAATACCATGGCCTCCCGCGATCCATTGTTAGCGATAGGGATTCGAGGTTCCTCAGTCATTTCTGGCGAACCCTTTGATCTAGGTTAGGCACCAGTTTGATGTACTCGCCCTCAAGTCACCCTCAAATAGATGGCCAAACCGAAGTGACTAATAGGACTCTCACCACTATCTTGCGCACCCTCCTTAGGAAGAACTTGAAGGAATGGGAAAAGTGCTTACCCCATGTCGAATTTGCTTATAACCGGGCCTACCATTCCGCTACATCCTACAGTCCCTTTGAGATCGTATATGGCTTCAACCCTTTAACTCCTTTGGACTTAGTAGCATTAGACTATATGGAACAAGTGGATGTAGATGGGAAAAAGAAAGCCCAACACATGAAAGATTTGCATGCTAAGGTTCACAAGCAACTTGAGAAAGTTAATGAGTCTTATGCAAGAAGGGTTAATAAGGGTAGAAAATTTAGGAGTTTTCAAGTTGGGGATTGGGTGTGGTTGCATTGAAGAAAGGACCGATTTCCCCAAGCTAGGAAAAACAAACTTGCGCCAAGAGGCGATGGCCCTTTCCAAATCTATAAGAAAATTGGTGATAATGCATATGTACTAGACTTACCTTGTGATGGATCTTATAACGTACATGCAACATTTAACGTTTGTGATTTGGCTCCCTTTGAAGGACAAGAAGATTTTGAGAATCCGCGGACGGATTCTTTCGAAGAAGGAGAGCATGATGTGGACATCGCCCCAAAAGATCCCCAAGCTCAAGATGGCCCGCAACCTCAGGCGCGCGCACCCCCAAATCCACTCCAAGGTTTAGGCGGACACATGACAAGGGCCCGGCTGAAACAAGTTCAAGCGAGTCTCAACGCTTTCATGGGGCTCATGGCGCAGGACGATCAAGAGGAGGCTCGAGCAAAGACCTTACAGTTACGCCACCTCAGCATCACATTGGATGAAGACTATGCGCAACCCTTTGGAGCCTTGAACATAAGCATACTTGGAAGAAGCGGCGAAGCTTTAGTGCGAGGACCCTTGACAGAGGCGAAGGCCCCAGGCAAAGGCGCCCCCACAAAGGCCCAAGGCGAAGGCGCCCCCACGAAATCCCTAATCGAAGGTGCCCCCGCGAAGGCCCCAAGCGAATGCACCCCCGCAAAGGCCCAAGGCGAAGGCGCCCCCGCGAAGGCCCCAGGCGAAGGCACTCCGCGAAGCCTCCATACTTAGCCAACTGGCCGACCAAGTCCAACCCAAGGGGTTGTTTCTCTGAAGATACTCGGGAAGACAAGCACTTACTTTTTAAGCAAAAGACACCTGAACACTTTTTAGGCTAGCTTTTTCCTTTTACCTTTTTGGAAGCTTTTCGCGTTGCATGCATGCAAAAGCACTATATGCTTTTTGCACGCATGCACGGATGTACGAAGCCGCTTTGCTTCTCACAACTCACCTCACTATTTAAGCTTGATACAGACACCATTGTAAGGTAGAACATAACTTTGAATTAAGCAATTCGGCTGAAACTCTCGAAGTGAGACATTGGCTTTTGTGTTCTCTTTTCTTGCATTTCCATCTCCCTAGTGATCCATGCAAGAGGATCCAAACATAATATCTAGTATTGCTTGACCTTGTAGTCAAGAGGTGCTAGATCTCATCTCCATTCCCAGGCATTATCAAGCGCACTGCCTCACCCCGTAGTGAGGAGGTTCGCTTGGCCGAAACTGTTTGTTTGTTCGTATTCGCCTCCGCCAAGCTAGATCCGTAAGCGTTGATCACACCCACACTACCCGTGATCACATCACCCCTCGCGTCAGTCGTTGAGCTCTTGAGGTAGGGCCTGGTGACCTCCTCAGTGTGCATGAGCCTAGTTGCTCTATCTAGGAACTGCTCCATGTTGTGAGGAGGGTTGGTGTGCACGTCAATGAAGAATAGGGAATCCCACTGGAGACCCTGTATTGCCGTCAGGAGACGAGTCTCCTCACCGAGGTTCGGAACCTGGATGGATTCTCCCTGGAAGCATTGGATGTAGTCCCTAAGAGGCTCATCCTTCCTCTGCCGCGAGAATCGTGGGATCAAGACCGGCCACCGCTGAATTCTGAACGATGACATTGTGCGGCGCCCCCATCACACCGGCTGGTTGGTTGTGGTTCGTCGAGAGGTCAACACGCCCTGACCTTACGGCGGCATCTGCCCCCACTGGTTGAACGATTTCTCTGGAGGGAGGGGCATTACGATCACCATGGGATGAGCTTTCCCCGATTGAGTGGACTGACGCTCCACGATTTGCGGCGATAGTGGGTGGATTTCTCCTCCCATGGCCATTCTGACGGCTTGCGCTCCTCGTGGTAGGCATGGCTTCTGTTCTTCGGTGGTTTCTTCATGGGATTGTTTACGGTTCCCACAGACAGCGCCAATCTGATAGCCCGGTTCCTTGATGGCACTGGGCTTCCAGATACTTGAGTGATGAGGAAATGACTAGAACGATGATCTTGAGCTCCGGAGTAATCTGCAGGATGTAAAAAAGGAATACTCAGGAGCAGAAAGAGGAGTGGAGGTGTGTAGATAGGGTGTATCTTTCCCAAGCCATCCTTTTATAGGAGGCATTGAGGTAGTGGTTGTCCCGTGACTGGAGTAGTGGAGTGCTCCCCCACATTCCAGAGTAGTGGAAGACTGGAGATGTAATGGAGAACGTGGGTAGGTCGTGGAGACGACCGTTCCCCGCTTCCTTTTCCCAGTTTGTGATGTCACTAAGTGATGGGTGGCAAAGACCAGGAGATGCGAAGGCCTTGTTTGGCGAGGCCAAGAGATGCGAACTCGCGAGGTCCTGGTGAAGTCGGCAAGTGCGAAGCCCTCCTGACAATGCCTTCACGCGATGCGATGGTATCGCGATGTATTTCCTTGGTTGTTACTGATGATGACGCGAGGGGCGAGATGCGAGGGGCATTCGCTTGGGTAGTGTACCACATTTCACCACCAATACACCCCTGAAACACACCAAAACTATTAACATACCCTTCCCTTCAATTCGGCCTCAACATGCACTTTGTACCAATATCCTTTCCCATCAATTTAAAGCTTCAAATTCATGCATAATCAACCACTTAAATATTCTAAGCATGAATATCAACAAATTACTCAACATTCACCCAACAATCCCATCAATTTCATCACTAAAGTTTCGGCCAAGTTAGGGGTTTTTAACCCATGATGTTCTTCAACATTTCAAACCTTGATTCCTACACCAAATCATACTAATAACAACATATCCCAAGATTTGCAAGAAGATGAACAAAATATGTCACGGGTGCGCCCGCGCCCGTTTGCGGAGGTGGGGCCTTCCCGCGACGGCGAAAATGGAAGCGATCGGTCCAACCAAAACCCGCTGAATGTAGTGGTCCCGTGACCCGGTGATATGATCACACAAGGGTTGCATGATCATGAGCTTTGATCTAGCTTGAGTGAGGAAGAACTCCAAAGAAATGGAGCCACAATTTCGGCAATGGGGGGATGGAAATGGAACCTAGAACCTTTTGACTACTTGATCAAACAATGCTAGGTATTTAATTGGACCCTCTTGCATGGATCACTAATGGATTGACGAAGCAAGATTTGAGAAAAAATGAAGAACAAATTGGCCTTGTATTTTCAGCAACAATAGTTCTTTACAAAATGAGTTCTAAGTTGCAAATGGTCTCCAAGCCTAACTAAAATGGTGAGGGAAGGGAGGAGAGAGGAGGCTTAGGGACAAGCTTCCTAGGATTAAGGTGGGTGAGGTGAGGGGTGTAAGAGATGGATGGGAAGGGTTGAAAACCCTTTTCTCTAATTTCCATAAATCATATAACTCATGTTTATGAAGTTATATGGTTTATAGAAACCAAAGAAATTACAAAAGGGGCTGAAAATAGGAGTTAAAATTACAAATAGTGATAGTCAACAAAAATGGCTAGGTTTCAAAAGTGGAGGGAAGCTGATTTGGGTAGCTGTGCGATCGCCCGATCCAGGGTTTTGGTTGCTGGTTCTCGCCTGGTCACCTGCCCATCACTTGTTGACAAGCCATCTGGGCTGGGCGATCGCACGATCCAGGGGCTGGTTCGCCCGGCCTCGCCCAACCGCCTATCCTATCATTCTTTGGGAGTCGGCGACCGCTGGATGGTGAAAGGGTCGCCTTTGGCGTGTCGCCCGAAAGAGTTGTCTGGGCTGGGCGACCGCCTTTGATCCGAGGCTGGTTCGCCTGGTCCTCGCCCAACCGCCTGCCTATCACTGTTGCTGGGGGTCAGGCGACCGCCTGGATGGTGAAAGGGGTCGCCTGGAGTGTCGCCTGAAAGAGTGGTAAGGTTGATGCTTTCCAAGGTGTTGGGATGCCTTTCCACTCGAACACCCAAGTCTTGCAGTTTGTTGACCCGTGCTTGTTCTTCCTCCCGCTCCTCTCCTTGAGCCACGATCCTCATGAATGCTTGGAGTTACTCTTGTAACTTCTTGGATCGAGCCCAGGTCATGGGACCTCCGAGTCCTTGGAAAGGATTTGACACTTCTTTTGGAGGCTCGGGGATCACTTGGTCGATGTCCACATCATTCCCTCCCACTTGGAAGGAATCCGACCTCGGATTCATCTCTTCAAGTTCACCTTCATAAGGAATAAGATCACAAATATTAAAAGTAGCATGCACATTGTATGAACCATCACTAGGCAACTCAAGCATGTATGCATTGTCATTAATTTTTCTTGCAATCCTAAAAGGTCCATCCCCTCTAGGTGACAACTTGCTCTTTCGAGCTTGGGGAAACCTTTCTTTCCTTAGGTGCAACCACACCCAATCTCCTTCCTCAAATGACCGAAACTTCCTACCCTTGTTGACTCTCCTAGCATAAGATTCATTGATTTTCTCTAATTGTTTGTGAACCTTAGCATGCAAGCCTCTCATTTGTTGGGCCTTTCTTTTACCATCTACATCAAGTTGTTCAACATGTTCCAATGCAATCATGTCCAAAGGAGCTAAAGGATTGAACCCATATACAACCTCAAATGGACTATGGGATGTAGATGAATGGAATGCTCGGTTATATGCAAATTCTACATGAGGCAAGCATTTCTCCCACTCTTTCAAATTACTCCTAAGGAGAGTTCTCAAGATGGTTGTCAAGGTTCGGTTAGTCACTTCCGTTTGGCCATCGGTTTGAGGATGGCTTGATGTAGAATACATCAAGCTCGTTCCCAACCGATTCCAAAGAGTCCTCCAAAAGTGACTAAGGAACCTTGAGTCCCTATCACTCACAATAGATCTAGGCAAGCCATGATACTTCACAATATCTTTGAAAAACAATTCGGCCACATGAGATGCATCATCGGTTTTGTGACATGGAATAAAATGTGCCATCTTAGAAAACCTATCCACTACCACAAAAATTGCATCATGACCCTTAGAAGTTCTAGGCAAGCCACTGATAAAATCCATACTAATATCAACCCAAGGAATGGAAGGAGTAGGGAGAGGGGTGTACTTCCCTTTCGGTTGTAGAGTAGCCTTGGCGCGGTGGCATGTCACACACTTGGCACAAAGCTTGGCAACGTCTTTCTTCATGCCCGGCCAATAGAAATTCTCCTTGGCGGCCTCAAGTGTCTTTTGGACAACAAAATGCCCCATGAGTCCTCCACCATGCGCCTCCTTGAGGATGACTTCCCGCATTGAGCTCCTCGGCACACACAACCTCTTATACTTGAACAAGAAACCGTCAAATACATAGAAGCCATTTCGGCCTTCTTTAGCACAATCAACAAAAATTTCACAAAAGTCTGAATCATGCTCATACATGCTTTTCAAACATTCAAATCCAACAACTTTGGTGTCAAGAGTCATGAGTATAGCATATCTCCTAGAAAGTGCATCGGCAACTACATTCTCTTTGCCTTTCTTATACTTAATAACATAGGAGAAAGATTCAATGAATTCTACCCATCTCACATGTCTCTTGCTCAAGTTACCTTGCCCTTGAAGATACTTCAAGGACAAATGATCCGTGTGGATCACAAACTCCCTAGGTAGCAAATAATGACTCCATACCCTCAATGATCTTACAAGAGCATAAAGCTCTTTGTCATAGGTAGAGTAATTCAGAGTAGCTCCACCTAGCTTTTCACTGAAAAATGCAATGGGACGGCCTTCTTGGTGCAAAACCGCACCAATGCCTATCCCACTTGCATCACACTCAACCTCAAACACTTTATCAAAATTTGGAAGAGCAAGCAAGGGTGCATTGGTCAACCTAGACTTCAATTCATTAAAAGACTTCTCTTGTGATTCACTCCATTCAAAGACTATATTCTTTTTAGCCAACTCATGCATAGGGGCGGCTATGGTTGAAAAGTCCCTAACAAACCTCCTATAGAAACTAGCAAGCCCTAAAAAGGATCTCACTTCAGTTAAAGAACTAGGAGTAGGCCAATCTCTAATTGCACTCACCTTACTCTCATCCACCTTCACTCCATCTTTCCCAACAACATACCCAAGAAAATTAACTTCATCCGAAGCAAAGACACACTTTTCATATTTAGCATACAATTTCTCTAACCTAAGTGTATCAAGGACTTGCCTCAGATGCTCAACATGATCAACATGATTCTTGGAGCATACTAATATGTCATCAAAGTACACAACCACAAATCTACCTATCAATTTCCTCAAGACATGGTTCATTAGGCGCATGAAAGTGCTAGGTGCATTAGACAGACCAAACGGCATGACATTCCACTCATACAAACCAATTTTAGTTTTAAAAGCAGTTTTCCACTCATCTCCTTGTTTCATCCTTATTTGGTGGTAACCACTTCTAAGGTCTATCTTAGAAAACACACATGCACCATTCAATTCATCTAACATGTCATCCAAATGAGGTATAGGGTGGCGATACTTTACAGTGATTGTATTTATGGGTCGACAGTCCATGCACATCCTCCACGTCCCGTCACTCTTTGGGACAAGAATGACCGGCACTGCACAAGGGGAGAGGCTCTCCCGGATGAACTCCTTCTCAAGTAGCTCTTGTACTTGAGCCTGGATCTCTTTGGATTCTTGGGGGTTGGTTCTGTAAGCTGCCTTGTTGGGCAAGGGAGCCCCGGGCAGGAGGTCGGTTTGGTGCTCAATGCCTCGGTACGGGGGAAGGCTTTGAGGCTCATGGAAAACATCGTCAAACTCCTTGAGGACTTCCTGCACATACAAAGGAAGAGAAGCTATGTTATCAAGAGTTAGCATGCATTGTTTTGGAATCATGAGAAAACAAGTTTTGTTTGAAACCAATGCTCTTTTCAAATCTTTTTCTTTGGCCATTGGGAGGTTACTCTCTTGTTTTCTCTCATCTCTCTTAGTGTTTCCCTTATGTGCACTCTCTTTTTCTTCTCTCAAGGTTGCTTGAACCTTCTCATCATTTTCTCTCTTGTCACTCCCTTTTCCCTTCCTCTTGCTTGCGGCCTTGTTGGCCAAATGAATTTGGTCTTGGAGGGCTTGGGTGGGGGTGAGGGGAAGTAGGGTGAAGGGTCGGCCAAGATGGGTGAGAGTGTACTTGTTGGCCTTGCCATAATGTATGGCCTCCTTGTCAAATTGCCATGGTCTTCCAAGGAGGATGTGGGTTGCTTTCATTCTCACCACATCACACATGATCACATCTTCATATTTGCCTATTTTGATAGGCACTTCCACTTGCTTTACCACCTTCACATGGGATCTATCATCAACCCATTGAAGTTGGTATGGTTTCGGATGAGGAAGTGTTGGAAGACCCATTTCATTGACCATATCTTCACTTGCCGCATTGACACAACTTCCTCCATCTATGATGAGACTACACAAAGTCCCCTTAACCAAAGCCCTTGATTGAAAAAGGTTTTCTCTTTGGCTAACCTTGGTCACACTTGGCACACCTTGCAAAACCCTCTTGGTTACCAAGATGTGACCTTCAAGGGGCAACTCCCCTTCTTCCTCCTCTTCTTCTTCATGTGGAAGCTCAAGATGAACCTCCTCTTCATCCTCACTTGAAATGTCTCCACTAGGCCGAATCACCATAACCCTCTTATTTGGGCACTCTCTTGCATAATGCCCCTTGCCCAAGCATTTGAAGCATTCGATGCTCCTTGTATGTTGAGGTGGGTTTTGGGACTTGGGATAAGTGTTTGGCCGTGGGTGTTGGGTGGAAGTTGAAGTTTGGTAGGGTGGAGGCCGCGGGTTGGATTGACTTGGGTGAGGTGTGGGTTTTGTGGTGGAAGCTTGGTAAGGCTTGGTTGGGGTGGGTTTAGGAGAGGGGTTAGGTTTACTCCATGAACTCCGGGTGGGTGTATAATAGGAGTTGTATGAACCTCCTCTTCTCATTTGTTTTTCCACCTTGATAGCCTTGGGAACTAGGTCTTGGTAGTCCCGGTAGTCACAAAGCTCCACCGTCTTGGCAATATCCTCCTTCAACCCATATAAGAACCTTGCCATTTTGGCTTCAAGACCTTCCTTGACATTTGCCCTCATCAAGGCACTCTCAAGGTCTTTTTGGTAGTCCTCCACACTTCTACTCCCTTGAGTCAAACGTTGTAACTTTTGTGCACAATCCCGGTTGTAGTAGCTTGGTACAAATCTACTTCTCATTGCTCTCTTCAATTCCTCCCAAGAAGAGATGGGAAGATCTCGGTTCCTAGCCCTCTCATGGTGCTCTTGCTCCCACCAAGTGAGGGCATAGTCTTGAAACTCTATTACAACAAGCTTCAAGGTAGTGGCTTCATTGTACCCCATCACATCTATAACCCTTTCGGTTTTGGCAAGCCAAGTGAAGAACTCTTCCGGGTCACTTGATCCATAAAATGAAGGTATTTGAAGCTTGACATTGTTGAGGACTTGTTGGTCTTGTCCTTGCCCTCTTGCCCCAAGGTATCGGTTGAAACCCCTATGAACATTGCCAATTTCGGCTTCTTCCTCTTCTTCTAGGTCTCTCTCAAGATAGGCTCTTGCTTGTGCCCTATCTTGGAAGACCTTCCTTCTTGCTCCTCTAATCGGCCCCTCCTCACAATAATCCTCTTGTTCATCCGGAATGTCATGAACAAAAGGTGCACTCCTCCTTTGTTGAGTGGGCCGAGAAATGGGGGTTTGTTGGTGTTGCTTGGGAGAGGGTTCAATGGTGGTATGTGTATGGCCACCAAAGCCCCTAGGTGTCCCGGTTTCCTCTTGGTGCCGAGATGATGATGGTTGCTTCCGTTGAGCCACCTCAAGCTTAGTTAGCTTGGCTCCCAAGGTGGCTTGTTGAGTTTCCGAATACTCAAATCTTTGCTCAATCCCATCCAACCTTCTATTAATTTTTTGGAGGGCTTCCAAGAGGTCAAGTTGGGTTGGATGAGGGGGTGATGGTGAATCCGCGGGTGAAGTCATTCCTACAACAAAGAAGATTGCCTCCGTGGCAATTCACAACAAGTATATATTTGCACACAATCCTCTCACACTCCCTAAGTGTTTACACTCGTCTCTCGTGTTTGGAACTCAATGAACTTCACAAGTCTCAATTCTAGTCACCAATCTTCTATTAAGATCAAATGCAAACACACAAGGAGAGTCCAATGAAAGTCTAGCAAAATCCGAAAATGAGCAATGCAAAGGTCTAGTTACTTGAACTAGGGTTTTGAGAAACGAGGTTGGTTGGTGGTTGAAAGAAATTAGGTGTGATATAGAAAGGCTCTTTTATAAACACTAACACCTTTTGTGCAAGTTCATAAAATATTTTGGATTAAAGTTACTATTCACATGTGTTTGGCATGAATTTCATATGAACTTTGCATGAACACCAAGAACACTCAAGAACACTTTTGCATTTCTTTTCAATAAAAACTCTCTTTCAAATCCGAAATTCTCTTTCTTTTCACAACACTTCAACAATCACATTCAATCATCAACTTTGCCCTAATCACATGAACCACATAAACTTGCCCTAGGCACATGAACCACTCAAAAATTTCGGCCTCTCACAAGAGATACAAACCGAATTTTTCTTCAAGTTTTGAAAAGGAATTCAAGAGGATAACTTGAAGAAAATCATGCAAATCAACATTTACCTCATTCAAGCAAGTTGGCTCTGATACCACTTGATATGATCACACAAGGGTTGCATGATCATGAGCTTTGATCTAGCTTGAGTGAGGAAGAACTCCAAAGAAATGGAGCCACAATTTCGGCAATGGGGGATGGAAATGGAACCTAGAACCTTTTGACTACTTGATCAAACAATGCTAGGTATTTAATTGGACCCTCTTGCATGGATCACTAATGGATTGATGAAGCAAGATTTGAGAACAAATGAAGAACAAATTGGCCTTGTATTTTCAGCAACAATAGTTCTTTACAAAATGAGTTCTAAGTTGCAAATGGTCTCCAAGCCTAACTAAAATGGTGAGGGAAGGGAGGAGAGAGGAGGCTTAGGGACAAGCTTCCTAGGATTAAGGTGGGTGAGGTGAGGGGTGTAAGAGATGGATGGGAAGGGTTGAAAACCCTTTTCTCTAATTTCCATAAATCATATAACTCATGTTTATGAAGTTATATGGTTTATAGAAACCAAAGAAATTACAAAAGGGGCTGAAAATAGGAGTTAAAATTACAAATAGTGATAGTCAACAAAAATGGCTAGGTTTCAAAAGTGGAGGGAAGCTGATTTCGGGTAGCCAGGCGATCGCCTGATCCAGGGTTTTGGTCGCCTGGTTCTTGCCTGGTCACCTGCCCATCACTTGTTGACAAGCCATCCTGGGCTGGGCGATCGCCTGATCCAGGGGCTGGTTCGCCCGGCCTCGCCCAACCGCCTTGCCTATCACTTATTCTTTGGGAGTCGGCGACCGCTGGATGGTGAAAGGGGTCGCTGGCGTGTCGCCCGAAAGAGTTGTCTGGGCTGGGCGACCGCTTTGATCCAGGGTTGGTTTGCTGGTCTCGCCCAACCGCCTTTGCCTATCACATTCTTTGGGGTCGGGCGACCGCTGGATGGTGAAAGGGTCGCACTGGAGTGTCGCCCGAAAGAGTGGTAAGGTTGATGCTTTCCAAGGTGTTGGGATGCCTTTCCACTCGAACACCCAAGTCTTGCAGTTTGTTGACCCGTGCTTGTTCTTCCTCCCGCTCCTCTCCTTGAGCCACGATCCTCATGAATGCTTGGAGTTGCTCTTGTAACTTCTTGGATCGAGCCCTGGTCATGGGACCTCCGAGTCCTTGGAAAGGATTTGACACTTCTTTTGGAGGCTCGGGGATCACTTGGTCGATGTCCACAGCACCCGGCCCGCAAAGTCTCGTTCTCGAAGGCCCGGTGACTGAGAACACTTTACTCACAGAGTATGGAGACAAAGTTATGCGCTTATAACCTTCGGTCGTGTTTCGACCCGCAACCTACAATTCCCAAACATGGCAAGTATACAGTATAAACCCTAACTATCCATGGCGAGCCCCGCCCCACTGAATTAGGTGAGCACTCAACCATCACCAAACATACAGTTCATAGATAATATCATTCATAAGATCCACAGAATCATACAGATACAGAATGTGTCTAACACATCAGAATGCGACCGCACGAGCAGAACTAGTGGAGGCACTACCTACTCGGCAACAGGTTCAATAATTTCACCGACCATAAGAGCTTGAAGTATCTGTTTACGCATAAGGATCTGAACATGAGGCAGCGATGGTGGCTCGAGTACATGAAGGATTACGACTGTACCATCGAGTACAGCGCTAGCAAGGGGAACTTAGTAGCAGATGCTTTGAGCAGGAGGTACACGGGTATTGTCAATGGCGGAGATTCTGGGAACAAGGCCGAGGGGATAAATCTGATGCTGTTATGGCATTAGTGGGAATAGTGGGAGAAAGCTCAGGTTAACACTTTGACTATTCAATCTGATTTGTTGACCGAGATCCGAGAGGCACAGACCAGGGACCCAGGGTTGAAGAAACTCTCAGGTGAGAACAAAGGAGCCTTGCGACCATTCTACAAGAAGGAATTGTTGTACTTCAGGAGTCGCCTCTTTGTACTGGACAAGTGGTCGATTCGAGACCGACTTCTGGGAGTGGTGCACTCCAGTAGTTTGAGCATCCACCTCGAAGGTGAGAAGATGTACCATGACCTTCGATCTCACTTCTGGTGGCCAGGGATGCGGAGACATATAGCTGCCTACGTGGCGAGATGTGCGACTTGTCAGCGTGTCAAGGTAGAGCATCAGAAGCCAGCTGGTATACTGTAGACTACATATTCCTGTCAGGAAGTGGGGTAATATTACGATGGATTTCCTAACTGGTCTACCTCCGACCAGAGCGCATCATGATGCTATCTGGGTTAAAGTCGACCGACTGACCAAGTGCGCAAACTTTCTATCGATGCGAGTGACGGACTCGTTGGAGAAGCTTGCCCAGTTGTATATTCGAGAGATCGTGCAATTACACGGAGTACCGGACTCCATTGTATCCGACAGGGATCCACGATTTACCGCGAGGTTCTGGGGTGCCTTTCACAAGACTCTGGGCTCTTGACTTCACCTGAGCACGACATACCATTCTCTGACAGACGGGCAGTCAGAGAGAGTTATTCAGATTGTCGAGGATATGCTCAGGAGTTGTGTTTTTTACTTCGGGGGACATTGGGATCGGCAGTTGCCGTTAGTAGAGTTCTCCTACAACAACAACAATCCGACTACTATCGGCATGGCATCTTTTGAGGCAGTGTATGGTCGAAGATGCATGACACCACATTGTTGGACAGATGCCTAAGACAAGATGACTATGGTCCCGAGCTTTTAGAGGAGACGATGGAGAAAATCCATCAGATTTAGATGCGGATGAAGGCCGCAAATGACAGGACCACCTCATACGTCAACAAGAGACGACGAGATCTGGAGTTTGAGGTGGGAGACAGGGTTTGGTTGAAGGTTGCACCAACTCGTGGGATTGTTGTGCATACAGATTGGCCTTGCTTTCGAGCATGTCAGCTGTGCATAATGTTTTCCACGTCAGCATGCTCAAGAAGTGCATCTTGGACGCCGGTCAGATCATTCCGGTGGAGGAAATTGAATTGAAGCAAGATCTATCCTACCAAGAGGTACCGATAGCCTTTTTGGCCAGAGACATTCGAAGGCTCCGTAACAAGTCGATTTCGATGATCAAGGTTCAGTGGTCACATCATTCTGATCGGAAGGTGACTTGGGAGACGAAGCAAGACTTGATGAGTAAGTATCTGGATGACTATGGGTTGTTGAGACCACTCTTGGAGGACCAAGAGTCCTAGGGGGGAGGTTGTTACACCCACCCCCGACGTTCTGTAATATTTTTTGTGAATTTTGGCTTGTGATTAATTAATGGAATTCAATGTTTGGGATTTAATTTGGAGTTATTTATATGTGTTTTACATGTTGGATAACATTTACGGAGTTCAGGGACGTTTTGCCGAAAATCAGTTTCAGTGGGCAAAATGGTCACCGAAAAAGGAAAAAAATGGAAAATCACATGTTGGGCTCTTTTCATTTGGGCCGGTGCATTTTGAGTTTTGGAGGGAGGATATATTTTTGTTTTTAGTTAGTGGAGTGAGATATTTTATGGCTTTTAGTAAAAACCTTTTCTTTTAAGTCTTACACGTTTCCTTTAAGCCCATTCCTTCTCTTTTTTACCCATCCCCTTCCATTTAATAAGACTTCACAACTCATTTCCTGACCATTCACTCTTTTCCTTATCTCTCACTCATCACTCATCTCCATTATTGAGAAAGAGAAAGAACACCTCTCTCTCTTTGCTGACAAAAATGTTTGTCTCTCTTGCACAACCTTTTCCCCTAGTAAACATCCGAATGTGCTCTTGGAGTCTTCAGAGAAACTCTTCATCAAGGTCTTGGCTAAAACCTTTCAGAAATAAGAAAGAGGCAAAAGTGAAAGGAAGGTCCCCAAAACCTTGGTGAAATCCGACGGGTCCAGCAGCACTTTTGGTGTCAAAAACCATTTATTGAAGTTTTGAGCTTGGATCTTCAACAAGCAAATTATACCTGATAGTCTCGTTCCTAAGGAAGGCCCGGACTCTCAGCTGAGTAGTCTGTAAAAGATAGAAAGAATACTCAGAAGTAGCAAGAGAGGAGTGGGGGGGCGTGTAGTAGCTTACCCAGTTTAAGGTGGACATCCCCCTATTTATAGGGAGATGCCAGGAGAAGAGCCTCCCCCAGTTGAAGCCTTGGACAGGCCGTGAGACAGGACTGACAAGTCTGTCAGATTTGGAGAGATAAGTCTGTGTCAGACTGATTGGAGATAAGGCGGTTGTGATGATGAAGATCTCAGCAAACCGCCTTAGAAGATTCACCTCTAAGGGAATGTTTGGCGTACAAATCTGGTGAAGATCACTTAGGCTCGTGCTGGCCTCCTTATTGGCTGATTGATGTCAGATGACCAAGTGGTCTATTTCCAGGTGGAGCAAGCGGCAGGCAAAGGCCTGCAAGGGGCGAAGGCCCAGATAGAGTATAGCCAAGTAAGGAATGAGGGTCGCACGAACCTGAGTATAAGGGCCTTATCTGGGCGAGGCCAGTATAGGCAAGAGAGTCCTCGCGAAGGCGAGCTGAGGCTGTGGGAGTAAGACCCGTGAAGGCGAATGAGATCACAAAGGAGAGACCTGAGACAGCGAGGTTGTCCCGCGAAGGCCTAAGAGACGCAAAGGTGAGTGTGAGACATCGCCCATGCGAGACTTGAGGCCCGCGAGGGCAAGACCTCGCGCAGGTGAGACTGGAGACCTCGCGAAGGGGATACTGGAGACCACAAGGATGAGACCTCTTCAAAGGCCTTGTATGATTCTGATGCGACGCGATGGTGCGTTTGCTTGGGTAGTGTACCAAGATGCCTCCTTCTGAGAGCGGAGTATGGGTAGGGTCCTGTACTCCGTTTTTCGAAAGTACTTTGCTGAGGACCGATGTAGTAGTCATGATGTGATCACAGGGGGGGTAAGTGATCACGAGCTCGGATCTAGCTCGTTGGAGGCGGTTTCCAGAAGAGTGGAAACGAAACAGGGGAAGAAACAGAGAAGGAAAAAGTCGGCCAAGGGAACCTCCTTACTATGAGGTGAGGCAATGCCCTTGAAAATGCCTGGGAAATGAAAATGGGACCTAGAACCTTTTGACTACGAGATCAAACAATGCTAGGTATTATATTGGATCCTCTTGCAATGGATCACTAATGGATTGGTGGAGCAAGATTTGAGACCCAAGAAGAACAATATGCGTATTTCCGCAAATATGTGTTCTTACAAAATGAGTTCTAGGGTTTACAATGGTTACAAGCTCCTTTTATAGAAGGAGAATGGTAAAAAGGAAACTAATGAGTGACTTGACAAGGGAACCACCTTCCTGGATTTCTGGTGGGCTAAATGAGAGGTGGCAGATGATGTGACATTATAGGCTACCTGCTCTGGCGGCGTCCATTTCCCCAGAATTGGAATTGGCTGGAAATGGGAGGAAGGGCCTCTGCATAAGTTGAATGATTCGCCTGACTTGCGTATGGAGGCTTCTTTAGGTTGGCGAACACTTGGGACTTTGCTTGCATCTGGAAGTGTGGCACAGGGCCTTCGCCGATGAACCATGGGCTCGCGGGAAGGGCCATGGGTTCGCCATAAGGTCCATGGGTTCGCCATAAGGTCCATGGGTTCGCCAGAAACCATGGGTTCGCCAGGAACCATGGATTCGCCAGGAACCATGGGTTCGCCAAGGGCCATGGCCTCGCCAATGGGTCTCCGCAAGCACGGCCTCGTCTTGGAACTTGGCCTTCGCTTGGAGGAGGCATTCAAGGTCCTCTCTTGGAGATCCGCCAAGTGTGGCTTCGCTTTGGGGCCTCGCCAGCACTTAGAGGGCCGCTTCTTCTTCATCCAAGCCTTCGCCGAGGGTCTTTTAGACCCTCTAGATGAATGGTTCCCCCTTATCACAAAAATGGGGCTGATGTCCACATCATACCCTCCCTCTTCAGAAGAATCCGTCCTCGGATTCATAAGGAAATTTTCCCTACAAATCTTAAGACACCACAACAAACTTGAAGAGGCATTAGGGGTTAGTGGACTGAAATCAAGTGGATGTGCCCATATCAAAATTTGGATTGTAAGGATTCTAATATGCATAATGCCCAAGGACAAAAGCCTAAATAAACTCATGATACACTTCCAATCATTTAGACAAAGGGGCATATTGCGGGGGCGTCCTCAGCTTGGTACATACACGGCTAGGTGATGGGCATTTTTATACTCAAAACATAGGGTACCTAGCTCATGGATAGCAAAGGAGAGACCTGAGACCGCGAGGATGACCCACGAAGGCCTAAGAGACGCAAAGGTGAGTGTGAGACATCACCCATGCGAGACTTGAGGCCCGCGAGGGCAAGACCTCGCGCAGGTGTGACTGGAGACCTCGCGAAGGCGAGACTGGAGACCGCAAGGATGAGACCTCTTCAAAGGCCTTGTATGATTCTGATGCGACGCGAGGGCGCAGCATCGCGCGGAGGCCCGAACTAACTCACGAGGGAATGCGGTGGCGGGCGTATATCCAACTATTGGGGTGGTTGGACGACATTCTCTCAAGAAGCACTTGTGATGAGTTCTTCCCTTTTTCTTCTGTACAAATGGACGAGACCACTCTGAGGTGGGCTGGGATCAGCACGGGCTTCGTGCTGGACCCTGAGGTGCCTCCGCCGTACGAGGGATGGGCACCCGTCCATCGCGGGACGATGATAGATTCCTTCTATGCCGCACTGGCAGGGCCCAAAGGTATGTTTTGCATACATATATAAACATATTGTATAAGTGTAAGAGGTTTGGTAGAACCTGGTCTGAAGTTTTTTCTTTATGTCTGCAGATGCCTTCACAGAGTCTGGCGAAGGCCAGGGCAAGAGAGCGTCTATGCGCATTGCCCAGCAAGTGCACCTAGCATGTGCATTCGGGAAGGATGCCCCTGCTGGGGCCGTCAAGGCGTTGGGACGCATTGCCCCAGCGATCAAGAAAAGGCGGTACCAAGCCCTCGGTGTCTTCTCAGCCAGAGAAGAAGAGGAAAGTGGCTGCTGCGCAGCCTAGAGAATGGAGTGCCTTCGCTGTTGCCGAGAAGGCTGGGGCTGCGGGGCTGGCTGGAGAGGCCAAGGGATCCGCTGACACGGAGGGGCCTGCAGCAGTCCCTCCAACTGAAGAGGCTAAGGAGCCTGCTGGGGAAGAAGTCCCCATTGTCGTGGAGGAGGCCGAGGAGCCTGTGGCTGAGGAGGCTAGAAGAGTGGAGGTGGAAGTGCCTTCCACTGCCGAAGAGGTCACGCCCTCTGCAGAGGTCTCAGAGGGAGCGCAGGCAGACAACGCTGCTCCCATAGAGGCTGTGCCCATCTCAGTGGTGCAGCCTATTTCTTCTGAGGAGGCTGCTGCTGAAGCCTTTGTATCTGGGCTCTTTGCGAGCCCTTCTCCTGCCCAAGGTGAAGACTTGGCCGGGCATGTGGTCGTGGCAGAGATCCTCACCAGAGGAAAGGTGCCCCCTCCCAAGGGCAAGATGTCAGCAGGTAATATCCTGATCTCCATGAGGAGGAGGGGTAGCCAGGCTGCCAAGGCCATTGGCAGTTCTTGCCAACAGGAGGCAATGGCTACTCCTGTGGAGGAGGAGGTGGAAGCCCCCATTGCAAGGGAGGAGACCCCTGCAGCAACCCCTTCTGGAGAGGGGACCCCTGAAGTGATTCCTTCGAGGGAGAAGACCCCCGCAACAAAGGGGAAGGGGATCCTGAGGATTGAGGAGATTTCCTCTTCTTCTGATGATGACGCCCAGAGGAGGGGGGTCTGGTAGTACGGTCCTCTGCGAGGATGAGTGGTTGGGAGATAGCCCAGCCCTCCAGCAGCCAGCTAGAGGTCAGTGGATGGGGGCGTCCTTCTGCTGGTAAGTCTTTTGACTTGATAGCATGCTTTTCTTTGCTTTGAGTTTTGCACTTCAGTTTTCTCAGTTGCTGATACCTGCAACTTTTGCAGGTGCGGGCCTTTCTGGGCAAGAGCTTGGCCCTTGCGAGGTTCCAGCGGACCAAGGGACCATGACCGAGGTCCCTGCAGATCTGGGGACCAGGACCGAGATCCTTGAGGAGAGTGGGGTCTGGTCCCATTACTTGGAGCGAAGGCGAGTTGCTGCCAAGTCAGTCCCCAAGTGGTCTGAGGAGCCAGATACCCTGAGGGTCAAGAGGCATGAGACCAGGGCCAGGGTGTACAGGGAGCAAGGGAGGCTCCTGAGCAATGTATGGAATCCGGTCTTCCTCCTTAGGAACAGCAGTTCACTGCTAAGGGGAGGAGAGCAAACCCTCCTATCCTGCCTGGAGGGGCTGCGCACCCCTTACGATAGGGAGGTGACAGAGCGGAGTTTGGACTCCCCTGCTGAGTTCATGAGGGAGGCAGCTCAACAAAGTCTGCAGGTAAGACAACTTCTGGTCTCTATGTGTAAGTTTGGCTTGGCCTCTTTCTGCCTTTGTTTAAATAGAACTGTGGTGTAGGCGGCCGTCAAAGGATATGCTGCTATGGAGCAATGGCATGACTTCCTGAAGTATGCCAACAAACGGGATGACGCTCAAATAACAGAGATTGCCTCTCTCAGGAGGGAGCTGGAAACCTCCAAAAGAAGGGAGAATGAGCTCCAAGAGGAGCATGCCAAGCGTGTGGCCCAACTGGAGAGTTGGTGTGATTATGGCAACAAGGAGCGAGCAATCGGCATGTTGTACCGGTGGGAGCAGGCCTGCCTACTTGATGTTGCGAAGCAACGCTTCCTTCAACAGGTAGCAACGCTGGAAGCCAAGCAGCTTGAAAATGTTGTTTTGAAGGAGTCCCTCCTTTCTTTGGAGGCAGAAACCAAAGCTGCCCTTGAAGTGGCGAAGGCCCAAGTTGAGCAGGCAGAGGCTGCAGCTGAGGAGGCGAGGCACCAGGCTACTGCCCAGGCCCAATTGGCAGAGAAGAAGGTGGAGAAGGGTAGGCTTGCTGCTGAGGCTGCCATGAAGGCAAGCCTGGAGGTCGCCACTGACCTGGAGAAGGCAATGGCCTCAGTGCGGGAGATGGAGAAGGCTTTGGGCCTTCCTCCCTTTGAAGGTGAGGATCCTGAGTCCTCTTCCTCCATCAAGGTGCCCATCCCTGAGCGGATGCCTCGACTGATGGAGAAGCTTGGCGAGATCCAAGCTCTAGGCGAAGCGGGGGCGCAAGCCTACGAGGAGGGCTGGCTGCGATGCCGCTTCCAAGTGGAGAAGGCGTTCCCAGAGCTGAGTCTTGGGATTCTAGATGCTGCTAATACTAGCAGTCCAACAGTAGAGGCTCTGCTCGACTGGGGAGAGCAAGGAAAGAAGATGGGCGAAGCCTGGTATGCCCTTTTGGATTAGGGTGGAGGTTCCAACATGTGGATGCCCCCCCTCTTTTTTGTATAGGGAACACCTGCATTCATGCATATTTTTGAAAACAGTAGATGAAGTAAAATTTCATTTTACCTTCATTGTCTTGTAGCCTCGCTTTTATTTCGCGATAGAAGTGTAGGGCACGTTAGCTAGGTTAACAACCATAGGCTAAGTCCTGTTTGTGGAGAGAAGTCTTTCTGGGGCTCGCAACAGCGAAGCCACAGAGATCACTTGTCCAGAAGCTGGAGACTCGGTTTGAGTTTATAGTGACGAGGCACTTATAATCCGCAACGGCAGAGCCACGTATATCTTTCCAGATAATTTGTGGGTTCACTTGTTGAGACAAGCTGAGATGAAGATCTCTTGTTGAGACAAGTGAAGAGCCCTTTTAGGGCTTGCAGAGGAGGTGCCCTTGAAGACCATGGGCAATTTTCCAGGGAGTAAGCCCTTGGGTAGTGTACAGTGTACCAAGTAGACGATACCTGCAGAACGCTCATCATTTATATGATAAAGAGGAAAACTCAGTTTACCTTGAGCCTGAAGTCGCGCGATGGCGAAGGCAGTGGAGTACTTGTTTGAGATAAGTGGAGAGCCAAGTAGAGCTCTGGGGAGTGAGACCCGTAGTTGTGTGGAGGAATCGAAGGTGTCCGGGCGGAAGGTCTGCTGTGGCGCGCGAGGGCGTCTTACACATAGACCTCCCTGAAGGAGCCAAAAAACGGGGTTACCCTTCCGCAGCGCAAGGGGGTTACCCTTGGGGCGGGGCGAGTTGAAGGTCAGTTGGGGATGAGACCCGCAACTACCTGTGTGGATGAGTCCGTGCGGAAGGTCTGCTGTGCCGTGCGAGGGCGACTTACACATAGACCTCCCTGAAGGAGCCAAAAGGGGGTTACCCTTCCGCAGCGCAAGGGGTTACCCTTGGGGCGGGGCGAGTTGAAGGTCAGTTGGGGATGAGACCCGCAAGTACCTGTGTGGAGGAGTCCGTGCGGAAGGTCTGCTGTGGCGTGCGAGGGCGACTTACACATAGACCTCCGTGAAGGAGCCAAAAGGGGGTTACCCTTCCGCAGCGCAAGGGGGTTACCCTTGGGGCGGGGCGAGTTGAAGGTCAGTTGGGGATGAGACCCGCAACTACATGGTGCAACCGCAGGGGGTTTCCCTTTGTGTGGGTGTAGAAGTGAGACCTGACAAGGTCTGATGCCGTGATTTTTGCGAGTGGCCCGTTTGACCGGTTGAGTGCAGAGGGCGATTGGGAGGGCATTTTGTAATGCCATATGATGCTGCAAAAAAGGGAGAAATGCACATGTATTTTATTGAATTGAAGACGTAAGATTGAGGACTTACACGTAATATGGACGTAAGTCATCCACATGAAAATTGCGGGGAAGAAGACGACCATCATGGTCCTGTAGTTCATAGACTCCTGGGTGGACCTGTTTATGAACAATATAGGGTCCGTCCCAGTTATGTCGCAAGACACCCTGTTTGGGGTCGCTGGCGGTAAGGGCTGATTTAAGCAGGGCAAGGCCCCCTTGTTGTAGTGCCTTGGGCTTAATCCTGGCATTGTGGTGAAGGCGGAGCCTCTGTTTGAGGGCAGACATGCGAAGGCAAGCGCCCTCGAGTAATTCCTCGATTAAGTCAAGTTTGCCACGGAGGCCTTGAGCATTGGCCTCACTGGTAAAGTTGATCATGCGGATCGTAGGGAGGTCCGCCTCAATAGGCAGGAGCGCATCTGCGCCATATTCCTGGGAGAAAGGCGTTTCGCCTATTGGGCTCCGCGTTGTGGTGCGATAGTCCCACATAGGGGTGTAAACGAGCCGAGCCGAGCCCGAGCCTGGCAGGTTCGAGCTCGAGCTCGTGAAATTCGAGCTCGGCTCGAGCTCGGCTCGAGTTTGAACGAGCCCGAAAATTCGAGCTCGAGCTCGGCTCGAAGGTTCGTGAAGCTCGAGCTCGTTAGGCTCGCGAGCTCGTTAGGCTCGATTCGGCCCCAAACGAGCTCGCGAACTCGAGCTCGTTAGGCTCGATTCGGCCCCAAACGAGCTCGCGAGCTCGTTAGGCTCGTGAGCTCGTTAGGCTCGCGAGCTCGTTAAGGCTCGCGAACCTTACGAGCCGAACTCGTCGGGCTCGAGCTCGGCTCGTATATTATTCAAGCCTCGAAAATGGCTCGAGCTCGAGCTCGAGGCTCGAAAAAGCTCGGCTCGACAGGCTCGTTTGAGCTCGAGCTCGAGCCGAGCTCGAACGGGCTCGATTCGTTTAACAGCCCTAGTCCCACAAGACACTTGGGAGTTCATCTACCCAACGGCCTTTGGCCCCCTCAAGGCGCTTCTTGAGGCCCTCCTTGAGGGTACGGTTGGTGACCTCAACCTGCCCATTAGACTGGGGGTGCGCCACTGGGGCGAAAAGCATGCGGACATTGTTGTCCTGGGCCCATTGTTGGACGCTGTGACTGGTAAATTGAGTGCCATTATCTGTAATAATAGCACGAGGGCTGCCGTCGCAGACAAGATTTTTCCATAGGAATTTGATGATCTTGGCGGAGGTGATGGAGGCCAGGGGTTCTACTTCGACCCATTTAGAAAAATAATCAACTGCAACCACACAGAAGCGGTACTGACCTGGAGCGGTCGACATAGGACCAATGAGGTCAAGGCCCCACAGGGCGAAGGGCACTGGGTTTGTTAGTGCTGGAGATTCCGTAGATAGCAGTCGCTGGATGCGAGAATTGATCTGGTACTGGTGGCATGTTTTGACCAGCGCAGCGGCGTCCTTTTTCAAGGTAGGCCAGTAGTACCCTTGACGAAGGGCCTTGTGGGCAAGTGCCTCCGCAGCAATGTGTGCGCCACAATTGCCTTGGTGGAGAGTATCTAGGACAGAGTGTCCCTCGAGGGTGCTGAGGCAGCGTTGGAGGGGTGCCGAAAACCCGCGATGCCACAATTGGTCATCAATGAGAACAAAACGGGTGGCCCGTTTGCGAGCCTGTGAGTCCGTGGTGCTGGCTTTTAGCTCAGCAATAATAGGGTCTCTCCAGTCTACGACCGGATCCTGTGTTGCCAGTGAGGCAATATCAATAGCCTCCGAAATGGAAGGGCTGGCCAGGGTGGCCATGGTGGAGGGAGTCTTTCCCTTGGATAGCATGTCTGCCGTGGTGTTCTCGGAACGAGGAATGTGGAGAAAAATAACTTCCTCAAAGTTGGTCCGCAAGGCGTTCGCCAATTTGAGGTATTTGGTCAGGGTAGCTGTTACAGTCACCCCGAGCGGGTTGCGACCGGGTGACCCGGGGCTCCGGTTTTAGCCTGCGGGTCACGTTTTTCGGCTTATGGGTCGAGGCAGCTGCGACCGCATGAGCTGAACTATCCGACACATGATCTGGAGTTGGCTGCAGTGATCTATGCGCTGAAACAATGGAGACATTATCTGCTTGGTAACAAATTTCAGATTCTTACCGACCATAAGAGTCTGAAATATCTGTTTACGCAGAAGGAGCTTAACATGAGGCAGCGCCGATGGCTCGAATACATTAAGGACTATGATTGCAGTATCGAGTACATCTCTGGTAAGGGCAACACGGTTGCCGATGCACTGAGCAGGAAGTATACCGGGTTGGTCAAGGGAGGAGATGTTGGTGACCGATCCGAGGAGAGTGATCTGACGTGCCTTTGGCACAGGTGGCGGCTCTGGGAGCGTGCTCGGTATACACACTTACTATACATTACGAGTGGCTTGATAGAGTGCGCGAGGCGCAAGGTAGAGATCCGGGGCTGAAGAGGTTATCAGGGAGGATAAGGGGTCTTTGTTACCGGCATTTCGGTATAGGCGAGGATTGCTATACTTCCGAGACCGCCTTTATGTACCGGAGGATCGGGAGCTCGGAGTGAGATTTTAGAGGAGGCGCACTCGAGCAGATTGAGTGTTCATCCCGGGAGTGAGAAGATGTATCATGATCTGCGTACTCACTTGGTGGCACAGGATGAGGAGGCACATTGCCACACATGTGTCTAGGTGTGCCGTTTGTCGGCAGTGAAGATTGAGCACGAAACCGGCGGGGACACTGCAGACTTTGCCCATTCCAGTTCGGAAGTGGGGCAATGTTACTATGGATTTTGGCCTGCACTTGCCCGACACGGTCCCGCCATGATGCTATCTCAGGTTATTGTGGATCGGTGACAAAGTGCGCACACTTTACGCCTATTCGGATCACGGACCCTCGGAGAAGCTTGCCCGGCTTTACATCGGTGAGATTATGCGATTACATGGAGTACCGAGACTCCATTGTGTCGACCGTGATCCGCGTTTCACGGCGCAGTTACGGAGGGCTTTTCATGAAGCGCTGGGCACGCGACTCCATCGAGTCTGACTTATCACCCACAGGTCGGCGGGCGGTCGGGCGGGTGATTCGGATATTGGAGGACATGCTGCGAAGCTGTACTATAGACTTTGGAGGAGATTGGGACCAGCAATTGCCTTTGATTGAGTTCTCGTACAACAACGGCTTCGGACTACGATTGGTATGGCACCATATGAGGCGTTATGCGGGAGGAGGTGTATGACACCGCATTCTTTGGACCGATGCGTCTGATAGGGTTGAGTTGGGACCCGAGCTTATTGAGGAGACTACGGCGAAGATCAGATTGATTCAGGCGCGGATCAAAGCCGCGAACGACCGCACCACTACTTATGCGAACCGTCGCCGTAGGGCTCTGGAGTTTGAGGTTGGGGATAGGGTTTGGCTCAAGGTAGCACCTATCCGCGGGACAGTCAGATTCGTGAAGAATGGTAAGTTAGCCCCACGGTATATCGGCCCATATGAGATTACGGAGGCGGGTCGGTAGGGTGGCATACCGGTTGGCGTTACCTCCTAGTCATGCTGCTGTGCACAATGTCTTCCATGTCGGCATGTTGAAGAAGTGCATTACGGATCCGACTCGAGGCGATTCCGGTGGAGGAGGTGCAGTGGAACCCGATCTTTCTTATCGGGAGGTACCGGTAGCCTTTACGGATAGGGATGTCGGGAGACTCGTAGCAAGTTGATTCCCATGGTCAAGGTTCGGTGGTCACATCATCTTGGCCGGGAGGCGACTTGGGAGGCAGAGAAGGACATTCGGGATCGATACCCGAGCAGTATCGGCGGTTGATACAGCTCTTGGAGGACCAAGAGTCCTAAGGGGGAGAATGTTACGGTCACCCCGAGCGGGTTGCGGCCAAGGTGACCGGGGCTCGGTTTTAGCTGCGGGTCACGTTTTTCGGCGTTCAGGCGGCTCCCGAGCCCTATCCGAGTATCATTTTGGCGAACCCCTCCGTATTTGAGGTCGTGTGGGTCCCCCGGACGTTTCCGCCGAAAATATTTTTTCTGGCGCCGGGGGGTTGTCGGGGTCGTCTCGGGACGTACAGCGGGCTCGGTAGCGCTCTCGAGATCTCAGTTTGGGAAGCCGTTCGCAGTTTTGGAGTCGTGGAGGCGTCCGGAGGTGGTTGTAGAGTTTAATATTTGGGGCGGGACGTTCGGTTCCGGGCGACTCCCGGGGCTCGGGATGGAAATTTTCTGACGGCTTTGGGGTAAGTTGTGTTTTAATTTAAGATGGAATTTATGGGAATTTTTATAGAATTTTTGGAGTGACGGAATTTCGGTTCAGGTTGACACGCTCGCACGTCGGGTTCTGGTTCGGGTTCAGCGAGCTCGGTAGGACACTCCGGAAAGGTAAATGAATTTCTGAAAAATGTTCTGTGAATGTTATAATATTCTGAAGGTTGTGTCCAAGTTTCATTAATTTTGGAATTCGGTAATTATTTTTGGGCAAAAGAATTGGAACTTTCGGAAAAATTGGGAGTTAATTTGCAATTGGGTGCAAAATTAATAAAAATGAGTATGGGCTGTTGCAGCTGATAATTTCGGCAGGATTTTGGGAGAGGAAGGGACACATGTCCTATTTTAATTTAGGATGGGAGGCATGGGTTATAAAGTAGGAAAATATATAAGTGGCTATTATTTTCATAAAAGGAGACTTACCTCATTTCTTTCTTTTCTTCTTCTTCTTCCTTCTTTTCTTTGCTGCTGCCGACGCCTCCATTAGAGAGCTCCACCAAGCTTGACTTTCTTCTTCTTTGTGGAAATCAAAGAGAAATTGGTTGCTAGTTGTGGTAAGCTTCCTTCCTTCTACTCTTTTCATGTTGGAATTAAGGTTTGATGAAGAAAAGAGGAGATTTTGAGAATTTTGGGTTTGTTCTTCACTACATGCTAGGATGATTCTCTTCCTCCCATCTTTTAGTATGTTGTTCTTGGGTGGTAGGAGAGTGTTAATCAAGTGTTAGATTTTGGAAAACACAACTTGGGAAGAAACCCTATGTTGTCCGAATTGTTGGAAGAATTTCCAAAATGGTGTGTGTTTGTTATCTTGTTTCATGCTTCAAGTATGTTAGTCCTAGCATGATTCTAAGCTTGTGTGTGGATTTAATTTGATGGAAAACAAGTTGAGGTGGAAACCCCCTTGTGGCCGAATTATATAAGTGTATGTTCTTGATGGATTTTGTTGTTTGGGTGCAATTGGATAGCATTCATGGTTTAGAAATGTAATTGGTGGTTAGAATGGTTGTTTGGTAGCTTGAATGGATTGAATTGGAAGTTGGATGAAAAGTTGGTTAAGAACCGAATCTTTGAATGATTCTTTTTCAATGTTGGAGGTTCATTTTGGTTGAATTGGATGTTAATATGGTGTTGGGGTTGAATTTAGGAGTGGATGGAAGTTTGAAATGTTGAATTCGGTTAAGGAATGAAAAAGTTACAATTAATCGGGATTATCGGAAAATGGCGGGTAATGAAGGGTTTAAGGTTGGATTTGATCAGTTCTGCTTATTGTATGATGTTTGTCAATGTGAAATCTTGCATTGTCTAGGTTGGTTCTGAATTCTGACGTTTCTGTGAAAATCTGGAATTTTATGGAAGTTCTGTCGGATTTTCGGTTTTGGGGTCGGGGGTTGTAATTTGGTAGTGTGGTTGGTGAGGATGCTAATTCAACTTGTTTTGGCAGATTCTGAGTTTCGGTGGTTAGGAAAAGAGGAGTTCTAAGTTTCGGGGCACGGTTAAGGTGTTATACAGAATCGGTCCAATACTCTGGATTTTGAGGTAAGGGTTTGGTTACGTGTTTTGGTAAGCTAAGTATATGTTTTGGTTTCAGATTTACATTACGCTAGTATTTGAGTATTATGCCTTTGGGCATATTACGTAGTTTGTAGGAGTATGCCTTATGGCATACTGCATGCATTAATATTACGGCAGGTTGTGGGTTCGCTACCCGGTGGTGCACCATGCTTCGTATTAGCTTGGCTTGACTCCCTTAGTGGAGGCTGTCGTTCGATTTACTATATGGGTTATGGCGATTTAGAATCGCACGTCCTTGAGACTCCGATCTGTTTTCTGTTCATGCATGTTATTCCGTATTACATTGCATATATTGCTATCTTTACATTTTGCGGGGTTACATATACTTACCTTACCCCTTATCCCTTACGGGGTCCTTTTAGGACTCACCCTTCTTTGGGTTACTGTTTTTGGGTTTGGTGGGCACGATAAGCGGCCTGCGGAGTAGGGTTCCGTGAGGTTCTACCTCGGTTGTATTTTGCGGCAGCTTCACCTTGCGGCCGGGATTGTCTTTTGGATCTGAATCCCGCGCGAGGTATTTGATGCTTAGTCCTAGGCTTGGCTCTGTAGCTGCATGTACATACTTTCTGATTTGCTATGATGGTTGTATGTCTGTATATATATTTGTATATTCTGTTCTATATCTGTCCTCAGCGCTTGGCGCTTGCTAGACATTTTAGGTTCTGTGAATTCTGTATGTATATGTGTTTTGGTGCGTAAGCACTCGTCCACGGAGGGCGGGGCTTACTCTGTTATTAGTGCATGAATTGTATGGTTGCATTTTATTTTGGTTATACGCATGAAATTTCCGTTAGTTTGCTTCCACAATCCTTCCGTTTTCGGGTCCGCTACGCGCGGCGGGTCTCGATGGACCTGCCACTCCTTTCCATTCCGGCTTCCGCTTCCGGCGTCCCGGCGCCCCCGCCTCCGCAACCGGGCTCGGGCGGCGTGCGGTGACAAGTTGGTATCAGAGCAGGTAAGTGACCATATTGGTCGTCAGTGGTGACTTGTAGTGACAACTATTGTTCCATATTTTATTTTAGAATGGTTTGGTACGGAGATTGGCCACCTCCTTACTCAAACCACTTCAAAATAAAATTGTGGAGCAAAGTTTGGTCCTTCAAGTTATCACTGGTGGTTGCGAGTACGGGATCCAGAATTTTGGGACTTTGGTAAAAGTGTTACAAGTAAAGGATTGTGGAAAAGTTTCAGTACGTAAAATTGTGTGTTAGGAAAAGATTTGGTGAAATAAGCATGAATTGCTTCCGTGATTACGTGAAATGCATGATTATATTGTTTTACAAAATAACCACGAGTTAAGTCTTGCATTGCACTCTGAGCCTTAGGAAGCTGCTGCTAGTTTCGTAGGGATTAGAGGTAGCGATTGTTTTGGACTCTGTTTGGTCGAAATGTTTCAGAATGGTTAACACGCGCCCGGCAGCGTGATTTACGACCGGAGGAGGGGACCGTAATCCCACGCCTCCGAGGGTAGAGAGCGAGAGACAGGGGCATTACGAGGCAGGCGGGTACATACCCCGCCACCGGTTGTGCAGCGAGGTCGGGGTCTACCCCTTGCTTTGGTTCATGTCTTTGGAGCAGTCCAGCGGTTGTTGAGACACTGTACCGGAGCAGTTCCGTGCGATCCACAGTGCGAGAGGATTCGGTCGTGGCACCATCTGTGCATTCTGATGGGAGGGTGAGTAGCCACACTCGGACTACCACCCACACTCATGTACGGGCCCGATCTGAGAGTGAGTCGGAGGAGGACGCGGAGCGCAGGAACCCGCGATCTCGGAGGATACGACCAGAGCGTAGCCCGTAGCTCGCTCCGATCGTTCGACCGGGAGACACATCAGCCCCTCGGCGGCGACGGAGGGTTATTGAGCTGGATTACGATACCACCCGTCGGACCCACCGGCGGCGGGGAGGTTTGGGGCATCACTCGATTCGATGATGTCCGTTTGTTGGAGAGGTTCCATCGGCTTAACACTAGGAAGTTTGATGGCAAGGGAGGTCCCGAGGCGGCGGAGACTGGTTCATGGAGATTGATAAGCTCACTGGGAGGTTACACTTACCTTCCACGGTGATGGTATCCCTTGCCACGTTCAATCTGCGGGAGGAGCAGATCATTGGTGGAGGAGCCTTGAGGCGATCGAGGGCGAATGCGGGGCTGGCACCCGGTCGGGAGGTGGAGGTCACTTGGGAGCGGTTTACGCTGTTCCATCGGAGGTTCATCGGGGCTGCGGCTAGGGATCTGCGGCAGGCACGGTTGTGAGCTTGGCGAGGGAGACAGGCTGTCGCGAGTATGAGAGGAGTTTGTGAGGCTTATCCACTACGTACCGCAGTACCACGGTATGGAGGAGGAGAAGGCGAAGAGGTTCATCCGTCATTGCGCCCGAGTACGAGATGGGCTCGAGGCCATTGGATATTACTACCTACGGGAGGCGGTTCACAAGGCTCGGCTCCTTGAGCGGGAGGATGTTGAGAGTCGCCTCACCTCGCGAGAGAGGTCGAGGGACTTCGAGGGTTCCACGCGGCGAGGACCCCGGCGGGGTTCGGGCGGCGAGCAGACCGGGCAGTCTAGTGGAGGTAGGGGAGCACCACCCTCACGACCTTGTCCGACTTGTGGTGGGTATCACCGGGTAGACCTTATTACCGGCGGGAGGGCCGGTGTTTGCGATGCGGGTCGGATACTCACTGGTGCAGGACTGCCCTCGAGACGGTGGGGCGAGGTTACAGTAGTTTTCAGCGTCGGCGATCTCGGGCACCGCCCAACGCGCCGCGCGGCGTGGGTTTCAGCGGGGTGGCCGAGACCTCGGCGGCGACCACGGCTTCAGCCACCCCCTCCACCGCGGCAGCCTAGAGCGGGGCGCGTTTTCGAGATAGAGCGAGGAGGTCCTAGTCGGCGAGAGGCCCTAGTCATCGAGGAGGACCCGGTCGGCGGCGGGCCCGGCCAGCGAGGAGGCTCGACTCGGCGAGGAGTCTTGCAAGGTCTTGTATTTCGAGCGATACATCTGTTCATGCGTTATTTGATACTGAGAGCGTCTATTTCTATTGTAGCACGAAATGTGTTACATCTACTGCACTACTGTTAGTACTTTGTCGCAGATGTATTTAGTAAAAGCTGCTGGGAGTCGGTTACATTTTCCAATGGGATGGTTCGGGGTTGTACTATATACGTAGGCGGGCATCGAGATAGTATCGGACTTGTTGGTTACGGACACGCCGAACTATGATGTTATTCTTGGGATGGATTGGCTATCCAAGAATTGCATGCACATTGATTGTGCAGCCCGTACCATTATGGTATGCGGAGAGGTACTACCTCTCACGACTCCGGCTTGGTTTGACTATCGCACTGACATAGCACGAGTTGCGGTCTGGACCAGGTGTCGGTAGTTGGTGTAGGGAATGCTTCGATCTGAATGAGGCGGATACTAGGTTGAGGCTAGCTAGTATACCGGTAGTTCGAGATTTTCCGCAGTATTTCCGGAGGAGTTGCCGGATTACCACCGGAGCGGGAAATTGTGTTTGAGATTTACTGCGGTCGGGCCTTTGCTCCGATATCTATTCCCCCTTATCGGATGCCCATTTCGAGATGCGGGAGTTAAAGAAGCGATTGGAGGAGTTACAGCAGAAGGGCTTCATCCGACCGAGCACTTCGCCGTGGGGTGCTCCGGTTACATTTGTAAAGAAGAAAGATGGGACACTCCGACTCTGTATAGACTACGAGACGGTTGAATGCCCTTCTTGTGAAGAATAAGTATCCGTTGCCGAGGATTGGCGATCTTTTTGATCAACTTGGGATTCGAGAGTTTTCTCGAAGATTGATCTGCGATCTGGATACTTTCAGCTTAGGGTGAAGGAGGAGGATATACCTAAGGCTGCTTTCCGCACCCGGTATGGACACTTTGAGTTTACGGTCATGCCATTTGGGCTGACCAATGCTCGGCAGCATTCATGGATCGATGCATCGGGTGTTCCGACCATACTTGGACTCTTTTGTGGTGGTCTTCATTGATGATATTGATATACTCTCGGGATGCGGACTCGCATCGGGAGCATCGAGGGTAGTTACTGAGACACTTTGGGAACATCAGCTTTATGCTAAGTTCTCAAAGTGTGAGTTCTGAATCCGGGAGGTCACCTTTGCAGGACATGTTATTTCGAGCATGGTGCATGCTGTGGACCCGAGAGAAGGTGAGAGCGATTCGGGGCTGGAAACAACCTACCACGGTGCGGGAGATCGGGAGCTTCACGGGATTAGCGAGGATACTATCGGAGGTTCGTGCAGGGTTTTCTATTCGGCATCTCCGCTCACGCGATTGACCAAGAAGGGTCAACCGTTTATGCAATCCGATAGGTGTGAGCAGAATTTTCAGGAAGTTGAAGCGGCGGTTGACTCATGCTCCGATTCGACTCTTCCAGATCCGAGCTTGCCGTATGTGATCTATACGGATGCTTCCACATCCGGTTTGGGGTGTGTCTTTGATGCGAGATCGGAATGTGATAGCTTATGGGTCGAGGCATTGCGACCGCATGAGCTGAACTATCCGACACATGATCTGGAGTTGGCTGCGGTGATCTATGCGCTGAAACAATGGAGACATTATACGCTTGGTAACAAATTTCAGATTCTTACCGACCATAAGAGTCTGAAATATCATTTCTGTGAAGGAGCTTAACATGAGGCGGCGCCGATGGCTCGAATACATTAAGGACTATGATTGCGATATCAGTACATCTCTGGTAAGGGCAACACGGTTGCCGATGCCTTTGGCGAGGAAGTATACCGGGTTGGTCAAGGGAGGAGATGTTGGTGACCGATCCGAGGAGAGTGATCTGACGTGCCTTTGGCACAGGTGGCAGCTCTGGGAGCGTGCTCAGGTATACACACTTACTATACATTCTGAGTGGCTTGATAGAGTGCGCGAGGCGCAAGGTAGAGATCCGGGGCTGAAGAGGTTATCTGGGGAGGATAAGGGGTCTTTGTTACCGGCATTTCAGTATAGGCAGGATTGCTATACTTCGAGACCGCCTATATGTACCGGAGGATCGGGAGCTCGGAGTGAGATTTTAGAGGAGGCGCACTCGAGCAGATTGAGTGTTCATCCCGGGAGTGAGAAGATGTATCATGATCTGCGTACTCACTTACGGTGGCACAGGATGAGGAGGCACATTGCCACACATGTGTCTAGGTGTGCCGTTTGTCAGCAAGTGAAGATTGAGCACCAGAAACCGGCAGGGACACTGCATACTTTGCCCATTCCAGTCCTGAAGTGGGGCAATGTTACTATGGATTTTACTGCCTTGCCCGACACGGTCCCGCCATGATGCTATCTGGGTTATTGTGGATCGGTGACAAAGTGCGCACACTTTCGCCTATTCGGATCACGGACCCTGCGGAGAAGCTTGCCCGGCTTTACATCGGTGAGATTATGCGATTACATGGAGTACCAGACTCCATTATGTCGGCCGTGATCCGCGTTTCACGGCGCAGTTACGGAGGGCTTTTCATGAAGCGCTGGGCACGCGACTCCATCGAGTCTGACTTATCACCCCTGGTGGACGGGCGATCGGGGCGGGTGATTCGGATATTGGAGGACATGCTTTGCGAAAGCTGTACTATAGACTTTGGAGGAGATTGGGACCAGCAATTGCCTTTGATTGAGTTCTCGTACAACAACGGCTTCAGGACTACGATTGGTATGGCACCATATGAGGCGTTATGCGGGAGGAGGTGTATGACACCGCATTCTTTGGACCGATGCGTCTGATAGGGTTGAGTTGGGACCCGAGCTTATTGAGGAGACTACGGCGAAGATCAGATTGATTCAGGCGCGGATCAAAGCCGCGAACGACCGCACCACCACTTATGCGAACCGTCGCCGTAGGGCTCTGGAGTTTGAGGTTGGGGATAGGGTTTGGCTCAAGGTAGCACCTATCCGCGGGACAGTCAGATTCGGGAAGAAGGGCAAGTTAGCCCCACGGTATATCGGCCCATATGAGATTCTGGAGCGGAGTCGGTAGGGTGGCATACCGGTTGGCGTTACCTCCTAGTCATGCTGCTGTGCACAATGTCTTCCATGTCGGCATGTTGAAGAAGTGCATTCGGATCCGACTCGAGCGATTCCAGTGGAGGAGAATGCAGTGGAACCCGATCTTTCTTATCGGGAGGTACCGGTAGCCTTTACGGATAGGGATGTCGGGAGACTCGTAGCAAGTTGATTCCCATGGTCAAGGTTCGGTGGTCACATCATGCGGCCGGGAGGCGACTTGGGAGGCAGAGAAGGACATTCGGGATCGATACCCAGCGTATCGGCGGTTGATACAGACTCTTGGAGGACCAAGAGTCCTAAGGGGAGAATGTTACGGTCACCCCGGCGGGTTGCGGCCAAGGTGACCCGAGCTCGGTTTTAGCTGCGGGTCACGTTTTCGGCGTTCAGGCGGCTCCCGAGCCCTATCCGAGTATCATTTTGGCGAACCCCTCCGTATTTGAGGTCGTGTGGGTCCCCCGGACGTTTCCGCCGAAAATATTTTTCTGGCGCCGGGGGGTTGTCGGGGTCGTCTCGGGGCGTACAGCGGGCTCGGTAGCACTCTCGAGATCTCAGTTTGGGAAGCCGTTTACAGTTTTGGAGTCGTGGAGACGTCCGGAGGTGGTTGTAGAGTTTAATATTTGGGGCGGGACGTTCGGTTCGGGCGACTCCGGGGCTCGGGGCGGGAATCCCGGGGCTCGGGATGGAAATTTTCTGACGGCTTTGGGGTAAGTTGTGTTTTAATTTAAGATGGAATTTATGGGAATTTTTATAGAATTTTTGGAGTAGCGGAATTTCGGTTCGAGTTGACACGCTCGCGCGTCGGGTTTTGGTTCGGGTTCAGCGAGCTCGGTAGGACACTCCGGAAAGGTAAATGAATTTCTGAAAAATGTTCTGTGAATGTTATAATATTCTGAAGGTTGTGTCCAAGTTTCGTTAATTTTGGAATTCGGTAATTATTTTTGGGCAAAAAGAATTGGAACTTTCGGAAAAATTGGGAGTTAATTTGCAATTGGGTGCAAAATTAATAATAGTGAGTATGGGCTGTTGCAGCTGATAATTTCGGCAGCAATTGGGAGAGGAAGGGACACATGTCCTATTTTAATTTAGGATGGGAGGCATGGGTTATAAAGTAGGAAAATATATAAGTGGCTATTATTTTCATAAAAGGAGACTTACCTCATTTCTTTCTTTTCTTCTTCTTCTTCCTTCTTTTCTTTGCTGCTGCCGACGCCTCCATTAGAGAGCTCCTCCAAGCTTGACTTTCTTCTTCTTTGTGGAAATCAAAGAGAAATTGGTTGCTAGTTGTGGTAAGCTTCCTTCCTTCTACTCTTTTCATGTTGGAATTAAGGTTTGATGAAGAAAAGAGGAGATTTTGAGAATTTTGGGTTTGTTCTTCACTACATGCTAGGATGATTCTCTTCCTCCCATCTTTTAGTATGTTGTTCTTGGGTGGTAGGAGAGTGTTAATCAAGTGTTAGATTTTGGAAAACACAACTTGAGAAGAAAACCTATGTTGGCCGAATTGTTGGAAGAATTTCCAAAATGGTGTGTGTTTGTTATCTTGTTTCATGCTTCAAGTATGTTAGTCCTAGCATGATTCTAAGCTTGTGTGTGGATTTAATTTGATGGAAAACAAGTTGAGGTGAAAACCCCTAAATGGCCGAATATATAAGTGTATGTTCTTGATGGATTTTGTTGTTTGGGTGCAATTGGATAGCATTCATGGTTTAGAAATGAAATTGGTGGTTAGAATGGTTGTTTGGTAGCTTGAATGGATTGAATTGGAAGTTGGATAAAAAGTTGGTTGAAAACCGAATCTTTGAATGATTCTTTTTCAATGTTGGAGGTTCATTTTGGTTGAATTGGATGTTAATATGGTGTTGGGGTTGAATTTAGGAGTGGATGGAAGTTTGAAATGTTGAATTCGGTTAAGGAATGAAAAAGTTACAATTAATCGGGATTATCGGAAAATGGCGGGTAATGAAGGGTTTAAGGTTGGATTTGATCAGTTCTGCTTATTGTATGATGTTTGTCAATGTGAAATCTTGCATTGTCTAGGTTGGTTCTGAATTCGGCGTTTACGTGAAAATGCGGAATTTTACGGAAGTGCAGCCGGATATTCGGTTTTGGGGTCGGTGGTTGTAATTTGGTAGTGTGGTTGATGAGGATGCTAATTCAACTTGGTTTGGCAGATTCTGAGTTTCGGTGGTTAGGAAAAGAGGAGTTCTAAGTTTCGGGGCACGGTGTAGGTGTTATCCAGAATCGGTCCAATACTCTGGATTTTGAGGTAAGGGTTTGGTTCTGTGTTTTGGTAAGCTAAGTATATGTTTTGGTTTCAGTTTACATTACGCTAGTATTTGAATATTATGCCTTTGGGCATATTACGTAGTTTGTAGGAGTATGCCTTATGGCATACTGCATGCATTAATATTACGACAGTTGTGGGTTCGCTACCCGGTGGTGCACCATGCTTCGTATTAGCTTGGCTTCGACTCCCTTAGTGGAGGTGTCGTTCCGATTTACTATATGGGTTATGGCGATTTAGAATCGCACGTCCTTGGGACTCCGATCTGTTTTCTGTTCATGCATGTTATTCCGTATTCTGTTGCATATATTGCTATCTTTACATTTTGCGGGGTTACATATACTTACCTTACCCCTTATCCCTTACGGGGTCCTTTTAGGACTCACCCTTCTTTGGGTTACTGTTTTTGGGTTTGGTAGACGATAAGCGGCCTGCGGAGTAGGGTTCCGTGAGGTTCTACCTCGGTTGTATTTTGCGGCAGCTTCACCTTGCGGCCCGGGATTGTCTTTTGGATCTGAATCCCGCGCGAGGTATTTGATGCTTAGTCCTAGGCTTGGCTCTGTAGCTGCATGTACATACTTTCTGATTTGCTATGATGGTTGTATGTCTGTATATATATTTGTATATTCTGTTCTATATCTGTCCTCAGCGCTTGGCGCTTGCTAGACATTTTAGGTTCTGTGAATTCTGTATGTATGTGTGTTTTGGTGTGTAAGCACTCGTCCACGGAGGGCGGGGCTTACTCTGTTATTAGTGCATGAATTGTATGGTTGCATTTTATTTTGGTTATATGCATGAAATTTCCGTTAGTTTGCTTCCGCAATCCTTCCGTTTTCGGGTCCGCTACGCGCGGCGGGTCTCGATGGACCTGCCACCCCTTTCCATTCCGGCTTCCGCTTCCGGCGTCCCGGCGCCCCCGCCTCCGCAACCGGGCTCGGGCGGCGTGCGGTGATAGTAGCGTCTTTGCATTGAGCGCATCCCTGGACCTGGTAAATCACCAGTTGCGAGTCACTGTGGACATGAAGGCGGCGAATGCCTGCCCTTATGGCGAGTTTGAGCCCCGCGATGAGGGCCTCATATTCTGCAACATTATTAGTTCATTGGAATTGGAAAGAGACGCGGAGAGATACCTCCATACCTAGAGGTCCGCGGAGATATACGCCCCCCGCGGGGGATCCAAGCTTGGATGAGCCATCCACGAACATGTCCCACTCGGGGGGAATGGGTTGTGGTTCGGGACCCTGTTCAGGGACCGGGATGACGTCGACATCCGAAAATTCCGCAATGAAGTCGGCGAGGGCCTGGCTCTTGATTGCCTTTCTAGGCTCATAGTTGATGTTAAAGCCACCGAGTTCTATACACCATTTGGCAAGGCGCCCTGAGTGTTCGGGCCGCCTCAGAATATCTTGGATTGGTAAGTCCGTTCGGACTATAATCGTGTGCCCTTGGAAGTAGGGCTTGAGCTTCCTTGCTGCATATACAAGAGATAAGATTGCGTTTTGGAGAGGAGGATACCTTGTTTCCGTATCACGAAGGTGTGGCTGGTGTAGTAGGCGGCCATTGTTTGGCAGCCTCTTCTTTGATAAGGACAGAGGCGACGCTCCTATCGGAGGTGGCAAGGTAGAGGACCAAGTCGTCACCTGGTTTAGGGCACTTGAGTGCAGGCAACTCTTGTAAGTGTTGCTTGATTGAATCGTATGCCTCCTGGCATTCTTCTGTCCATTTGCAAGCTTTTTTCTTGCGGATTTGATTGAAGAAAGGTTTGCAGCGATCGCTGAGTTTGGAGACAAACCATCCCAAGGCAACCTGCTTTCCTGCCAGTTGCTGAACGTCTTTGAGCCCCCTAGGGGTGCGCAAAGTGGTGATGGCTTCAATCTTTTTAGGATTCGCATGAATCCCTCCTTTGGAAATCTGGTAACCCAGAAACTTGCCTTCGCCAACGCCAAAGATACACTTCTTTGGGTTCAACCGCATATTATACTTGCGGAAGTTGGCAAATGTTTCCTCTAAGTCTGCGAGGTGTGTGGAGGTGGCCTTGCTTTTGACCACAATGTCTGGCCGGCGAAGACCTGATTTACAAGCCTTTGGAAAGTAGCCTCTACATTTTTCAAGCCAAAGGGCATTCTGATATAATGGTAGACGGCTTCGCCGGTAGTGAAGGCGGTTTTGACCACGTCCTCTGGGTCCATAAAAACTTGATGGTACCCGCTGTATGCGTCGAGGAAGGAGAAGACAGAGCGATGAACGGTTGAGTCAACCGATTGATCGATGGAAGGTAGGGGATAGGGATCTCTTGGGCAGGCCCTGTTTACCCCCTTGTAGTCCACACAAAGTCGCCACTGACCGCCCTCTTTGTCGGCGAGGACAATATTAGCAACCCACTCAGAGTTGTGAACTTCCTTGATTATATTTGCCTTAAGCAATTTCTGCACTTCCGTGCGTACAAAGTCACTTACGGTCGGGGCCATGCCCCTTTGTTTTTTGTCTAACCGGGCTAAAGCCGGGGAGTACACTTAACTTGTGAGAAATGATAGCAGGATCCACACCTGGTAAGTCCTCAGGAGCCCGTGCGAAGACATCCCCATTGGCCTGGAGGAGATGGATGAGTGCTTGCTGGTCTTCCTCCTCAAGGTCTCTTCTCACCCGGAATTTCTTGCCAGGGGAGATTTCAACTTCCTCAAAGGCCCCAGACCAGTCAAGAGCGACTTCACCCGCGGGTCCATTTCTTCCATTGGCGCCTTTCTTTTAGGCTCAGACGGCTTGGGGAGCGGGGGAGGTCCCGCTAGGGCAGAGTCATAATTGCCCCTGGCCACATTTTGGTTGACGAAGATATAGGCATCCCCCGCCGCAGTGTGGAAAACCAAAGTCAGAGCCCGCACATCACAGCGGACGTGAAACTCAGTATGAGTATGGCGCCCAATGATGGCGTTGTAAGGTGTAGGGAGATCTAGGACGATAAAATACACAAAGCTGGAGTGGCACACTTGCTTCTGTTCCTTGGTGGTCCCCATCATCATATAGGGGAGTGTGATTGACCCCAAAGTTGGGATTTCATCCCGTCTTACTCCAAAGGTAGCCCCCTTGGCAGGTTGAATTTGTGACAAAGGCACTTTGGCTTCAACCAGAGTGTGCTTGTAGATGACGTTGGCATTTGCCCCAGTGTCCATGTAGACTCTGTCAATATCCCATCTGGTACACTACCCAAGCAAATGCCCCCCTCCTCAAAAACTCACAAGGATCAGGAAGGATCCAACACAGAATATCAGGCCATAAAAGGTCATCGCGCTCCACACAAACTCAGTTCTGTGACTGCTACTGCCCTCAACATGGTATTTTCAAACAGTATCTTCAACACAGAGTAAAGGGTCGTGAAGGATCCAACACAAACTATAAGATTATGAAAGATCTTCACTTGTGACTACTACATCGGTCCTCAGCAAAGTACTTTCAAAAAACGGAGTACAGGACCCTGCCCATACTCCGCTCTCAGGAGGAGGCATCTTGGTACACTACCCAAGCAATCGCGCCCTCGCGCTTTATCAGAATCATACGAGGCCTTGGGAGAGGTCTCATCCTTGTGGTCTCCAGAATCGCCTTCGCAAGGTCTCATCCTTGTGGTCTCCAGTATCGCCTTCGCAAGGTCTCATCCTTGTGGTCTCCAGTATCGCCTTCGCGAGGTCCTGCCCTCGCGGGCCTCCAGACTCGCAGGGGCGACGTCTCATACTCACCCTTGCGTTTCTAAAGCTGCGCGAGCCCCCTCGCGGTCTTAGGCGAACCCTCGCGATCTCCCTCGCCTCCATGGGTCTTACTCCCGATCTCCTGCCTATACCGGCCCCGCCTGAATAAGGCCTTAAAATACACAAAGCTGGAGTGGCACACTTGCTTCTGTTCCTTGGTGGTCCCCATCATCATATAGGGGAGTGTGATTGACCCCAAAGTTGGGATTTCATCCCGTCCTACTCCAAAGGTAGCCCCCTTGGCAGGTTGAATTTGTGACAAAGGCACTTTGGCTTCAACCAGAGTGTGCTTGTAGATGACGTTGGCATTTGCCCCAGTGTCCATGTAGACTCTGTCAATATCCCATCCTGCGATGCGGGCCGTGATAACCAAAGGGTCTGCATGTGGTACCGCCACCGAGGTGCCATCGCGGCGATGTAGTTGTGAGTAGAAGAGTGATTGACCGGGTAGATCTGTCTCACATGACGGCGTCTCGCCGATGCACCTTGACATTGTGTGATTACGCTGATGTGCCCCCTTGGTGGGGGAATCTCAACCAGACCTTCTCGATCTGGGATCTGCTGGGAGCGACCCCGTCTGCGGTCCCCCTGGTAGCGGTCCTCCTGGTTATTTTCCCACCTGCGATCCCCATCATCGTGGAGTAAGAACTCCCTGAGTTTGCCTTGAGCGAGCATTTCCCCAATCATGCGTTTAAGCTCAAAACAGTCCTCAGTGTCATGTCCCTTGTCGCGATGGTAACGACAATACTTGGTGCTAGAGCTGACAACCTCCTGGAAGAGGGTGCGGGGCACCTTGGGAACCTCCCTCTTCTACTCCAGGGCATGGAGTATGTTGGTGCGAGATTCCCTTAGTGGGGGAAGAGTAAAATACGCCCCCTCTCTATTGGGTGGCGTAGGGTACTGTCTCTGGGACCTGGAGTCCGGTCGTGAGGGTTGTCCCTTTGCATCCGTATTCATAAACCGTGAGGTAGTGCTCAAGAACTTTTTCATATTGGTGGGAGGGTTGGTGTGCACATCCACAAAGAAAAGGGATTCCCAGCGGAGGCCCTGGATAGCTGCAAGTACGCGGGCTTCCTCCCCCAGATTAGGGACTTGGATGGATTCAGCCTGGAAACGCTGGACATACTCCCTGAGAGGGTCATCTTTCTTTTGCCGTATTTTGAGGAGGTGCCCCGCCGTTTTGGGGGGAGGTTTAGATACCACGAAGTGGTTGGAGAAGTTACGGGAGAGTTCCTCAAAGGAGTTAAACCGTTTATCACGGAGGGTGGTAAACCAGTAGGCGGCGGCTCCGTGAGCGTGGAGCTGAAGGCTCTACAGAGCGTGTTATCGTCCGCCCTTGCGATGGCCATCGTAGAAAGCATAACGCTGGAGATGAATATCAGGGTCTGAGAGACCGTCGTAAGCGTCCAGCTTAGGCTGGCGAAACTGTTCTGGAAGAGGTGTCTCCAAAACCCGTTGGGTGAAAGGTTGGGTCCAGAGGTGATCCAGACCCATTCTGGAAACATTATGAACACTGGCTCTTTCGTCCCTCTTTTCCACTTCTTCCAATCGTCTAGTAAGTGCTATAAGTAATGACGAAGAAGGGTCAGGATTACTTACTTGTTGAGGAGGAGTAGCTGGGCGTTCGGGCTGATTAGTCCGTAGCGTTCCAACGCTATCCAGAACGCCCCTCAAAGTGGTGGCGAGTGTTTCGTGCAAATTGAGAGCAACCGCATCAGTGATTGTTTGCAGAACGGCCGGATCAAGGCTCATTGGTGGAGTGTTTGGTGGTGGAGTGTTGCGCTCCTGAGGTACGTTACGGTTCATGTGGGAGGAGCTTTCCTCCGTTGAGTGAATAGAGAGTTCTCCCCGTTGTGGGGGAACGTTACTTGGAGACGGTTCCGATCGTGGATCATTGTTTGTGTTTGTCGTGGGAGGATTCCTCCGTCCCTGACGACTGTGCCTGCTTGCACTCCGGGTAGTTGGCATGGCTTACTACTTGTGGTTTGTAATATGGGTAAACGAGAAGAACTTTTTTGTTTCTTTCGTTCCCACAGACGGCGCCAAACTGATAGTCTCGTTCCTAAGGAAGGCCGGACTCTCAGCTGAGTGGTTGATGATGATGGTGTTCTTGAGGCTCCAAGCTTGCTTGTTATGAGTAGTCTATAAAAGATAGAAAGAATACTCAGAAGTAGCAAGAGAGGAGTGGGGGGGCGTGTAGTAGCTTACCCAGTTTAAGGTGGACATCCCCCTATTTATAGGGAGATGCCAGGAGAAGAGCCTCCCCCAGTTGAAGCCTTGGACAGGCCGTGAGACAGGACTGACAAGTCTGTCAGATTTGGAGAGATAAGTCTGTGTCAGACTGATTGGAGATAAGGCGGCTGTGATGATGAAGATCTCAGCAAACCGCCTTAGAAGATTCCCTTAGTGAGGGAATGTTTGGCGTACAAATCTGGTGAAGATCACTCAGGCTCGTGCTGGCCTCCTTATTGGCTGATTGATGTCAGATGACCAAGTGGTCTATTTCCAGGTGGAGCAAGCGGCAGGCGAAGGCCTGCAAGGGGCGAAGGCCCAGATAGAGTATAGCCAAGTAAGGAATGAGGGTCGCACGAACCTGAGTATAAGGGCCTTATCTGGGCGAGGCCAGTATAGGCAAGAGAGTCCTCGCGAAGGCGAGCTGAGGCTGTGGGAGTAAGACCCGTGAAGGCGAATGAGATCGCAAAGGAGAGACCTGAGACCGCGAGGATGACCCGCGAAGGCCTAAGAGACGCAAAGGTGAGTGTGAGACATCGCCCATGCGAGACTTGAGGCCCGCGAGGGCAAGACCTCGCGCAGGTGAGACTGGAGACCTCGCGAAGGCGAGACTAGAGACCGCAAGGATGAGACCTCTTCAAAGGCCTTGTATGATTCTGATGCGACACGAGGGCGCGTTTGCTTGGGTAGTGTACCAATACCATTTCCTAGGCTTCCTAAATCAGTAACATTCAAGGTATGGTTGAGTTATTTTGTTTGAATCTTCATGTTCTTGGAATTTAAAACATGAAGAAAACTCATCCATCTTCTTGTTCTTCTTTGGTCGAAAACTTCAAGGATCTTTGGTGGTGGATTTGTCTCAACTCCTACTCATCCTAAGCTAAGCTACAAGTATTATCAAGGTGAGGATCCTCCTTGGTAATTTTTATGGATTTGGTTCATGGATGATTTTGATTTTCAAGTATGTTGTTGTTGGAAGTATGATGAACATGCTTTGTTCTTGAGAAATCATAAAAAAACATGTTGTTGGTATTTTTGGGTTTAGGCCGAAATGTTGGATGAATTTTTGGGTGGATTTTTGTTGAAGAAAGTTGGTAGAAAGCATGTTATAAGTATGTTTAACATGTTTTGAAGTTGTTGGAAAAAGTTGGAATTTATTTGGTGAAATCTTGATGGAAACCGAATTGATGATGACGTTTTTATGATGATTTTGTGAAGTTAAAGTGTTGGAAAAAGTGATTAAATGATGTTTTGGTGAAAAAAGTATGGTTTAAGTGGCTAAAGTGTAAGTTTATAAAGTTTAGGGTCAAAATGGAAGCTTGGCCGAAAATCAGGACTTGGCTGAAAGTTTGGTTGGAAAAGATACTTGTGTGGAAAAGTTGACAAGGTTGGGTATTTTGTAACTTTGCAAAACTTAAGGGCTAATTTGAAAGTTCTTAAAAAGTTTATGGACTAAAGGTGTAATTATGGAAAATTTAAAGGAAAGATAGCCACTTTAAGTTATGGAGTTAATTATGGACACTTTAAGTATAAAGTTGTCAATTTTTGCAACTTTGTGAAGTTTTGGGTAAGATTGCAAATTTCTGAAAAGTTAGAGGACTTAAGTGGTAATTTTGAATAAATTCCAAAAGTAATAAACTTTAGTTAATTAACTAGAGTTATTATGTGTTTCTAATTCTGACAGATTAAATCTGCGTTTCTGTGGATATTGTTGTGGAGCGTCTGGGGCCACAGTAGATTATCCGTTTTTGTCAAGGTAAGGGGTTTAGCTTTCTTAATACACAATGCAGTTCAACTCATGTGTATTAGGCTAGTTAAGGGCTAGTACTCGGGTCGAGGGTGGGGCCCAGTGACTCCCGGGGCTAGTCACATGGTACATAGCGGTATGCAGGTTTTTATTATTTCTAGACTTTATGCTTATCGGGGGTCGATGACGGACCCACTCTCTGTTGAGATTTTCTGGACTTATGCTATATCGGATATGCTTATCGAGGGTCGACGACGGGCCCATTTTCTGTTCTGTTTCTGCTTTATGCAGCTAACTATTCTGACAGTTAGGGGCAGATCACCCCTCGCTAGTACCATGCGTTCTGATCCCGATAATCGGCGTGAGCTTAACAAGCCGCCGTAGGGTGCTGTCTGTGGTCGGGGACCATCTGTATGGGAAAGTACCACTAGTCCGACGGGACTTCTGAGCATCATGACATTTGCATACCATATTCCTTTTTATACTTAGGGTTGTATTATCTGCTAGTTCATTGCATACTAACCTTTTATGCAGGGAAAACGTTTTTAAAAAAGTTTTCCCGGTATCGTACCTGCCCCCTTACGAGTTCTTTGGAGAACTCACCTGATGTGGACATCGACCAAGTGATCCCCGAGCCTCCAAAAGAAGTGTCAAATCCTTTCCAAGGACTCGGAGGTCCCATGACAAGGGCTCGATCCAAGAAGTTGCAAGAGAAACTCCAAGCATTCATGAGGATCGTGGCTCAAGGAGAGGAGCGGGAGGAAGACCAAGCACGGGTCAACAAACTGCAAGACTTGGGTGTTCGAATGGAAAGGCATCCCAACACCTTGGAAAGCATCAACCTTACCACTCTTTCGGGCGACACTCCAGGCGACCCCTTTCACCATCCAGGCGGTCGCCTGACCCCCAGCAACAGTGATAGGCAGGCGGTTGGGCGAGGACCAGGCGAGCCAGCCCCTGGGTCAGGCGATCGCCCAGCCCAGGAGGGCTTGTCAACAAGTGATGGGCAGGTGACCAGGCGAGAACCAGGCGACCAAAACCCTGGATCAGGCGATCGCCTGGCTCCCCGAAATCAGCTTCCCTCCACCTTTTGAAACCTAGCCATTTTTGTTGACTATCACTATTTGTAATATTAATTCCTATTTTCAGCCCCTTTTGTAATTTCTTTGGTTTCTATAAACCATATAACTTCATAAACATGAGTTATATGATTTATGGAAATTAGAGAAAAGGGTTTTCAACCCTTCCCATCCATCTCTTACACCCCTCACCTCACCCACCTTAATCCTAGGAAGCTTGTCCCTAAGCCTCCTCTCTCCTCCCTTCCCTCACCATTTTAGTTAGGCTTGGAGACCATTTGAAAGGAGAACTCACTTTGTAAGAACATATTTCAGCCGAAAATATCAAGGCCAATTGTTCTTCATTTGTTCTCAAATCTTGCTTCATCAATCCATTAGTGATCCATGCAAGAGGGTCCAATTAAATACCTAGCATTGTTTGATCAAGTAGTCAAAAGGTTCTAGGTTCCATTTCCATTTCCCCATTGCCGAAATTGTGGCTCCATTTCTTTGGAGTTCTTCCTCACTCAAGCTAGATCAAAGCTCATGATCATGCAACCCTTGTGTGATCATATCATCACCCCCACATATTAAACATTTTCAAGGGATCCTGGCAAACGACCTGCGGAGTAGATCTCCCGCAGTGATCGTTCTGCATTCTGTTTCTGAGAGGTTTATTTCTGATTAAGTTCGGGGGTTATTTCTTGTTAGATCTCTTCTGTAATCTGTCGGTTTAAGTTATCCATTTAGTCTGACGTTAATTTCTCATGTTTATGTTTAGCAGCAGCAGCAATAGTTAGCGAGGTATAATCTACTTTATTAGATACATTTAGTATTCTGATGTTCTGGATTGTATTAGTTATTCGTGGGGAGTTTCCGAACCGACGAAAAGGGCTGAACTCCTTCTGCTTGTATTACTTACTATCTGTTTTCCGCTCGCGCGATATTTTGTAAAATCACTAACGTGTTTCGGGTGCAGGTTTAGGACTAGTAAGACGTCTTAAAAAATGCAAACACGTGTTAACCTTAAAACCTGAAGGAAAACATTTTAAGAGACGGGTTTCGGGTCCACGACCCTTTTAAAGAGAAAATCCGTATTCACCCGCCGCCGATACTTTCGGCTTCCGTAACAAAGACGCTTCCACCAAGCTTCCGGAGGGCGGTGGGGTGACACGTTGAGCTGACCGAACTGAAGAAGCAGCTCGAGGAGCTTTCGGAGAAGGGATTCATCCGTCAGAGTACTTCACCTTGGGGAGCCCCAGTTTTGTTCGTTAGAAAGAAGAACGGGACTCTCCGACTCTGTATCAACTACAAGCAACTGAATGCCATCACTATTAAGAACAAGTATCTGATACCCAGGATCGATGATTTGTTTGACCAGCTCAGGGGAGCTAAAGTATTCTCGAAGATCGACCTGCGGTCAGGTTACTTTCAACTCCACGTCAGGGAAAAGGATATTCCCAAAACAGCCTTTCGCACTAGGTACGGGAATTACGAGTACACAGTAATGTCGTTTGGTTTGACAAATGTACCAGCTGCATTTATAGATTTGATGCACTGAGTGTTCCGCCCGTATCTGGATTCCTTTGTGATAGTCTTTATCAATGACATCCTTATCTACTCTCCCGATGAGGAATCACATCAGGAACATTTGAGGACTGTATTGGAGACACTTACGAACAACCAACTGTACGCTAAGTTCTCTAAATGAGACTTTTGGGTGCGAGAAGTAGCTTTTATGGGTCACATTGTTGGAGAGCACGGTATTTCAGTGGACCTAGAGAAAACTAAGTCAGTTGAGGTGTGGGGGCTGCCACGGACAGTCAAGGATATACGGAGCTTCCTGGGGCAGCGACGGTGGCTCGAGTACATGAAAGATTACGATTGTACCATCGAGTACACCGCCAGCAAGGGGAACTCGGTAGTAGATGCTTTGAGCAGGAAGTACACGGGTATTGTCAATGGTGGAGATTTTGGGAACAAGGCCGAGGGAATAAATCTAACGTTGTTATGGCATCAGTGGGAACAGTGGGAGCAAGCTCAGGTTAACACTTTGACTATTCAGTCTGATTGGTTGACCGAGATCCGAGGGGCATGACTGAGGACACAGTGGTTGAAGAAACTCTCGGGTGAGAATAAAGGAGCCTTGCGACCATTCTTCTAGTACAAGCAGGGATTGTTGTACTTCAGGAGTCGCTTCTATGTACCAGACGAATCGTCGATTCGAGACCGACTTCTGGGAGAGGCGCACTCCAGTAGTTTGAGCATCCACCCCGGAGGTGAGAAAATGTACCATGACCTTCGATCTCACTTCTGGTGGCCAGGGATGAGGAGACATATAGCTGCCTACGTGGCGAGATGTGCGACTTGTTAGCGTGTCAAGATAGAGCAGTAGAAGCCAGCTGGTACACTACAGACTCTACCTATTCCTGTCAGGAAGTGGAGTAATATTACCATGGATTTCCTGACTGGTCTACCTCCAACCAGAGCGCATCATGATGCTATCTGGGTTATAGTCGACCGACTGACCAAGTGAGCAGACTTTCTACCGATGTGAGTGACGGACTTGTTGGAGACGCTTGCTCAGTTGTATATTCGGGAGATCGTGCAATTATATGGTGTACCGGACTCCATTGTATCCGACAGGGACCCACGATTTACCGCGAGGTTCTGGGGTGCCTTTCATAAGGCTCTAGGCACGCGACTCCACCAGAGCATGACATACCATCCTCAGACAAATGGGCAGTCAGAGAAAGTTATTCAGATTGTCGAGGATATGCTCAGGAGTTTTGTTTTGGACTTCGGGGGACATTGGGATCAACACTTGCTGTTAGTAGAGTTCTCATACAACAACAGCTATCAGACTACTATAGGCATGGCACCTTTTGAGGCACTGTATGGTCGAAAGATGCATGACACCGCGTTGTTTGACAGATGCCTCATACGTTAACAAGAGACGACGGAGAAGATCCATCTGATTCCAGATACGGATGAAGGCCGCAAACGACAGGACCACCTCATACGTCAAAAAGAGATGACGAGATCTGGAGTTTGAGGTGGGAGACAGGGTTTGGTTGAAGGTTGCACCGACTCTTGGGACCGTCCGATTTGGCAGGCGGGGCAAGTTAGCCCCGAGATATATTGGTCCTTACGAAATTCTGGGCGTATAGGCAGGGTTGCATACAGATTGGCCTTACCCCCGAGCATGTCAGCTGTGCATAATGTTTTCCACGTCAGCATGCTCAGGAAGTGCATCTTGGACGCCAGTCAGACCATTCCGGTGGAGGAAATTGAACTAGAGCCGGATCTATCCTACCGAGTGGTACCAATAGCCTTTTTTGCCAGAGACATTCGAAGGCTCTGCAACAAGTCGATTCCAATGATCAAGGTTCAGTGGTCACATCATTCTGATCGAGAGGTGACTTGGGAGACGGAGCAGGACTCGATGAGTAAGTATCCGGATGAGTACGGGTTGTTGAGACCACTCTTGGAGGACCAAGAGTCCTAGGGAGGTAGGTTGTTACACCCACCTCCGACGTTTTGTAATTTTTCTGTTGAATTTCGGTCGCAAGGTCAAATTCTGTAATTATCAGATCATAAACGGCTTGTGATTAATTAATGGAATTCAGTATTTGGGAGTAAATTTGGATTTATTTGTAAGTGTTTTACACGTTGGATAACATTTATTGAGTTTCGAGATGTTTTTCCAAAAATCGGTTTCGGAGGGCAAAATGGTCACCGATGGGAAAGAAAATATTGGAAAATCAGATGTTTGGTATTTTGGTCATTGGCCGGCACTTTTGGGTGAATTTGGAATGCATTTGGTTTGAATTTGGAGGTGGGAAGATATTTTCCAAGTTTGGTGAGTGCACACTACTATTCATAAATAGTATGTGCACATGCCCTTTCTTTTCCTTCCCATGCCCTTCCTTTTTTGTAGCCATTCATCACTTCTCCACCCATTCCCTTCTATTATTTATGATTCACCACTTAACCACTCTTCATTTATGAAAAAGAAGAAGAACACCTCTCTTCCTTTGCTGCCCAGCAATTTTTGTCCTCTTTCACAGCCTTTCTGCCCTAGTAAACGTCAGAATCTGCTCTTCAAATCTTCAGAGAAACTCTTCATTAAGGTCTTGGCTACAAATATGTAAAGGAAACAAGAGCCACAAGTGAAAGGAAGGTCCCCAAAACCTTGGTGCCATCCAACGGGGCCAGCAGCACTTTTGGTTCAAAAAACCATTTCTTGAAGTTTTGAGCTTGGAATCTCAGCAAGCATAGTCCTACCCTTTCCTAGGCTTCCTAAATCAGTAACATTCAAGGTATGGTTGAGTTATTTTGTTGAATCTTCATGTTCTTTGAAATCAAAACCTGAAAGAAAACTCATCCATCTTCATTGTTCTTCATGGCCGAAACTACAAGGATTTTTGGTGATGGATTTGTCTCAACTCCTACTCATTCAAAGGTAAGCTACAAGTATTACCAATGTGAGGATTCTCCTTGGTAACTTTTATGAATTTGGTTCATGGATGACTTTGATCTTCAGGTATGTTGTTGTTGGAACTATGATGAACATACTTCGTTCTTGAGAAATCATGGAAAAACATGTTGAAATTTTTGGATGAAGGCCGATTTGTTGAAGAAAGTTGTTGAAAAGCAAGTTATAAGTTTGTTTAACATGATTTTAAGTTGTTGGAAAAAGTTGAAAAAATATTTTTGGTGAAATTTTGATGAATGCCGAATTGTTGATGAATTTGTGAAGTTAAAGTGTTGGAGAAAGTGATTAAATGATGTTTTGGTGGAAAAAGTATGGTTTAAGTGGCTAAAGTGTAAGTTTATAAAGTTTATGGTCAAAATGGAAATTTGGCCGAAAATATGGACTTGGCCGAAATTTTGGTTGGAAAAGATACTTGTGTAGAAAAGTTGACAAAATTGGGTATTTTGTAACTTTGTGGAACTTAAGGGCTAACTTGAAAGTTCTTAAAAAGTTTAAGGACTAACGGTGTAATTATGAAGAAGCTAAAGGAAAGTTAGCCACTTTAAGTTATGGAATTATTTATGGACACTTTAAATATAAAGTTGTCAATTTCTGCAACTTTGTGAAGTTTTGGGCAAGATTGCAAACTTCTGAAAAGTTTGAGGACTTAAGTGGTAATTTTGGATAAATTACCAAAGTAAGGAATTTTAGTTAATTAACTAGTGTCATGTTGTGTTTCTGACTCTGGCAGATTAAATCTGCATTTCTGTCGATACTGCTGTGGAGCGTCAGGGGCCACAGTAGATTATCTGTTTCCGCTAAGGTAAGGGGTTTAGCTTTCTTAATAAGCAATGCAGTTCAACTCATGTGTATTAGGTTAGTTAAGGGCTAGTACTCGGGTCGAGGGTGGGGCCTAGTGACTCCCGGCGATAGTCACATGTTACAAAGCGGTTTGCAGGTTTTTATTATTATTCTGGACTTCATGCTTATCGGGGGTCGATGACGGACCCACTCTCTGTTATGGTTTTATGGACTTATGCTATATCGGATATGCTTATCGAGGGTCGACGACGGACCAATTTTCTGTTCTCTGTCGGCTTTATGTCGCTTCCTATTCTGACAGTTAGGGGCAGATCACCCCTCCCTAGTACCATGCGTTCTTATCCCGATATTCGGTGTGAGCTTAACAAGCCGCCGTAGGGTGCTGTCTGAGGTCTGGGACCACTTGTATGGGAAAGTACCACCAGTTCGACGAGACTTCTAAGCATCATGACATTTACATATCATATTCCTGTTTATACTTAAGGTGGTATTATCTGCTAGTTCATTGCATAGTAACCTTTTATGCAGGGAAAAAAAGTTTTAAAAGTTTTCCCGTTATCGTACCTGCGTCCTAACGAGTTCTTTCGAGAACTCACCCCCACATATTAAACATTTTCAGGGGATCCTGGCAAACGACTTGCGGAGTAAATCTCCCACAGTGATCGTTCTGCATTCTATATTGATAGTCTCGTTCCTTTGCAGGTCCGGACTCTCAGATATTTTGTTGATGGTGTTGTGTTCGTGAGGACTCCAAGCTTGCTGTTCAAAGTTGTTACGGTCACTGTTACACCCACCCCCGACGTTTTGCCTTTTCTGTAAATATCGGCCGGAAGGTCAAATACTGTAATTTTCAGATCACATATGACTTGTGATTATTTTATGGAATCAGTATTTGAATGTTAATTATGTGGTTAATTAAGTGTTTTGCGTAGTGGGAAAACTGGTACGGTCACCCCGAGCGGGTTGTGACACAGGTGACCGGGGCTTCGGTTTTGGCTGCGGGTCATGTTTTCGGGCGGTCAGCGAGCTCCCGAGTCTTATCTGGGATTATTTTTGGGAATCCTTCTGGATTCGAGGTCCTACAGTACCCGGACATTTCGCGGAAAATATTTTTAAGGCCGAGACTTGTCTGGGGACGTACAGCGGGCTCGGTAGCGCTCCCGGGACCTCAGAAAATGAAACCGTTCGCATATTTGGGATTGTGGGAACGTTCCGCATCTTTTTACGGAGTATATTTTTTGGGGCGGGACGTTCGGTCCCGGGCGACTCCCGGGGCTCGGGATGGAAATTTTTCGACGGCTTCGGTGTTTGACGTGTTATTTCACGAGACGGTTTTTATGGTAATTTTTGTGGATTTTTGGCAACGCCGGATTTTGGTTCGGGTTTCACGCGCGTACGTCGGGAATTACGCGGTTGGCGTTGGCGCGGGATTGGCGCGCCAACACTTGGCATTTCAGATTTTTTTGGGTTTGTGGTGAGTCATGGGTATGACTATTTTGTCATGGGACAAGTGTCCCATGGCCCACCACATTTTTGGCATAAAAGAGAGCATTTTATGCTAAAATTCCAATTAATCAACATTTCTTCTTCTTCTCTCTCACTCATCCGCCACCATCTTCATCATTCTTCAAGCTCTCATGTGTTCTTCATCCATGGCTGATTTCATCAAGGATTGAGCTCAAGACTTTGGTAAGCTTCTTTTCTTCATCCTTTGCAAGTTTGAAGCATGAAATGGTAGGAAAAGAGAAGAGTTAGAACCGAAAATTTTAACTCTTTGCTATGAGTTGTGATGATCTTCTTGAATCCATGTTTAAGTATGTTGTTCTTGGTATGGAGGAGAGTAGTAATCAAGGTTTAATTTTGGAAGAACACCATGTTTAAAGAAAAGCCCTAATTGCCGAATTAATGTTGAAAATTCTAACTTGGTGATTAGTGGTGTTCTTGAATCATGCTTTTAATATGTTGTTCCTAGCATGATTCTAAGGTGTTGTATGGATTCAATTTGGAAGTAAGCATGTTGGATAAAAATCCCCCAAATGGCCGAATTCAATTGGTTAGGGTTTTGGTTGATTTTGGGTAATTTGGATGGTGAATTGGTATTGTGAATGGAAGTAGGTTCGAAATGATGTTTGGAACGTCATTTTCGGACAATAGGTGAAAAAGTTACATTTTTGCGGGGTTGCGGGTAAAAGTGTCTGGAATCTGGATTTTATGGTTTGGATGTGTTTGTGCATGTTTGGGTAAGGATGTTCTAGCTCGGTTTGAGAAACCGAGCTTTCTGAAGAATTTTGCGGGAAAGTGCGGGATTGTGCGGGTTTGGGTTCCAGGGTCGTGTTCTGGTAGTTTCTGACTGCTGTTTGGTTGTTCAGCTTGTTTCGGTGTTGGTGGTGTAGTGCGGGACTACAAAAGTCACTTTACTGCGGGGTTTTCCCGGGGTTTTGCTGTGGGTTGTAGGTGGCCCCAGTAGAGTTTCCGTTTGGCCAAGGTAAGGGGTTTAATTTTCTTAATGCACATTTCATGTGTATTAGGTTAGTTAAGGGCTAGTACTTGGGTCGAGGGTGGGGCCCGGTGACTCCCGGGTCTAGTCACATGGTACGTAGTGGTCTGCAGGGTTTTTGCTTAAATATGGGTTGGACTTTTATCATATCGGACTTGCTTATCGGGGGTCGACAACGGACCCATATTTATGTTGGTACGTGAGAAGTCCGTGAGTTCGGCTGACGGGGATGCCGGGACCTAAGCCGGTATGCCAACCGTGGTCGTTAACTCACGATGTTATGTGTTGGCTTTATGCCGTTTTAAGCCGACAGTTAGGGGCGATATCCCCTCGCTGGTACCACGCGTTATGACCCGATCATCAGTATGAGCTTAACAAGCCGCTGTAGGAGTCTTTGTCGAGGGTTCGGGAACCTTTGTATTGGTGTACCACCTGTCCGACGGGACTTAAGAGCATCATCACATATGCATGTCATAATCTGATATATTTAGGATTTGTATTATTTAGTTCATGGCATTCTAACCCTTTTATGCGGGAAATGTTTTTAAAGGTTTCACCACTACCGTACCTACCCCCTTACGGAGTTCTTTCGAGAACTCACCCCCACTTATTATGGTTTGAGGATCCGGGCAAGCGACTGCGGTGTAGATTTCCCAGATTATCGTTGAGCGTTTTTTGGCTATAAGGTACTATTTGTTAAGTTGGGGGTGTTTCTCATTAGTTACTTTTTGTGATCATTTTGGTGTTGGATTTTGACTTCTATTCTCTGTTTATGTTCAACATCCCGGTGATCTAGCTAGCAAGGTACTTTTACGGTCACCCGAGCGGGTTGTGACCCGGGGTGACCGGGTGGCTTTGTTTTGGCCTGCGGGTCATGTTTTTGGGCGATTAAACGGCTCCCGAGACTTATCTCGAGCTTTATTTTAGGAATCCTTCGAGTTTTGAGGTCGTGTGGGTCCCCCGGACATTTTCGTCGAAAATATTTTTCCTGGGCCGGGACTTGTCTCGGGACGTACAACGGGCTCGGTAGCGCTCCTGGGACCTCGGAATGGAAAACCGTTTGCATATTTGGAATCGTGGGAACGTCCCGGATCTTTTTACGGAGTATATTTTCTGGGTGGGGACGTTCGGTCGGCGACTCCGGGGCTCGGGATGGAAATTTTCCGACGGCTTCAGTGTAAGTTATGTTATATTTTAAGACGGATTTTATGGTAATATTTGTGGAATTTTGGCATGACGGGATTTTGGTTCAGTTTGACACCCGCGCACGTCGTGATTTGCTCGGGTTCAGCGGGTACGGTAGGACACTCTGGAATTCCAAATGGACTTTGGAAACAGGTTTTGGGTGCGGTATGATAATCTGAGGATTGCGTTCAGTTTTGGTTTCAATTAGGGTTAGGAAGTTGCGTTTGGGGCTAAATTGCAAAGATTTGGAGAGTTGGAGGACTAAGTTGTTATTTAGCCTAAAGTCAGCAATTATTTTGGTCAGATTTGGAGAAGGTCGGCTGGAAAGGGAGGGGTAGGACACTTGTCCACTTGTGGTGAAAGATGGAAAAGGAAAGGAGGTATAAAAGGGAGATATTTCATGAAAAATGCCAAGTGTTCATTTCTTCTTCTTCTTCTTCCTTGCCATCCGCCATTCTTGCTCCTTCCAAGCTTGGTGTTCTTCATTTTCTTGGCTGGAAATCATCAAGGTTGAGCTCAAATCATTGGTAAGTTCCTCTTTTTCATGAGTTTACAAGTTGGAAGCTTGATTTGGGTGGAAAAAGAGAGAAAGTTTCATACTAGGGTTTGTTCCTTGCTATGTGTTTGGATCATCTTCTTCCTCCCATCTTTTAGTATGTTCTTCTTGGGTTGGAGAGGAGTAAGAATCATGGTTTAAACTTTGGAAAAACTCCATGGATGAAGGAACCCTAGGTTGCCGAAATTATTGGGTAATTTTCCAAAGTTGTGTGTAGTTGTGTTCTTGGATCATGCTTGGGATATGTTGTTCCTTGCATGATTCTAAGACTTTCTATGGATTCAATTTGATGGGAAGCATGCTAGGGAAGAAACCCCTCTTTGGCGAAATTGAGGTTGTTTTCTAAAGTTGGTCATTTGTTGTGTTCTTGAATCATGCTTTGGATATATGGTTCCTAGCATGATTCTAAGGCTTTCTATGGTTTCAATTTGATGGAAAATATGTTGAGTAGAAAAGCCCCAAATTGCCGAAATTGCAAGCTAGGGTTTATGTTGATTCTTGGTGATTTAGGTGTAATTGGTTAGTAATCAAGCTTAAGAAGTGAAATTGGTGGTTAAAGTAAGTAATTGGAACCTTGAATGGATTGAATTGAAGGTTTGGTGGAATTTTGGTTAAAGGCCGAAACTATAAGTGAATCTTTATCTATGTTTGGGTTATGTTTTGGTTGATTTGGATGGTAATTTGGTATCGGGGATGGATTTAGGTGCGTAATGGTGTTTGAAACGTTGTTTTCGGATAATGGGAGAAAAAGTTACCTTTATGCGGGATTACGGGTAAAGTGTCTGGGAAGCGGGATTTAAAGGTTGGAATGTGTTTGTGGGTGTATGAATAAGGATGTTCTAGCTCGGTTCGTGAAACCGAGCTTTCTGTGGATTTTTGCGGAAAAGTGCAGGAATGTGCGGGTTTGGTTCTGGGGGTCTATTTTGGTGAGTTCTGACTAGTTGGTGGTTATTCAGCTTGTTTCAGCTTTGGTGGAGTTGTGCGGGACCATTAAGGCACACTTTCACTTTTAGGGCCGGGAGCCGGCATTTCCCGAGGTTTGTGCTGCGGAGCGGTATTTCTGAGGTAAGGGCTCAACTTCTCTCGTTATACATTCTGGGAGTATTTGCATGTATATCGGGTTTGGTTGAGGCGGGTTCCGGGTGAGGGCGGTGGTTCGGTGATCCCGAGACCCGTCACATGGTAAGATGCATGTTTGTGTCTGTTTCAAGGCCCGGATGGTCTTAGAGGCCACGGGTTTATGCTCTGCTCGGTATATCCGCGCTAGGTACCGATATTCGGTGTATACCTTTTGGTATACTTCTGTTTATATTCTGTTCTGTTTTGCATGTGCATTATTACTATATATTCTGTTCTGTGACGAGACCCGGATGGTCTTAGAGGCCACGGGTGCTCCTTGGTTCTGTTCTGCGTATCCGCACCGGGAGTGCCGATACTTCTGTTCTGTGTCCGCACTGAGGTGCCGACGTTCTGTTCTGTGTCCGCACTGGAGGGTGCCGACATTCTGTGTATATCCGCACTGGGGGTGCCGATATACTTCTGTGACCCTACGACAGTTTGGGGATCGCGACCCCAGCCGGTACCGTGCTTCTGTTCTGTTATGTATATTCTGACCTCTTAGAGAGGGCTGTCGTTTTGGGTCGTTCTGGCGGTTGGACCGCGTACGATGGGTTCCGGCTCACTTATGACTCTGCATACATGTTTATATATGTATATATGTGCTTGTGTTTGTTCTGTTTTGCAGGTTCGGTTCAACGGCACTTGTACAAACTGTATCTTACCTCAGCCCTTACTGGGTCCTCCCGAGGACTCACCCCTTATTGTTTACCACCTTTCAGGTCGATCTGACAAGTAGCCTGCGGACTAGGGATCCGCGGTGCTTTTGGTTATTTTGGTTTTCAGGTATTGACAGTTCCCTTGTGGAACTTCTGTTCTGTTCTGTTTTGTTCTGTTCGGGTTAAGGGGTGGTCCCGGTAGAGGTTTCTGATTGGTGTATCTGAGTTCAGTTTTGTTGGTTATGCGGTTAGCTAACTCTTTTCTCTCTCTTTGGTTATGGGTTAGCAGCAGCAGCAGTACCTCGTGCAGGAATCTTTTGGGCGAGAGGTTTCTTGATTCCGCACCTAGGTATTCTAGGGTTTACTTTGGTGGCTCTGTAGGTGTAGTTGCATGCATGTCTTTCGGATCATGGTTTTGTATTTGACGTATACTTTGCAATATGTATTGATTCTGAGTAGAGGGCGGAGCCCCGACTTGCGTATATTGGTTATACATATGTGATGGTTTGGTATCTGTCTTCTGAGTCGAGGGCGGAGCCCCGACTTGCTTATGTTGGTTTTATGTATGAAATGGATTCTGTGATCTACTTGTTTGAGCATGGTTCGGTACTCCATGAACTGCGTGTTTGGTAGTTGTTGAGTTACACGTATACTTGCCATGTATGAGTTTTGGGAGGTTGCATGTTGAGTTTAGACTTTTCTGTTATTCGAGCAAAATGCTTCGTTGCCACGCTTTCCACCGTAACTTCCGTTTCCGACGTCGCGGCCGGCTCCACCACCGCAACCGGGCGGGGTGGTCGTGACAAGTTGGTATCGAGCAGGTCGGGTCGGAGTGACTCGAGAGGTGAAGTATGGTCAGTTTCAGTATGGGTTTCGGGAGGCAAGTATACAAGTCCAGGAGTGGACTTTTGGAGCAGTCATGCCAGTTCATGGATCAGTATCTGCGGAGGTGACTTCGAGGTACAAGCCACCGTTCTACGTTTCATTCTGGGGCGGTTCGGTACGGAGCCTGATCAACTCTTTACTTGAACCACCTTGGAATGGGTGTGGAGCAGCGGGCGGTTCTTTGGAGCATTCTAGAAGATTTGGGATGTTGGACTTCGGGGCGCGTAGTGAAGCGCAAAGCTCGAGTGCAGACTTCTGACATAATCCGGGTACTTTTATGATTATTGGTTGGTTGTGATGTGATTCTGTGTTATGAACATGATCTGCTTCTGTGTTTAAGATTCTGGATTTTGGTTTTGTGATTCTGAGATGAAATTCTGCATCATGCATTGCATTACACTACAGAGCCTTAGAATACTGCTGCTAGCTTTTGGTAGAGAGAGAGTTAACTGTTTTGGGATTATATGGTTTTGGGTTGGATTGGTTTCAGGAATGGTCACCACACGCCGACAGCGTGAACACGTACCGGAGGGTCGGAGGGTCGGGACCGGGATCCCACACCTCCGAGGGTTAGGAGACGGGTTCAGAGGAACCCATGACCTGAACAACCACACTCGTCCCCCCTGAGAGTTCTGCAATCAGTGGGACCCACTCCTGATGTGATACAGGTGCTGGGTTAGGTTCAGCAGTTGCTGGGTACCTTGCTACCGCAATAGGCACGGGAGCACGGTCGGAGGTACCGGTCAGGCCACTCGAGACGATTCCGCTGGAACCCGAGGCGTCACATCATGGATTCGGGACCGGGAGGTGGGCAGCAGCCACCTCGGGGTGTTCGGGATCATCGGGACAAGAGTGTTTCGGGAGGTGGGAGGAGGGTGATCGAGGAGGGTGATAATTATGGTACTGGGACTTCTCGTCAGTCCCACCAACGACGGGAAGAGCAGAGACAGCAGTCTGACGAGGTCAGACTCTTGGAGAGGTTTCAGCGTTTGAACCCTCCGAGGTTCAACGGCCGAGGAGGTCCTGAGGCGGCAGAGACTTGGTTTGCGGGGGTTGATAAGCTCCTTGGCTCCTTGGGACATTACACCTTCCATCTGAGGTTAAGGTCTCGTTTGCAACGTTCAATCTGCAGGATAGTGCAGATCACTGTTGGAGGAGCTTGCAGGGCCGATTGAGAGCTGACGCAGCACGGGATGGTGGACAGGATCTGGACCTTACCTGGGAGCAGTTTGCTTACTACTTCCACCGGCAGTACATCGGGGATGCAGTCAGGGATCTTCGACAGTCACAGTTTGACGATCTGGAGCAGGGCACCATGATTGTCGGAGAGTATGAGCGAGAGTTTGACCGGCTAGTTCGCTACGTACCATAGTACTATGGTATGGAGCAGGAGAAAGCCAAGAGATTCATCCGCCGGCTACGCCCCGACTACAGGTGGGCTCTGAGGCCTTTGGACATTACTTCCTACCATCAGGCTGTTCAGAAGGCTCAGCTCCTCGAGCAGGAGGAGGTTGAGAGTCGGTATCTACCACACCGATCTCGAGACAGCGGGAGAGTTTCTGTATAGCAGAGTTCATTGAGGTTTACGAAGAAGACAGGCAGGACTGGGCAGAGTAGCAGGGGCAGCGGGGTGACCCCAGTAGTGCAGACCTGTGCAGGTTGTGGCAGGCAGCACCCCGGCCGGTCATGCTTTAGGCAAACAGGGCAGTGCTTGCGATGTAGGGCAAATGATCATTGGATACGGGATTGCCCTTTGACGCAAGGACAGGAATCTGGCTATGTTTCACATCCTCAGTCTCGGTTCCAGCCCAACGCACCCAGGGGGCGTGGTTTCCAGCAGGGCGGCCCGAGACCACCGCGACAGTTACCACTTCAATTATCCCCTCCGCCACAGCAGCCCAGGGCTGGGCGCGTCTTCCAGATTGAGCAGGGAGGCATCAGACAGGAACAAGCTGGGTCTGGAACTCATCAGGGAGATCACATTGGGCATCAGGATTAGATAGACGCGGATGAAGACCGTGAATGACCGCACCACCTCATTTGTGAACAAACATCTTTGGGATCGGGGTTTGGAGTCGGTGTCGGGGTTTAGCAGGATAGCATCTACTCGGGGAATTGTCGGAGTTGGTAGAAAGGGGAAGAACTAATATAAGGGTTATCGGTTTCTGTAAGATTTTGTAACGGGTTGGCAGGACAGTGTTTAGATCAGCTTTACTTTCCAGAATGTTTGTAGTGTTTAATGCTTTTATGTTGGTTTACATTGAAAGTTTGTTAAGTATAGATTTGATACTGTCTGGGGTTGTCAGGTAGAAATACCGGCAACTGACTCGGGGTGCAACAAGATGCATCCGGAAGGTGGGACGCCGCTGAGAGGCTCTGGATGGTAGTCTAAACTACCACTCCCGCCGCACCAGTAATGGTGGTTCGCTTATGCTTAGTAAAAGGGAATGTATATAATCTGGTTGGTAGCAACACTTGTATGGTTCAGGTTACTCTTTGTCACAGCCACCCCGCCCGGTTGCGGAGGCGGAGCCGGCTGCGACGTCGAGAACAGGAACCTATGGCGGAAAGCGCGGCAACGGAGCATCGAGCCCAAATAACAAACAGCCAAGTGGCAACTAGCAACCTAGATACTCAATCAAGGCAAGCATACTAGTAAATCCAACTTCTACCAAACATGCAGTTCATGGTGTCAAACATCAAACATCGCCACAACACAGAAACACCAAATCCATAATATAACAACAACTCCAATATAAGCAAGTCGGGGCTCTGCCCTCGACTCAGAAGACAAACAAAGACAGAATATATCTCAGATTATACGTCTTATACAAATACATGATCTAAACTACATGCATGCAGCTACAGCTACAGAGCCATTAAACCAAAACCTATATATACCTATGTGCGAAATCAGAAACCTTCTCGCTCAGGAGATTTCCCGCACGTGAATGCTGCTCTTCTTCGCCGCTGAAACCCAAAATAACAGAAAGCACAGCGGTTCTCTACTCCGCTGGTTGCTTGTCAGGACGGCCGGAAAGGTTTAAATAAATGAAAGGGTGAGTCCTCGAAAGGACCCAGTAAGGGCTGAGGTAAAACGTAGTTTGCCCAAGTGGCAACAAGCTGAACCTGCAAAACAGAATAACACAAGCATATGCACACACACATATATATATATATATATATATATATATATACATATATATATATATATATACATATATAAACATAAGGTATGAGGTGAGCCGGAATCCAATCATATGCGGTCCAACCACCAGATCGACCCAAGACGACAGCCCTCACACAGAGGTCAGAATATACAATGCATCGTAATGCAGGCGAAAGCACGGTACCGGCTAGGGTCGCGATCCCCAAACTGTCGTAGGGTCACAGAAGTATATCGGCACCCCAAGTGCGGATATACACAGAATGTCGGCACACTCCAGTGCGGACACAGAACAGAAGTATCGGCACTCCCGGTGCGGATACGCAGAACAGATCTAAGGAGCACCCATGGCCTCTCTGACCATCCGGGTCTCGTCACAGAACAGAACATATAATAATAATGCACAAATAAAAACAGAAGTATCATCACCTGATATACATATACAGAACAGAATAGGAACCCGGGGCCTCCATGGCTATCCGGGCCTTGAGACAGAACAAACATACATTTTACCATATGACGGGTCTCGGGGTCACAGAACCACCGCCCTCACCCGGAACCCGCCTCAACTAAACCCGATACGCATCATATAACTCCCAGAATGTATAGCGAGAGAAGTTGAGCCCTTACCTCAGCAACACCGCTCCGTTGCACAATCCCCGGGAAATCCCGGCTCCCGGCCCGGAAAGTAAAACTTGGCTCTTACGGTTCCACGCTACTCCTCCCACGCAGAATCAAGCTGAACAACCATAATTAAGTCAGAACACACCCAAACAAACCCCGGAAACCAATTCCCGCACAAACCCGCACTTTCCCGCAAAATCCACAGAAAGCTCGGTTTTACAAACCGAGCTAGAACCTTGTTATTCCTACACCCACTACCACATTTCAACCTTTAAAACAGCATTCGAGACACTTTTCCCGAGAAAACCCGCATAAAGGTAACTTTCCCATTCCTAACCCGAAAATGATATTTCAAACGCCATACCGCACCTAAATCCAACCCCGATATCAATTTAGCATCTAATTCAACCAAAACACATCACCAACATGGAAAAAGTTTCACTTGAACATTTTGACCCTTAACCAACTTTTCACCACATTCCCAAATCAAACCATTCAAGCTTCCAATTAATCATACTAATCACCAATTCCACTTCCTAAGCATGCTTACTAACCAATTGCACCAAAATCAACAAAACCCCTCTCTTGAACATTTCGGCCAAAATGGGGAATTCCTACCCAACATGTTTTCCATCAAATTGAATCCATACATAGGCTTAGAATCATGCTAGGAACAACATACTAAGAGCATGATTCAAGAACACAAACATACACCATTTTAGAAAATCACCCATTAATTAGGCTAATTAGGGTTTTTCAACCAAGAAGTTTTCTCCAAAATTTAACCATAGATTCTTACTCCTCTCCTTCCCAAGATCAACATACTTAAATTTGGAAGCATGAGGATCATCCTAGATGGTAGCTAAGAACAAACCCCAATTCCACAAATCCTTCTCTTTCTCTAACCTAATCTTGTTTCCAACTTGAAAAGAGAAGGAAAGAGGGAGCTTACCAATTTTTGGAGCCAAATCCTAGTTGTTTTCAGCCAAGATTGAAGAACTTGAAGCTTCTGTGAACAGTGAAAATGGCGTGAAGAAAGGGAGAAGGAAGAAGAGGAAATGAAATTAAAATGAACAAGTGTCCTCCCCATCAGCTGCTGCCGACTAACTCTTAATTCTGGCCCAAAAATATTATTAACTTTTGGGTTAATAACAACTTAACTCCCCAATTCTACAAATCTTTGCAATTAAACCCCAAATATAAGTAACGAACCCCAAATGTAACCAAAACAGACCACGACCCTCAGAATATCATAAAATATGCAAAACTTCTTTCCAAAGTCCATTTGGAAATCCAGAGTGTCCTACCGGGCCCGCTGAACCCGCGCAAACCCCAACGTGCGCGCGTGCCGTCCTAAGCCACAATCCCATCATGCCAAAATTCCGCAAATATTACCATAAAATCCACCTTAAAATATAACATACCTTACACCCAAGCCGTCGGAAAGTTTCCATCCCGAGCCCCAGGATTCCCATCCCGGACCCCGGAAGTCGCCCGGGACGGAACGTCCCCGCCCAAAAATTATACTCCGTAAAACGATCCGGGACGTTCCCACGATTCCAAATATGCAAACGGTTTCCCAATCCGATGTCTCGTGAGCGCTACCTAACCCAGATGCGTCCGAGACAACCCCCCGGCCCCGAAAAATATTTTCGACGAAAATGTCCGGGGAACCCACATGACTTCAAATCCCGAAGGATTCCCAGAAATAATGCTCAGATAAGTCCCGGGAGCCATTTAACCGCTCAAAAACGTGACCCGCAGGCCAAAATCGGAGCCCCGGATCACGCGGGTCACAACCCGCTCGGGGTGACCGTAACATTCTCCCCCCCTTAGAACTCATGGTCCTCCAAGAGTAACCTGCTAGACTGTAGTTGCAGAAATCCTGACACTCGTCTGCACAATTCTTACCTTTCTTTCCCAATCAAACTCGGAACACCGAGCTGGTGCTGCGAGAGTCGTAGTTTAGACTACCATCCCGAGCCTCTCGGCGGCGTCTCATCCCTCGGGGTGCATCTCTTTGCGCCCGAGTCGGGCTTGTCGGTATTTCTACAGCAACCCCTGCAGATCAAACTAAACCTAAGCTGACCTTTTACAGTCATCACTCGAAGACGTCACGTGTAACAGACATAGTTGGGGGGGTAAAGCCAACCTATCAACCCACTCTAGAATTTCATGAGAACCGATATACCTTGGGGTAACTCGCCCCGCCTACTAAATCTGACCGTCCCTCAGACCAATGCAACTTGTCACCAAACCCAAATCCCCAGTCCTTGCGACATTTACCTACGTGCGAGGTGATGCGGTCAATCGCGGTCGCCATCCGTGCCTGGATCATCCTGATCTGAGCTGTGTTTTCCTCAACAATCTGAATCATCCGCTCCGATTTCCCATCGGGTTGAGAGTGATAACTGTACCCCGATGGAACAGCGTTCCCCAAGCCTTATGAAAAGTACTCCAGAATCGTGCCGTACAACGCAGATCACAATCAGACACCATGGAGTCCGGTACTCCATGTAACTGCCCAATCTCTCTGATGGACACACACAACCCAATCTTCTCCAGAGGGTCTGTCACCCGCATCGGCAAAAACGAGCTCACTTAGACACATAAGTGGTGATATGTCCCCGCATATCTGGCCACCAAAAAGCAAGAACGCAAATCCTGGAACAACCCTCTCCCTACCGGGGTGTATACTTAACCAGCTCAAATTGCCTCTTCCAGAGCCTCATCCCGTAGTGCCTGATCCTTTGGTACATACAACCAATTCCCAAAGTATAACGATTCCCGCCTGTATTGAGGTGTCGGTAGTAGTGCTCCTCTGTCCTCTCCAGACAACTTCTTCAAATCCGGATCCTTCTCTTGTGCCTCACGCACCCTATCGGGCCTCTTTGAATGCTCTCAAAACTCCCACTTGTGCCAAAGGCACTTCAACCATCTTCCTGGGTCCGATCCTCAGCGCTACATTAAGTTCAGTTCCTTATCCCGCATACTGAGATTGGCTGTCTCCAATCCTATACAACCTTAATTCTCTCGGATTCCGCTGATAACTCATGTTCACCGATGATGTGTCCCAGAAAAGCAGCCTCTCGAATCCAGAAATCACACTTCGAAACCTTAGTGTAAAACCAACGTTCCTCAAAACGTCTGCAGAATAACCCTTAGATGCTCCTGGTGCAAGCCTTCATCCCGAGGGTAAATCAGAATATCCTCTTTCTTTATCCAAAGCTAAAAGTATCCTGATTGCAGATCAATCCCGAAAAGGATCTTCGTACCTCCCAACTGCTCAAAAAGGTTAACGATCTGAGTAGTGGGTACTTATTCCTAATAGTGTTGGCATTCATCCGCCTGTAGTCAATACACAACCAGGTAACCCATCTTTTTCCCTGACATCCAGGACCAGAGTACCTCACGGCGAAGTGCTCGGTGAATGAAATCCTTCTCCTATAATTCCTTCAATTGTTTCTTCCAGCTCAACCATCTCCACTATCGGTCTCCGATAAGGAGGAACAGAAATTAGAGTGAAATCCAATCTGGACGTATTTTAAACACAATTTCTGCTCTGTTGGCATCCCCATGTAAATTCTCTGGAAATACCTGCGGGAATTCCCGAACAGCTGGAATCCCATCTAGCTCCAACCGAGTATCTGCCATGGGCAGATCGTAGTACTTCTCCAAATCCACTGTCGGAACCTGATCCAAAATCTGCAGCGCCATGCTGCAAAATGCCTCCCGGCTCAATCTGGAGAACACGTCCAGCTCTGGGTTACTGTGGCGGAGGGGGTGGCTGATACAAAGGTCACCGCGGTGGTCTCAGAACGCCTCCCCCATGATCCACACCCTTGGGGTGTGTTGGGCTGGAACCAAGACTGCGGATATAAAACACTGCTGGATCCCTATCTCAGCATCAGAAAGCAATCCCGAATCCAGTGGTTATCTGTCCCACATTGCAAGCACTTGCCCGATCCTCAAGCATGGCCGGCCGGGGTGCTGCCTGCCACAACTCGAAGAAATCTGAACTATCACAGTCATCCAGCTGCCCCTGCCACTCTGCCCAGTCCTGCCTGCCCCACCTGTAAACCTCGACGAACCCTGCTGTGCAGAACCTCTCCCTTGATCTTGAGATCGGTGGGGGACGTACTGACTCTCAATCTCCTCCTGCTCCATACCGTGGTACTTTGGTATGTATCAAACCAGCCGGTCAAACTCTCTCACTCATACTCTCTGACAGTCATGGTCCCCATCTCCATATCATCATGGTCCCAGCTCCATATCATCCTGTAAATCCTGTCCGTCCCCGATCAGAGGTCTCGACTGCATCCCCAATATACGGATGGAAGGTGTAACCTCCCAAGGGTCGATCGGGTACCTATGACCTTCCCGTCATTGGTGGAACCGACGAGAGGTCTCTGTATCCATGTGATCGTCCTCCTCGGAGTCATTCTCCGGCTGGTCCTGGACACTAAGATGGCTGCCGCCCACCTCCTGGTCAGAACGCCGTTGTTGTGGCCTAAGTCTCACTATCACCTCCTGATCTGATTGCCTTTACCGAGGCAAAAACAGATTTTCCCTTGCCTCTTGCCATCCACGAACTCTTTGTCTTTGGTGGTAAAGTACCAAAGACACTGCACTGCCCAACACAAATACCAAACAGAAAGGGTCCCCTGTGGATCGCTAGAACCCCGGGGGTGGTGTTTGTGGTTGTTCAGACCCTGGGTTACGCTGAACCCGTATCCCATTCTTCGGAGGTGTGGGATCCCAGTCCCGCCCCTCCGATGCCAAAACACGCTATTCGCGTGTAGTAAACATTTCCTTAAACCAAGTCCAACCAAAAACCAACTTATCCCATAACCAAAAGTCCAAATCAAACAACTCTTCCCTATCTATCCAAAAGCCAGCAGCAGTATTCTAAGGCTCTGTAGTGTAATGCAATGCATGATGCATAAATTCATTTTAGAATCACACAACCAAATATCAAATCCTCAAACACAGAATCAGTTCATGTTCATATCACAGAATCACACCATATACCAAACAACGAAGTCCAACATCCAAACCTTCCAGAATGCTTCAAAGAACCGCCCACTGCTCCACACCCATTCCAAAGTGGTTCAAATAAGGAGGTGACCAGTCTCCGTACAGAACCGCCCCAGAATGAAACGTAGAACTAGTGGCTCGCACTTCGAAGTCATCTCTCACAGAACTTACCCATGAACTAGCATGACTTGCTCCAAAAGTCCACTCCGAGCTTGTATACTTGCCTTCCACAATCCACACTGAAACTGATCATACCTTACCTCTTGGGTCACACAGACCCGACCTGCTCTGATACCAACTTGTCACAGCCACCCCGCCCGGTTGCGGAGGCGGAGCCGGCTGCGACGTCGAGAACCGGACATCAAATAACAAACAGCCAAGTGGCAACTAGCAACCTAGATACTCAATCAAGGCAATCATACTAGTAAATCCAACTTCTACCAAACATGCAGTTCATGGTGTCAAACATCAAACATCGCCACAACATAGAAACACCAAATCTGATTATGCCACAGTAAGGGCATTCTGATCAGGGGTGGCAGTAGGCAAGGGAAGATCTGATTATGCCACAGTAAGGGCATTCTGATCAGGTGGTGATGTGGACATCGACCAAGTGATCCCCGAGCCTCCAAAAGAAGTGCCAAATCCTTTCCAAGGACTCGGAGGTCCCATGACAAGGGCTCGATCCAAGAAGCTACAAGAGAAGCTCCAAGCAGTTATGAGGATCGTGGCTCAAGGAGAGGAGCGGGAGGAAGACCAAGCACGGGTCAACAAGCTGCAAGACTTGGGCGTTCAAGTGGAAAGGCATCCCAACACCTTGGAGATCATCAACCTTACCACTCTCACGGGCGACAGCTCGGGCGACCCCAACCCCTGGATCAGGCGGTCGCCCGTTCAGGCGAAGGACCAGGTGAACCAGCTCCTGGATCAGGCGGTCGCCCAGCCCAGGACAACTCTATCGGGCAACGCATCCAGGAGACCCCTCTCACCATCCAGGCGGTCGCCTGACCCCCAGCAACAGTGATAGGTAGGTGGTTGGGCGAGGACCAGGCGAACCAGCCCCTGGTTCAGGCGATCGCCCAGCCCAGGATGGTTTTGGTGGCAAATCAGTGCGCGTGATTGCCACGTTCCGGTTTGACTTGCGCGTTACGATATTGACGGAAGCCATTAGGTCGATTTTGTGCGCTGGGGCACGGTTGTCGAGGAATAGAGAGATTCTCTGATGTGATTTGACGAGTCGCGTTGAGTAGTTGTTAAAAGTTACCCCTTTCGGTATGAATAGTGAATGTATTTATAGTCCCATGTTTCAGTGGCATTATTGTGATATCCCAATGTAAGGTGATTATTCGTTTTAGGTCCCATATGCACTTCGGGAAGTATAGTTCGGGAATGTTCTCAATCTTTATTCGGATTATGAGTTTTTTAATGGGGCCCTTGTTCCGGGCTTGTTCGTGGGCCTTTTGTTAGGCCTTTTATGCGTATTTGGGCCTGGCGGCCATCAAGTCCCCCCCCAAGCCCTTTTGGCCGACTAGAAGGAGTCCAAAGTTCTTTTCTTGAAGATCCATTTTAGAAAATCAGTTTAGTCATGTTCGGGAAACTACTTGATTCGGGATACTTTCCTTGTTCGGGTATCGATTAAATCTGCTGTTGGGTAATATTGTTCGGGCATGTGGCTTTTCTTGTGTTCGGATGGCGATTCAGTTCCCGTACTAGTGTGTTCGGGAATCTAAAGGCGTGGATTCTCCTTTTCTCGGTCATGGTTCGGGCTTCTGAATCGTTTCCCGTAAAGTCATGTTCGGGAAGGTTAGGATGTAGAATCCTCCTTTTGCCTTGGAACCATGGTCGGGCTTCTGAATCGTTTCCCGTACTATTGTGTTCGGGAAACTGAGGATGTGGAGTCCTCCATTTGTCTCGAACAATGTTCGGGCTTCTGAATCGTTTCCCGTACTATGATGTTCGGGAAACTGAGGATGTGGAGTCCTCCATTTGTCTCGAACAATGTTCGGGCTTTTGAATCGTTTCCCGTACTATTGTGTTCGGGAAACTGAGGATGTGGAATCCTCCATTTGTCTCGAACGATGTTCGGGCTTTTGAATCGTTTCCCGTACTATTGTGTTCGGGAAACTGAGGATGTGGAATCCTCCATTTGTCTCGAACAATGTTCGGGCTTTTGAATCGTTCCCCGTACTATGATGTTCGGGAAACTGAGGATGTGGAGTCCTCCATTTGTCTCGAACAATGTTCGGGCTTTTGAATCGTGTCCCGTACTATGATGTTCGGGAATCCATTTGTCTCGAACAATGTTCGGGCTTCTGAATCGTTTCCCGTACTATTGTGTTCGGGAAACTGAGGATGTGGAGTCCTCCATTTGTCTCGAACAATGTTCGGGCTTCTGAATCGTTTCTGGGATTTTCCTATTCGGGATCTGTTGATATTCCCAACGGTTACTTTTTGAATCGACGGTGGAGATCATGTGCCGTTTGGCGATTCATCTGCCCGATCTTTTCTATAAATGTGAGGAGCCTCATTTTCATTCTGCATCTCTCAAGCTCTTCTCTTCTCACAATAAACTCACGACGGACAATCCCACGCTCCAGGAGGCTGTTAGTATCTTCAAGAGGTGGAGGACCGTTGAAGAATCTCATCCAGAAGACTTCTTCCCCCCTTTCCTCGGAGAAACCACCGTACCGGACGGTTACAGAGGTTCGTCCGCCGTCCATCAATTCTACCGGCTCCACCGTCGAGTAGTTGACGCTGCCTCCTTCACCCGCCTTTTACTCTCCTTCCAGCGAGCCGTCCGTGTTTCCTCCGGCCATTTACCCGAGGTACATGAGAATGGCCCCTACTTTTCCTTCACCTTCTCTGTTCGCCCTTGAGTTGCCTTTAAGAGACCAAGGACGAGTTTCCAGAAGGTAGGTGGTCCGAGAATGAAAACTAACGGAGTAAGGCGACTCCGGAGTTAATAAAGGAGTGGCAGTCCACTTATTTCGTCCCGATGACGGTCCGTACTCGGGTTCCGTCTCTGAATGCCGGGCGTATGAGCACAGGAAAGGCTGGTTGGTGATCTTCAAGGATCAAGCTGCTATGCGAGCTCCGCTTTCCCCGCACCCATTTGTTAGGCAGTTAGCGGAATCCCACGGGTTAGCCGTTAACCAATTTAGCCCGAACACCTATTGCCACATAAATGCCTATCTCATCCTCTGTGCTCTGTTCGAGATAGAGCCAACCATATCCACTTTCCTCCAGTACTATAAAGTAAACGTAGTCCCGAGGAACTGTTTCTACTTCTTCAGTGCCCGGGGTCCTCCTACTGTAAAATTCTACTTTGTTTGGAATCTGCCAACCAGCCGCAAGGGATGGCTTAGGGAATTAGTCTTCATTTAGCCTGATGTGTCATGGGGCCTGCAAGCGGCGCGAAGGTAGGAGGACTGCCGGATGTGCGAGTCCTCGGCGGCTGCGAAGGAGCTGCTGCCAAGGAGAACTATGACCGGTTTGACAATAAGATCCGGACCATTGCTCCTTGGTGCGGCGATGGGCGAAGAAGTCCTCCCCTTTCCTTTGTCTTGGAGGCTGATTACCCAAGGGTCCTTTCCCACTTGGGTATTATTCGAGGACTTGGGGAGTTGGGCATCCGGGAATCTCCCCTTCGACCGAGACCTGGCCTTGGTGCATCGTCTTGGGCGAGACGTCCTTCGAGGACTTCAAGAAAGGTTTATATCGTTCTTCTGTTCATAGATGCATTCGTTTGATATTAACTAATTCTTCCCCTTTTTGCAGAAATGGAGCCCGAGTTTGATCTTGGCGCCATCTTTCGGGATGCGGCACAGAAGAAACCGAGCTCTAAAGCCGGTACTTCGAGGCCCGCGGCTGAAAAGAAAGCGGAAAAGAGCTGCCGGTAGATCTTTGAGGCTGCGGGCCAGCCTGCTGAGAAGCCTGCCGGGGAAGTTCCGTCCCCGGTCCATATGGAAGGTCATCCCACTCGGGATGATGTTTATGACATGCTGCGGACCTCCCCTGAACAAATTAGAAGGACAAGGGGAAGTTCACGGCTTCGGGGTGACCGGGCAAAGTGCCCCGAGGTCGAGCCCATCGAATTTCAGTTAGGTAATCAATCGGTGAAATTACGCAATCTCTGTTTTGGAATCTATTCGGGAATCTTTCCCGAATGTTTGGTGAACCCGCTGCATGGCGTGGCTCGATCTCATTTTTGTACCTTAGGTCCGGACTGGAAGGAGGCCCGAAGAGAGGCGGCGGCTGCGGGATGAAAAGCTTCGCTCGGTTCGGGGATAATCTTATTCCCGGGAGCCGGGTGGCTGATCCATGAGGATCAAAATGTCCTCGGCGATGAAGGCGTCAAAGACATGGCTCCCGAGCTTTTCAGCGGGACCACCACCGCCAGAACAATGGAGTGCCTAGAGCACTTCTACCCTGACATGGACGTCGCCGCTTCCAAAGTGGCCGCCCTCGGGTACCAGGTTAGCATCTGTTAGTTTATTTCTTAAGTCTTGGCTTCTCATGCTCGCGCCTCGGGAAAATAATCTGTCTTAATATTGTCCAGGTGGCCACAATGGGCGGGTGGATTTCCCGAATCACCCAAGCGTCCCACCGGATCCGGTCGAGGCCGAACAACGGGCGACTAAAGCCGTAGCTGTGGTGGCTAAGCTGATCCGGCGAGTCCATCACTACGAGCGATTCTTTGCGGCTTTCCCGTACCACTCCTAAGCTCGAGCTTCCCAGCTCACATATCCGGGAGAACCTCGGCCCGGTGAGGCTGATGATTTTGCCTTGGCTGAGGTTGCCTTCTGGCGCGGTCAAGAGCACCGCCATTACGAGGACGCTATTCGGGAAGAAGCTAAATCGCTCAAGGCTGAAAAGGAGAGGTTTAAAGTGGACCTCGCCAATCGGAAGGAGCACTTGAGCGGAGGCTGCGGGTCAAGGATGAGGAGAATCGAGACTTCGGGATGAAGTCGCGCGCTCCAAGCCAAAATCCCGAAGTACGAGAAGGTGCTAAGTGAGGCGGTGGATCTGGCCGTTAACAAATATACCTTCGGGTTTTGTTTGGCTAGAAAAGCAGATAGTTGAGCGCAACCCTCATGCTGACCTGTCCGGACTCGATGGGCGTGAGGAGCCCGAAGAGGATCCCAGCTGGTACGGGGACGAATTTCTGCATCCGCCCGAACCTGTTACTGTTGATGATTTTGCCGATCTTCATTGATGTGCTTTACTTCCTTTTTTTTTATCTATTTTTGTAAATCCGACCTCGGGCATTGTTAATGAAAACATTCAAGGTTTGGTTCAACACTTGTCTCTGGATTGACTTTATTATTTCCCGATCAAACAAAGTATTTCCTCAAAGCCTCGGAATGAAAAGAATTTGCTAATTCTCGTCCTTCGGGATCGATAACTTGTAAACTCCTTTCCGTTCTTGGCGACGACCTCGAAGGGCCTTCCCGGTTCGGGCGACGCGCCCCCTTTTGGTCTTCGGGATCCTAGTTTGGTTTGCCGTAAGACCAAATCACCCACTTTGATATTTTTGCCTTCACTTTTGAGTTTGCTGCGAGACGCGGTTCTCTGTTGAAAAGCCTTCCTTGAAGCTCTGCTTCATCTCTTCTTCCTTCGAGAAAGTCTAAGTTTGCTCTCAAACCTTGCTCATTCGCTACTTCTTGAACACTTCGGTTACGAGGATGAATTTGCTACTTCAATCGGGATTAGCGCCTCGGTCCCGTATGTCGGGGAGAAGCAGGGTTTCTCGGTTGACCTTCGGGCGTAGTCCGGTAACTCCATAAAGCGTGAGGAGTTCCCGGGCCACTTTCCTTTCGCCTTTCCAAGTCGGCCTTTAACCCATCCTTCAACGTTCGGTTGGATACTTCAACTTGGCCATTGCTCTGCGGGTGGGCGGCCGGAGCAAAATGAATCTTGATCCCGAATTCCTCGGCGAAATCCTGGAATCCACCGTCAGTGAACTGAGCTCCGTTATCGGCAACCAGGACCTTCGGGCACCCGAACCTGCAGATGATGTTTTTCCAAACAAACTTTCGGATGTTCTCAGCTGTAATAGTAGCCAAAGGTTCGGCTTCTATCCACTTGGTGAAATAATCCACGGCGACCACACAATACTTAAGTCCTCCGGGGGCGGTGGGCAAAGCCCCAATCAGATCGATTCCCACACGGCGACGGTATGGGATAGTCCGAGGATGATACATACTCGAGGAACTCTCTGTATTCGGCGTGCTCGACACCTTTGAACTTGTTCACTAGCCTCCTTGCGTCTTCCTTGAGAGTAGGCCAAAAGAACCCTTGTCTTAGTATGACCGCAGCTAAGGCGTCCGATTTAACGTGCGACCCGCAGGTGCCTTCATGAGCTTCCCGTAGAATGTCCTCGGTGCCTCCTTCACCGACGCATTTCTGCAGCGGGGAAGAGAATCCTTTACGGTACAGACTATCTCCAATTATGACAAACTTGCTGGCCTTTCTTCTGATGTTTGCGGCTTCGGTTGGGTTGTCAGGAGCACCCCTTCATCGAGGTACTTCCGGTAAGGTGACCTCCATCCCGAAGCAATGCAGCCTATCCGGGAGTAGTCGATGCAAGGTTCACTTTTTCTTCGTCGTAGAAGCTGACTTGAAAGTTGGTCAGCCTCCGAATTGGCGTCCTCGGGATCTTCTCGATGCATAACTTTTCGAAATCCGCTGCCAACCTTTTAGCTACTTGGCGTACCTCTTAAGACTTGGTTCTTTGATCTCGTACTCCCGTTCATCTGCTGAGCGAGAAGGTTGAGTCGCTGCATGCTTTCGGTGATCGGATTCCCGCCTTCTTGGCTAACTCCGGACCAGCAATGAGGGCTTCATATTGGCTGCGTTGTTCGTTACCGGGAAATTGAACTTGATTGACTTAGTGGCCTTCATTCCTTACGGGCCTTGAGTACTAGTCCGGCACCTTGCTTGTCCGATCCGAAGCTCCATCCACGTGTAGGGTCCAGACCGGACTATCCTCGTTCAAAGAATCCGCACTCTCGGACTCCTTGGGCAATTCGCGATAAAATCAGCTAATGCTTGTGCCTTGATCGCTCTTGGGGTTCATACTTGATCTCGTACTCGCTTAGCTCGACGCACCACTTTGATAGCCTTCCGGAGTGGTCTACCCGTCTTAAGATGTCCTTGATAGGGACATTACTTGAACAATGATGGAAAACCCGAGGAAGTATGGTTTCAACCTTCGGCTGAAAGGACCGGAGAGTATACCGCATATACGGATCATCGGGTAGTTCAGTTCGGCTCCGTGCGAGGATTTGCTTACGTAATAGACCGGCCACTGCTTCCCTTAGTCGTCTTCTTGAACAAGTACCGAACTCACGGCCTTTTCACCTCTTGCCGGGTACACAATGAAGTCTGTCTTCGGTCGGTTGCCGAAGCGTAGGCATTTCAGTAGGTAGGCTCGATTTCCTCCCGGGCTCTTTGGCATTCGGGATTCCAACTGAACCTAGCTCTTTCCTTTGCGTTCTCTTCCTTAGATTTTTCTCACCTTTTAAATCGCCTATTCGGCCTGGCTCCGCGCCTTCTTTGATTAAAAGCTTGAAGAACGGACGACACTTGTCTCCATATCGAGATATAAAGCAGTGAGGGCCGTAATTTTCCCGAGGAGTCTCTGCACGTCCTTTATCGATGAGGTGTCCTCACGTTCAAGAGTGCTTCGATCTTTGCGGGATTGGCGTCGATGCGCGCTCGGACACCATAAACCCGAGAAATTTCCCGGATGTTACCCCGAAAACACACTTATCCGGATTCAGCCGTAATCCATACTTTCGGATCTGCCCGAACACTTCTTCAATATCGCGGATTAGATTTTCTTCTTCCTTGCTTTTGATGATGATATCATCAACATAAACCTCGAGAATTCTTCCAATCTGCTCGGAGAATACCTTGTCCATCAATCTTTGGTAGGTTGCTCGGCGTTCTTCACCGAAGGGCATTCTCGTATAACAATGCGTTCCAGCGTCGCTTATGAAAGATGTCTTTTCTTCATCGGCCGGGTCCATCCTTATCTGATGATACCCACTGTAAGCGTCGAGGAAAGAGAGCCTCGCGTGTCCGGCCGTGGAATCCACGAGCCTATCGATCGGAGGAGTTGGATACGAATCCTTCGGGCAAGCATCATTTACGTTAGTGAAGTCGATGCACATGCGCAACTTGTCGCTATCCTCTCGGGTTGCCACCACGGGATTGCTCAGCCATTCGGGATACGATACTTCCCTTATGACCCCCGCATCGAGGAGCTTCGAAATTTGCTCTTTGATGAAGGCTCTTTTGAGCAGGGCATTATTTCTTTTCTTACGCCTTATCGGTGCGGAACTAGGATTGATGTGCAGGCTGTTTTGTATTTCCTTCGGGTAGATCCAGGGCATGTCACTCGGAGAGTAAGCGAACAAGTCTTTATTCATTCGAAGTAAGTTTACAAGATTTTTCTTACTTCAATCTTGAAAGTCTTTCGCTATTCTCGTTGTCCTATCTCCTTCCGAGGACAACATCTTACGTACCCGCTTCCTCATCGTCTCCCTTGAGCAACCCGGAGTGGGATTCTTGAGCTATAGCCATGACATCCTTGGCCTCTCTTTGGCTCACGTAGATCGGCGTCCCCCTCGTCCGTAGCGAGCGTGATGGTCGGGAATTTCACGTCGATCCTCATGTGAATAGCTACGGGTTTCTCTCCCGATGATAGCATTATGCGCCGAGGGGACATCGAGGGCGAGCCATTTGACCATCAACGTGGTGTACCGAGGTTGGCCTTGGGGCCGACCCGATGAACATCGCGAGGAAGCTCGATGGAGCCTAAAGCTGGTATCTCGTCCGGGCCCACACCGTAGGTTCTTTGTCTTGACGGGGTTCAATCGGCTTGACTTAAGCTTGAGGCCTTCATCGCCTTTCGAACAGCACATCCGCATTTGAGCCGTCGTCGCCGCAGAACCCTTTTGGCGTCAATGGTCCCGATCCGTAGGGTGATGATGAGTGGGTCATAATGCGGCGGGCGCGCCGGACCCATCTGCTCGTTTGATTCTTGAAGACGGATCTCCGTAGCTTAGCGAAGCTATCTCCCTCGCCTTCCTCTTCCTTGCATTCGAACCGAGTGTGGTCGTTATGGTGTTCAGGATCCCGGTGGGTTGCGGCGGAACCATCTTCTCCTTGCCCTTCTTGTTTGGTCTGATGAATCTTCTTCAGCCTTCCCTTTGCCTCGGGAAACTTCCTCGCCCGAGGCATCTTGAATACTCTCCTAGAGAGCCTTTCTTGATGAGGTGCTCTATATACCTCTTGATTGGTAGCCTTTGTTCGGTTTCATGCCCGGTGTCTCTGTGGCCAGCAGTACTTGGGCGAATCACGCCTCGCCCCTTCCGGCATGGCCACTGGGCGATTAATACTCCGGTGCCTTGTCTTTGGAGAGCCGCGAGGATACTAGCCCGGGACGCATTAAGGGGGTGAAGCCGAACTTCTCTCAAAAGTCCTCTTTGTCCTCCCGGCTCCTGGCTTGACCGGCTGGCTCCTCGGGTTCTCCTTCCTCGGCTCTCGGTTATCCACAGTGTCTGCTTTCCTTCACGCTGAGACAACATCTCTTGAGCAATCATATGCTCTGGGTGACAGCGTACATTTCTTCTACGCTGGTGAAGTTCTTCGGGACAACTCGTAAGCCGGCGCGAGTTCGGGATGAGAGCCTTCGTGAATGCCATGATCCGGATGTTGTCCGTTAGAGCGGAGGCATGACCGGCTTCCCGGTTGAACCTCTCGACGAACTCCCGAATACTCTCGTTCGGTCTTTGTTTGATGTCAAACATCTGGATGGCCCTTTTCGCTGACCTCTTGCATCCGATGAAGTGTGTTGCGAATTTGGTAGCCAGGTCCCCGAACGATGACACCGAGTTCGGGAGGAGCGAGTTGTACCAAGCAGAGGCCGGACCTCCTAGAGCTACTTCGAAGCACTTGCACAAGGCCGCCTCGTTGGCTCCTTTCAGCTCCATTGCTCTCTTGTACTTGCGGACAAAAGCGTCCGGGTCTCCTGAACCTTGGTAAACTTCCAAGGGATGCGGCAAGTTGAATATTCGGGGCATCTGGGCGTCCCGAATCCTGCTGGTGAACGGTCCTTCATCAGGGATGTCCTCGCATTTGGGCTCGGGAATGCCCGAGTTTCTCTCGACTCGCTCCGGGCGATGTAGCGATTGCTGATCACATCGTCCGTGGATCACCGCGGACCGATCTCTCGGCCTTGGGGATCGGTCCCTCTTGTACTCCCTCGGGGACCTCGGCGCTGCCGGCTTTGGCCGGTCGGAGATGGAACTTGTTGTGAACCTTCTGCTGGCTATCATAGCCCGATCGATTAGGCCGTGATATCTGCCTATCGCGAGGCCGACCGGATTGACCAGTATGCACGTTCTGGTTTCTTCGCTCTTCCTGAAGGACCACCCGCACAGCTTGGACAAGATCGGGGTCCAAGTGCCGGATGTCACTTCGACGGTAGCTGGAGGTAGGACGTAGGGAGGTGGCTCCATTGGATGATTCCTCCGGGGAACCCCTGTAGCTGGGATCGGCCGTGCGGCCGTTGGTGGAACCTTCTCCCTCCGGCACAGGTGATCGGGAGCGGGAATGGCCCCACGTTCAATCTGATTTTGGGGACCACCACCGTTCCCACAGACGGCGCCATTTGGTGGCAAATCAGTGCGCGTGATTGCCACGTTCCGGTTTGACTTGCGCGTTACGATATTGACGGAAACCATTAGGTCGATTTTGTGCGCTAGGCACGGTTTGTCGAGGAATAGAGATTCTCGATGTGATTTGTGAGTCGCGTTGAGTAGTTGTTAAAAGTTACCCCTTTCGGTATGAATAGTGAATGTATTTATAGTCCCATGTTTCAGTGGCATTATTGTAATATCCCAATGTAAGGTGATTATTCGTTTTAGGTCCTATATGCACTTCGGGAAGTATAGTTCGGGAACGTTCTCAATCTTTATTCGGATTATGAGTTTTTTAATGGGGCCCTTGTTCCGGGCTTGTTCGTGGGCCTTTTGTTAGGCCTTTTATGCGTATTTGGGCCTGGCGGCCATCATAACTTCATAAATATGAGTTATATGATTTATGGGAATTAGAGAAAAGGGTTTCAACCCTTCCCATCCATCCCCTCACTTCACCCACCTTAATCTTAGGAGGTTTGTCTCTAGGCTATCTCTCTCCTCCCTTCCCTCACCATTTTAGTTAGGCTTAGAGTTCATTTGCAACCTAGAACTCATTTTGTAAGAACTCTTGTTGCTGAAAATACAAGGCCATTGTTCTTCATTTGTTCTCAAATCTTGCTTCATCAATCCATTAGTGATCCATGCAAGAGGGTCCAATTAAATACCTAGCATTGTTTGATCAAGTAGTCAAAAGGTTCTAGGTTCCATTCCATCCCTCCCTTTACCGAATTTGAAGCTCCATTTCTTTGGAGTTCTTCCTCACTCAAGCTAGATCAAAGCTCATGATCATACTCTCCCTAGTGTGATCATATCAAGTGGTATCAGAGCCAACTTGCTTGAATGAGGTAAATGTTTTGCATGATTTTCTTCAAGTTATCCTCTTGAATTCCTTTTCAAAACTTGAAGAAAATTTCGGTTTGTATCTCTTGAGAGAGGCCGAAAATTTGTGAATGGTTCATGTGCCTAGGACAAGCTTGTTTGGTTCATGTGACTAGGGCAAAGTTTATGATTGAATGTGATTGTTGAAGATTGTGGAAAAAGAAAAGCATTTTTCGGATTTAAAGAGAGAGAAAGTATTGAAAAAGAGTTTCTATTGAAAAGAAATGCAAAAGTGTTCTTGGTGTTCTTGAGTGTTCTTGGTGTTCATGCAAAGTTCATGTGAAGTTCATGTCAAACACATGTGTATAGTAACTTTGATCCAAAATCTTTTATGAACTTGCACAAAAGGTGTTTGTGATTGTAAAGAGCCTTTCTATATCACACCTAATTTCTTTCAACCACCAACCAACCTCATTTCTCAAAACCCTAGTTCAAGTAACTAGAACTTTTGCATTGCTTATTTTCGGATTCTACTAGGGTTTCATTGAACTCTCCTTGTGTGTTGGCATTTGATCTTAATAGAAGATTGGTGACTAGAATTGAGACTTGTGAAGTACATTGAGTTCCAAACACGAGAGACGAGTGTAAACACTTAGGGAGTGTGATAGGATTGTGTGCAAATATATACTTGTTGTGAATTGCCACGGAGGCAATCTTCTTTGTTGTAGGAATGCCTTCACCCGCGGATTCACCATCACCCCCTCATCCAACCCAACTTGATCTCTTGGCAGCCCTCCAAAAAATTAATACAAGGTTGGATGGGATTGATCGAAGATTTGAAGATTCGGAAACTCAACAAGCCACCTTAGGAGCCAAGCTAGCTAAGCTTGAGGTGGCTCAAGGGAAACAACCGTCATCATCTCGGCACCAAGAGGAAACTGAGACACCTAGGGGCTTTGGTGGCCATACACATACCACCATTGACCCCTCTTCCAAGCAACACCAACAAACCTCCATTTCTCGGTCCACTCAACAAAGAAGGAGTGCACCTTTTGTTCATGACATTTCGGATGAACAAGAGGAGTATTGTGAAGAGGGACCAATTAGAGGGGGAAGAAGGAAGGTCTTCCAAGATTGGGCACAAGCAAGAGCTTATCTTGAGAGAGACCTTGAAGATGAAGAGGAAGCCGAAAGAGCTCATCACCATAGGGGTTTCAACCGAGATCTTCACGAGAGAAGACCAAACCGAGATCAACAAGCACTCAATAATTTGAAGCTTCAAATCCCACCATTCCATGGTTCAAGTGATCCGGAGGAGTACTTGGAATGGGTGGTCAAAACCGAGAGAGTTGTTGATATGATGGGGTATAGTGATGCTACCATTTTGAAGCTAGTGGTGATTGAGTTCCAAGGATATGCTCTCACTTGGTGGGAGCAAGAACATCAAGAGAGGGCTAGAAACCGAGGGGATCCCATCATGACTTGGGAAGAGCTCAAGCAAGCTATGAAGCGGCGGTTTGTGCCTACTTACTTCAAGAGAGATTGTGCTCAAAAGCTTCAAACGCTCAACCAAGGCAACCGGAGTGTGGAAGACTATCAAAAGGACCTTGAGAGGGCTTTGATGAGAGCGGATGTGAAGGAGGCTCAAGAGGCCAAAATGGCAAGGTTTTTGTATGGGTTGAGAGAGGATGTGTACAAGACCGTGGAGCTTTGTGACTACCAAACCTACCAAGAGCTTGTTCACAAAGCCATCAAGGTGGACAAGCAACTTAAGAGAGGTCACTCCTACCACTCCACCACTACTAGCCGAAACACTTGGACCAAACCAAACCCCTACAATAAACCCACACCATCCAAGCCTTACCAAACCACCACATCCAAATCCACTCTTCGGCCTCCCTACACAAATCCGAAACCTTACACCACCCAAACCTCCTCAACCTCCCACCAACCGAGAACTCCCTTACCCCAAGCCTCATGACACTCCACACCAAACAAGAACCATTGAGTGTTTCAAGTGTTTGGGCAAAGGACATTATGCTAGAGATTGCCCCAACAAAAGAGTGATGGTCATTCGGCCAAATGGAGATATTTCTAGTGAGGATGAGGAAGAGGTTTTACAAGAGCCTCAAAATGAAGAATGTGAGGAGGAAGAAGGGGAGATGCCTTTGGAAGGCTTGATCTTGGTCACCAAGAGGGTTTTACAAAGTTCTCCAAGCTGGGTCGAAACTACTCAAAGGGAGAATCTCTTCCAATCAAGGGCTTTGGTAAATGGAACGCTTTGTAGCCTCATCATTGACAGTGGGAGTTGTGTGAATGCGGCAAGTGAGGACATGGTGGCTGAATTGGGACTTCATACTCATGCTCATCCGAGACCTTATCAACTCCAATGGGTTGATGATAGGTCATTTGTGAAGGTGGTGAAACAAGTGGAAGTGCCAATCAAGATAGGCAAGTATGAGGACTTGATCACTTGTGATGTGGTAAGGATGCAAGCTACACACATCCTTTTGGGGAGGCCTTGGCAATATGATAAGGAGTCACTACACCATGGGAAAGCCAACAAGTACTCCCTCACCCACCTTGGCCGCCCCTACACTTTGCTACCCCTTACTCCAACCCAAGCTCTCCAAGACCAAGTGCACTTAGCTTCCAAAGCCGAAAAGAAGAAGAGGGAAGAGGGAAGAGAGGAAAGAGAAAAGTGAGAAGGTCCAAGGGACCTTGAGTGATAAAAAAGAGTGTGCATCCAAGGGAAACACTTTGAGCAAGAAAGAGAGAAAACAAGAGAGTTGTCCCTCCATGGCCAAAGAGAGAGATTTGAAAAAGGCACTTTTGGGAAATAAAACTTGTTTTCTCATGATTCCAAAACATTGCATGCTAACTCTTGACAACATAGCTTCTCTTCCTTTGTATGTGCAGGAAGTCCTCAAGGAGTTTGATGATGTCACAGCCACCCCGCCCGGTTGCGGAGGCGGAGCTGGCTGCGACGTCGAGAGCCGGAACCTACGGCGGAAAGCGCGGCAGCGGAGCATCGAGCTCAAATAACAAATAGCCAAGTGGCAACTAGCAACCCAGATTCTCATTCAAGGCAAGCATACTAGAAAAATCCAACTTCTACCAAACATGCAGTTCATGGTGTCAAACATCAAACATCGCCACAACACGAAACACCAAAATCCATGATATCACAACTCCAATATAAGCAAGTCGGGCTCCGCCTCGACTCAGAAGACAATAAAGGCAGAGTATGTCTCAGATTATACGTCTTATACAAATACATGATCTAAACTACATGCATGCAGCTACAGCTACAGAGCCATTAAACCAAAACCTATATATATATACCTATTGTGCGGAATCGGAAACTTTCTCACTCAGGAGATTTTCCGCCCGTGGTACTACTGCTGCTGCTGAAACCCAAGAAATCCGAAAGCACTGCGGATCTCTATTCCGTCAATTGCTTTTCAGAACAACCTGAAAGGTGTAAACAAATGAAAGGGTGAGTCCTCGAAAGGACCCAGTAAGGGCTTAAGGCAAAAGTACAGTTTGCCCACAGGGTAACAATCTGAACCTGCAAAACAGAATAACACAGCCTATACATATGCATACGAACATAAAGCATATAGTGAATCATAAACCATCGCATGCGGTCCAACCGCGTAACGACCCGTTACGACCCTCAACAGAGGTCGAATATACAGATCGAATGAGCAGATAGCACGGTACCGGCTGGGGTAGAGATCCCCAAACTGTCGTAAGGTCACGCAGCAGTATCGGCACTCCGGTGCGGATACGTAATGTAACCAAGGAGTACCGTGGTCTCTCCAACCATACGGGTCTCGCCACAGAATCAGAACATATAAATGAAACATACAAATACAGCAGAGATATCATACCTGATAACATTCGTGGAGTAGAACAAACGTACATTTTACCAAATTAAGCCCTTACCTCAGAAGCGCTGCCCCGCAGCCCAAAACTCGTGAAACCCCGGCTCCCGACCCGAAACGCCAAACTTGACTCCTATGGTTCCACGCTACTCCACTAACGTAGAATTAAGCACTAAAAGGATCCATTTTCTTGTTGATTTGAGCCAAGATTTGAAGAACTTAAAGCTTGGATGAACAGTAACCATGGCTGAAAGCGTTTCAGAAGAAGAAGAGAAGGAAGAAGAAAGAAAAGAAAATGAATTCTACTTCATTTTAATTACTAATTATCCCTTATATAATATCCTTTCTTTTTCCTCTTAAATTATAAAGGGACAAGTGTCCCTTATCCCTTCTCCATTCCAGCCGAAAGTAGGCTGCTGCCCATGCTCCAATTATTTATTTTGCAACCAATTCCCAATTTATCTCCGACTTTTCCGAAAGTTCCAATTCTTTTTGCCCAAAAATAATTACCGAATTCCAAAATTAACGAAACTTGGACACAACCCTCAGAATATTATAACATTCACAAAACATATTTCAGAAGTTCATTTACCATTCCGGAGTGTCCTACCGAGCTCGTTGAACCCGAACCAAAACCCGACGTGCGAGCGTGTCAACCTTAACCGAAATTCCGTCACTCCAAAATTCTATAAAAATACCCATAAATTCCATCTTAAATTATAACACAACTTACCCCAAAGCCGTCAGAAAATTTCCATCCCGAGTCCCGGGATTCCCGTCCCGAGCCCCGGGAGTCGCCCGGAACCGAACGTCCCGCCCCAAATATTAAACTCCACAACCACCACCGGGACGTTTCCACGACTCCAAAACTACAAACGGCTTCTCAAACTGAGATCTCGAGAGCGCTACCGAGCCCGCTGTACGTCCCGAGGCGACCCCGACAACCCCCCGGCGCCAGAAAAATATTTTCGGCGGAAACGTCCGGGGGACCCACACGACCTCAAATACGGAAGGGTTCGCCAAAATGATACTCGGATAGGGCTCGGGAGCCGCCTGAACGCCGAAAAACGTGACCCGCAGGCCGAAACCGGAGCCCCGGGTCACCCGGTCGCAACCCGCTCGGGGTGACCGTAACATTCTCCCCCCCTTAGAACTCTTGGTCCTCCAAGAGTAGCCTGAACCAACCAGACAGGTGTCGCTACCAACCGAAAATATAAACATTCCTCTAACCTGAACAATCGGACCACCGTCTTGTTGCGGCGGGAGTGGTAGTTTAGACTACCATACAGAGCCTCACGGCGTCCCACCCTCCGGGTGCATCTTATTGCACCCGAGTCAGCTTGCCGGTATTTCTACCGGACAACCCTGCAGATCGAACCTAAATCTAACCGATCCACAACAGGCTATCCTGGAAGATACCACATAAAACAGAAACAGTTGGGGGGGAAAAAACCAACCTAACAACTTACTCTGGAAACCTCCAAGAACCGATATCACTCGGGGTAACTCGCCCCGCCTATCAAATCTTACTGTCTCTCTGAACGGTGCTACCTCCAGTCAAATTCTATCAAATTCTATCACCAAACGCCGATTCAAGAGCTCTACGGCGGCGGTTCATATAAGCAGTGGTGCAGTCGTTCGCGGTTTTAATCCGCGCCTGTAACAATCTGATCTTCGCCGTAGTCTCCTCAAAAGCTCGGGTCCTAGCTCAACCCCATCAGACGCATCTGTCCAACAGTATGGTGTCTTACACCTCCCGTACAACACCTCATAGGGTGCCATGTCAAACGTAGTCTGAAAGCAATTGTTGTATGAGAACTCTATCAAAGTAACTGCTGGTCCCAAACTCCTCCAAAATCCAAAGCATGATTTGCAACATATCCTCCAATATCGAATCACCCGCTCCGATTGCCCGTCCGTCTGCATGGGTGATAAGTCAGTATTCGGATGGAGTCGCGTGCCCAGCGCTTCATGAAAAGTAATCCAGAACCGTGCTGTAAAACGCGGATCACGGTCCGATTCAATGGAGTCTGGTGCTCCATGTAAACGTACAATCTCCCTGATGTAAAGCCGGGCAAGCTTCTCCAGGGGGTCTGTGACCCGAATAGGCAGAAAGTGTACGCACTATGTCAGCCGATCCACAAAAGCCCGAGATAGCATCATGATGAAACCGTGTCGGGCGGTGCGGTGAAAGTCCATCATAACATTACCCCACTTCCATCTGGAATGGGCAAAGTCTGCAGATGTCCTGCCGGTTCCTGATGCTCACACTGCTCGAGTGTGCCCCTCTAACATATCATTCCAGAACTCCTGATCCTCTGATACACAAAGGCGGTCCCAGAAGTATAGCAATCCTGCCATACTGAAACGTCGGTAACCAAGAACTCTTATCCACCCCAGATAATTCCTTCAACCCCGGATTTCTACCCTGCGCCTCGCGCACCCTGTCAAGCCACTCAGAATGTATGGTAAGTGTAATAACCTGAGCACGCTCCCAGAGCTGCCCCCTGTGCCAAAGGCATATCAAATCACTCTCCTCAGATCGGTCACCAACATTTCCTCCCTTAATTAAGCCGGTATACTTCCTGCTCAGAGCATCGGCAACCGTGTTGCCCTTGCCAGAGATGTACCCGATACTACAATCATAGTCCTTAATGTATTCGAGACATCTGCGCTGTCTCATGCTAAGCTCCTTCTGTGTAAACAGATATTTCGACTCTTATGGTCGGTAAGAATCTGAAATTTATTACCAAACAGATATTGATTCCAATGTTTCAGCGCATAACTATTATAGCCAACTCCAGATCATGTGTCAGTCAGTTCAGCTCATGCGGTCGCAGCTGCCTCGACCCATAAGCTACCACAAAACGCTCCTGCGCCAACACATCCCAAGCCGGATGTGGAAGCATCCGTATAAATCACATACGGTAAGCTCGGATCTGGAAGAGTCAGAATCGGAGCGTTAGTCAACTACCGTTTCAACTCCTGAAAATTCCGTTCACACCTATCAAACCAGAAATACGGTTGACCCTTCTTGGTCAACTGCGTAAGCGGAGATGCTAGGATAGAACACCTGGTACAAACCTCGATAAAATCCTGCTAACCCCGTGAAGCTCACGAACTCCCGTGCACGTGGTAAGTTGTTTCCAATCCCGAACTGCCCTCACCTACTCAATCCACGCATGCACCATACTCAGATATAATGTGTCCCAGAAAAGTGACTTCCCGAATCCAGAACTCACACTGAGAATTTGGCATAAAGCTGATGTTCCCAAAGTGTCTGCAGAACCACCCTCAGATGATCCCGATGCGAATCCTCATCCCGAGGATATATCAGAATATCATCAATAAAAACCACCAGAAATGAGTCCAAGTACGGTCGGAACACCCGATGCATCAGATCCATGAATGCGGCGGAGCATTGGTCAGCCCAAATGGCATGACCGTAATCTCTAAGTGTCCAAATCGGGTGCGGAAAGCAGTCTTAGGTATATCTTCTTCCTTCACTCGAAGCGGAAACTACCCGGATCAGAGATCAATCATTGAGAAAACCCTCAATCCCCGAAGTTGGTCAAAAAGATCATTAATCCTCGGTAACGGATACTTATTCTTCCCAATAAGAGCATTCAACCGTCTCTGTAATCAATACAAAGTCGAGTGTCCCATCATTCTTCTTAACAAACAAAACCCGAGCACCCCACGCTGAAGTGCTCGGTCGGACGAAACTCTTTTCTTTGTGATTCCTCCAGCTTGCTTCTTCTACTCCTGCATCTCAGAAATAGGCATCCGATACGGAGGAATAGATATCGGAGCAGTACCTGACTGCAAGTGGATGTCAAACACAATTCCCCACTCTTATGGTAATCCGGGCAACTCCTCCGGAAATACCTGCGGAAAATCTCGAACCAACGGCAACCCATCCAACTTCATCCTAATACCAGCTTCATTCAGATCATAGCATTCCCCTACACCAACTATCGACAGCTGATCCAGAATCAGTAGCTCCTTCATCGTTTGTGCGATAGTCAAACCAATCGGAGTCGTGAGAGGTAGTACCTCTCCGTAAACCATAATGATGCAGGTTGCACAATCAACGTGCACAGAGTTCTTGGATAGCCAGTCCATTCCAAGAATAACATCATAGTCCGGCGTGTCTAAAACCAACAAATCCGATACTATCATGTCCGCCTACGAGATATCGTACAACCCCGAACCATCCCATTGGAAAATGAAACTGACTTCCTGCAGTTTTTACTAAATGCGTCGAGGCAAGGTACTAACAGACAGATACAGAAATGTAACACATTTCGGTGTTACAATGGGGAACAAATGCTCCTGTATCAAATAACGCATGAACCGATATCTCATTCGGAAATATAGTACCTTACAGAACTTCCTGCTGACCCCTGCCCTACAGTAAGAGGGCAATCCAGTACCCAAAGAGTGTCAGACCTGCAACGTAAACATCGGCCCTCCTGCCGATAACAAATTCAACCGGAATGATACCTACTACAAATCGGATAAGATCGTGCCGGTGGTGCTCCCTCTCTACCACTACTAAACTGCCCAGACCTATTCGGCCGTCCAGAAATCTACCGGGGTCCCTTCTATGTGGAGCCCCTCGTACTCCCCTGACCTCATTGCAAGGTGAGACGACTCTCAACCTCCTCTTGTTCGAGGAGTTGAGCCCTAATAACCGCTCCCCGAAACAAAGTAATGTCTAAAGGTCTCAAAACCCACCTGAACTCGGGGCGCAGTCAACGAATAAACCTCTTAGCCTTCTATTCTTCCATACCTTGATACCACGGTACATAGTAAACCAGCCAATCAAACTCTCACTCAAACTTTCCGTCAATCTTGTCTCCCCGATGAAGCTCATCGAACTGTGCCTTACGCAGATCCCTGGCTACATCCCCGCTGCATTGCTGGGGAAAATGTAGCCTCCCCCAGGAGTTTGTCAACTCCTGCAAACCAAATCTCTACTACCCCAGACCCTTCTCGGTCATTGAACCTCGGGGGGGGGGTTCAAACTCTAAAACCTCTCCAAAAGTCTGACCTCGCCGGTGGTGCCCCCAGATCTCCTCGTCGTTCACGGACCGACGAGAAGTCTAGGTGTCGTAGTGACCACCCTTGTCAGAGTCACTCACTTACCGATCCCAAAACTATGGCGAGCAGTGGCTTAAGTCTCGCTATCACCACCTAATCAAAATGCCCTTACCGTGGCATAATCAGATCTTCCCATGCCTACTGCCGCCCCTGAACCTGCTGTGCTGGCAGTGAAGTGCCCAGCACAGCTGTACCTGGTCCAACACCAATACCAAACAGAGAGGGTCCCTGTGACTGCTAGAACCCCGGGGGTGATGATTGTGATTGTTCAACCCCTGAGTTACGCTGAACCCGTATCCCATTCTTCGGAGGTGTGGGATTCCAGCCCCGCCCCTCCGATGCCAAAACACGCATTGCGTGTAGTAAACATTCCCTTAAACCAAGACCAACCAAAGCCAACTTATCCCATATCCAAAAGTCCAAATCAACTAACTCTTCCCCATCTATCCAAAAGCCAGCGCAGTATTCTAAGGCTCGTAGTGTAATGCAATGCATGATGCAGAAATTCATTTTAGGACCAGACAACCAAATATCAAATCCTCAAACACAGAATCAGTTCATGTTCATATCACAGAATCACACCATATACCAAACAATGAATTAAAGTACCCGGATCATACCAGAAGTCCAACTTCTAAACCTTCAAAAATGCCTCAAAGAACCGCCCGCTGCTCCACACCCATTCCAAGGTGGTTCAAATAAGGAGGTGGCCAGTCTCCGTACAGAACCGCCCCAGAATGAAACGTAGAACGGTGGCTTGTACCTCGAAGTCACTTCCACAGTTACTTACCCACGAACAGTCTTAACTTACTCCAAGGGTCCACCCTCGGACTTGTATACTTGCCTTTCACATTCCATACCCAAAACCAAACATACTTTACCTTTTGGGTCATTCCGACCCGACTGCTCGATACCAACTTGTCACAGCCACCCCGCCCGGTTGCGGAGGCGGAGCTGGCTGCGACGTCGAGAGCCGGAACCTACGGCGGAAAGCGCGGCAGCGGAGCATCGAGCTCAAATAACAAATAGCCAAGTGGCAACTAGCAACCCAGATTCTCATTCAAGGCAAGCATACTAGAAAAATCCAACTTCTACCAAACATGCAGTTCATGGTGTCAAACATCAAACATCGCCACAACACAGAAACACCAAAATCCATGATATAACCACAACTCCAATATAAGCAAGTCGGGGCTCCGCCCTCGACTCAGAAGACAATAAAGGCAGAGTATGTCTCAGATTATACGTCTTATACAAATACATGATCTAAACTACATGCATGCAGCTACGGCTCTGAGCCATTAAACCAAAACCTATATATATATACCTATTGGGCGGAATCGGAAACTTTCTCACTCGGGAGATTTTCCGCCCGTGGTACTCTCTGCTGCTGAAACCCAAGAAATCCGAAAGCACTGCGGATCTCTATTCCGTCAATTGCTTTTGTAACAACTGAAAGGTGTAAACAAATGAAAGGGTGAGTCCTCGAAAGGACCCGATGAGGCTTAAGGCAAAAGTACAGTTTGCCCACAGGGTAACAATCTGAACCTGCAAAACAGAATAACACAGCCTATACATATGCATACGAACATAAAGCATATAGTGAATCATAAACCATCGCATGCGGTCCAACCGCCAGAACGACCCGTTACGGCGGCCCTCAGCGAGAGGTCGAATATACAGATCGAGCGAGCAGATATCACGGTACCGGCTGGGGTCGCGATCCCCAAACTGTCGTAAGGTCACAGAACAGAAGTATCGGCACTCCCGGTGCGGATACACAGAACAGAACCAAGGAGTACCCGTGGTCTCTCCAACCATACGGGTCTCGCCACAGAATCAGAACATATAAATGAAACATACAAATACAGCAGAGATATCATACCTGATAACATTCGTGGAGTAGAACAAACGTACATTTTACCAAATTAAGCCCTTACCTCAGAAAGCGCGCGCATGACCCAAAACTCGTGAAACCCGGCTCCCAGGCCAAACGCCAAACTTGACTCCTATGGTTCCACGCTACTCCACTAACGTAGAATTAAGCACTAAAAGGATCCATTTTCTTGTTGATTTGAGCCAAGATTTGAAGAACTTAAAGCTTGGATGAACAGTAACCATGGCTGAAACGTTTCAGGAAGAAGAAGAGAAGGAAGAAGAAAGAAAAGAAAATGAATTCTACTTCATTTTAATTACTAATTATCCCTTATATAATATCCTTTCTTTTTCCTCTTAAATTATAAAGGGACAAGTGTCCCTTATCCCTTCTCCATTCCAGCCGAAAGTAGGCTGCTGCCCATGCTGAATTATTGTTATTTTGTGTCCAAATACAATTTAACTCCCAATTTTTCCGAAAGTTCCAATTCTTTTTGCCCAAAAATAATTACCGAATTCCAAAATTAACGAAACTTGGACACAACCCTCAGAATATTATAACATTCACCGAACATTTTTCAAAAATTCATTTACCAATCCAGAGTGTCCTACCGAGCTCGAACCCGAACCAAAACCCGACGTGCGGCGTGTCAACCATAGCCGAAATTCCGTCACTCCAAAATTCTATAAAAATACTCATAAATTCCATCTTAAATTATAACACAACTTACCCAAAAGCCGTCAGAAAATTTCCATCCCGAGTCCGGGATTCCCGTCCGAGCCCGGAGTCGCCCGGAACCGAACGTCCCGCCCCAAATATTAAACTCCACAAACACCTCCGGGACGTTTCCACGACTCCAAAACTGCGAACGGCTTCCCAAACTGAGATCTCGAGAGTGCTACCGAGCCCGCTGTACTTCCCGAGGCGACCCCGGCAACCCCCCGGCGCCAGAAAAATATTTTCGGCGGAAACGTCCGGGGGACCCACACGACCTCAAATACGGAGGGGTTCGCCAAAATGATACTCGGATAGGGCTCGGGAGCCGTCTGAACGCCGAAAAACGTGACCGCAGCCAAAACCGAGAAACCGGCCGCAACCCGGGTGACCGTAACACCTTGTCTCCTTCTCTCGGTGATTTTTGCAACGGGAAGAGAATTCTTACGGTACATATGAGCCTCAATTATCAAACCCGGCCATACCGAGGCATTGAGCACCAAATCGACCTCCTTCCCGGGGCTCCCTTGCCCAACAAGGCAGCCTATCCGGAGTAACCAACTTCGCCGTAAGAGACTGACCCCAAGAATCCAAAGAGATCCAACTTGGTTCTTGACTGCACTCCCATTCATCCGAACGAGGAGGTCGAGGCTCGAGGAGGTTGAAGTGCAAGAGCTACTTGAAGGGTTTCATTCGGGAGAGTCTCTCCCCTTGTGCGATGCCGGTCATTCTTGTGCCAAAGAGTGATGGCACTTGGAGGATGTGCATGGATTGCCGGCCCATCAACACCATCATCAGAAAGTATCGCCACCCTATACCTCGTTTGGATGACATGTTGGATGAATTGAGTGGTGCATGTGTGTTTTCTAAGATAGATCTTAGGAGTGGATACCACCAAATAAGAATGAAACAAGGAGATGAATGGAAAACTGCTTTTAAGACTAAAATTGGATTGTATGAATGGAATGTCATGCCATTTGGTTTATCTAATGCTCCTAGTACTTTCATGCGCCTAATGAACCATGTCTTGAGAAAATTGATAGGTAGGTTTGTGGTTGTGTACTTTGATGATATATTAGTGTACTCCAAGAATCATGTTGATCATGTTGAGCATCTGAGGCAAGTCCTTGATACACTTAGATTAGAGAAGTTGTATGCTAAATATGAAAAGTGTGTCTTTGCTTGAGATGAGGTTAATTTTCTGGGGTATGTTGTTGGGAAAGACGGAGTGAAGGTGGATGAGAGTAAGGTGAGTGCAATTAGAGATTGGCCTACTCCTAGTTCTTTAACTGAAGTGAGATCCTTTTTAGGGCTTGCTAGTTTCTATAGGAGATTTGTTAGGGACTTTTCAACCATAGCCACCCCTATGCATGAATTGGCTAAAAAGAATGTAGTCTTTGAATGGGGTGAATCACAAGAGAAGTCTTTTAATGAATTGAAGTCTAGGTTGACCAATGCACCCTTGCTTGCTCTTCCAAATTTTGAGAAGGTGTTTGAGGTTGAGTGTGATGCAAGTGGGATAGGCATTGGTGCGGTTTTGCATCAAGAAGGCCGTCCCATTGCATTTTCGGTGAAAAGCTAGGTGGAGCTACTTTGAATTACTCTACCTATGACAAAGAGCTTTATGCTCTTGTAAGATCATTAAGGGTATGGAGTCATTATTTGCTACCTAGAGAGTTTGTGATCCACACGGATCATTTGTCCTTGAAGTACCTTCAAGGGCAAGGTAACTTGAGCAAGAGACATGTGAGATGGGTAGAATTTATTGAATCTTTCTCCTATGTTATTAAGTATAAGAAAGGCAAAGAGAATGTAGTTGCCGATGCACTTTCTAGGAGATATGCTATACTCATGACTCTTGACACCAAAGTTGTTGGATTTGAATGTTTGAAAAGCATGTATGAGCATGATTTAGACTTTGGTGAAATTTTTGTTGATTGTGCTAAAGAAGGCCGAAATGGCTTCTATGTATTTGACGGTTTCTTGTTCAAGTATAAGAGGTTGTGTGTGCCAAGGAGCTCAATGCGGGAAGTCATCCTCAAGGAGGCGCATGGTGGAGGACTCATGGGGCACTTTGGTGTCCAAAGACACTTGAGGCCGCCAAGGAAAATTTCTATTGGCCGGGCATGAAGAAAGACGTTGCCAAGCTTTGTGCCAAGTGTGTGACATGCCACCGCGCCAAGGCTACTCTACAACCGAAAGGGAAGTACACCCCTCTCCCTACTCCCTCCATTCCTTGGGTTGATATTAGTATGGATTTTATCGGTGGCTTGCCTAGAACTTCTAAGGGACATGATGCAATTTTTGTGGTAGTGGATAGGTTTTCTAAGATGGCACATTTTATTCCATGTCACAAACTGATGATGCATCTCATGTGGCTGAATTGTTTTTCAAAGATATTGTGAAGTATCATGGCTTGCCTAGATCTATTGTGAGTGATAGGGACTCAAGGTTCCTTAGTCACTTTTGGAGGACTCTTTGGAATCGGTTGGGAACGAGCTTGATGTATTCTACATCAAGCCATCCTCAAACCGATGGCCAAACGGAAGTGACTAACCGAACCTTGACAACCATCTTGAGAACTCTCCTTAGGAGTAATTTGAAAGAGTGGGAGAAATGCTTGCCTCATGTAGAATTTGCATATAACCGAGCATTCCATTCATCTACATCCCATAGTCCATTTGAGGTTGTATATGGGTTCAATCCTTTAGCTCCTTTGGACATGATTGCATTGGAACATGTTGAACAACTTGATGTAGATGGTAAAAGAAAGGCCCAACAAATGAGAGACTTGCATGCTAAGGTTCACAAACAGTTAGAGAAAATCAATGAATCTTATGCTAGGAGGGTCAATAAGGGTAGGAAGTTTCGGTCATTTGAGGAAGGGGATTGGGTGTGGTTGCACCTAAGGAAAGAAAGGTTTCCCCAAGCTCGAAAGAGCAAGTTGTCACCTAGAGGGGATGGACCTTTTAGGATTGCAAGGAAAATTAATGACAATGCATACATGCTTGAGTTGCCTAGTGATGGTTCATACAATGTGCATGCTACTTTTAATATTTGTGATCTTATTCCTTATGAAGGTGAACTTGAAGAGATGAATCCGAGGTCGGATTCCTTCCAAGTGGGAGGAATGATGTGGACATCGACCAAGTGATCCCCGAGCCTCCAAAAGAAGTGCCAAATCCTTTCCAAGGACTCGGAGGTCCCATGACAAGGGCTCGATCCAAGAAGCTACAAGAGAAGCTCCAAGCATTTATTAGGATCGTGGCTCAAGGAGAGGAGCGGGAGGAAGACCAAGCACGGGTCAACAAGCTGCAAGACTTGGGTGTTCAAGTGGAAAGGCATCCCAACACCTTGGAGATCATCAACCTTACCACTCTCACGGGCGACAGCTCGGGCGACCCCAACCCCTGGATCAGGCGGTCGCCCGTTCAGGCGAAGGACCAGGCGAACCAGCCCCTGGTTCAGGCGATCGCCCAGCCCGAACTCTATCGGGCAACGCATCCATGGCGACCCCTCTCAAACCGATAGGCAGGTGGTTGGGCGAGGGAACCAAGCGATCGACCAGGATGGTTTGTCAAACCGTGAAGGGCAAGTGACGAGGCGAGACCGGGCGACCCAACCCCTGGATCAGGCGATCGCCAGGCTCCTCGAAATGTTGGGCAGGTGATCATGCAAGGACCGGGCGATCCAAACCTGGATCGGGCGATCGCACTGGCTCCCGGAAATCAGCTTCCTCCACTTTTGAAACCTAGCCATTTTTGTTGACTATCACTATTTGTGGTTTTAATTTCCATTTTCAGCACCTTTTGTAAATTCTTTGGTTTCTATAAACCATATAACTTCATAAATATGAGTTATATGATTTATGGGAATTAGAGAAAAGGGTTTCAACCCTTCCCATCCATCCCCTCACTTCACCCACCTTAATCTTAGGAGGTTTGTCTCTAGGCTATCTCTCTCCTCCCTTCCCTCACCATTTTAGTTAGGCTTAGAGTTCATTTGCAACTTAGAACACATTTTGTAAGAACTCTTGTTGCTGAAAATACAAGGCCATTGTTCTTCATTTGTTCTCAAATCTTGCTTCATCAATCCATTAGTGATCCATGCAAGAGGGTCCAATTAAATACCTAGCATTGTTTGATCAAGTAGTCAAAAGGTTCTAGGTTCCATTCCATCCCTCCCTTTGCCGAATTTGAAGCTCCATTTCTTTGGAGTTCCTCCTCACTCAAGCTAGATCAAAGCTCATGAAGGAGGACCTAGTCAGCAGTCAGGTACCAGCCAGCAGGGAGACTCGAGTCAGCAGGGAGTTCTGCAGGGTACTTTATTTCTGAATGAGATACCGGTTCATGCAGTATTGGATACAGGAGCATCTATTTCTATTGTAACACAGAAATGAGTTACATCTCTGCATCTGTCTGTTAGTACCTTGCCTCAAATGTTTTTAGTAAAAACTACCGGGAGTCAGTTTCTGTTTTCTAATGAGATGGTTCGGGGTTGTACAACATTTGTAGGCGGACATCTGATAGTATCGGATTTGTTGGTTTTTGACACGCCGAACTATGATATTATTCTTGGGATGGACTGGCTATCCAAGAATTCTGTGCACATTGATTGTGCAACCCGTACCATTATGGTTTCTGGAGAGGTACTACCTCTCACGGCTCCGACTGGTTTGACTATCGCGCAGCACAGTATAGAGTTACAGATTCTGGATTCAGCTGTCGATAGTTGGTGTGGGGTAATGTTATGATCTGTTTGAGGCCGGTACTAGGTTGAAGTTGGATGGTTTACCATTGGTTCGAGATTTTCCACAGGTATTTCCGGAGGAGTTGCCCGGATTACCACCAGAGCGGGAAATTGTGTTTGAGATCCACCTGCTGTCACAGCCACCCCGCCCGGTTGCGGAGGCGGAGCCGGCCGCGACGTCGGAAACAGGAATTACGGCGGAAAACGCGGCAGCGGAGCATCGAGCTCAAATACAGAATAAACAAGTATCGACTAGCAACCTACAGAACCCACACATGGCAAGTATACATGATAACTCGACAAAATACCAACCAAGCAGTTCATGGTATACCAAACATTGCTCATCGCAACAACCACAGAAACACTGAATTCATATCATAACAAATCCAATATAGGCAAGTCGGGGCTCCGCCCTCGACTCAGAAGGCATCAAAGGCAGAATATATTTCCAATCATATGGCATATACAAATTCATGATCTGATCTACATGCATGCAGCTACAGCTACAGAGCCATTAAACAAAGTCCTATATATATATATATACCTAAGTGCGGAATCAGAAGCCTCTCGCTCAAGAATTCCCGCACGTGGTACTCTTCTTACTGAGAACCCAAAATGTCCGGAAGCAACGCGGATCTCTATTCCGCTGGTTGCTTGTCAGACTGCCTGAAAGATGGTAAACAAATAAAAGGGTGAGTCCTCGTAAGGACCCAGTAAGGGCTTAAGGTAAAAGTGCAGTTTGCCCCAGTGGCAACAATCAACTCGCAAAACAGAATATCACAAAGATATGCATGTACATATGAACATAAAGCATAACGTAAATCAGAATCCAACATATGCGGTCCAACCGCCGAGCGACCAGAACGACGGCCCTCGGCAGAGGTCGAATATCTGGTCGTAAAGCAGATAGCACGGTACCGGGCCGGGGTCGCGATCCCCAAAGCGTCAGACGGTCACGAAGTATATCGGCACCCAAGTGCGGATATACACGAATGTCGGCACCCCTTCAGTGCGGACACAGAACAGAAGTATCGGCACTCCCGGTGCGGATACGCAGAACAGAATCAAGGAGCACCCGTGGCCTCTTCGACCATTCGGGTCTCGTCACAGAACAGAACATATAATAATAATAAGAATACATAAACATAAACAGAAGTAACATTACCTGATAACCATATACAGAACAGAATAGGAACCCGGGCCTCTAAGGTCATCCGGGCCTTGAAACAGAACAAACGTACATTTTACCAAATTAAGCCCTTACCTCAGAAACGCTGCCCCGCAGCCCAACACTCGGAAGATCCCAACTCCCGACCCGAAATGCACAACTTGGCTCCTACGGGTCCGCGCTACTCCACCAACGCAGAATCAAGCTGTACAACCATAGTTGGATCAGAACATATCCAAACAAACCCCAGAAAACAATTTCCGCACAAACCCGCACTTTCCGGAAAATTCCACAGAAAGCTCGGTTTTACGTACCGAGCTAGAACCTTGTTATTCCAACTCCCACAAACGTATTCCAACCCTTAAACCCGCATTCCAGACACTTTTCCCGATAAACTCGTATAAAACTAACTTTCTCATTTCTAACCCGAAAATGGTATTTCAAACACCATAACGCACCTACTTTCACCCACATTACCAGTTTAGCATCCAATTCAATTAACACACACCACCAACATAGAAAAAGAATCACTTTAACAATTTGATCCTTAACCAATTTTTCACCACACCTCCAAATCAAACCATTCAAGCTTCTAATTAACCACACTAATCACCAATTACACTACCTAAACAATATTACTAACCAATTACACCAAAATCACAAAACCTCTTCCTTAATAATTTCGGCCAAGTTAGGGATTTCTCACCCAACTTCCATTTCAATCCAAACAAAGTTCCATTAGCTCTCTTTAATTACCAATTACACTTCTTAACCAAGATTACTAACCAATTTCACTTAAATCAATAAAACCCTCCTTTGAGCAATTCGGCCAACTTGGGGAATTCTTCCCTAGCATGCTTTCCATCAAATTAAAACCATAGATAATCTTAGAATCATGCTAGGAACAACATACTTGAAGCATGAAACAAGATAACAAACACACATCATTTTGGAAATTATCCCAAAAATTCGGCCAAACCTAGGTTCCCTCTTCCATGGAGTTTTTCCAACATTCAACCATAGATTCCTACTCCCCTCAAGCCCAAGAACAACATACTAAAAGATGGGAGGGAGAAGATTACTCTAGCATGTAGACAAGAGTAAACACATAGCTTGAAAATCCTCTCTTTTCCAACATTTCTTTGCTTCCAAACTTGAAAGAGAAGAAGAGGGAAAGCTTACCAATCTTTTGGACCCAATCCCTTGAAGATTTCAGCAAGAACAATTGGAAGCCATGGAGCTTGAAGAAGAAGAAGAGTGGCGGCAGGAGCTTGGAGAAGATGAAGAAGAAGAAGAAATGAAATAAGTTTTCATTTTATGACATAATACTACATAATATATATTTTCCCTCACCCCTTTTTGCCCATACTTCTCTACCATTAATCCAAATTAGCCAAGTGTCCCAAAAAAAAACCTCCCCATTTGCTGCCGAAAATATCAGCTGCTGCCCATGCTGATCTTTATTAAATTTGCACCCCATTGCAAATTAACCCCCAATTTTTCCGAAAGTTCCAATTCTTTTTGCCCAAAAATAATTACCGAATTCCAAAATTAATGAAACTTGGACACAACCTTCAGAATATTATAACATGCACAGAACATTTTTCAGAAATTCATTTGTCTTTCCGGAGTGTCCTACCGAGCTCGCTGAACCCGAACCAAAACCCGACGTGCGAGCGTGACAACCTGAACCTAAATTCCGTCACTCCAAAATTCTATAAAAATTCCCATAAATTCCATCTTAAATTCAAACACAACTTACCCCAAAGCCGTCAGAAAATTTCCATCCCGAGCCCCGGGAGTCGCCCGGAACCGAACGTCCCGCCCCAAATATTAAACTCCACAACCACCTCCGGGACGTCACCACGACTCCAAAACTACAAACGGCTTCCCAAACTGAGCTCTCGAGAGTGCTACCGAGCCCGCTGTACGTCCCGAGGCGACCCCGACAACCCCGGCGCGGAAAAATATTTTCGGCGAAACGTCCGGGGACCCACACGACCTCAAATACGGAAGGGTTCGCCAAAATGATACTCGGATAGGGCTCGGGAGCCGCCTGAACGCCGAAAAACGTGACCCGCAGGCCAAAATCGGAGCCCCGGGTCACCCGGTCGCAACCCGCTCGGGGTGACCGTAACACCTGCAGTCGGGTACTGCTCCGATATTTATTCCTCCTTATCGGATGCCTATTTCTGAGATGCAGAAGTTGAAAAAAACAGTTGGAGGAATTACAGCAGAAGGGCTTCATCCGACCGAGCATTTCAGCGTGGGGTGCTCTGTGTCTGTTTGTTAAGAAGAAAGATGGGACACTCTGACTTTGTATTGATTCCAGGCGGTGGAATACTCTTACTGTGAAGAATAAGTATCCGTTGCCGAGGATTGACGATCTTTTCGATCAACTTCGGGGTTCGAGAGTTTCCTCAAAGATTAATCTCCGATCTGGGTATTTTCAGTTTAGGGTGAAGGATGAGGACATACCTAAGACCGCTTTCCGCACCCGATATGGACACTTTGAGTTTACGGTCATGCCATTTGGGCTGACCAATGTTCCGGCGGCATTCTTGGATCTGATGCATCGGGTGTTCCGACCGTACTGGGACACATTTATGGTGGTTTTTATCGATGATATTCTGATATATTCTAGGGATGAGGACTCGCATCGGGAGCATCTGAGGGTAGTTCTGCAGATACTTTGGGAACATCAGCTTTATGCTAAATTCTTAAAGTGTGAGTTCTGGATTCGGGAAGTCACTTTTCTGGGATATATTATATCTGAGCATAGTCTGTCTGTGGATCCAGAGAAGGTGAGGGTAGTTCGGGATTGGAAACAACCTACCACGGTACGGGAAATCAGGAGCTTCTTGGGGTTAGTAGGATATTATCGGAGGTTTGTACTGGGATTTTCTATTCTGGCATCTCCGCTTACGCAGTTGACCAGGAAGGGTCAACAGTTTATCTGGTCTGATAGGTGTGAGCAGAATTTTCTGGAGTTGAAACGGCAGTTGACTAACTCTCCGATTCTGACTCTTCCAGATCCGAGCTTACCGAACGTGATATATACGGATGCTTCCACATCCAGTTTGGGGTGTGTGTTGGTGCAGAAGCGTATTGTGGTAGCTTATGGGTCGACTCAGCTGCGACCTCATGAGCTGAACAGACTGACACATGATCTTGAGTTGGCTATAGTAATTTTTGCGCTGAAACATTGGAAGCAATATCTGTTTGGTAATAAATTTCAGATTCTTACAGACCATGAGAGTCTGAAATATCTGTTTACTGAAGGACCTTAACATGAGGCAGTGCAGATGGCTCGAATACATTAAGGACTATGGTTGTTGTATCGAGTACATCTCTGGCACGGGCAACACGGTTGTCGATGTACTAAGCAGGAAGTATACCGGGTTGGTTAAGGGAGGAGGTGTTAGGGACCGATCCGAGGAGAGAGATTCGACTTGCCTTTGGCACAGGTGGCAGCTACGGGAGCGTGCTCGGGGTATACACTTACCATACATTCCGAGTGGCTTGACGGGATGCGCGAAGCGCAAGGTAGAGATCTGGTGTTGAAGAAGTTATCCGGGAAGATAAGGGTTTATTTGTTACCGACGTTTCAAGTATAGGCAGGATTGCTATACTTCCGAGATCGCCTTTATGTACACGAGGATCGGGAGTTACGGAATGAGATTTTAGAGGAGGCACACTCGAGCGGTTTGAGCATCGAAACCGGCAGGACACTGCAGACTTTGCCCATTCCGGTTCGGGAGTGGGGCAATGTTACTATGGACTTTCGATTGCACTGCCCCTGACACGGTCTCGCCATGATGAGATCTGGGTTATTGTGGATCGGCTGACAAAGTGCGCACACTTTCTGCTTATTCGGGTCATAGACCCTCTGGAGAAGCTTGCTGGCTTTACATCAGGGAGATTGTACGTTTACATGGAGTACCAGACTCCATTGTATCTGACCGTGATCTACGTTTTACAGCACGGTTCTGGAGAGCTTTTCACGAAGCACCGGGCACGCGACTCCATCTGAATACACTTATCACCCACAGACGGACGGGCAGTCGGAGTGGGTGATTCTGATACTGGAGGATATGCTGCGAATCTGTACTTTGGATTTTGGAGGAGTTTGGGACTAGCAGTTGCTTTGATAGAGTTCTCGTACAACAACAGCTTCCAGACTACGTTTGGCATGACACCATTTGAGGCGTTGTACGGGAGGAGGTGTATGACACCATACTGTTGGACAGATGCGTCTGATGGGGTTGAGCTGGGACCCGAGCTTTTTGAGGAGACTACGGCGAAGATCAGATTGTTACTGGTGCGGATCAAAACCGCGAATGACCGCACCACCTCATGTGTGAACAGATGTCACTGGGACTTAGAATTTGAGATTGGTGATAGAGTTTGACTGGAGGTAGCACCGTTCAGAGGGACAGTAAGATTTGGTAGGCGGGGCAAGTTACCCCGAGTTATATCGGTTCTCATGAGTTTCCAGAGTAAGTTGTTAGGTTGGCCTTACCCCCAATCGTTTTCGTATTACGTGATGTCTTCCAAGATAGCCTGTTGAGGATCGTGAGATTTAGGTTTGATCGTCTGGGGTTGTCTCGGTAGAAATACTGCAATCGACTGGGTGCAATAAGATGCACCCGGAGGGTGGGACGCCGTTGAGAGGCTCAGTATGGTAGTCTAAACTACCACTCCCGCCGCACCAAGATCATTACGGTCACCCCGGCGGGTTGCGGCCGGGTGACCGGGCTCCGGTTTTGGCCTGCGGGTCACGTTTTTCGGCGTTCAGGCGGCTCCCGAGCCCTATCCGAGTATCATTTTGGCGAACCCTTCCGTATTTGAGGTCGTGTGGGTCCCCCGGACGTTTCCGCCGAAAATATTTTCTGGCGCCGGGGGGTTGTCGGGGTTGTCTCAGGACGTACAGCGGGCTCGGTAGCGCTCTCGAGATCTCAGTTTGAGAAGCCGTTTGCAGTTTTAGAGTCGTGGAAACGTCCCGGAGGTGGTTGTGGAGTTTAATATTTGGGGCGGGACGTTCGGTTCCGGGCGACTCCCGGGGCTCGGGACGGGAATCCCGGGGCTCGGGATGGAATTTTTCTGACGGCTTTGGGGTAAGTTGTGTTATAATTTAAGATGGAATTTATGGGTATTTTTATAGAATTTTGGAGTGACGGAATTTCGGTTCAGGTTGAGACGCTCGCACGTCGGGTTTTGGTTCGGGTTCAGCGAGCTCGGTAGGACACTCCGGAATGGTAAATACATTTCAGAAAAATGTTTTGTGAATGTTATAATATTCTGAGGGTTGTGTCCAAGTTTCGTTAATTTTGGAATTCGGTAATTATTTTTGGGCAAAAAGAATTGGAACTTTCGGAAAAATTGGGAGTTAATTTGCAATTGGGTGCAAAATTAATAAAAATCAGCATGGGCAGCCTTGTTCTTTCGACAGACTTGGGAAAAGAAATAGGACACTTGTCCTATTTGTATTTAAGTGAAAGGGTATGGGTTATAAAGTGAGGGAGATATATATTTGGCTATTATTTCCATAAAATGAGTTTGAACTCATTTCTTTTCTTTTCCATCTCCTTCTTCTTCCTTTTCTGCTGCCGACGCCATGGTTGGAGCTCAACCTCAAGCTTGAAGTTCTTCTCTTTGCTTGGAATCAAAGAGAGATTGGGTGCTTTATGTGGTAAGTACCTCCTTAAGCTCTCTTTTCTCATTAGTTTTGAAGATTAGTGAAGAAAAGAGGAGTTTTGGCAAATGATGGGTTTGTTCTTAGCTATAAGCTAGGATGATTCTCTTCCTCCCATGTTTTAGTATGTTGTTCTTGGGTTGTAGGAGAGTGTTAATCAAGTGTTGGATTTTGGAAAACACATCTTGGAGGAAGAACCTATGTTGGCCGAATTTTATGGATAAATTCCAAAATGGTGTGTGTTTGTTATCTTGTTTCATGCTTCAAGTATGTTAATCCTAGCATGATTCTAAGCTTATGTGTGGATTCAATTTGATGGAAAATAAGTTGGGTTAAAAACCCCCTTTTGGCCGATTATTTAGGTTGATGTTCATTGTGGATTTTGTTGTTTTGGATGCAATTGGATAGCATTCTTGGTTTAGAAGTGAAATTGGTGATTAGTATGATTAATTGGAAGTTTGAATGGATTGATTTGGAAGTTGGATAAAAATTGGCAAAGAAGCCGAATTTTTGGATAATTCTTTTTCCATGTTGGGGTTTGATTTTGGTTGGATTGGATGCTAAGATGGTATTGGGGTTGAATTTAGGAGTGGTTTGAAGTTTGAAACGTTGAATTCGGATAAGAAATGGAAAAGTCACTATTAAGCGGGTTTATCGGAAAAGGTCGGGTAATGAAGGGTTTTAAGGTTGGATTTGATCAGTTCTGCTTGTGGGATGATGTTTGTCGATGTATAATCTTGCATTGTCTAGGTTGGTTCTGAATTCAAGTTTCGTGGAAATCTGGAATTTTACGGAAATTTCCGGATTTTCGGTTTTGGGGTCGGGGTGTAGTTTGGCAGAGTGGTCGATAAGGATGCTAATTCAACTTAGTTTGACAGATTCGAGGTTCAGAGGGTAGGAAAAGAGAGGTTTCTGAGTTTCGGGTCGTGGTGTGGAAGTCGTCCAGAATCGGTCTAATACTCTGGAATTGTGAGGTAAGGGTTTGGTTCTGCTATTTTTGGTAAGATAGGTGTATGTTTAGTTTCACTTTCTGTTCTGCAAGTATTTCGGTATTATATGCCTAAGGCATATTCTGTAGTCTGTAGGTGTATGTGTTGTTGCACTTCTGTTTTGCAGGTATTTCGGAAATTTCTGCTTTAAGGTACGTTCTGTAATTTGTAGGAGTATGCCTTATGGCATACTCTGTCTGTTAACCCTACGACAGTTGTGGGTTCGCTACCCCAGCTGGTGCACCAAGCTTCTGTATTAGCTTCGGCTTCTGACTCCCTTAAAGGGAGGCTGTCGTTCCGATTTATTATAAGGATTTGTGGCGATTTAGAATCGCACATCCTTCGGGATTCTGATCTGTTTTTATTACATGCACGATATTCTGTATTCTGTTGCATATATTCTGTATATTGTTATCTTTCTGTTTTGCAGGGTTACATATGCTTATCTTACCCCAAATCCCTTACGGGTCCTTTCGAGGACTCACCCTTTTTGGGTTCTGTTTTTGGGTTTCAGGTAGACTTGGTAAACAACCAGCGGAGTTGGTTTCCGTGAGGCTTCTGCCTTGGTTGGGTTGAGCAGCAGCAGTACCTTGTGGGCTGGGATTTTGTCTACTTGGTCCGAATCCCGCGAGGTATTTTGACGTTTAGGCCTAGGGTCGCCTCTGTAGCCGCATGTGCACACTTTCTGCTTTTATTGTTGTGATGATTGTATATGTTTGTATATATATATTCTCGTTCATTGCATATTCTCGAGCGCTTGGCGCTTGCTAGACACCTTAGGTTACGTGAACTCGCATGTATCTATGTTTGGTGCGTAAGCACTCGTCCACGGAGGGCGAGGCTTACTCTGTTGCTGATGCATGAATTGTATGTTTTGATTTTATTTTAGTTATATGTATGAAATTTTTGTTAGGTTGCTTCCACAATCGTTTCGCCTTTCGGGTCCGCTACGCGCGGCAGGTCTCGATGGACCGCCTTTTCAGATCACCCGGCTTCCGCTTCCGGCGGCCCGGCGCCCCCTCCTCCGCAACCGGGTTCGGGTGGCGTGCGGTGACAAGTAAGTATCATTGATTGTAAGTGACCGTATTGGTCGTAAGAGGCGACTTGTAGTGACAACTATTGTTGTACATTTTATTTTAGAATGGTTTGGTACGGAGATTGGCCACCTCCTTACTTGAACCACTTCAAAATAAAATTGTGGAACAAAGTTGATCCTTCAAGTTATCCTGATAGTTGCAGATTTCGGCACTCGGGATTTCTGGATTCTGGTAAGATTATTACGATCGTGGGATTGTGGAAAAGATCCGGGTACGTACAATTGTGTGTTAGGAAAAAGATTTGGTGAAATAAGCATGAACTGCTTCTGTGATTCTGTGAAATGCATGATTTTATCATTCTGAGAAGTAACTTCGTGGTTGGCATCGCATTGCACTACAGAGCCTTAGAAAACTGCTGCTAGCTTCTGTAGAGATTAGGAGTGACCGATTTTTGTCTGGACTCTGTTTGGTCTGAAATTTTTTGAGGTATGGTTAACACGCGTTGATAGCGTGATTTGGTACCGGAGGGGCGGGACTGGGATCCCACACCTCCGTGGAATAGGATACGGGTTCAGCGTAACCTGTGGTCCGAACAACCACACTCACCGCCCCGAGGCTTAGCCGTCGTAGGGACCCTCTCTCGATTTGGTATTACCGCCAGCCTAGCCGGTTCGGGGGCGGCAGAGGCGGGGAAGATCTGTTTATGCCACAGTAAGGGCATTTTGATTAGGTGGTGATAGCGAGACTTAAGCCACTGCTCGCCACAACTTTGGGTTTGGTAAGTGAGTGACTCCGAGGAGGATGGACACTACGACACCTAGACTTCTCGTCGGTCCTATTAACGATGGGGAGATCTGAGGCACCAGTCTGACAAGGTCAAACTTTTGTAGAGGTTTTAGAGTTTGAACCCCCCCGAGGTTCAATGACCGAGAAGGGCCAGAAGTAGTAGAGATTTGGTCTGCAGGAGTTGATAAACTCCTGGGGGAGGCTACATTTTCCACTAGCAGTGCAGTGGGGATGTAGCCAGGAATCTGTGTCAGGCACAGTTGACGAGTTTCATCGGGGAGACAGGACTGTCGGAGAGTATGAGTGAGAGTTTGATCGGCTGGTTTACTATGTACCGTAGTATCAAGGTATGGAAGAGGAGAAGACCAAGAGGTTTATTTCGTCGACTGCGCCCCGAGTACAGGTGGGTTTTGAGACCTTTAGACATTACTTTGTTTCGGGAAGCGGTTATTGGGCTCAACTCCTCGAGCAAGAGGAGGTTGAGAGTCGCCTCACCTTGCAATGAGGTCAGGGGAGTACGGAGGGGTTCCATACAGCAGGACCCCGACAGATTTCTGGATGGCCGAACAGGCCCGGGCGCTTAGTAGAGGTAGAGAGGGAGCACCACCGGCACGATCTTGTCCGATTTGCAGTAAGTATCACCCTGGTTGACTTAGTTACCGGCAGGAGGGCCGATGTTTACGTGCGGTTCGACACTCACCGGATACGGGATTGCCCTCTTAATGTAGGGCAGGGTTTTGGCAGTCTTCAGCGTCCATAGACTCGAGCACAGCCAAACGCGCCGCGAGGGCGTGGGTTTCTGCGGGGTGGCCCGAGACCTCAGCAGCGACAGCAGCTTCAGCCATCCCCTCCACCACAGCAGCTCAGAGCAGGACAAGTTTTCCATTTGGTGAGGGGAGGCCCTAGTTATCAGGGAGGACCTAGTCAGCGGTCAGGTACCAGCCAGCAGGAAGGCTCGAGTTAGCAGGGAGTTCTGCAGAGGGTACTTTATTCCCGATTGAGATACCGGTTCATGCAAGATTGGATACAGAACATTTATTTCCATGGTAACACCGAAATGTGTTACATCTCTCGTATCTCTGTCATAGTACTTTGCCTCAAATGTTTTTAGTAAAAACTGGGAGTCAGCTGTTTTCCAATGAGATGGTTCGGGGTTGTACGATATCTCGTAGGCGGATATCTCGATAGTATCGGATTTGTTGGTTTTAGACACGCCGAACTATGATATTATTCTTGGGATGGACTGGCTATCCAAGAAATCAGGCACATTGATTGTGCAACCCGAACCATTATGGTTTCTCGGAGAGGTACTACCTCTCACGGTTCCGACCGGTGTGACTATCGCAACACAAAGATAGAGTTACAGTGTCTGGATTCAGCTGCCGATAGTTGGTGTAGGGTAATGCTGTGATCTGTTTGAGGCTGGTACTAGGTTAAAGTTGGATGGTTTACCAGTGGTTCGAGTTTTTCCGCAGGTATTTCCGGAGGAGTTGCCCGGATTACCACAATAGCGGGAAATTGTGTTTGAAATCCACTTGCAGTCGGGTACTGCTCCGATATCTATTCCTCCTTATCGGATGCCTATTTCTGAGATGCAGGAGTAGAAGAAGCAACTGGAGGAATTACAGCAAAAGAGTTTCGTCCGACCGAGCACTTCAGCGTGGGGTGCTCTGGTTCTGTTTGTTAAGAAGAATGATGGGACACTCGACTTTGTATTGATTACGATGGTTGAATGCTCTTATTGGGAAGAATAAGTATCCGTTACCGAGGATTAACGATCTTTTGATCAACTTCGTGGTTCAAGAGTTTTCTCAAAGATTAATCTCCGATCCGGGTATTTTCAGCTCGGGGTGAAGGATGAGGACATACCTAAGACTGCTTTCCGGACCCGATTTAGACACTTTGAGTTTACGGTCATGCCGTTCGGGCTGACCAATGCTCCAAAGCGGCATTAAGGGATCTGATGCATCGGGTATTCGGACCGTACTTGGACTCATTTGTGGTGGTTCTTATAGATGATATTCTGATATATTCTCGGATGAGGATTCGCATCGGATCATCCGAGGGTAGTTACAGACACTTTGGGAACATCAGCTTTATGCTAAATTCTCAAAGTGTGAGTTCTGGATTCGGGAAGTCACTTTTCTGGGACACGTTAGTTCTGAGCATGGCTTGTCTGTGGATTCAGAGAAGGTGAGGGTAGTTCGGGATTGGAAACAACTTACCACGGTACGGGAGTTCAGGAGCTTCCTGGGGTTAGTAGGATTTTATCAGAGGTTTGTACCAGGGTGTTCTATCCTGGCATCTCCGCTTACGCAGTTGACCAAGAAGGGTCAACCGTATATCTGGTCTGATAGGTGTGAGCAGAAATTTTCAGGAGTTGCAGCGGCAGTTGACTAACGCTCCGACTCTGACTCTTCCAGATCCGAGCTTACCGTATGTGATATATACGGATGCTTCCACATCCAGTTTGGGTGTGTGTTGGTGCAGGAGTGTCTTGTGGTAGCTTATGGGTCAAGGCAGCTGCGACCGCATGAGCTGAACTGACTGACACATGATCTGGAGTTGGCTATAGTGATTTATGCGCTGAAACATTGGAAGCAATATCTGTTTGATAATAAATTTCAGATTCTTACTGATCATAAGTCTGAAATATCTGTTTACGCAAAAGAAGCTTAATATGAGGCAGCGCAGATGGCTCGAATACATTAAGGACTATGATCGTAGTATCGGGTACATCTCTGGCAAGGGCAACACGGTTGCCGATGCACTGAGCAGGAAGTATACCGGGTTGGTTAAGGGAGGAAATGTTGGGGATCGATCCGAGGAGAGTGATTTGACATGCCTTTGGCACAGGGGGCAGCTCTGGGAGCGTGCTCAGGTTTATACACTTACTATACATTCTGAGTGGCTTGACAGGGTGCGCGAGGCGCAAGGTAGAGATCCGGGGTTGAAGAAATTATCTGGGGAAGATAAGGGTTTATTTGTTACCGACGTTTCCGTATGGCAGGGATTGCTATACTTCCGAGACCTCCTTTATGTACCAGAGGATCAGGAGTTCTGGAATGATATTTTAGAGGAGGCACACTCGAGCAGTGTGAGCATCAGAAACCGGCAGGGACACTGCAGACTTTGCCCATTCCAGTCTGGAAGTGGGGTAATGTTACGATGGACTTTCTGATTGCACTGCCCCTGACACGGTCTCATCGTGATGCTATCTGGGTTTTTGTGGATCGGCTGACAAAGTGCGCACACTTTCTGCCTATTCGGGTCATAGACCCTCTGGAGAAGCTTGCCCGGCTTTACATCAGGGAGATTGTACGTTTACATGGAGTACCAGACTCCATTGTATTCGACCGTGATCCGCGCTTTACAAAGACGGTTCTGGAGAGTTTTTCATGAAGCACTGGGCACGCGACTCCATCGGAATATAGCTTATCACCCACAGACGGACGGGCAGTCGGAGCGGGTGATTCTGATATTGGAGGATATGTTGCGAATCTGTACTTTGGATTTTGGAGGAGTTTGGGACTAGCAGTTGCGTTGATAGAGTTCTCGTACAACAACAGCTTTCAGACTACGATTGGCATGATACCATTTGAGGCGTTGTACGGGAGGAGGTGTATGACACCATACTGTTGGACAAATGCGTCTGATGGGGTTAAGTTGGAACCCGAGCTTTTTGAGGAGTCTACGGCAAAGATCAGATTGTTACAGGCGCGGATTAAAACCGCGAACGACTGCACCACTGCTTATACGAACCGCCGCCGTAGGGCTCTTGAATCTGAGTTTGGTAATAGAATTTGATCGAGGTAGCACTGCTCGCAGGAACAAGAAGATTTGATAGGCGGGGTGAGTTACCCCGAGTTATATCGGTTATCATGAGTTTCCAGAGTAAGTTGTTAGGTTGGCCTTACCCCCCCCAACCGTTTCTGTTTTATGTGGTATCTTCCAGGATAGCCTGTTGTGGATCGGTTAGATTTAGGTTCAGTACTGTCTGGGGTTGTCTGGTAGAAATACCGGCAATCGACTGGGTGCAATAAGATGCACCCGGAGGGTGGGACGCCGTGAGGCTCAGTATGGTAGTCTAAACTACCACTCCCGCCGCACCAAAGACGGTGGTCCGATTGTTCTTAGTAAGGGAATTTTTACATTCGGTTGGTAGCGACACTGTATGGTTGGTTCAGAGCTACTCTTGGAGGACCAAGAGTTCTAAGGGGGGGAGAATGTTACGGTCACCCCGAGCGGGTTGCGACCGGGTGATCCGGGGCTCCGGTTTTGGCCTGCGGTCACGTTTTTGGCGTTCAGGCGGCTCCCGAGCCCTATCCGAGTGTCATTTTGGCGAACCCTTTTGTTTTTGAGGTCGTGTGGGTCCCCCGGACGTTTCCGCCGAAAATATTTTTCTGGCGCCGGGGGGTTGTCGGGGTCGCCTCGGGACGTACAGCGGGCTCGGTAGCTCTCTCGAGATCTCAGTTTGAGAAGCCGTTTGCAGTTTTAGAGTCGTGGAAACGTCCCGGAGGTGGTTGTGGAGTTTAATATTTGGGGCGGGACGTTCGGTTCCGGGCGACTCCCGGGGCTCGGGATGGAATTTTTCTGACGGCTTTGGGGTAAGTTGTGTTATAATTTAAGATGGAATTTATGGGTATTTTTATAGAATTTTGGAGTGACGGAATTTCGGTTCAGGTTGAGACGCTCGCACGTCGGGTTTTGGTTCGGGTTCAATGAGCTCGGTAGGACACTCCGGAATGGTAAATACATTTCAGAAAAATGTTTTGTGAATGTTATAATATTCTGAGGGTTGTGTCCAAGTTTCGTTAATTTTGGAATTCGGTAATTATTTTTGGGCAAAAAGAATTGGAACTTTCGGAAAAATTGGGAGTTAATTTGCAATTGGGTGCAAAATTAATAAAAATCAGCATGGGCAGCCTTGTTCTTTCGGCAGACTTGGGAAAAGAAATAGGACACTTGTCCTATTTGTATTTAAGTGAAAGGGTATGGGTTATAAAGTGAGGGAGATATATATTTGGCTATTATTTCCATAAAATGAGTTTGAACTCATTTCTTTTCTTTTCCATCTCCTTCTTCTTCCTTTGCTGATGGCGACGCCATGGTTGGAGCTCAACCTCAAGCTTGAAGTTCTTCTCTTTGCTTGGAATCAAAGAGAGATTGGGTGCTTTATGTGGTAAGTACCTCCTTAAGCTCTCTTTTCTCATTAGTTTTGAAGATTAGTGAAGAAAAGAGGAGTTTTGGCAAATGATGGGTTTGTTCTTTGCTATAAGCTAGGATGATTCTCTTCCTCCCATGTTTTAGTATGTTGTTCTTGGGTTGTAGGAGAGTGTTAATCAAGTGTTGGATTTTGGAAAACACATCTTGGAGGAAGAACCTATGTTGGCCGAATTTTATGGATAAATTCCAAAATGGTGTGTGTTTGTTATCTTGTTTCATGCTTCAAGTATGTTAATCCTAGCATGATTCTAAGCTTATGTGTGGATTCAATTTGATGGAAAATAAGTTGGGTTAAAAAACCCCCTTTTTGGCCAATTATTTAGGTTGATGTTCATTGTGGATTTTGTTATTTTGGATGCAATTGGATAGCATTCTTGGTTTAGAAGTGAAATTGGTGATTAGTATGATTAATTGGAAGTTTGAATGGATTGATTTGGAAGTTGGATAAAAATTGGCAAAGAAGCCGAATTTTTGGATAATTCTTTTTCCATGTTGGGGTTTGATTTTGGTTGGATTGGATGCTAAGATGGTATTGGGGTTGAATTTAGGAGTGGTTTGAAGTTTGAAACGTTGAATTCGGATAAGAAATGGAAAAGTCACTATTAAGCGGGTTTATCGGAAAAGGTCGGGTAATGAAGGGTTTTAAGGTTGGATTTGATCAGTTCTGCTTGTGGGATGATGATTGTCAATGTATAATATTGCATTGTCTAGGTTGGTTCTGAATTCTGAAGTTTCTGTGGAAATCTGGAATTTTACTGAAATTCTGCCGGATTTTCAGTTTTGGGGTCTGGGGTGTAGTTTGGTAGAGTGGTCGATAAGGATGCTAATTCAACTTGTTTTGACAGATTCTTAGGTTCTGAGGGTAGAAAAGAGAGGTTTCGAGTTTCGGGTTGTGGTGTGGAAGTCGCCCGTAATCGGTCTAATACTGGAATTGTGAGGTAAGGGTTTGGTTCTGCTATTTTTGGTAAGATAGGTGTATGTTTAGTTTCACTTTCTGCTCGCAAGTATTTCGGTATTATATGCCTAAGGCATATTCGTAGTCTGTAGGTGTATGTGTTGTTGCACTGCTTTGCAGGTATTTCGGAAATTTCGCTTTAAGGTACGTTCAGTAATTTGTAGGAGTATGCCTTATGGCATACTGCCTGCTAACCCTACGACAGTTGTGGGTTCGCTACCCCACCTGGTGCACAAAGCTTCTGTAATAGCTTCGGCTTCGACTCCCTTAAAGGGAGGTCATTGCTCCGATTTATTATAAGGATTTGTGGCGATTTAGAATCGCACATCCTTCGGGATTTCGATCTGTTTTTATTACATGCACGATATTCTCGTATTCTGTTGCATATATTCTGTATATTGTTATCTTTCTGTTTTGCAGGGTTACATATGCTTATCTTACCCCAAATCCCTTACGGGTCCTTTCGAGGACTCACCCCTTTTTGGGTTCTGTTTTTGGGTTTCAGGTAGACTTGGTAAACAACCAGCGGAGTTGGTTTCCGTGAGGCTTCTGCCTTGGTTGGGTTGAGCAGCAGCAGTACCTTGCGAGCTGGGATTTTGTCTACTTGGTCTGAATCCCGCGCGAGGTATTTTGACGTTTAGGCCTAGGGTCGGCTCGTAGCCGCATGTGCACACTTTCTGCTTTATTGTTGTGATGATTGTATATGTTTGTATATATATATTCTGTTCACAGCATATTCCGAGCGCTTGGCGCTTGCTAGACACCTTAGGTTCTCGTGAACTCGCATGTATCTATGTTTGGTGCGTAAGCACTCGCCCACTGAGGGCGAGGCTTACTCGTTGCCGATGCATGAATTGTATGTTTTGATTTTATTTTAGTTATATGTATGAAATTTTTGTTAGGTTGCTTCCACAATCGTTTCGCCTTCGGGTCCGCCACGCGCGGCAGGTCTCGATGGACCTGCCTTTTCTGTATCACTCCGGCTTCCGCTTCCGACGTCCCGGCGCCCCCGCCTCCGCAACCGGGTTCGGGTGGCGTGCGGTGACAAGTACGGTGGTCCGATTGTTCTTAGTAAGGGGAATTTTTACATTCTGGTTGGTAGCGACACCTGTATGGTTGGTTCAGGCTACTCTTGGAGGACCAAGAGTTCTAAGGGGGGGAGAATGTTACGGTCACCCCGAGCGGGTTGCGACCGGGTGACCCGGGGCTCCGGTTTTGGCCTGCGGGTCACGTTTTTTGGCGTTCAGACGGCTCCCGAGCCTTATCCGAGTATCATTTTGGCGAACTCTTTCGTATTTGAGGTCGTGTGGGTCCCCCGGACGTTTCCGCCGAAAATATTTTTTCGGCGCCGGGGGGTTGTCGGGGTTGTCTCGGGACGTACAGCGGGCTCGGTAGCGCTCCCGAGACCTCGGATTGAGATGCCGTTTGCAGTTTTGGAGTCGTGGGAATGTCCCGGAGGTTTTTATGGAATATAATATTTGGGGCGGGACATTTGGTCCCGGGCGACTTTCGGGGCTTGGGACAGGAATCCCGGGGCTCGGGATGGAAATCTTCTGACGGCTTTGGGGTACTTCATGTTATAATTCAAGATGGTTTTTATGAGTATTTTTGGGGAATTTTGGTGTGACGGGATTCTGGTTCTGATGGACACGCTCGCACGTCGGGATTTGTTCGGGTTCAGCGAGCTCGGTAGGACACTCTGGATTTGTAAATGGACTTTTGGAACATGTTTTACGAATGTTATAATATTCTGAAGATTGTGTCCAAGTTTCGTTTAATTTGGAGTTCGGTAGTTATTTTTGGGCCAAAATTGGAACTTTCGGAAAAGTTTGGAGGTTAATTTGCTTTTGGCCACAAAGGTATGGGCTGCAGCAGTTCGGCAGCAAGTGGGAAGGAGATATGGGACACATGGCTTGTTTTCATTTAAGTGGAGTGGTATGGGAAAAAAGAAAGGGATATATATATATATATATATATATATGGCTATTATTTCATAAATGAAATTATATTTCATTTCTTCTCATTTCTTCTTCTTCTTCTTCCTCACTTCTGCCGCCACCATTAGAGCATTTCTCCAAGCTTTAAAGTTCTTCATCTTGGCTTGAATCATCAAGGGTTTAGCTTCAATCTTGGGTAAGTTCCTTCCCTAAGCTCTCTTTACTTGTTGGAAACAAGAAAATGGTAGGAAAAGAGAGAGATTTGTGAATTTGGATTTGTTCTTAGCTACATGCTAGGATGATTCTCTTCCTCCCATCTTTTAGTATGTTGTTCTTGGGTTGTAGGGGAGTGATAATCAAGTGTTAGATTTTGGAAAAAACTTCTTGGTTGAAAAGCCCCTTTTGGCCGAATTTATGGAAGTTTCTAAATTGGTGTATGTTTGTCCTCTTGAATCATGCTTTAAGTATGTTGTTCCTAGCATGATTCTAAGCTTATGTATGGATTCAATTTGATGGAGAACATGTTGGGTAAGAAAACCCCAAATGGCCGATTTTGAATGTTGGTGTTCAATGTTGAATTTGGTTGTTTTGGATGCAATTGGTTAGCATTCTTGGTTTAGAAGTGTAATTGGTGGTTAGTATGATTAATTGGAAGCTTGAATGGATTGAATAGGAAGTTGGGTAAAATGTTGGTTAAGAACCGAATTATTGGAATGATTCTTTTTCCATGTTGGGGTTTGATGTTGGTTGAATTGGATGTTAAGATGGTGTTGGGATTGAATTTAGGTGTGGTTAGAAGTTTGAAACGTTGATTTCGGGTAAGAATTGGAAAAGTTGCAATTATGCGGGTTTATCGGGAAATGTCGGGTAATGAAGGGTTTTAAGGTTGGATTTGATCAGTTCTGCTTGTTGGATTGTGTTTGACAATGTATAATTTTGCATTGTCTAAGTTGGTTCTGAATTCTGATGTTTCTGTGGGAATCTGGAATTTTACAGAAATTCTGCCGGATTTTTGGTTTTGGGGTCGGGGGTGTAGTTTGGTAGAGTGGTCGATAAGGATGCTGATTCAACTTGGTTTGACAGATTCTGAGGTTCGGAGGGTAGGAAAAGAGAGGTTTCTGAGTTTCGGGTCGTGGTGTGGAAGTCGCCCGTAATCCGCCTAATACTGGATTTGTGAGGTAAGGGTTTGGTTCTCGCTATTTTTGGTAAGATAGGTGTATGCTTAGTTTCACTTTCTGCTCTGCAAGTATTTCGGTATTATATGCCTAGGGCATATTCTGTAGTCCGTAGGTGTATGTGTTGTTGCACTTCTGTTTTGCAGGTATTTCGGAAATTTCTGCTTTAAGGTACGTTCTGTAATTTGTAGGTGTATGCCTTGTGGCATACTCTGTCTGTTAACCCTACGACAGTTGTGGGTTCGCTACCCCAGCTGGTGCACCATGCTTCTGTAATAGCTTCGGCTTCTGACTCCCTTAGAGGGAGGCTGTCGTTCTGATTTGTTATAAGGGTTTATGGCAATTTAGTATCGCACATCCTTCGGGATTCTGATCTGTTTTTATTACATGCACGATATTCTGTATTCTGTTGCATATATTCTGTATATTGCTATCTTTCTGTTTTGATATGCTTATCTTACCCCAAATCCCTTACGGGTCCCTTTTTAGGACTCACCCTTTTTGGGTTCTGTTTTTGGATTTCAGGTAGGTCTGGTAAGCAGCCAGCGAAGTAGGTTTCCGTGAGGCTTCTGCCTTGGTTGTGTTGAGCAGCAGCAGTACCTTGCGGGCTGGGATTTTGTCTACTAGGCCTGAATCCCGCGCGAGGTATTTTGATGTTTAGGCCTAGGGTCGGCTCTGTAGCTGCATGTGCATATTTTCTGTTTTATTGTTGTGATGATTGTATACATATATATATATATATATATATATATATATATTCTGTTACATATTCTGAGCGCTTGGCGCTTGCTAGATACCCTAGGTGCGGAGAACTCTGTATGTTCTATGTTATATGCGTAAGTACTCGTCCTCGGAGGGCGGTACTTACTTTGTTGTTATTACATGAACTGTTTGTATGGTGATGGTGATGTGCTCGCCTGTTTTCGAGGGACGAGACTCACCATAGATTTCATTTTTGTTCTATGTATGAAAATTTTCAGGTTGCTTCCACAATCGCCTTTCGGGTCCGCTACGCGCGGCAGGTCTCGATGGACCTGCCTTTCTGTATCATTCCGGCTTCCGCTTCCGACGTCCCGGCGCCCCCGCCTCCGCAACCGAGCTCGGGTGGCGTGCGGTGACATTCACTCTTGTAAATCACCCACAAATCATGCTTCAATCATACCAACTCAAGAAGAAGACAAGCTTACCTCAAGCTTACACCAAGAACTATCCTTCCTTAATCCTTGAAAGATGAAGAACACATGAGAGGTAGAGAGGAAGAAGTGTTGGCGGATGGTGAGAAGAAAAAGAAATGAGCCAAAATTGATTTTCTTCCTAATTCTCACCTTTTATACTTCCTTACTCTTGACACACACACCTTAGTCACCTTGCCACCTTAGCACACACCTTAGTCACCATAGTGAGTCACTAGCCAAGCACACACACACCTCCTTAGTCACCATGCCAAGCCAAATCCGAAATTTCCTAACTGTTGACGTATCATCCCGCGCCAACTTATACGAGCAAATCCCGACGTGTGTGCTTGCTTTCCCAACCAAATAGTCTCGTCATGTGTGCTTGCTTATTACCACATTACTCATCCCGAGTCATAACACACCCAACACCATTGGCGCCACAATTGTTTTCCATCCCGAGCCCCGAGCGTCACCCAGGAATGAACGTCCCGATCCTGAAAAATATTTTCCACTGAAAGGTGCGGGGGACTCGTGCAACCTCAAATATATAAGCATTCCAAAAAATGTTAGAAAAGATCCGGGAGCTTTCTGACCAACAGAAAACATGCCCCGCATGTTGGGAATGTAGCCCCGGGATACACAAAAGTCACCACCCGCTTGGGGTGACTGTAACAAAACATCTGGCTAGGGTTTAACTCAAATTTAGCCCTTAAGGTGTTCAACCACAAACGATGCTTCAAACATACCAAAATCATGAAGAAGACATGCTTACCTCAAGATTAACACCAAGAACAACCTCCCTTAAATTGTTGAACAAATCAGTCTTGTAAGGGATCAAGGAGAGCTACTTGTGTGTGTGAATGTTCTTGAGAAAATGAAGAACATGTGTGAGAGAGAGTGGCGATTTTGAGAGAGAGATTTATGAGACCAAAAATGAATCTCTTCCTAATTTCACACCTTATATACTCCTTATCATGATGAGTCATAAGACAAACACACAATTAGGCACCTTATTTAAATGTGAGTCACATAACAACCACACTCCTAGGCACCTTATTTAAATGTGAGTCACATGACACGGTCGCAAAGATTTTATAAATGTTGGATGAGTTGGGAACTCAAGTCGCCACCAAAAATGAGAGACTTGCAAAGGTGGAAGTAGCGCAAGGGAAACAATCGGAGAGTTCGCTAGCCCATGATGATGTCCATGCGTCATGGGCTCAAGGCGGAGTCACACACACTACCCTAAACCCACCATCGGCGAAGCCGCAAGCCACGCCTCACAGTGTAAGAGCCGTTTTGCCTTTCTTTCACATCACCCTCACCGACCAACTGCAAGAAGATCCAAACATAATATCTAGCATTGCTTGATCCTCCACGAGAGTGGGTTGCGATGTGGATGTTTTGGATAGTGATGATCAAAGATTTTATAAATGTTGGATGAGTTGGGAACTCAAGTCGCTACCACAAATGAGAGACTTGCAAAGGTGGAAGTAGCGCAAGGGAAACAATCGGAGAGTTCGCTAGCCCATGATGATGTCCATGCATCAGGCATACTATGCCGAGGCACTGCTGAAACAAGCAAGAAAAAAAGTCTTGTCAGATTGGGCCCAAGCAAGAGTCTACCTTGAGAGGGACCTTGAAGAAGAAGAAGAAGAAGCCGAGAGAGGACATTTCCATAGAGGCTTCAATCGAAACCTTGGAGAGAGAGGACAATCACAAGATCAACAAGTCCTCAACAACTTAAAGCTCCAAATACCACCATTCTATGGCTCGAGTGATCCGGAAGAGTATCTTGCTTGGATGGCCAAAACCGAGAGGATCATTGACATGATTAGATATAATGATGCGACAGCTTTAAAGCTCGTAGTCATTGAGTTCCATGACTACGCTGTCACTTGGTGGGAGTAAGAGCATTATGGGAGAGCAAGGGACTGGGGCCGTCCCATCGCCACTTTGGAAGAACTTAAACGTGCAATGAGAAGTCAGTTTGTGCCCAGCTACTATGATAGAGATTATGCTAAAAAATTGCAACGCCTCATTCAAGGTAACCGAAGTGTGGAGGACTATCAAAAGGACCTTGAGAGAGCTTTGATGAGAGCCAATGTCAAAGAGGATGATGAGGCCAAGTTGGCAAGAGTTTTGTACGGATTAAAGGAAGACATCGCCAAGACAGTCGAGCTTTGTGATTATCGAGATTATCTAGATCTGGTGCACAAGGCTATAAGGGTGGAGAAGCAACTGAAGAAGGGAAACTCCTATCATTCATCCCATACACCTATCTGAGGCTTAGGAAGCAAGTCTACCCCCTTCGCCAAGCCTACACCTTCAAAACCCTACCAACCTGCAACGGCGATACCCCCTCTCGCCACAACTACCCTAATGCGAGGCCTCCATCCCACCCTCAACCAAGGACCAACAGCTCCCTAAACCTTATGATGCTACTCGCCAAACAAGGAGCATTGAGTGCTTTAAGTGTTTGGGTAAGGGGCATTATGGAAGGGATTGTCCCAACAAGAGAGCCATGGTCATTCGACCAAATGGGGACATCTCTAGTGAAGACGAAGAAGACGTTTCTCTTGACCCTCAAGGCCAAGAGAGTGAAGCAGAAGAAGGAGAGTTGCCTATGGAAGGTCTGATCTTGGTCACCAAGAGAGTCTTGCAAAGCTCCCCAAGTGTTACCGAAAGCACTTAGTGGGAAAACTTGTTTCAATCAAGAACTCTGGTCAATGGAACTCTTTGTAGTCTCATAATTGACAACGAAAGTTGTGTAAATGCGGCAAACGAAGACTTGGTTACCAAATTGGGACTTCACACCATCGCACATCCAAGGCCTTACCGACTTCAATGGGTTGATGATAGAACCTTTGTGAAGGTTGTGAAACAAGTTGAGGTGTCAATCAAGATTGGCAAGTATGAAGATTCAATCACTGGCGATGTGGTGCGAATGCAAGCCACACACATTCTCTTAGGAAGAACTTGGCATTACGACAAGGAGGCCATACACTATGGCAAGATCAACAAGTACACCCTCACCCATCTCAGTCGACCCTACAACTTGCTTCCCTTCACTCCAACCCAAGCCCTCCAAGACAAAGTTCACCTAGCGAGTAAGGCCGAGAAGAAAAGAAAGAGCGAGGGCAGAGAGAAGAGAGAAAATGGTGAGAAGGTTCAAGGAACCTTGAGTGAAAAGAAAGTGTGCATTGATGGGAAACACCATGAGTGAGCCAACGAGAAAACAAGAGTGCATCCTTCCCATAGCCAAAGGAAGGGCAGAGAGAAGAGAGAAAATGGTGAGAAGGTTCAAGGAACCTTGAGTGAAAAGAGCACTTTTTGCAAACAAAACTTGTTTTCTCATGATTCCCACTCATTGCATGCTAACTCTTGAAAACATAGCTTCTCTTCCTTTGTATGTGCAAGAAGTGTCGAAGGAATTATATGAAATATTCGATGAGCCGCAAAACCTTCCACCCTATCGCGGCATAGAGCATCAAATAGACTTACTTCTAGGTATGCCCAAGAGTCCAAAGAGATCCAAATGCAAGTGCAAGAGTTGCTTGACAAGGGATTTATCCGCTTAAGCCTCTTGCCTTGCGCGGTGCCACTCATACTCTTGCCCAAGAGCGATGGCACTTGGCGAATGTGCATGGACTGCCGCCCCCATTTGTTACGGTCACCCCGAGCGGGTTGTGACCGGGTGATCCGGGGCTCCGGTTTTGGCCTGCGGGTCACGTTTTTCGGCGTTCAGGCGGCTCCCGAGCCCTATCCGAGTATCATTTTGGCGAACCCTTCCGTATTTGAGGTCGTGTGGGTCCCCCGGACGTTTCCGCCGAAAATATATTTTCTGGCGCCGGGGGGTTGTCGGGGTCGTCTCGGGACGTACAGCGGGCTCGGTAGCACTCTCGAGATCTCAGTTTGGAAAGCCGTTTGCAGTTTTGGAGTCGTGGAAATGTCCCGGAGGTGGTTGTGGAGTTTAATATTTGGGGCGGGACGTTCGGTTCCAGGCGACTCCCGGGGCTCGGGATGGAAATTTTCTGACGGCTTTGGGGTAAGTTGTGTTATAATTTAAGATGGAATTTATGGGTATTTTTATAGAATTTTGGAGTGACGGAATTTCGGTTCAGGTTGACACGCTCGCACGTCGGGTTTTGGATCGGGTTCAGCGAGCTCGGTAGGACACTCCGGAATGGTAAATGAACTTTTGAAATATGTTTTGTGAATGTTATAATATTCTGAGGGTTGTGTCCAAATTTCGTCAATTTTGGAATTCGGTAATTATTTTTGGGCAAAAAGAATTGGAACTTTCGGAAAAATTGGGAGATTAAATTGTGTTTGGTTACAAAATGAAAATTTTGGAGTATGGGCAGCAAGTATTTTCGGCAGAATTGGGAAGGAGGAAGGGACACTTGGCCTTTTCTTATTTAAGATGAGAAGTATGGGTTATAAAGTGAGGGGAAATATATATGACTTATTATTTCATAAAAATGAGTTTCATCTCATTTCATTTTCACTTCTTTTCTTCTTCTTCTTCCTCTTGCTGCTGCTGCCGACGCCATTAGAGCTCCTCCCTCAAGCTTGAAGTTCTTCTCCTTGCAAGAAATCAAAGAGGAATTGGGTGCTTTATGTGGTAAGCATCCTTCCTTCTTCTCTTTATTCATTAGAATCAAGGTTTAGTGAAGAAAAGTTGAGTTTTTGCAAATGATGGGTTTGTTCTTAGCTATAAGCTAGGATGCTTTTAGTATGTTGTTCTTGGGTGGTAGGGAGTGTTAATCAAGTGGGATTTTGGTTGGTTGTGTGTTTGATCTTGGTTGCTTCAAGTATGTTAATCCTAGCATGATTCTAAGCTTATGTATGGATTCAATTTGATGGAAAACAAGTTTAAAAACCCCCTTTTGGCCGAGTTTAGTGTTCAAATTTTGTTGTTTTGGATGCAATTGGATAGCATTCTTGAGATTGGTTGTTTGGTAGCTTGAATGGGTTGAATTGGATGTTGGGTGAAATGTTGGTTAGGAGCCGAAATGTTGGAATGATTCTTTTTCAATGTTGGAGTTTCATTTTGGTTGAATTGGATGTTAAAATGGTGTTGGGGTTGAATCTAGGTGTGGTTTGAAGTTTGAAACGTTGAATTCGGTTAAGAAATGGAAAAGTTGCAATTAAGCGGGATTATCGGAAAATGTTGGGTAATGAAGGGTTTTAAGGTTGGTTTGGTCGGTTCGCTTGTTGGATGATGTTTGTCAATGTATAATCTTGCATTGTCTAGGTTGGTTCTGAATTCGACATTTCGTGGAAATCTGGAATTTTACGGAAATTCTGCCGGATTTTCGGTTTTGGGGTCGGGGGTGTAGTTTGGTAGTGTGGTCGATAAGGATTCTAATTCAACTTGGTTTGACAGATTCTGAGGTTCGGAGGTGAGAAAAAGAGGGGTTTCTGAGTTTTGGGTCGCGGTGTGAAAGTTGTCCAGAAGCGGTCTAATACTCTGGACTTGAGGGTAAGGGTTTGGTTCTGTTCTTTTGGTAAGATATGTATATGTTTTGGTTTCATTTTCTGTTCTGCTAGTATTTCGAAATTTTATGCCTTAGGGCATATTCTGTAGTTTGTAGGAGTATGCCTTATGGCATACTCTGTCTGTTAATCCTACGACAGTTGTGGGTTCGCTACCCCACTGGTGCACCATGCTTCAGATAGCTTCGGCTTCCGACTCCTTAGTGGAGGTCGTTGCCCGATTTGTTATAAGGGTTATGGCGATTTAGAATCGCACGTCCTTCGGGATTCCGATCTATTTTCCGTACATGCATTATATTCGTATTCATTGCATATATTGCTATCTTTCTCGTTTTGCAGGTTACATAAACATACCTTACCACATAACCCTTACGGGTCCTTTTAGGACTCAACCTTTTCGGGTTTTGTTTTTGGGTTTCTGTAGACTGATAAGCGACCTGCGGAGTAGGTTTCCGTGAGGTTTCTACCTTGGGTGTGTTTTTGCAGCAGCTGCACCTTGCGGTCTGGGATTTGTCTTTTGGATCTGAATCCCACGCGAGGTATTTTGACACTTAGATCTAAGGCTGGCTCTGTAGTTGCATATGCACACTTTCTGTATTGTTGTGATGATTGTATATTTGTATATATTTGTATATTCTGTTCTGCGCATGTTCTGAGCGCTTGGCGCTTGCTAGACGCTTTAGGTTCTGTGAACTCTGTATGTATTTATGTTTCGGTGCGAAGCACTCGTCCACGGAGGGCGGGGCTTACTCTGTTGCTAATGCATGAATTGTATGTTTGGATTTTATTTTTGGTTGTATGTGCGAAATTTTTGTTAGGTTGCTTCCACAATCGTTTCGCTCTTTGGGTCCGCTACGCGCGGCGGGTCTCGATGGACCTGCCATACCATATCATTCCGGCTTCCGCTTCCGGTGTCCCGGCGCCCCCGCCTCCGCAACCGGGCTCGGGTGGCGAGCGGTGACACCATCAACTCTATCACTGTAAAGTATCACCACCCTATACCTAGACTTGATGATATGTTGGATGAATTGAGTGGTGCTTGTGTATTTTCAAAAATTAACCATAGAAGTGGCTATCACCAAGTTAGAATGAAGAAAGGTGATGAGTGGAAAATGACATTCAAAACTAAAATTGGTTTATATGAATGGAATTTCATGCACTTCGGATTATCTAATGCACCTAGTACCTTCATGCGCCTAATGAATCATGTCTTGAGGCGATTGATTGGAAACTTTGTGGTAGTATACTTTGATGATATACTTGTGTATTCCAAGAATCATGATGAGCATGTTGAGCATTTGAGGCAAGTCCTTGATACACTTAGGCTAGAAATATTCTATGCTAAATTTGAGAAGTGTGTCTTTGCATCAAATGAAGTTAACTTTCTTGGGTATGTAGTTGGTGCGAATGGAGTCAAAGTGGATGAAAGTTGATAGTCGCATTCCTGATGCAGGTGCGGACTCTCAGTTGAATGGTTGATGGTGGTGGTGTTCTTGAAGACTCTAAGCTTGCTGTTCAGAGTAATCTATGGAAGATAAAGAGAATACTCAGAAGTAGCAAGAGAGGAGTGGGGGTGGCGTGAAGTAGCTTACCCAGTTTAAGGTGGACATCACCCTATTTATAGGGTGATACCAGGAGGAGCCTCCCCCAGTTGAAGCCTTAGCCAAGCTGTGAGACAAGTCTGTCAGACTTTTAGAGATAAGGCGGCTGTGATGATGAATATCTCAGCAAACCGCCTTAGGTGATTCGTTTGTCAGAAGATAGAAGATGTCTGGCATGTGGATCTAGTGAAGATCACTCAGGCTCGTGCTGAGTTCCTTATTGGTCGCTTTAACGTCAGATGACCAAGTGGCCTATCCTTTGTTGAGTATGCAGCGGCGAAGGCCAGCAAGGGGCGAAGGCCCAGATAAAGCGAAGCCAACAAAGGCAAGAGCAAGGGTCGCACGAACCGCGAGCCTAGTCTGGCGGGGCCAGTAAAGGTGTGAGAGACCTCACGAAGGCGAGTTGAGACCGTAAGGGCGAGACCTGCGAAGGCGAGTGAGACCGCGAGGGCGAGACCTGCGAAGGCGAGTGAGACCGCGAGGGCGATGTTACACCCACCCCGACGTTTTGTAATTTTCCGGCGAATGTCGGCCGGAATTGTGAATTTTGTAAATTATCGGAATAATGTTGGAATATGATAAATTATTGGAATTCAATGTTTGGAAGTTAATTTGGTGATATTTATAAGTGTTTTACGTGTTGGACGGCAATTTCTGAGTTCTGGGACATTTTGCTGAAATTTGGTTTCGGAGGGCAAAATGGTCACCGTTGGGCAAAAATTGGGGAAAATCACAAGTTGGGCTTACTCAATTGTTGGGCTGCTTGTTGGGCTGATTTATGGGAATTGGAAGATGAAAATATCTTTCTAAGGTCAATGCATATTGGCCAAGTATTTCTCAACCAATCCTCTTTCAACACCATTTTTCCACTCACCACTTTAAATCAATTTTGGCCAAGTATTCTCTATCTCAGCCATTTTGGCTGAATATATCTCTCTCTCACTCAATGATTCAGCTCACTTTACTCCTTTTCAGCAACTTAACACTTAGAAGAAATTAGAAAAACTCTCCTTGCTTCATCTTGCTGCCAGAATTTTCGTCCCTCTGTCTCAGCGTTTTCTGCTCCATTTAGAGGCCGAATCAGATCTTATGGTAGTTAGAGAAAATCTTCCTTAACCTCTTGGCTTCAACCTTTCTGAAGGGGTCATGGTCCAAAAACATCAGAAAGACCTCCAAATCTGAGCTGCACGAAAACGGGTCTGCTGTGATGTTGGTGCTGAAATTTCAAATTTGAAGTTTCGGGCCTTGAACCTTCAACAAGCCATCCTACCACTTCTTCTACCTTCCAAATCTGGTGTCTTCAAGGTGAGCTTGTGTAGTTAAAGTTTAATTTTCATGTGTATGGAAAAAAACATGGAAAGAAGCTCACTTTGTTCATCTTTTTCTTGGACAAGTGCATGGTGTTTTGGGGTGACTATTGTTCCTACAGCAGTTTCATCAAGGAGTTGAGAGAAGTTCTTCAAGGTGAGGAACCTTTATGTTAAGATCTGTGAACTTTGGATGTTAGTTAAGTTCTGATCTTCAACTATGTGAAGTTGGTAGCATTTTAAGCATGTTGTGATGATGAGTTGTTCATGCTGCCGAAAATGAGCATGTATGTTTGATGAAGTTTTGTTGAAGATCTAAGTGTTAAAGTGTTGGAAAATGGAAATACATAAAGGATTATGCATGAAAGTGTTGAGATTTAAAGTTTGGGTGAAATTTGGAATTAATTTCAAAAAAATTCTGCACCAAATTCGAAATTTATGAGTTGCTGTGAATAGTGTTTTGGTGGAGAAAAGTTGATTACATGATTTGGTAAAAATGAAATTGAGTAAAGTGGTAAAAATGCAATTCAGTAAAGTTTGGGGGAAAAATGGAAGTTGGGCCGAAAATATGGGCTTGGGCCGAAATTTGGGAGAGAATGGATAAAGGTTGACCTATTTTGACCAAGTTGACCAAACCGGGTAAAGTTGACCTTTTTATGAAAATTGGAGGACCAAGGTGTAAAATATGAAAAAGTTGGGTAAAAGTGTAAACTTGTTATTAATGGAAGGAAGTCGCTAGAATTGTGAAAATTGGGGTACTTTTGCAAGTTCTGAAAAGTTCGAGGACTTAGGTTGTAATTAAGAATAAATTCCCAACACTTGAAACTTTAGTGAAATAACTAAAGTTATTTGTATGTCTCTGATTCTGGCAGATTAAATCTGCGTCTTCCGGGATACTGCTTGTGCGTCAGGGGGCCACAGTAGATATCCGTTTTCTGTCGAGGTAAGGGGTTTAACTTTCTTAATGCGCATTAAATGTGTATTAGGTTAGTTAAGGGCTAGTACTCGGGTCGAGGGTGGGGCCCAGTGACTCCCGGGACTAGTCACTGGTACGTAGTGGTTCGCAGGTTTTTGGTTTCGGACTTATATTTATCGGGGGTCGAAGACGGACCCATTTCTGCTAGGTTAACGGACTTACGCATATCGGGGTCGAAGACGGACCCATTATTTGTTATGTACGGCTTGGCCGTTGTGTGAACGATTAGGGTCGTACGCCCCTTTCGCCGGTACCAAGCGGTTCGATCCCGATAATCGGCGTGAGCATAACAAGCCGCCGTAGAGTCTTTGTCGGTGGTCGGGGACCACTTGTATGGGCTTACCTCTGTTAACCCCCGACGGGACTTGAGCATCATGTTTCGCATATCATAGCATTTATTAGGGTTGCTATTTCGCTAGATCATTGCACGCTAACCCTTTGTGCAGCAAAAACGTTTTCAAAGTTTTGGTTTGACCATTTCGTACCTATCCCCTTACGGGTTCTTTCGAGAACTCACCCCCATGTTTACAATATTTTCGGGGATCCGGCAAACGACTGCGGACTAGATTTCCGCGGTGCTCGTTCGCACTTCGTTATTTTGAGGTATATTTGTGTTTGGGGAATTTCTCGTTAAAATCCCTTCTACGTGTTATTATCTTTCGTTAAGTCCGACGTTCTTCTCTCGTGTGTGTGTTTAGCAGCAGCGTCTAGTTGCGAGGTATAATTCCGCACTGTGGCTCGGCTCTGTAGAAGTAGTGCATGTAGTTACATTAGTGCATACATACTATCATTCTGTATATTTTGTGGGAGTTTCCGACCCTACGCAGAGGGCGGAACTTCCTCGGCCTGTATCTTTATTTTCCTGCTTCATTATTATCTTTACGCGCGATATCCTGTAAAAACCACTAACGTGTCTCGGGTGCAGGTTTAGGACAAGTAAGACGTCTTAAAATCTGTAAACACGTAACAACCTTAAAACTTAAAGAAAAATGTTTTAAGGGAAGGGTTTCGGGTCCACACCCTTTTAAGAGAAAAATCTGCGATCACCCGCCGCCAATACCTCCAACCTCCGCATCTACGATGCTTCCGCCAGTTCCGGGGCGGTGGGGTGACAATTTGGTATCAGAGCTTAAGGTTAGAGTTAGGAATGGTTAGACTACTTGATGTGGACATCCACCCCACTTCCACACAAGAGATGCCAAGCCCCTTCCAAGGCCTCAATGGACCCATGACACGGTCTAGGTCAAAGAAGGTGCAAGAGAAGCTCCAAGCGTTTATAAGGATCATGGCACAAACCGAGGAGCGGAATGAAGATCGAGACCAAGACCTCAAGCTCCAACTCATGGGAATTCAAGTGGAGAAGACCCCAAACCATTTGGGAAGCATCACCTACACTTCCCTTGAAGACAAGGAGGGCGCCACGCGCTTCACGCGCCACCACCCCTCACCCACGCGCTCCACGCGCTCACCCCCGCCCCGGACCGATGCGCCACCACCCATGGACAGCTACCTAGCCTTCCCCCACCTTGGAGATGCCCGGAAATAGCCTCACTCACCGGCCAAGCGCGCAACGCGCCACTTAAGGCCCGCGCGTGTGGGCCACGCTGTTACGGTCACCCCGAGCGGGTTGCGACCGGGTGACCCGGGGCTCCGGTTTTGGCCTGCGGGTCACGTTTTTCGGCGTTCAGGCGGCTCCCGAGCCCTATCCGAGTATCATTTTGGCGAACCCTTCCGTATTTTAGGTCGTGTGGGTCCCCCGGACGTTTCCGCCGAAAATATTTTTCTGGCGCCGGGGGGTTGTCGGGGTCGCCTCGGGACGTACAGCGGGCTCGGTAGCACTCTCGAGACCTCAGTTTGGGAAGCCGTTTGCAGTTTTGGAGTCGTGAGAATGTCCCGGAGGTGTTTGTGGAGTTTAATATTTGGGGCGGGACGTTCGGTTCCGGGCGACTCCCGGGGCTCGGGATGGAAATTTTCTGACGGCTTTTGGGTAAGTTGTGTTATAATTTAAGATGGAATTTATGGGTATTTTTATAGAATTTTGGAGTGACGGAATTTTGGTTCTGTTGGACACGCTCGCACGTCGGGTTTTGGTTCGGGTTCAGCGAGCTCGGTAGGACACTCCGGAATGGTAAATGAACTTCTGAAAAATGTTCTGTGAATGTTATAATATTCTGAAGATTGTGTCCGAGTTTCGTTAATTTTGGAATTCGGTAATTATTTTTGGGCAAAAAGAATTGGAACTTTCGGAAAATTGGGAGTTAAATTGTATTTGGTCACAAAATAACAATAATTCAGCATGGGGCAGCAGCCTACTTTCGGCTGAATGGAGAAGGGATAGGGGACACTTGTCCCTTTATGATTTAAGATGGAAAAGAAGGATAAATATAAAAGGGGAAGGTTATTTCATAAAATGGATTAGAAAATCATTTTCTTCTTCTTCTTCTTCCTTCTTCTTCTTCATCCGCCATTTTCTTTCTTCTTCAAGCTCCTTGGTGTTCATCATCTTTGGCTGAAATTCAACAAGGAATTGGCTCCAACCATTGGTAAGCTTCCTTCCTTCTTCTCTTTTCAAGTTGGTAACATGTTTTGGTGAAGAAAAGAGAGCTAAATTCGAAATTCATGGTTGTTCTTCACTACATGATTGAGTGATCCTCTCCCTCCCATCTTTTAGTATGTTGTTCTTGAGCTTGAGGGGAGTAGGAATCTAGGGTTGGATGTTGGAAAAACTCCATGGAAGGAGGAAACCTAGAGGTGCCGAAATGTTGATGAATTTTCCAAAATTGTGTGTGTTTGTGTTCTTGAATCATGCTTCAAGTATGTTGTTCCTAGCATGATTCTAAGACAATCTATGGTTTCAATTTGAAGGAAAACATGTTGGGTAGAAAACCCCTCTTTAGGCCGAAATCTTCATGCTAAGGTTCTTGTTAATTTTGGTTGTTTAAGTGGAATTGGTTAGTAATCTTGCTTAAGAATTGTAATTGGTGATTAAAGAGTGCTAATGGAACTTTGTTTGGATTGAAATGGAAGTTGGGTGAGAAATCCCCATTAAGGCCGAATTACTCAAAATTGGGGCTTTGTTGTTTTGATGCAATTGGTTAGTAAGTTTGGTTAGGAAGTGAAATTGGTGATTAGTGGGATTAATTGGAAGCTTGAACGGTTTGAATTGGAAGTGTGGTGAAAAATTGGTTAAGGATCAAATTGTTGAAGTGATTCTTTTTCAATGTTGGTGGTGTGTGTTGATTGAATTGGATGCTAAATTGGTAATGTGGGTGGAAGTAGGTGCGTTATGGTGTTTGAAATACCATTTTCGGGTTAGAAAAGAGAAAGTTAGTTTTATACGAGTTTACCGGGAAAAGTGTCTGGAATGCGGGTTTAAGGGTTGGAATACGTTTGTGGGAGTTGGAATAACAAGGTTCTAGCTCGGTTCGTAAAACCGAGCTTTCTGTGGAATTTGGTTTGTGCGGAAATTGTTTTCTGGGGTTTGTTTGGATATGTTCTGATCCAACTATGGTTGTACAGCTTGATTCTGCGTTGGTGGAGTAGCGCGGACCCGTAGGAGCCAAGTTGTGCATTTCGGGTCGGGAGTCGGGATCTTCCGAGTGTTGGGCTGCGGGGCAGCGTTTCTGAGGTAAGGGCTTAATTTGGTAAAATGTACGTTTGTTCTGTTTCAAGGCCCGGATGACCTTAGAGGCCCGGGTTCCTATTCATTACGTATATGGTTGTCGGGTAATGTTACTTGTTTATGTTTATGTATTCTTATTATTATATGTTCTGATTTCGTGGCGAGGCCCGAATGGTCGTAGAGGCCACGGGTGCTCCTTGATTACATTACTGCGTATCCGCACCGGAGTGCCGATACTTTGATCTGTGTCCGCACCGGAGGGTGCCGACATTCGTGTATATCCGCACTTGGGGTGCCGATATACTTCGTGACCCTACGACGGTTTGGGGATCGCGACCCCGGCCGTACCGTGCTATACATCTGCATTACGACCGTATATTCGACCTCTGCTGAGGGCTGTCGTTCTGGGTCGTTCGGCGGTTGGACCGCATATGATGGTTTATAATTCACTATATGCTATATGTTCATATATATATGTATGTCTTTGTGTTATTCATTTTGCAGTTCGAGATGGTTGCCACCTGGGCAAACCGCACTTTTGCCTTAAGCCCTTACTGGGTCCTTCCGAGGACTCACCCCTTATATGTTTACCACCTTTCAGGTTGTTCTGAAAAGCAATTGGCGGAATAGAGATCCGCAGTGCTTTCGGATTTCTGGAGTTTCAGCAGCAGCAGTAGTACTACGGGCGGAAAATCTCCTGAGTGAGAAAGTTTCCGATTCCGCACAATAGGTATATATATATATAGGTTTTGGTTTAATGGCTCTGTAGCTGTAGCTGCATGCATGTAGTTTAGATCATGTATTTGTATAAGACATGTAATCTGAGACATACTCTGCCTGTATTGTCTTCTGAGTCGAGGGCGGAGCCCCGACTTGCTTATATTGGAGTTGTGGTTATATCATGGATTTTGGTGTTTCTGTGTTGTGGCGATGTTTGATGTTTGACACCATGAACTGCATGTTTGGTAGAAGTTGGATTTTTCTAGTATGCTTGCCTTGAATGAGTATCTGGGTTGCTAGTTGCCACTTGGCTATTTGTTATTTGAGCTCGATGCTCCGCTGCCGCGCTTTCCGCCGTAGGTTCCGGTTCTCGACGTCGCGGCCGGCTCCGCCTCCGCAACTGGGCGGGGTGGCTGCGACACACGCGCCACCATGATTGGGCCGGCCCAAATTCTTCCAATTTCGGCCCAATGTCCATTTATATCAGATTTTTATCTTAGTTGACTTATATTTGAACAATATTTATGTTATTGGAAGATGGGAGGGAAAGTAGGTTAAAGTGGAGGTCTTTACTCACTAGTTTGTAGTAATGGTTGGTCCTTGCCCTCCATTACCACAAATGGTGGTTACCTTTCACTTTTCCCTCACCATTTTTAGTAGTATCATTATGATTTCTTTTGTATCATGGAAATGGTAAGTAACCCTAGGGTGTTTGTCAAAAGTGTTACTACACTTTGGACAATAACCTCCACTTACCTTTCCTATTTAAACTAGCAACTAGACATTGTAAAGGTAGAACTCATTTTATGCTTATTGCTGCCGAAATCTCTTCTCCTACAAGAGATCATTTTGGCTTTTGGTTCTCATTTCTACACTCCATTCCCTTGTTCCATAATTTTGGTTCAAGAATTATATCTAGTGTTGCTTGATCAAGTAGTTAAGAGGTGCTAGATCCATCTCCTCCCTAGGCATTCCAAGCATTGCTTCACCTTGTAGTGAAGAGGTTCTTGGAGAAGCCGAAAGTATCATCTTGTTCTTGTTCATCTTCCAAGCTAGATCCTTCCAAGAGTTGATCATTTTCGGTGATCACATCAAGTGGTATTAGAGCTTTGTTGCTTGGTTGATGTTTATGTTGTAAGTTTCTTCAAAGAAACCTTTTGTTTTGATTTGCAAACTTTGAAGAAACTACTCTCTTCCTTTCTCAAAGAGTGACCGAAACTTATGGTCATTTCTTGCAAAGTGGAAGTGCAAAGTTGCCACTTCTTGTAAAGTGCAAAAGTTACCATTTCTTGCAAAGTGAAAGTGCAAGTTGTTGTTTTTATGATGCTATGATGTTGTGAAGTGAAAAGTTTGTTGCTTTTGAAAAAGGATCAAGAAAAGTACAACTCTTAAAGAGAGAGAAAAGTTGTGTGTTCTTGCAAGTTCATCTTGAGTTCATATCAAGTTCATCACAAAAGTACATTTGATCCGAAAGTGCTAAACATCTTGCATCCAAAAGTGTTTGTTGCTTGCAAAAGACATTTCTTTACCACACCTTATTTCTTTCAACCCCCATCTACCTTTAAAACTTTTCAAAACCTAGTTTCAAGTAACTAGTGCTCTCTTTTTCTACTTGTTTTCGGTTTTACTAGTTTATTCTTGTGCCCATTGTTGTGTTTACCTAGAACAAGGTTGAAAGAGGTTGTGGACTTGAGAGGTTAAAGCCAATCAAGGGTGATACACCATTGAGAATCCTCCTTGAGTGAAACACAAAAGAGAGAATACAAACACAAAGAGAGGGTTTATACCACTAACTTTATATTTTCAATTGCAAAAGAAAGAAGTCTTTTTTGTAGGTATGTCAACCGATTCATCTTCATCACCTCCACCTCCTCCTCCTAAGTCAACATTGGAAGAAACTCTTGTCAACCTCATGCAAGAGCTTAAAGAGATCAAAGTACAAATGGTCACTACCAATGAGAAAGTTACAAGACTTGAGATTGCTCAAGGCAAGCTACCGGAGAGCTCCCATGCCCAAGGTGTGACCGATGCCACAAGAAGGGAACCGCCCCAAAAGACTCCCCAAATTGCTCCTAGCATTCGGCCTCTTGGTCCACCAAGGAGGGGCCGAATGGTTGAGGAGGTTTCGGAGAGTAGTGAAGAAGAAGAACACCATGAGGCACCACCTCCTCCGAAACCCTAGAGGCGGATCTTTCAAGATAGGGTGCAAGCCAAAGCCTATCTTGAAAGAGACTTGGATGAAGCCGAAGATTATGAAAGGAGCCACTTCCACCGAGGGTTTAACCGAAACCTAGGAGAGAGAGCCCAAGTTCAAGATCAACAAGCTCTCAACAATGTAAAGCTTCAAGTTCCACCTTTCTATGGTTCAAGTGATCCGGAGGAGTTCCTTACTTGGATGAACAAAACCGAAAGGGTCTTTGATGTCATGGGGTACAATGATGCTACCAAACTCAAACTAGCTATCATTGAACTTCATGACTATGCTATCATTTGGTGGGAGCAAGAACACCAAGCAAGAGCTAGAAACCGCCAAGCTCCCATTGCCACTTGGGAGGAGCTCAAGCATGCCATGAGAGCCCGGTTCATCCCATGCTACTACGAGAGAGAATGTGCTCAAAGGTTGCAACACCTCACCCAAGACAACCGAAGTGTTGAAGACTACCAAAAGGAGCTTGAAAGTGCCTTGATGAGGGCTAATGTCAAGGAGAATCAAGAGGCAAAGATGGCTCGATTTTTGTATGGTTTGAGAGATGACATCTCTCGTGCGGTGGAGCTTTGTGATTATGGGAGTTATCAAGAGCTAGTGCACAAAGCCACAAGAGTTAAGAAGCAACTCAAGAGAGGAAGTTCCTACACTTCCTACCATACTTCCAACCGAAACTCATTGAGCAAGCCCACCACCGCCAACAAGCCTTCCACCTCCAAACCCTACCAAACCGCCACCTCCAAGCCGCCTTACCCTCCCATGCACCACCGAAACCCCCATCTCACCCTACTCCCTATTCCAACCCACTACCGAAAGCACCCTACCCCTCCAAGCCTACACACCCGCCACCTCAAGCAAGAACCGTTGAATGTTTCAAGTATCTTGGCAAGGGACACTATGCAAGAGAATGTCCCAACAAGAAAGTTATGGTGATCCGACCCAATGGTGACATTTCAAGTGAAGATGAGGAGGAAGTTCCACATGAACTTCCTAATGAAGAAACCGACGGAGAAGAGGGAGAGTTGCCTCTTGAGGGGCATATCTTGGTCACAAAGAGAGTTCTCCAAAGTTCACCAAAGTTGACCGAAACTTCACAAAGGGAGAATCTCTTCCAAACAAGAGCTTTGGTGAATGGCACACTTTGTAGCCTCATTGTGGATAGCGGTAGTTGTGTGAATGCCGCAAGTGAAGACATGGTCCATGAGTTGCATCTCCCAACCAAGTTGCATCCGAAACCCTATCAACTCCAATGGGTGGATGATAGATCATTTGTCAAGGTGGTGAAGCAAGTTGAGGTGCCAATCCGAATTGGCAAGTATGAAGACACCATCACTTGTGATGTTGTGAGGATGCAAGCCACTCACATCTTACTTGGGAGGCCATGGCAATTTGACAAGGATGCCATTCATCATGGAAATACCAACAAGTACATCATCTCCCGTCAAAGCGAAACCTAACCCTACTCCCACTCACACCCACTCAAGCTTTACAAGACCAAATCCATTTGGCNAACAAAGCCGAAAGTAAGAGGAGGGAAATGGGAAGGGAGAAGAGAGAAAAGNGTGAGAAGGATCAAGGATCCTTGAGAGAAAAGAAGGAGTGTGCATATGTGGGAAACACTTTAAGAGAGCAAGAGAGAAAACAAGAGTGCATACCCCACTTGGCCAAAGAGAGAGATTTTAAAAGAGCACTTTTGCAAAACAAAACTTGTTTTCTCATGGTTCCAACTTCATGCATGCTAACCCTTGAACAAGTGTCTTCTCTTTCTTTGGATGTGCAGGATCACTTGAAGGCATATGAGGATGTTTTGAGGACCCTTGCGGCCTTCCCCATATAGAGGATTGAGCACCAAATTGACTTGATTCCGGTGCTCCACTTCCCAACAAGGCCGCCTATCGGACTAACCCTCAAGAGTCCAAGGAGATCCAAACCCAAGTGCAAGAGTTGCTCCAAAAGGGCTTCATCAAAGAGAGCCTTTCTCCTTGTGCCGTGCCGGTCATCTTAGTGCCCAAAAGTGATGGCACTTGGCGGATGTGTATGGATTGCCGACCCATCAACACCATCACTGTAAAGTATAGACATCCTATCCCTAGACTTGATGATATGCTTGATGAATTGAGTGGTTCATGTGTTTTCTCTAAAATTGATTTGAAAAGTGGATATCATCAAATTCGCATGAAAGAGGGTGATGAATGGAAAACGACATTTAAAACTAAGATTGGCTTGTATGAATGGAATGTGATGCCCTTTGGACTAACCAATGCACCTAGTACTTTCATGAGATTAATGAACCATGTTTTGAGGCATTTCATTGGAAAGTTTGTGGTTGTCTACTTTGATGACATATTGGTATATTCCAAGAATCATGTCGAGCATATTGATCACTTGAAGCATGTTTTAGATACACTTAGGCTTGAGAAGTTGTATGCTAAGTTTGAAAAGTGTGTCTTTGCTACAAGTGAAGTTAACTTTCTTGGATTTGTTGTGGGAAAGCATGGTGTTAGGGTTGATGAAAGTAAAGTGGTAGCAATAAAGGAATGGCCCATTCCTAAGTCCATAACCGAAGTGAGATCATTCCTTGGTCTTGCTAGTTTTTACCGGAGGTTTATCAAGGACTTTTCCTCTATTGCCGCCCCTTTACATGAGTTGACTAAAAAGAATATTGTGTTTGCATGGGGTAAAGCCCAAGAGGAGTCTTTTCTTGCTTTAAAATCTAAATTGATGAGTGCTCCTTGCTTGCTTTACCTAATTTTGAGAAAGTCTTTGAGATTGAATGTGATGCAAGTGGGATTGGCATTGGTGCCGTTTTGCACCAAGAGGGCCGCCCCATTGCTTATTTCAGTGAAAAATTGAATGGTGCTACCTTGAACTACTCCACCTATGATAAAGAGCTTTATGCTCTTGTGAGATCTTTGCAAGTGTGGAGTCACTACTTGTTGCCTAAGGAGTTTGTGATTCACACGGATCACCTCTCCTTGAAGTACCTTCAAGGTCAAGGCAACTTAAATAAAAGGCGTGTTAGGTGGATAGAATTCATTGAATCATTTTCCTATGTGATTAAGTACAAGAAAGGAAAAGAGAATGTTGTGGCCGATGCCTTGTCTAGAAGATATGTGCTTCTTTCCTCTCTTGATGCTAGGATTGTAGGATTTGATTGTTTGAAAGATATGTATGAGCATGACCTTGATTTTGGAGAGATATATGCTTCTTGTGCTAAGGGTGGCCGAAATGGCTACCACATATTTGATGGCTTCTTGTTTAAGTTTAAAAGGCTATGCATACCAAGGAGTTCCATGAGGGAAGTCATCACTAAAGAAGCCCATGGTGGCGGCCTAATGGGCCATTTTGGTGTCCAAAAGACACTAGAGACTTTGAAGGAATATTTCTATTAGCCGGGCATGAAGAAAGATGTCACAAGGATGTGTGCAAGATGCATCACTTGTCACAAGGCAAAAGCCACTCTCCAACCGAAAGGGAAGTACACTCCTCTTCCTTCTCCTACTCTCCCTTGGGTTGATATTAGCATGGATTTTGTTAGTGGCTTGCCTACAACCTCACATGGACATGATGCTATCTTTGTGGTTGTTGATAGATTCTCTAAAATGGCACATTTCATTCCATGTCATAAGAGTGATGATGCATCTAAAGTGGCCGATTTGTTTTTCAAGCATGTGGTTAAATATCATGGACTTCCTAGGTCAATTGTGAGTGATAGGGATTCTAGGTTTCTTGGACACTTTTGGAGGACCTTGTGGTCTCGGTTGGGAACTAGCTTAATGTTTTCTACCTCTAGTCATCCCCAAACCGATGGACAAACCGAGGTCACTAATAGAACCCTAATCACTATCTTGAGAACCATCCTTAGGAAGAATTTGAAAGAATGGGAGAAATGTTTGCCACATGTTGAGTTTGCTTATAATCGTGCATACCATTCTTCCACCTCATTTAGCCCATTTGAGATTGTGTATGGATTTAATCCTCTAACACCTTTGGACTTGATTGCTTTAAATCATGATGATCAAATTGATGTAAGTGGGCAAAAGAAAGCTCAACAAATGAAAGACTTGCATGCTAAAGTTCATGAACAACTTAACAAGATTAATGAGTCTTATGCAAAAAGGGTGAACAAGGGCAAGAAATTTCGAACCTTTGAGGTAGGGGATTGGGTTTGGTTGCACCTTAGGAAAGAAAGGTTTCCACAAGCTAGGAAGAGCAAACTTTCACCTAAAGGAGATGGGCCTTTTCAAATCACAAAGAAGATCAATGATAATGCATATGTTCTTGACTTGCCATGTGATGGTTCATATAATGTTCATGCAACTTTTAATGTTTGTGATTTACTTCCTTTTGAAGGTGATATGGAAGAACTAAATCCGAGGTCGGATTCTTTTCAAGAGGAGGGAATGATGTGGACATCCACCCCACTTCCACACAAGAGATGCCAAGCCCCTTCCAAGGCCTCAATGGACCCATGACACGGTCTAGGTCAAAGAAGGTGCAAGAGAAGCTCCAAGCGTTTATAAGGATCATGGCACAAACCGAGGAGCGGAATGAAGATCGAGACCAAGACCTCAAGCTCCAACTCATGGGAATTCAAGTGGAGAAGACCCCAAACCATTTGGGAAGCATCACCTACACTTCCCTTGAAGACAAGGAGGCGCCACGCGCTTCACGCGCCACCACCCCCTCACCCACGCGCTCCACGCGCTCACCCCCGCCCGGACCGATGCGCCACCACCCATGGACAGCTACCTAGCCTTCCCCCACCTTGGAGATGCCCGGAAATAGCCTCACTCGCCGGCCAAGCGCGCAACGCGCCACTTAAGGCCCGCGCGTGTGGGCCACGCGCCACCATGATTGGGCCGGCCCAAATTCTTCCAATTTCGGCCCAATGTCCATTTATATCAGATTTTTATCTTAGTTGACTTATATTTGAACAATATTTATGTTATTGGAAGATGGGAGGGAAAGTAGGTTAAAGTGGAGGTCTTTACTCACTAGTTTGTAGTAATGGTTGGTCCTTGCCCTCCATTACCACAAATGGTGGTTACCTTTCACTTTTCCCTCACCATTTTTAGTAGTATCATTATGATTTCTTTTGTATCATGGAAATGGTAAGTAACCCTAGGGTGTTTGTCAAAAGTGTTACTACACTTTGGACAATAACCTCCACTTACCTTTCCTATTTAAACTAGCAACTAGACATTGTAAAGGTAGAACTCATTTTATGCTTATTGCTGAAATCTCTTCTCCTACAAGAGATCATTTTGGCTTTTGGTTCTCATTTCTACACTCCATTCCCTTGTTCCATAATTTTGGTTCAAGAATTATATCTAGTGTTGCTTGATCAAGTAGTTAAGAGGTGCTAGATCCATCTCCTCCCCTAGGCATTCCAAGCATTGCTTCACCTTGTAGTGAAGAGGTTCTTGGAGAAGCCGAAAGTATCATCTTGTTCTTGTTCATCTTCCAAGCTAGATCCTTCCAAGAGTTGATCATTTTCGGTGATCACATCACTACTTGACCTAAATAACACTACTAGTTCAGGGGTAATTTAAATAAAAGCGTAGCTAACTTTTACTAAAATTATTCTTGAACTTTAGGTATGTTTAGGGTTGGTTAGTTAACACCAGAACCTAGCATAATCTGAAACTCAAATAAGTGGTTAAAACAGATATCGCGCTTTGACAATTCATGAAGGATATGGATTGTTATTTTCTCTCAAGGTAGGCAAGCAAAGGAATCTGTTAAACATGCATATCATCTACACAACAGAGCCATTAGGAGTCTGCTGTTTGCTAACATAGAGATTAACGATATTTCCGTATGTTTTGTTGGGAATTTCAGATGGTACGATCTGTTGGACGCCAGGAGCGCGTCAACCTTGTGGACACACTGGGTCAGATTCGCACCCTTCTGAACGGTGTGTTCGCTCAGACAGATAGCTCGTCGGACCACGAGAGCGATGCTGATTTTTCTACACCGACTGCTACACCCCCCGACTTGGAGACCACTTATACCGTCTCCAGACGTTATCGCCGTACTCCTACTGTTGAGGAGGATCAGTCTGAATTGTTGGGACGCCCTCACGTTCGGAGGACTCGGGCAGCGGTCAGTTCCGCCCGCCCTAGACAGGCTGCCCGCCAGGCACGGGTAGAGGCTTCACTGATTGGTCGTCGCCGACCCAGGGACGACACTGATTCTGATTCCGGAGATATCCGAGAGATTCCGAGGCCACGTACCGGGAGCAGCATGGGTTTTGATGAGGTTAGGATGATGGAGCGCCTGCAGCGCTTCAACCCACCCAAGTTTTCTCGGCAGATCTGGACCGGACGCAGCCGAGACTTGGCTGACCGATATTGAGCGCCTTCGCCGAGGCTCCATATACCATCTGAGGAGATGGTCTCTTTGGCCACCTTCTATCTGAGAGATGCGGCACACAATTGGTGGCAGGGAGTGGCCAGAGGCAGAGCGATGCAGTATGCAGAGCTGAGACGTGTGGATCCGGGGATGCCTTGGGAGGCGTTTTCCCGTTTGTTCCATGAGCGATGGCTGGGGTATGCCATCCAGGAGCGTCGTCAGACTGAGTTCGATGTACTTACTCAGGGGAGCCGGACGGTGACTGATTATGAGGTTGAGTTCAGCCGGCTTATCCGTCATTCCTCACTGTTTGACTCTTCTGAGCGGGAGAAGACTAGGAGATTTATTCGGGGTTTGCGCCCACAGATCAGAGAGCATATGATTGCGCACAGCATCACCGTCTATCATGAGGCCATTCAGAAGGCTCTACTGCTGGAGACGGAGATGACAGGGGATGGTTACACCTTCCCAACCCCAGTGGCGGGGAGACCTTGAGAGCCAGCGGGGCCGAAGACAGCAGCCCGGACCGAATAGGCCGTGCAGGCAGACCAGGCAGTTCGATAGGGGCAAGGGCCCTATTACTGAGTTCCCAATCTGCCGGGAATGTGGCCGACGCCACGGAGGACAGGTTTGCTTCAGGGCTCGAGGGCAGTGCTTGAGATGTGGAGCGAATGATCACTGGGTCAATGATTGCCCAGTGACTCTGGCACCTGGAGCTAGGGTTCAGCCGGGAGGACCACAGCGGAGTCAGATCAGGGCCGGTCAGGGCCGAGGTTTTACTCAGGGAGGCTTGAGAGCTCCACCACAGAGACCACTTATTACAGCACCGCCGGTACAGCGGACAGTTCAGCCAGCACGGGTCTACCAGTTGGAGCAGGGCGGTACTTCGCAGCAAGGAGCATTAGCAGGTATCATCCTTTTAAATAATGTACTGTTAATGCACTTTTCGAATCTTGGCGCTTCAATTTCTGCTATTTCTCCGAAATGTGCGACATCTCGGACTTTGCCTATCGCCTACACGGCAAGTGTAGTCATGGTACGCCTTCTTGGTGGGATGCGATTGTATTCGAATGAGATTGCTCAAGAATGCATCTTGAGTATCGGGCGTCATCAGATTGAGTCTGAGTTGCTGATTTTGGATACGGCCAAGTACGATATTATTCTGGGAATGGACTGGTTATCGCGGCATGATGTGAGGATTGACTGTGCCAGACGAAAGATTCTGCTTTCCGGAGAGGTTGTACCGATTGAATATCCATCAGAGCCAGTGGAGCAGAGTATGGAGCTATGCATTCTAGAGCATATACCAGTGATCGACGAGGAGGAGTACTTCGGCCTTAACACTACAGGTACGCGCATAGAGTTAGACAAGATTCCTGTAGTTCGTTATTTTCCTCATGTTTTTCCGGAAGAGTTACCGGTATGCCTCCGGAGTGGGAGATCACATTTGAGATTCAGTTACAGCCGGGATCAACTCCAATCTCCATCCCTCCCTACCGGATGCCGATTGTGGAGTTAGCTGAACTGAAGAAGCAGCTTGATGAGCTTACGGAGAAGGGATTCATCCGCGAGTACTTCACCGTGGGGAGCCCCAGTGTTGTTTGTTAAGAAGAAGGATGGGACTCCGACTTTGCATCGACTATCGGCAGCTGAATGCCATCACTGTTAAGAATAAGTATCCGATACCCAGGATCGATGATTTGTTTGACCAGCTCAGGGGAGCTAAGGTTTTCTCGAAGATCGACCTGCGGTCTGGGTACTTCCAACTACGCATAAGAGAAGAAGATATTCCCAAGACAGCTTTTCGTACTCGGTATGGGCATTACGAGTGTACCGTAATGCCATTTGGTTTGACGAACGCACCAGCTGCATTTATGGACATGATGCACCGAGTATTCCGCCCGTACCTAGATTCCATTGTGATAGTCTTCATCGATGACATTCTTGTCTATTCTCCCGATGAGGAATCACATCAAGGACATCTAAGAACTGTATTGGAGACACTTGCGAACAACCAGCTGTACGCTAAGTTCTCTAAGTGCGATTTCTGGTTGCGGGAGGTATCTTTTCTGGGTCACATCGTCGGGGAGCATGGTATATCTGTGGATCCAGAGAAGACCAAGGCAGTTGAGGAGTGGAGGCAGCCACGGACTGTTAAGGAGATACGGAGCTTCACAGGGTTGGCGAGGATATTACCGCAGATTCGTGCAGGATTCTCCATACTTGCATCACCACTTACTCGGTTGACCAAGAAGGGTCAGCCGTTTGTCCAGTCCTCACTGCGAGGACAGCTTTCGAGAACTTAAGCGGTTCTCGACACACGCTCCGATTTCGAGTCAACCGGACCTGCACTACCTTACGTAATCTACGGATCGTCAGGGCGGAGTCGGATGTGTGTTGATGCAAGGGCACCACGTCATTGCGTGCGGGTCAAGACAAATGCGACCACACGAAGCAGAACTACCCTACGCACGACACTGGAGTTGGCTGCGATCATTTATGCTCTCAAGCGGTGGAGACATTATCTACTCGGCAAGTAGGTTCCGGATCTTCACCGATCACAAGAGTTTGAAGTATCTGTTTACCCGAAGGATTTGAATATGAGGCAGCGACGGTGGCTCGAATACATGAAGGACTATGACTGCACTATCAGTACACCGCCGGCAAGGGGAATTCAGCAGATGCTTTGAGCGGGAGGTATCTTTGGGATTGTTAGCGGTGGAGATTCTGGGAACAAGGCTGAGGGTTCAAATCTGATGTTGCTGTGGCATCAGTGGGAGCAGTGGGAGCAAGCTAAGGTTAACACTTTGACCGTTCAGTCGGAGTGGTTGACCGAGATCCAAGAGGCACAGGCCAGAGATGCAGGGATGAAGAAACTCTCGGGTGAGGACAAAGGGACTCTGCGACCGTTCTTTGAGTACAGGCAGGGGTTGCTGTACTTCAGGAGTCGCCTCTATGTACCGGATGATTCGTCGATTCGAGATCGACTGTTGGGGGAGGCACACTCGAGTAGCTTGAGCATCCACCCTGGAAGTGAGAAGATGTACCATGATCTTTGATCTCACTTCTGGTGGCCGGGGATGCGAAGGCACATAGTCGCCTATGTGTCGAGGTGTGCGACTTGTCAGCGTGTTAAGGTAGAGCATCAGAAGCCAGCGGGTACACTGCAGACTCTACCTATTCCTGTCAGGAAATGGGGCAATATCACGATGGACTTCTGTGGTCTTCCTCCGACTAGAGCTCGGCATGACGCCATCTGGGTTATAGTCGATCGGCTGACAAAGTGTGCACATTTTCTGCCAATGAGAGTGACAGACTCGCTAGAGAAGCTTGCCCAGCTTTATATTCGGGAGATCGTGCGACTTCATGGGGTACCAGACTCCATTGTGTCTGATAGAGATCCACGGTTTACCGCGAGGTTTTGGGTTGCCTTCCATGAGGCTCTGGGCACACGACTTCACCTGAGCACGACGTACCATCCTCAGACAGACGGGCAGTCTGAGAGGGTTATTCAGATTGTCGAGGATATGCTTAGGAGTTGTGTTCTGGATTTCGGGGGACAGTGGGATCGCCACCTGCCGCTAGTAGAGTTCTCCTACAACAACGATTATCAGACTACTATCGGCATGGCACCCTATGAGGCACTGTATGGTCGGAGATGCATGACACCTCATTGTTGGATAGATGCCTCAGACAAGATGATTATTGGCCCTGAGTTGTTGGAGGAGGCAGCGGAGAAGATCCGTCTGATTCAGATGCGGATGAAGGCCGCAAATGACAGGACCACCTCATATGTTAACAAGAGATGACGTGATCTGGAGTTCGAGGTAGGAGATAGAGTTTGGCTGAAGGTTGCACCGACTCGTGGGACCATTCGTTTTGGCAGGCGGGGCAAGTTGGCTCCAAGATATGTTGGTCCTTATGAGGTTTTGGAGCGTATAGGTAGAGTCGCTTACAGATTGGCCGTACCACCGAGCAAGTCTGCGGTGCACAACGCGTTTTCATGTCGGCATCTTTGAAGAAATGCATTTTGGATGACACTCGAGATCATTCCGACTGAGGAGATTGAGTTAGAGCTGGATCTATCCTACCGAGAGGTGCCGATAGCTTTTCCGGCCGGGGATGTTCGGAGGCTCGCAGCAAGTCAATTCCGATGATCAAAGTTCAGTGGTCACATCATTCTGATCGGGAAGCGACTTGGGAGACAGAGCAGGAGTTATTGAGTAGATACCCGGAGGAGTACCGGAGGTTGTTATCACTCTTGGAGGACCAAGAGTCTTAGGGGGGGAGATTGTTACACCCACCCCGACGTTTTGTAATTTTCCGGCGAATGTCGGCCGGAATTGTGAATTCTGTAAATTATCGGAATAATGTTGGAATATGATAAATTATTGGAATTCAATGTTTGGAAGTGAATTTGGTGATATTTATAAGTGTTTTACGTGTTGGACGGCAATTTACGAGTTAGGACATTTTGCGAAATTTGGTTTCGGAGGGCAAAATGGTCACCGTTGGCAAAAATTGGGGAAAATCACAAGTTGGGCTTACTCAATTGTTGGGCTGCTTGTTGGGCTGATTTATGGGAATTGGAAGATGAAAATATCTTTCTAAGGTCAATGCATATTGGCCAAGTATTTCTCAACCAATCCCCTTTCAACACCATTTTTCCACTCACCACTTTAAATCAATTTTGGCCAAGTATTCTCTATCTCAGCCATTTTGGCTGAATATATCTCTCTCTCACTCAATGATTCAGCTCACTTTACTCCTTTTCAGCAACTTAACACTTAGAAGAAATTAGAAAAAACTCTCCTTGCTTCATCTTGCTGCCCAGAATTTTCGTCCCTCTGTCTCAGCGTTTTCTGCTCCATTTAGAGGCCGAATCAGATCTTATGGTAGTTAGAGAAAATCTTCCTTAACCTCTTGGCTTCAACCTTTCTGAAGGGGTCATGGTCCAAAAACATCGGAAAGACCTCCAAATCTGAGCTGCACGAAAACGGGTCTGCTGTGATGTTGGTGCTGAAATTTCAAATTTGAAGTTTCGGGCCTTGAACCTTCAACAAGCCATCCTACCACTTCTTCTACCTTCCAAATCTGGTGTCTTCAAGGTGAGCTTGTGTAGTTAAAGTTTAATTTTCATGTGTATGGAAAAAAACATGGAAAGAAGCTCACTTTGTTCATCTTTTTCTTGGACAAGTGCATGGTGTTTTGGGGTGACTATTGTTCCTACAGCAGCTTCATCAAGGAGTTGAGAGAAGTTCTTCAAGGTGAGGAACCTTTATGTTAAGATCTGTGAACTTTGGATGTTAGTTAAGTTCTGATCTTCAACTATGTGAAGTTGGTAGCATTTTAAGCATGTTGTGATGATGAGTTGTTGCTGCCGAAAATGAGCATGTATGTTTGATGAAGTTTTGTTGAAGATCTAAGTGTTAAAGTGTTGGAAAATGGAAATACATAAAGGATTATGCATGAAAGTGTTGAGATTTAAAGTTTGGGTGAAATTTGGAATTAATTTCAAAAAAATTCTGCACCAAATTTGAAATTTATGAGTTGCTGTGAATAGTGTTTTGGTGGAGAAAAGTTGATTACATGATTTGGTAAAAATGAAATTGAGTAAAGTGGTAAAAATGCAATTCAGTAAAGTTTGGGGGAAAAATGGAAGTTGGGCCGAAAATATGGGCTTGGGCCGAAATTTGGGAGAGAATGGATAAAGGTTGACCTATTTTGACCAAGTTGACCAAACCGGGTAAAGTTGTCCTTTTTATGAAAATTGGAGGACCAAGGTGTAAAATATGGAAAAGTTGGGTAAAAGTGTAAACTTGTTATTAATGGAAGGAAGTCGCTAGAATTGTGAAAATTGGGGTACTTTTGCAAGTTCTGAAAAGTTCGAGGACTTAGGTTGTAATTAAGAATAAATTCTCAACACTTGAAACTTTAGTGAAATAACTAAAGTTATTTTTATGTCTCTGATTCTGGCAGATTAAATATGCGTCTTAGGGATCTTGCTTGTGCGTCGGGGGCCACGGTAGATATCCGTTTTACATCGAGGTAAGGGGTTTAACTTTCTTAATGCGCATTAAATGTGTATTAGGTAAAGTTTACAATATTTTCAGGGGATCCGGGTGGTGGCAGATCGGTGTGCGTGATCGCCACGTTCCGGTTTGACTTGCGTGTCACGACATTGACGGAAGCCATTAGATCGACGTTGCGTGCCAGAGCGTGATTGTCGAGGAATAGAGAGATCCTCTGAGGTTCTGATTTGACGAGTCGCGTAGAGTAGTTGTAAAACGTTACCCCTTTAGGTATGAATAGTGAATGTATTTATAGTCCCATGTCTCAGCGGCATTCTTGTAATATCTCAATATAAGGTGATTATATATTTTAGGTCATTATGCACTTCGGGAAGTATAGTTCGGGAACGTCTTTATTCGGGTTATATGCTAGTTTTTTAATGGGGCCCTTATTTCGGGCTTATGTGTGGGCCTTTTGTTAGGCCTTTTACGCGTATCTGGGCCTGGCGGCCATCAAGTCCCTCCCAAGCTCTTTTGGCCGACTAGAAGGAGTCCAAAGTCCTTTTCTTGAAGGTCGATTTTAGGATGTCTGTGAGTCATGTTCGGGGAACTGCTTGGTTCGGGGTACTTTCTTTGTTCGGGTAACTGAGTCTGTTTTTTGAAAACAGTGTTCGGGAAACTGAAGATGTGGATTCCCCCTTTTCTCGAATATAGTTCGGGAAACTGAAGATGCGGATTCCCCCTTTTCTCGAACATAGTTCGGGAAACTGAAGATGCGGATTCCCCTTTTCTCGAACATAGTTCGGGCTTCCGAGTAGTCTCTCATATTCTTGTGTTCGGGAAACTGAGGATGCAAATTCCCTCTTTTGTCTCGAACATTGTTCGGGCTTCTGAATCGTTTCCCGTACTATTGTGTTCGGGAAACTGAGGATGTTGATTCCTCCTTTTGTCTCGAACAATGTTCGGGCTTCTGAATCGTTTCCCGTACTATCGTGTTCGGGAAACTGAGGATGTTGATTCCTCCTTTTATCTCGAACAATGTTCGGGCTTCTGAATCGTTTCCCGTACTATTGTGTTCGGGAAACTGAGGATGTTGATTCCTCCTTTTGTCTCAAACAATGTTCGAGCTTCTGAATCGTTTCCCGTACTATTGTGTTCGGGAAACTGAGGATGTTGATTCCTCCTTTTGTCTCGAACAATGTTCGGGCTTCTGAATCGTTTCCCGTACTATTGTGTTCGGGAAACTGAGGATGTTGATTCCTCCTTCTGTCTCGAACAATGTTCGAGCTTTTGAGTCGTTTCCCGTACTATTGTGTTCGGGAAACTGAGGATGTTGAGTCCCCCTTTCGTCTCGAACAATGTTCGGGCTTCTGAATCGTTTCCCGTACTATTGTGTTCGGGAAACTGAGGATGTTGATTCCTCCTTTTGTCTCGAACAATGTTCGGGCTTCTGAATCGTTTCCCGTACTATTGTGTTTGGGAAACTGAGGATGTTGATTCCTCCTTTTGTCTCGAACAATGTTCGGGCTTCTGAATCGTTTCTGAGATTTTCTCATCCGGGATCTGCCACGGTTGGTATTCCCAACGGTTATTTTTGAATCGATGGTGGAGATCAAATGTCGTTTGGCGATTCATCTGCCCGATCTTTTCTATAAATGTGAGTTGAGCCTCACTTTCATTTGCATCTCTCAAGCTCTTCTCTCCTCACAATAAAATCACGACGGACAATCCCACGCTCTAAGAGGCTGTTAGTATCTTCAAGAGGTGGAGGACTGTTGAAGAATCTAATCCAGAAGACTTTTTTCCCCCTTTCCTCGGAGAAACCACCGTACCGGACGGTTACAGAGGTTCGTCCGCCGTTCATCAATTCTACCGACTTCACCGTCGAGTTGTTGACGCCGCTGCTGTCAGCCCGTCTTTTAGTCTTCTTCCAGCGAGCCGTCCCTGTCTCCTCCGGCCATTTACCCGAGGTACATGAGAATGGCTCCTACTTTTCCCACCCCTTCTACTGTTCGTCCTTCAGGTTGCCTTTTAGAGACCAAGGGCGAGATTCCCGAAGGCTGGTGGTCCGAGATAGAAAACTACCGGAGTAAGGCAACTCCGGAGTTAATAAACGAGTGGCAGTCCACTCATTTTGTCCCGATGACGGTTCGTACTCGGGTTCCTTCTCCGGAATGCCGGGCATATGAGCCTGGGAAAGGCTGGTTGGTGATCTTTAAGGATCAACTGCTATGCGGGCTCCGCTTTCCCCCGCACCCATTCGTTCGGCAGCTGGCGGAATCCCACGGGCTAGCCGTTAACCAATTCAGCCCGAATACCTATTGCCACATAAACGCCTATCTCATTCTATGTGCTCTGTTCGAGATAGAGCCAACCATTTCCACTTTCCTCCAGTACTATAAAGTGAATGTGGTCCCGAGGAACTGTTTTTACTTCTTCAGTGCCCGGGGTCCTCCTACTGTAAAATTCAACTTCGTTTGGAACTTGCCAACCAGCCGCAAGGGATGGCATCGGGAATTTTTCTTCATGAAGCCTGATGCGTCATGGGGCTTGCAAACCGCGTAGAAGGTAGGAGGGCTGCCGGACGTGCAGAACCCTCGGCGATTGATGAAGGGGGCTGCTGCCAAGGAGAATTATGACCGGTTCGACAATAAAATCCGGACCATTGCTCCTTGGTGCGGGGATGGACCGAAGGAAGTCCTCCCCTTTCCTTTGTACTGGAGGCTGATTACCCAAGGGGTCCTTTCTCACTTGGGTATTATTCAGGGGACTTGGGGGAGTTGGGCATCCGGGAGTCTCCCCCTTCGACCCGAGACTTGGCCTTGGTGCATCGTCTTCGGGGCGAGACGTCCTTCGAGGATTTCAAGAAAGGTTTATATCGTTCTTCTGTTCATAGATGCATTCGTTTGGTATTAACTAATTCTTCCCCTTTTTGCAGAAATGGAGCCCGAGTTTGATCTCAGCGCCATCTTTCGGGATGCGAAGGAGAAGAAACCGAGCTCTAAAGCCGGTGGTTCGAGGCCCGCCGCAGCTGAGAAGAAGCGGAAGAGGGGTCCTTCGGTTGATGTTGAGGCTGGGAGTCAGCCTGCTGAGAAGTCTGCCGGGGAAGTTCCATCCCCGGTTCATATGGAAGGGCATCCTACTCGGGATGATGTATATGATATGCTGCAGAACTCCCCCGAACGAATCAGGAGGGCTAGGGGGAAGTTTGTAGCCTCGAGGATGACCGAGCAAAGCGCCCCTAAGGTCCCACCAATCGAGCTTCAACTAGGTAACCAGTTTGTGAAGTTACGCAATCTCTGCTTTTGGAACTTATTCGGAAATCTGTCCCGAATGTTCGGTGAAGACCCGCTGCATGACGTGGTTCGAACTCATTTTTGTACGTTAGGTCCGGACTGGAAAGAGTGCCAGGAGGAGAGGAGGCGAATGCGGGACGAGAAGCTCTCGCAATTCGGGAGCAATCTCATTCCTCGGGAGCCGGGGTGGCTGATCCACGAGGATCAGAACATCCTTGATGATGAAGACGCCAATGATATGGCTCCCGAGCTTTTTGAGGGGACCGCTACTGCCCGAACCATGGAGTGCTTAGAGCTCTTCTACCCTGACTTGGGCGTCGCCGCTTCAAAAGTGGCCGTCCTCGGGTACCAGTTTAGTACTTGGTTGTTTATCTCTTAAGTCTGGGCTTTCGGGTTACTACTGCGGGAAAATAATCCTTTTGGTTGGTTGATGCGCAGGTGGCGACAATGGGCGGGTGGCTTTCCCGAATCACCCGAGCGTCCAACCGGATCCGATCCGAGGCCGAGCAACGGGCGACCAAAGCCATAGCTGTGGTGGCTAAGCTGATCCAGCGAGTCCACCACTATGAGCAGTTGCTGCGGCATTCCCGTACCTCCCCCAAACTCGAGCTTCCCGAAGGCTCACACATTCGGGAGAACCTCAGCCCGGCCGAAGCTGATGATTTCGCTTTTGCTGAGGTTGCTTTCTTAAGCGCGGTAAAAGAGCACCGCCATTCAGAGGACGCTATTCGGGAAGAAGTTCGCTTGCTCAAGACTGAAAAAGAGAAGCTCCAGGTTGACTTTGCCAACCAGAAAGAGCATCATGAGCACGAGCTACGGGTCAAGGATGAGGAGAACCAGAAACTTCGGGATGAGCTTGCTGCAGTTCAGGCCAAGCTCCCGATGTATCAGAAGGCGCTGAAGGATTCTGTGGATATGGCCGTTGACAAATATACCTTCGGGTTTTGTTTGGCCATGAAGCAAATCGTTGAGCGCAACCCTCATGTTGACTGTCCGGCTTGACGGGAATGAGGAGCCCGAAGAGGATCCCAGTTGGTACGGGGACGAATTTATGCACCCACCCGAACCAGTATCCGTTGACGATTTTGCGGATCCTCAGTGATATACTCTTTTCCTTTTTGTACCCATTTTTGTAATCCCGTCCTCGGGCGTTATTAATGAAAAATATTCAAGGATTGGATCAACACTTGTTTCGAACTCGTAGTGCTTTATTATTCCCGGTCATACAAAATACTTCTTCAATGCTTCGGAATGGAAAGAGTTAGCCAATTCCCTTCCTTCGGGATCCGATAACTTGTAAACTCCTTTCCTTTCTTGGCGATGACTTCGAATGGGCCTTCCCAGTTCGGTGCAAATGCGCCCCCTTTCGGTCTTCGGGATCCCAGTTTGGTTTGTCGTAGGACCAAATCACCCACTTTGATATTTTTTGCCTTCACTTTCGAATTTGTTGCAGATGCGGTTCTTTGTTGAAAGGCTTTCCTTCGCAACTCTGCTTCATCTCTTCTTCCTTCGAGTAAGTCTAAATTCGCCCGTAGACCTTGCTCATTCGCTACTTCCTCGAACACTTCGGTTCTGAGGGAGGAATTCGCTACTTCGATCGGGATCAGTGCCTCGGTCCCGTATGTCAAAGAGAACGGGGTCTCTCCAGTAGACCTTCGGGGCGTGGTCCGGTAACTCCATAAAACATGGGGGAGTTCTCCGGGCCATTTCCCCTTCGCTTTCCCAAGTCTCGCCTTTAAACCGTCCTTTATCGTTCGATTGGATACTTCCACTTGGCCATTGCTCTGCGGGTGGGCGACTGGGGCAAAATGAATCTTGATTCCGAATCCCTCGGCAAAATCCTGGAATCCACCGTCAGTGAACTGAGCTCCATTATCGGCAACAAGGACCTTCGGGCACCGAACTCGCATATGATGTTCTTCCAGACAAACTTTCGGATGTTTTCAGCCGTAATTGTAGCCTTGATGGTTCGGCTTCTATCCACGTGGTGAAGTAATCTACGGCGACTACACAATACTTCAGTCCTCCGGGAGCGGTAGGGAAGGCCCCGATCAGGTCGATTCCCCATACGGCGAACGGTATAGGGTAATCCGAGGACGATACGTACTCCGAGGGGATTCTCTGTATTCGGGCGTGTTCTTGACACTTCTTGCACTTGTTTACTAGTCTTTTTGCGTCTTCCTTGAGGGTAGGCCAAAAGAACCCTTGCCTTAGTATGACCGCTGCTAACGCGTCCGACTTAATGTGCGACCCGCAGGTGCCTTCATGGGTTTCTCTCAGAATGTCCTCGGTGTCTCCTTCTCCGACGCATTTTTGCAACGGGGAAGAGAATCCCTTACGGTAAATACTATCCCCAATTATGACAAACTTGCTGGCCTTTCTCCTGATTTTGGCGGCTTCGGTTGGACTGTCCGGGAGTGCCCCTTCATCGAGGTACTTCCAATAGGGAGTCCTCCATCCCGAGGTAACGCAGCCTATTCAGGAGTAATCGACGCAAGGCTCACTCCTTATTTCGTCGTAAGAGGCTGATTTCGACAGCTGATCGGCCTCCGAATTGAGAGACCTCGGGACCTTCTCGATACACAGCTTCTCGAAATCCGCGGCCAATTTTCTAGCTACTTCGGCGTATTTCTTGAGACTTGGTTCTTTGACCTCGTACTCCCCATTCATCTGTTGGACGAGGAGGTTGGAGTCGCTACATGCTTTCAGTGATCGGATTCCCGCTTTTTTGGCTAATTCCAGACCGGCAATGAGGGCTTCATATTCGGCTGCGTTATTCGTTACCGAGAAATTGAACTTAATTGACTTAGTAGCCTTCATTCCTTCTGGGCCTTCGATAACTAGTCCGGCACCTTGCTTGTCCGATCCCGAAGCTCCATCCACGTGCAGAGTCCAGGCCGGACTATCCTCGTTCAAAGAATCCTCACTTTCGGATTCCTTGGGCTATTCTGCGATAAAATCCGCTAATGCCTGCGCTTTGATTGCTCTTTGAGGTTCGTATTTGATCTCGTACTCGCTTAGTTCTACGCACCACTTTGACAACCTTCCGGAGTGGTCTACCCGTTTTAAGATGTCCTTGATATGGACATTACTTCGAACAATGATAGAAAACCCGAGGAAGTATGGCTTGATCTTAAGGCCGATAGGACCGGAGAGTACACCGCTTCGGATCATCGGATAATTGAGCTCGGCCCCGTGCAATGATTTGCTTACGTAGTAGACCGGCCACTGCTTTCCTTGGTCATCTTCTTGAACAAGTACCGAACTCACGGACTTTTCTCCTACTGCCAAGTATACAATGAGGGGTCTGTCCTCTGTCGGTTGTCGTAGTGTAGGCATTTCCAAGATGTAGGCTTTGATTTCCTCCCAGGCTTTCTGGCATTCGGGACTCCAACTGAATCTAGCTCGTTCCCATGCGTTCTCGTCCTTAGATTTCTTCTCGCCTTTTCGTACCCCGATTCTACCAGGCTCCGCTCCTTCTTTGATCAAGAGTTTGAAGAAGGGACGACACTTTTCTCCATATCGAGATATAAAACGACTGAGGGCCGTGATTTTCCCGAGGAGTCTCTGCACGTCCTTTATCGATGAAGGTATTCTCACGTTTAAGAGAGCTTCGATCTTCGCGGGATTCCCATCGATGCCGCGCTCGGATACCATGAATCCGAGAAATTTCCCGGACGTTACTCCGAAAACGCACTTATCCGGGTTCAATCGTATTCCGTACTCTCGGATCTGCCCGAACACTTCTTCAATATCGCGGATTAGATTTTCTTCCTCCTTGCTTTTGATGATGATATCATCAACATAGACCTCGAGAATTCTTCCTATCTGCCCGGAGAATACCTTGTCCATCAATCTTTGGTAGGTTGCTCGGCATTCTTCGATCCGAAGGGCATTCTCGTATAGATAGCGGCCGGCATCGCTTATGAAAGACGTCTTTTCTTCATCGGCCGGGTTCATCCTTATCTGATGATACCCACTGTAAGCATCAAGGAAAGAGAGTCTCGCGTGCCCGGCCGTGGAATCCACAAGCCTATCGATCGGAGGAGTCGGGTACAAGTCCTTCGGGCAAGCATCATTTACGTTAGTAAAATCGATGCACATGCGCAACTTGTCGCTATCCTCTCGGGTTGCCACCACGGGATTGCTTAACCATTCGGGATATGATACTTCCCTTATGACTCCCGCATCGAGGAGTTTTGAAATTTGCTCTTTGATGAAGGCTCTTTTGAATGGAGCGTTATTTCTTTTCTTCTGCCTTATGGGCCTTGAATTTGGATTGATGTGCAAGCTGTGTTGTATTACCTTCGGGTCGATCCCGGGCATGTCACTCGGAGAGTAGGCGAACAAGTCTTTATTCATTCGAAGCAAGTTTACAAGATTTTCCTTACTGCCCTCAGGCAAGTCTTTAGCAATTCTCGTTGTCCTATCTCCTTCCAAGACAACATCTTCGGTATCCGCTTTCTTCTTGTCTTCCTTCGAGCAGCCCGGAGTAGGATCCTTCTGAGCTATTGCCATGACATCCTTGGCCTCTCTTTGGCTCACGTAGATCGAGGCATCACCCTCGTCCGAGGCGAACGTGATGGTCAGGTATTTCACGTCAGTCCTCATGTGAACAGCCACCTGGGTTTCTCTCCCGATGATAGCATTGTACGCAGAGGGGACATCGAGAACAAGCCATTTGACCATCAGCGTCGTGTATCGGGGTTGACCTTCGGGACCTACTCCGAGGAACATCGCAGGAAGCTCAATGGAGCCTAATACTGGTATTTCGTCTGGGCCTACTCCGTAGGTTGCTGTCTTGACGGGATTCAAGCGGCTCGATTTAAGCTTGAGGCCTTCATAGGCTTTCCTGAACAATACATCTGCATTTGAACCATCATCGCAGAGAACCCTCTTGACATCTATGGTTCCGATCCGGAGGGTGATGATGAGCGGGTCATAATGCGGGAGACGCACTTCGGACCCGTCCGCTCGTTTGACTCTTGAAGATGGATCCCCGTAGCTTAAAGAGGCTACCTCCCTTGCTTTCCTCTTCCTCGCGTTTGATCCTAGGGTAGTCGTTATGGTGTTCAGAATCCCGGTGGGTTGTGGCGGAGCCATCTTCTCTTTCCCCCTTTTGTTCGGTCCCGATGAATCTTCTTCAGCCTTCCCCTTACCTCGGGAAATTTCTTCGCTCCGAGGCATCTTCAGATACTCCCCCAGAGAGCCTCTCTTGATGAGGTGTTCTATTACCTCTTCAGCTGATGGCACTGTTCCGTTTCATGGCCGGTGTCTCTATGAAACTGGCAGTACTTGGACGAATCACGCTTTGCCCCTTTCGGCATGGCCCTGGGCCAGTTAATATTCCCGGCACCTTGTCTCTGGAGGGCAGCGAGGATACTAGCCCGAGACGTATTAATGGGGGTGAAGGTCGGATTTCTCTCGAAAGGTCTCTTCGGTCCTCCCAATTCCCGGCTGCTTGGGCGACGGGTTCCTCGGGTTCTCCTTCCTTGGTTCTCGATTGTCTCTGCTGTCCTGCTTTCCTTGCGGCGAGACAACATCTCTCGAGCAATCATATGCTCTCGGGTGACAGCATACATTTCTTCGATGCTCGTGAAGTTCTTCCGAGATAACTCGTAAGCCAGCGCGAGTTGGGGATGAGCGCCTTCGTGAAAGCCATGATGCGAATGTTGTCCGCCGATCGACGCGTGAACGGCTTCTCGATTGAACCTCTCGACGAACTCCCGAATACTCGTTCGGTCTTTGTTTGATGTCAAACATCTGGATGGCCCTTTTTGCTGACCTCTTGCATCCGATGAAGTGTGTTGTGAATTTGGTGGCCAGGTCCCCGAATGATGACACCGAGTTCGGGAGGAGCGAGTTGTACCAAGCGGAGGCCGGACCTCCTAAAGCTACTTCGAAGCACTTACACAAGGCCGCCTCGTTGGCTCCTTTCAGCTCCATTGCTCTCTTATACTTGCGGACAAAGGCGTCAGGGTCTCCTGAACCTTGATAGACTTCCAACGGATGCGGTAAGTTGAATATCCGGGGCATCTGGGCATCCCGAATTCTGCTGGTAAATGGTCCTTCATCAGGGATGTCCTCGCATTTGGGCTCGGGAATGCCCGAGTTTCTCTCGACTCGCTCCAGCGATGCAAAGAATTGCACGATCACATCGTTCCGTGAATCACCATGCACCCGTCTCTCGGCCTTGGGGATCGGTCTCTCTGTACTCCCTCGGGACCTCGAGCGCTGCCGGCTTTGACGGTCCGGAGAAGCAACTTGTTGCGAACTCGCCGCCGCTACCACAGCCCGATCGATTATGCCGTGATAACCGCCTGTCACGAGGTTGACAGATTGACCGATCTGGTCGTTCGGTTTCTTCGCTCTTCTCGAAGGACCACCCGCATGCCTTGGACAAGATCGGGGTCCAAGTGCCGGATGTCGCTTCGACAGTAGCTGGAAGTAGGACGTAGGGAGGTTGCTCCATCGGACGATTCCTCTGGGGAACCCCTATAAATGGGATCGGCCGTGCGATCGTTGGTGGAACCTTCTCCCTCCGGCCTGGATGATCGGGAACGGGAATGGCCCCCACGTTCAATGTGATTTTGGGGGCCACCGCGCTTCCCACAGACGGCGCCATTTGGTGGCAGATCGGTGTGCGTGATCGCCACGTTCCGGTTTGACTTGCGTGTCATGACATTGATGGAAGCCATTAGATCGACGTTGCGTGCCAGAGCGTGATTGTCGAGGAATAGAGAGATCCTCTGAGGTTCTGATTTGACGAGTCGCGTAGAGTAGTTGTAAAACGTTACCCCTTTAGGTATGAATAGTGAATGTATTTATAGTCCCATGTCTCAGCGGCATTCTTGTAATATCTCAATATAAGGTGATTATATATTTTAGGTCATTATGCACTTCGGGAAGTATGGTTCGGGAACGTCTTTATTCGGGTTATATGCTAGTTTTTTAATGGGGCCCTTATTTCGGGCTTATGTGTGGGCCTTTTGTTAGGCCTTTTACGCGTATCTGGGCCTGGCGGCCATCAGGGGATCCGGGCAAACGACCTGTGGACTAGATTTCCGCGGTGCTCGTTCTGCACTTCTGTTATTTTGAGGTATATTTGTGTTTGGGGGAATTTCTCGTTAAAATCCCTTCTGTGTTATTATCTTTCTGTTAAGTCTGACGTTCTTCTCTGTGTGTGTGTTTAGCAGCAGCAGCGTCTAGTTGCGAGGTATAATTCCGCACTGTGGCTCGGCTCTGTAGAAGTAGTGCATGTAGTTACATTAGTGCATACATACTATCGGTCTGTATATTTTGTGGGAGTTTCCGACCCTACGCAGAGGGCGGAACTTCCTCGGCCTGTATCTTTATTTTCCTGCTTTATTATTATCTTTACGCGCGATATCCTGTAAAACCACTAACGTGTCTCGGGTGCAAGTTTAGGACTAGTAAGACGTCTTAAAATCTGCAAACACGTAACAACCTTAAGACTGAAAGAAAAATGTTTTAAGGGAAGGGTTTCGGGTCCACACCCTTTTAAGAAAAAATCCGCGATCACCCGCCGCAAATACCTCCAACCTCCGCATCTACGACGCTTCCGCCAGTTCCGGGGCGGTGGGGTGACAGGCGAGACCCGCGAAGATATAAGAGATTCGCGAAGGCGAGTGAGACCGCGAAAGCGAGACTTGAGACCTGCGAGGGCGAGACCTCGCGCAGGCGATACTTGAGACCGTGAGGGTGATGTCCGGCGAGACTTGTGCCGGCGAGGCGAGACCTGCGTATACCGCACCGTGGAGTGCCGATACTTGAGACCTCCGAGGGCGAGACCGCGCTTTGGAGGATGCCGACACTATGTTGAGGGTGAGGCCTTGTGATAGTCGCGTTGCTGAAGCAGGTGCGGACTCTCAGTTGAATGGTTGATGATGGTGGTGTTCTCGAGAGCTCCAAGCTTGATGTTCAGTGTAATCTGTGGAAGACAAAGAGAATACTCAGAAGTAGCAAGAGAGGAGTGGGGGGCGTGTAGTAGCTTACCCAGTTTAAGGTGGACATCTCCCTATTTATAGGGAGATGCCAGGAGGAGCCTCCCCTAGTTGAAGCCTTGGACAGGCTGTGAGACAAGTCTGTCAGACTTTAAGAGATAAGGCGGCTGTAATGATGAAGATCTCAGCAAACCGCCTCTTGTGATTCGCTTGTCAGAGAATGTCTGGCGTATAGATCTGGTGAAGATCACTCAGTCTAGTGCTGACCTCCTCATTGGTTGCTAAATGTCAGAAGACCAAGTGGCCTGTCAAGTGGCTGGCGAAGGCCAGCGAGAGGCCGGGCGAAGGGTCGAAGGCCCAGATAAAGCGAAGCCAATAGAGGTGTAAGGGTCGCACGAACCTGGGTGCAAGGGCCTTATCTGGCGGGGCCAGTATAGGCATGAGAGTCCTCGCGAAGGTGAGTTAAGACCTCCAGGGAGAGACCTGCGAAGGTGAGTGAGGTCGCGAGGGCTAGACTCGCGAAGGCATAAGAGACCTGCGAAGGCAAGTGAGACCTGCGAGGGCGACACCTCGCATAGGCGATACTTGAGATCGCTAGGAGTGAGACCTCGCGTAGGTGAGCTGGGAGACCACGAGGGCGTCACCTCTCACAGGCGATACTTGAGACCGCGAGGAGTATGGCCTCGCGTGCTCGCACAGGCGATACTTGAGATCGCGAGGAGTGAGACCTCGCGTAGGTGAGCTGGGAGACCGCGAGGAAGTGACCTCACGTAGGCGGTACTTGGGATCGTGAGGTGTAAGACCTCGGGCAGGCGAGCTAGGAGACCGCGAGTGCGAGACCTCACGCAAGCGGTACTTGAGACCACGAGGGTGAGATCTGTGGGGCCTTGTGTGATTCTGATGCGATGCGAGGACGCATTTGCTTGGGTAGTGTACCAAGATGCCTCCTCCTGAGAGCGGAGTATGGGCAGGGTCTTGTACTCCGTGTTGAAAATACTGTTTGAAAAATATCGTGTTGAGGGCAGTAGTAGCCGCAGAACCGAGTTTGTGTGTGGTGTGATGACCTTTTATGGTCTGATACTCCATGTGTTGGATTCCTCATGATCCTTGTGAGCTTTTGAGGGGGCATTTTCTTGGGTAGTGTACCAAGATGCCTCCTCCTGAAGGCAGAGTATGGGTAAGGTCTTGTACTCTGTTGTAATCCAGTGAACTCTTTGTAGCTGGCGAGGACGCTATGCCGTTCTGCGGACCGTTTAATTGCGTAACGGAGGCGAGGAGGTTCCCTCGTTTTTAAAGCAGGAGAGATAATAACGGGAGGCGAAAAGTCTACTAACCGTTGGGACGCTCTGACACGTGTCGCCTCAGGAGTTGATTACGCTTTTAAAAGTGCTTTTTCATTTTCGCGGGTTTATAAAAGCGTGTCTGAGAAGATGAAAACCGTTCATCTTTCATTTTCGCACTTTCTTGCTTCCTTTCTTCAGAGCTTTTTCGCGTTTTTGAACCGTCCAGCCGATTGTTGCAAGTGCTTTGGTGGTGATTCTTCGCTCGAAACTTTGCTGTCCGTTCGTGTGTTTGTCATCTGCCTTTCCGTTCTTCTCATCGGTGATTTAAGCAGGTACGATTTCTCTTCTGAGCACAGTGAGTGCTTGACAAAATGCCTCAGTTGGCGTTTTTGCGATTTATATGCCTGTTGCCCAATTTTTGTAGGAATGGAGTCCAAGGAAGCCGTGTATCCGGTGATTTCGTCCGTGGAGAAGACCACGGCGAGTATTGACAAGATTCACCAAGAAATGGTGAAGGCCTTCTTCCCAGTGGAGAAGGTGTTGGTGTATACGGCTCGTTCGAGCGCTTGCCGGGTGGCGGGTCTGCCCCCGACCGAAGAAAACTTGGAGAACGCGGTGCTGTGTTTGTACACGGCATAGCTCACGGTGGGGCTGCGGTTTCCCTTTCCGCCGTTGGAAATGGTTCAAATAAGGAGTTGATCGTGCTCCGCATCCGAACCACTTCAGAATGAGGTGTAAACCAGTAGCTTGCCCTTCGAAGTCATTACTTGTAAAGCTTACCCATGAACTAGCATGACTTGCCTTCCACAACCCATACTTTAACTAACCATGCTTTACCTCTTGGGTCACTTCGACCCGACCTGCTCTGATACCAACTTGTCACGCCACCCCGCCCGGTTGCGGAGGCGGAGCCGGCCGCGACGTCGGAAACAGGAATTACGGCGGAGAGCGCGGCAGCGGAGCATCGAGCTCAAATACAGAACAAACGAGTATCGACTAGCAACCTACAGAACCCATACATGGCAAGCATACATGATAACTCAACAAAATACCAACCAAGCAGTTCATGGCATACCAAACATTTCTCATCGCAACGACCACAGAAACACTGAATTCATATCATAACAAATCCAATATAGGCAAGTCGGGGCTCCGCCCTCGACTCAGAAGGCATCAAAGGCAGAATATATTTCCGATCATATGGCATATACAAATTCATGATCTGACCTACATGCAGGCTACAACTACAGAGCCATTAAACGAAATCCTATATATATACCTAAGTGCGGAATCGAAGCCTCTCGCTCAAGAATTCCCGCACGTGGTACCGCCGCATGTAACCCAAAATGTCGGGAAGCACCGCGGATCTCTATTCCGGTTGCTTGTCGATCGCCTGAAAGATGGTAAACAAATAAAAGGGTGAGTCCTCGAAAGGACCCGAAGGGCTTAAGGTAAAGTGCGGTTTGCCTGTGGCAACAATCGGGCGAATATCACAAAGCATATGCATATACATATGAACATAAAGCATAACGTAAATCAGAATTCCAACATATGCGGTCCAACCGCCGTAACGACTCAGAACGGCGGCCCTCACAGAGGTGAATAGGCAATGTATAGCACGGTACCGGTACGGGGTCGCAATCCCCAAACTGTCAGATGCGGTCACGTAAGTATATCGGCACCTAAGTGCGGTGTAATGTCGGCACCCTGTGGCGGACATCAGAAGTGTCGGCACTCGGTGCGGATACGCAGAATGTAATCAAAGAGCACCCGTGGCCTCTTCGACCATTCGGTCTCGTCACGTAACATATAATAATAATAAGAATACATAAACATAAATGTAAGTAACATTAATCGGTAACCATATACGTAATGTAATAGGAACCCGGGCCTCTAAGGTCATCCGGCCCAGAACAAACGTACATTTTACCAAATTAAGCCCTTACTCGTAAACGCGCCCGCAGCCCAACACGGAAGATCCCAACTCCCGACCGAAATGCACAACTTGGCTCCTACGGGTCCGCGCTACTCCACCAACGCAGTAATCAAGCTGTACACCATAGTTGGATCGAACATATAGAAAACAATTTCCGCACAAACCCGCACTTTCCCGGAAAATTCCACGTAAAGCTTGGCTACGAACCGAGCTAAAACCTTGTTATTCCAACTCCCACAAACATATTCAAACCCTTAAACCCGCCATACACTTTTCCCGGTAAACTCGTATAAAACTAACTTTCTTATTTCTCCAAGATTTGTGCACCGAGTGGGGGCTGCCACCTTCGCAATTGGCTCCCAACACGTTTCTGACCATCGCAGGCTTCACCTGAGCTGACTTCCAACGGGCTGCGATGGCAGGCATACGTCCAACTGTTGGGATGGTTGGATGATGTGTATCCGAGGAGCGCCTGTGATGAACTCTTCCCCTTCTCTGTCACCCAACTTGACGCGATGACACTAAGGTGGGCTGGGATTAGCACTGCCTTTTGCTAGACCCTGAGATGCCCCCGCCATATGAGGGATGGGCCCCCACCCATTGCGGGGAAGTGGTAGATACTCTTACAGCAGCACTGGCAGTGCCCAGAGGTATGTTGTTCGTAAGTGTATTGTGTAAATGTAAATTGTTTAGCAGAGAACCTGGTCTGAAGTTTCTCTTTTCGTTTGCAGATGCCTCTATTGAGTCTGGCGAAGGCAGGGGCAAGAGAGCGTCCATGCGGGTTGCACAGCAGGTGCACATGGCCTATGCATTTGGGAGGGATGCCCCTGCCGGGGCTGTCAAGGCGCTGGGGCGTATTGTCCCTGCGAAGAAGAAGAGGGCTGGCCAAAGGCCGCTGTCGTCCCCACAAGGAGAGAAGAGGAGGAAAGTGGCTACTGGCGATG